>JAWWEE010000105.1:28296744-28511484 GCA_035221455.1 Xenops minutus
CCGTGCGCGCCCCCGCCCCCGCCGTGCGCGCCCCCGCCCCGCCGCGCGCCGCGCGCGCCGCCGCTCCCAACCAGGCCGCGGGGCCGCGCGGGGGGAGTGGGGTCTTCACGGGCCCCGATATTGGCGGCCACCGCAAGTGCCGGTGTGGGCTGTCTCGGCGACTCGGCCGGAGCGGGGCGGGAGAGGGCGGAGGGGGGGCGGCCGTGGCAGCAGGCGTTCGGCAAGGGCAGCACTGTCGGGCGAAGGTCCCCGCGGGCAGCCCGTCGCCCCTGGCAACGGGCGAAGCGGCGGCGGGGCAGGGTGCGGGGCCGGGGCAGAGTCCGGGGCAGGGTCCAGGGGCATTCCCGGCGCCATGGCCGCGGACGTGGCGGTGGTGGGATCCTGCATGACCGACCTGGTCAGGTCAGTACCGCCAGGGGGTTTCCTGCCCGCACGGGGCGGAGCGGCCCCGAGGGCACGGAGCGCAGGGCCGGGAGCGGAGGCTCCCAGGGCAGGCCGGGCCGGGATGCGCCCCCGGCCGAGCCAGGCGGGTGTCACGGCCCTGCCCGGGCCGGGCCGGCAGAGGCGGGGACGGCGCCAGGCGCGGCGGGCGGAGCGCTCGGCCCCGGGCAGAGGGAACAGAGCTGCGGCCGGGGCGGGGCAGGGACCGCGCACCGGGACAGGCTGCCCGGGGAGGGGGGAGGCTCCCGCCCGGGATACAGTGCAGAGCCGTCTGGGCGCAGTCCTGTGCCCTGTGCTCTAGGATGACCCTGCTTCAGCGGGGAGGTTGGGCCAGGTGACCCGCTGTGGTCCCTTCCAGCCTCACCCGGCCTGGGATTCTGTGAAGGGAGGGCGGCTGGGCCCGGGTGATGTCAGCCTGCAAATAGGGATTTGAAAGAAGAGTGTGTGAGCGGGGAGAAGTTTGAACGTGTTTGTGTGCCGGGGCTTTGATCAGCTGTCTGTAACTCTGGAGAGAGCAGAGTACTCGGGTTTGTGTTCTCAGCTGTGCCGGGTGGGTCGGGAAAAGCGGCGTCTCAGGGTAACCTGGACGGGACACCCCCAGCGCTGACACTTGGGCCGGCGGAGGGGCCCGACACGATCTTAGGGCAGTAAATAAAGCTGGTCAACTCTAGCGCGCTTTCCGTTCAAAGCATTTGCCTCCACTGGAAAAACGAGAAAGAAAGCTTAGTATTACAAAGAAGCCGAAGTTAGCTCCGTGAAATAGTAGGTTCTAAGTTGATTGCTTGCAGGCAACATTTTGTGTGACACTTTGAAATGAGATTGAGGGGGTGGGGGAAAAAAGAGGGTGCCTCCCAAGCTGTTCATATGTAAACAGATCAAGAAGTGAATACAGGAAGCCCTCAAAAATTTACCACCTCTGCACCCGAAAGCTGTTTTTTAAATTATTACATCAGTTTTTAAAGGAAGGTCTTAATTAATTTTTATTAATGTTCTGGGCATTTTGCTTTTCAAATTAAGTACTTGGGTCTCATTTTCTTCTTTTACTTTCTTTTTTTTTAATGTAGGTAAGGTTTGGAAAGGTCTTTTAAACATTAAAGTGCAGAAGCTCATGAAAGCCTTGGTTCCTGTAGCCTAGATTTTATGGTGAATATTAAATATCTGGTGAATCCAAGTAAAATTGCAAGAGTTTGCAATGACGCAAATCCTAACCTGGAGTGACTGACCTTGTCAGTCCCGGTAAACTTGCAAATCAGTCTTTGATTTGCATTATTTTAAACACATCTGTTTCTAAACTATGTATGCAGACTTGGTTAAAGTAGGATTTAAAAGTATATGTATCTGGACTGGATCAGCTGGTCCTGGTAGGAATTCTGCAGTAAAAAAGGTGTCTTCTATCAACAGACGATTATACCAAAGCCTGTGGGCCAAGAAAGTGCAGAATATATGATTAGAAGAATATGCTGAGGAGTAAGTACCATTTAGCCATAGACTTGTGTTACAGAACTTATTAAACCCCTTAAATAATCATAGAACCTGTGTCAGAAAGATTTAATGTTCTATGTAATCTGCAGAACATGCTGGCAGCTTTCCAAAAAGAATAGTTGTCTTGTAAGTCAGAGTAAGAACTGTGGAACTGATCTTGACGTTATGTATGAATGGGCTATCAGATGCTTGTGACGTTGCACTGAAATGTAAAACATGGTGCTTTAACCTCAAGACATTCCTTTTCCTGTCTGTCTAAAATGTGAGGAAAAAATAATAAAAAAATTGTCTACCAGTTTAAGCACTGCTGACAGCTGCAGCTTTGGGCTTTTCTTGAACGTAAACAAACAAACAAGTGAACAAGAAAACGTCCTTTTTTTTTTCTTTTTTTTTTTTTTTCGGCTGCACATTTGTTAATGACAGAAATGCATCATTTGTTTGAAGCCATATTAACCAGCCATACTGTAACCAAAGATTACACCATGGGCTGTAGTGATACACTGAGATTCAGTGGTTGAAGAAAAGCTGTTCCATTTTTCAGTCAGTTTCTTAAATTGTACAAATGCAATCATAAACATGTATCTGACTCACCACTACGAGCCTCTACTTTAGGGAGCAGTGAAGGACTTTATGTAAGTGATAAGCTAATTTGAAAGGGACAGCCTCATTCTTTCTGTTACTAGCACAGGACTCCAAGCACTTAATAAAATAAGAAAAAGAGAGTGTTTAAATGTAGCTGGCAGGAGTTTAATCTGACTAAAATCTCCATGTAGTACTAGTGTAGATATAGTTTAAATGTATCCTGGGTTACAAAAATCTTTGTAAAATTACTGGAAAGGACTAAGCAATAGGCTTGGTTGCGCCTGGGTGGAACAGGAAACTATAAACAAGTTTTGTTAAATGTGGTAAAAACTGTCAGGTTAGAATTAGGATTGGTACCAGGAGCGTAACTCTTGACTGTCTTTGTATCTGGGATTTAGAGGGGGCTGCATATTCTAGATTTAAAGCTAGATTTAAAGCATGTCTTTTCATCTGAAATGACAGAGCATCGGGGTTTTGTGAGTTTGTCATTTATGCTGATGTTTCAGTTTAGGAATGACATGAGCAGCAGTGATCATGTAAATGCCTATCACCCATTTGGAGGAGCCTGAATAAATTTGTGAGAGCAGAGGAAGTCAGACACGTGTTTGGATATGTTGTGTTTGATGGGCATATTCACCACGCAACGCTAAAATCTGTCTTTCTTAGAAGGTAATGATACTGATTGAAACTCTTCAAGAGCTAGACAATGCTATGTTATGACTCAAACTGGTAAAATACCATGTTGGCCCTTTAGAATACAACCTTGTCCCTCTGTCTGGAGAGCTGGAAGCTCAGTGTCAGACTTCAAATGGTAATGTCAGACTTTAAATGTTACGCATTCCCAGGTCTGTAGAGACAAGGTACTGAAAATCTTCAAGCTACCATTGAACATATGGTAGCCAGATTCACCACTAAAAAAAAAATCAGCACGTAATGTCTTTACTCAGTACAGTAAACTAATAATTTAAAGAAGTGTAACCTCTGTGTGAAATGCAAATGTTCAGTTTGAAATTTGCTGTATCTTATGTAATGATCAAGACAGAAAAGGACAGGGACTTTCTGTTGAAGACAGATATTCAGATGTAATTTTGAGAAATAATCAAACTCAGAAGAAAGGCTAGTGTGTTTTAAAATCCTTCTAAAGGGAAGAGGCCCAGTGGTTTGCTTTCAAAACACTGTTCTCATTGGAAATTCTTCTCTCATTGTCCTGTAGCACTGCAGTGGCAGAATGTGGGTTTTCTAAAGTGAACTTCATATGATCAAAACAACCTCACGTACATACATGCAGTAAACCACACTCTTTTGGCTTAATAGGATCAGGAACAAAACATATTTGTGGTCACAATCACAATCAACACTTCACTGGCAATAGCAGGCAATAGTAATAGAAAACAAAAACAGCATTATTCTATATGATCTAGATATCAAACCAGACGGGTGCCATCCATAGTATTATTTAAATAGTTTCTCTTCTGACTCATATTTGAAGACTGGTCGTGGCATTGGCATTTTAATTCATATTAAATCAGGACAAGACTAAACATATAAACCAATGAGAGACAGACATACTATAACAATTAGAATAAACAGGAGAAACTTTGGCATTGCAATGGAAAACAGCTGAAGCATAGAACAAAATGTAAGATGGAAAAACAGCCTTTGGATAGTCACAACAACAACAGTCTTTCAGTTTAACTTAAAAGAATGACACCACAGTCCAAATATTGGAAAACTGTATTTGTTAGAATGTTCAGAATTTAAAGAATTTTCTGTGGACCTCTTTCCTATCATCATATTGCTTCACTCCCTTTAGGTAATAGAACTAAAAGTTCTGCCTCTAGCCCCCTGTTGAAACAACCAGCGTTAATAATTATTGCAAGTATTAAACTGATTGAAAGCATTCAGCAAGAGAAGAAAGACAAGGCAGAGTAAGCACTGAGCTACATACAGAATAGCTGCTGGACTGGAGCAGGCAGTGGTGTCAAATGCACACTAAGTATAAATATCCCAGACAGATGCATCAAGTAATTTTTACTAGCTGAGCACAACCTCTGCTTGAACCAAATGGCCAATGTATCTCCTTTAGTGAGAATCTACATCTTCTTCTTACATCTCTAATGGTGGTTATTGTCTGCTGAAGTGCTGGAGTAAATTGCTTATTAGCTCATTGGAAATGTCCATGATCCAAAACTATATTTGTACCTTCTTTTTTAAAAGTGCAGCATTTGGAACAACAATTTCAGGATATTTTGGTGGGAATATGAAGAGAAATTTTCTTACGTTTCTTTTGAGTGAGCAGAGGAAATCTTGCATATGACTTCATTTTCTTCTTTGCTTTGTTTCCAGGTCTCACACATGTTCTCACTTCCACCATTTCTCATGCATGCAGAGTCACCAACTTTTAATGTTTTTGCTTTGTTTTAATTTTTTGTCCTGCTCTTCAGCTTCTCCTAGCAGCAAAGTGTTCTAGAATCCTTCAAATCCATTTCATTTGTGTTTTTGTTTTTATCTGTAATGCTTCCCCTGCAGCAGCCACTCCTCATTCTAGTCAATCTGCCATTGCCAGCAGCATGGGAAAGCACAACTGTGAAGGAATACAAGCTTAGTCCAGTTGAGGGAATTAATCTTCTGGATCCAGAGAAAGGCATCAAGGCATGAGAGAATGTGTCATCTGTGAATTGTTTCATTTATGTAATGGTGAAAAATCTGGGCTTGATTTCAGAGCCAGTGCTGTCTGCCCCTTCTTTTCTGACCTAGCAAAGTTTGGTTGCATAGTAAATGCAGGATGTGCAGGCTCAGCATTTTGTTGTTATGCTGATTTTAGAGGACATAAATGTAGTTTAGAGAAACTTCCCTTTGTCTTCTTTTGCATAGCAGGAAGAAAGCTGTATCTTGGGGGCCAAAAAAAAAAAAAGGGATAAAAATGAAGTTGATGAAATCTTCAGTAGTGGCATTCAGTAAGAAAATTTTCTTCTGTGCATATACAGCTTTTGAATATCTCTAGTGGCCCAGACACTGCTGATATGGGGCCTGATCCAAGCTTATTCATGTCAAAGAAGCTTTTCACTCCTGTAAACTGAAATTAAATTGTTGTCCCCCAGCAAAGTCTGAATTATAGTTTATTTTAGGGTGAGACTCAGTTTAATATTCTAGTGTGTTAAAAGTATTTGGTGTTATATTCCAGACCTGAAAAGCTTCCAACAAAGTTCCTCTAATAAAATATGACAAAATATTGAAGAGGGAAAAAGAAGGGAAAATATCTGCTTGGGTGCTTTTTAAATTAACACAAAATAACTAGGGCAAGGCCACCAGGGCCTTTTTTTAACCCATTACAAGAGCTGCATTTGCAACTAAGGTTATGAACCCCAAGTGAGAGACAGTGCACCATTGATCCCAGCTGGCACCTTCTGAAAGAAACTGTTGTTTGTGCCACAGAGGATGCTGTGGGCCCTCTCTGAGAAGGACTGGTGGTAGTAGAACACCTGCTCAGCCCTTGTCTTTGGCTCTTATCCATGAAAACTTTTTTTTTCCTCCCTTTACTAAATGGAAATGGGGGAAGTTTTAAAAATCTTGGGAAATGTAAATGTGAAACTGGCCACACAATGTCTTTCAAGTTGAGCACAAAAAAAGTGTTGCTTTCTGGACTCTATTTAATTGAAATGTCCTTGCCCTTTCATTTGGTGCCTTCATTTTGTGTCCTACACTACTGTGTGCCATAATTAAGCACTCTTTCCTTCCAGAGGCAATTTCATTTCTGCAATAACTGATGTGCCTCTTGGTTTTTAGACTTGTTTATCTAGTTACATTTTATAATGTATTTAGTACTCTTTCTGAGCTGAAGAATACAGTCAGGCCTGTACTACATGAATGCTATAGCTGAAGTAATTTCTGTGGCTTTCTGGTCAGAGGAAGGACAGTTTGCTTTGTAAAAAGATAGAGAAAAGGTAAAGAGAATTGGAGGAAGATGTTAAAAATGGCAAAAGTAGTAGGAAAGACCTAAGGGTTTACTGCAGAAAGTGCGAAGAGTCTGTGGAGTTGAAGAGTTGAGATAAAAGGCAGGAAAACTACTGTTCTAAAACTGGCAAGTCCCCTGCTGTCCAGAGGCCCCTTGTTTTTTGTTTCTCATTCTGTCAGCTCTGCCTGTCTGCTTGCTTTCTGAAATTTTCTCACATGGCTGTGTGGCAAGGTTCAGGGAAAAGATCTGGTTTAGTCCTGCTATCTTCTCCCAGCACTAGCATTTTGGAAAATACGGCACTGAGTAAGTCCTCTCTTACCTCCTCCTTCCCATGAATGAGTTCCCAGCTGTCTGCTTCTGTTCCTACCAGCTGCAGTGTCTGGTCTGCTTAAATTTGTAAATTGCTTTGAGATCCTTCAAGATGAAAGGTTCTGCTTAAGTGAGATCGTTATCGCCTTCTACATTTCTCCACTCCCTGTTCTCGGTTCAAGCTTCTTGTCTCATCTCAACCTGGGGTCCAGCACAGTGCTCAACATTCCCAGCAACATAAAGCTTACACACAAATTTCAGCTTCCAGTCCTTGAGTTGTTTGACGCCTCTCAGAGTACTTCAGAGCTGAAGGTTAAATATATGTATTTTCCTGAGCCAATGCCAAAATGCTTGGCACTTGCCACACTGAGATCGTACTTCTGCATTTGCATCTGACTTCATGTTATTTTGTGTGCTTCAAGAGACTGTGGAGTTCTCTTCCTCCCACTTCTGAAGTACTTACTCATTCTAGGAAGCATTCCAGCTACAATGTTGTTCTGAGATCCTACACTGTATTCTTATAGCTATACTTTGTTCATGTTCTTGTGGTTAAACTGTAAGCCTGTCAGGGCAAGGATTTCACTCCTCTCTGGTGTAGTGAACTTGACAGGAGCCCACTGACAGGAGTTCAGAGGGCTCACTGTTCAAAGAGTCATGGGCAGTAACACAGTGTTTGGGCAAGGAGAACTCTTTTTCTGTTGAACTGCAAGTCCAGTTGTCATCTTCATCTTCCATATTTTAATTGGCTACTATACAGTTTTTCACTGTATAGTATCTGTGTGTGTTTGTTCCCTATGTCATTCACATTCCAGTGAAATTTCCCTCTTTCCTATGAAAGTGAGGTCATCTTAAACCTGTGTTTATGATACTGCAGTCATTTCCATGGCAGTAGACTATGATATCATCAGTGGAGGATTATGCCTTTCCTATGTGTGTTAGCAATTAAAAGTTATGGTTTGTGAGATAAAACTAGTGTTTACCAAGCTTTTAGGTTTAGTCCATGTGAAACTGGGAAACTTTTGCTTAATTCTCTAGAGAATTCACTTAGGTAATGGAGTAAATGAATCCAGAAACATTTTGATCCTAGCAGGTGATATGTTTTTTGGGGTGTATTTTCCTAAAGGGAGAAGAAAATCAGCTACACCATCTTGTGTTCACTTGCCTGGCAAAGAACACTTGTCTGAAACCCTGTGGTATTCCTTATGGTTTTATTATTCAGAGCTACTTAAAGATTCACAATTTTCTAGTCTCATTAGGCTGGCATTTTTCACCTTTGGAGGTCAGTAAGCTATTAGACACTACCCACAAAAGTAAAACAAAATGATCATCGGTCTTTTCATCTTTTTAATGGGTGCCCTATTTACCAGCTATCAGTAGCTGAATCTCTTTGTTGAACCTTCCTAAGGGTGTACATGCTTTCTCATGGGGTGGTGACAGCAGAGACCAGTTTCAATACTGTCATGGCAGAAGAAAATTCATCCATTTAAAATGTAGTATCCAGTGTTAAAACAGTTTCTAATGCTGCAAGATGAGAATGGTGGATTCACAACATGATTTATTTCATCCCTTCAAATGCTTAAGAATTTTTAAGCTAGGGAAGTAGACGTCCTAAACAAGCGTGAAGAGAAAGGAAGAAAACATTAGATGGAAATTCTTTGAGAAAGAACATTGTCAGTCTACATATTGCCACGAGATAAAATTTATAGTATTTTTTTTGTTCATGTAGTTTACTTTCAGAAATACATTACACCTCTGCACATTTCAGCCTGTCTGTTTTCCCACCTAATGCAACTGAACTCTCATAAAATATCTGTTTAGTCAATCTGAGTAAGACCATTAGGAAAAAAATGTTGAAATGGTGTGCCCTAAGTACATACAGGACTTGCATGTGTCCAGTTTCACAGAAAGTATAGGATGTGAAAGGGTTCTTTCTGAAATTATTACCATGTTAGTGACTATGGTGGAAAGAAATTCCATTTCCCACTGTTGTTCTTGAAAATGGAACCAGGCTGGAATAAAAAGACAGACAAAATTACTATATGTTTTGAAGACAGATTACTAATGCCATAACAGACCTGGTCCTCATTTACAGACCACGTGGTCAGGTGAAGTTACAACACCACCTGAGCCTGCAGCTTCCCTGTCATTCTGCATTCAAGCGGATGCTTTATCTGTCTCTGGAAGACCCAGAGTGGTATCTCTGTTGAAAGAAAATGAAAAGAGTCAGGAAGCAGTAACGTTATGATCAGGGAAGAGGCTGTTGGGATAAAAGCTTCTTTGCCAGTTGCCCAATATCTATATGAGGAACAAGGGAGTTGTGTTCATTTCTGCTACAGAAAGATGTCATTTTATCTCAGTGATGCACTATAGCATGTGGCCATTGCTTCACGTCATAACATCCCACTTTACAGTTGTTCTATCTGTTGCCTTTTGCTCTCTGTAGGGTTCTTAGACATCTGAGCAGTTCCAAGTAAAGAGCATGCAAAATGGCAATCCACTGGGCAGTGGCATTGGCAGTACTTCAGGGTATTCCTTGGGCTTCTGCTGTATCCCAGTGATGCAGATTGAATATTATGTTATGTATCTATAATTTCTAGCGCCAAGGAATACTATTACCATATACTCCCACAGTTTTTTTATTGGTTTGCTTATTTTCCTGCTATTACTGGAAATTCTTTTTGACTATTTAAAATTAAACATCTCTTGCCTTTTAGATCTGGAGGTGTTTGACATGCAAGATTCTGTACAGTCAAATGGGAACTTGTCTAAAGGAACTCCTTTGAAAATATTTGTCACAATAAGCAGTTGTTAGGCACTATATTTTAACACCCAACACTGAGAATATTATATTTTCTCCCCCTTTGTGAGCTACAGAACTGTATGATTAATAGTTCTGTCTTGTTAATGAATTACTTGCTGGCTGTACTGTTAATGGAAATAACCATTTTCCTAGATTCATTTCTAGACATAAATATCTTTGGGTACATTTTAGTACTCCTGACAGTAAAGAGCTGCTGGCACAAATCAAAAGCTGCAATGAAAATTGTACAGAGTCGATGGTAACAAATTTGTGTAAAAACACTCTGGGCAGGCATATATATTATGTTGCCTCTAGGAGCTGTCTGAGCTGTTCTTTCCGAAGGAGCTTACCAGTAAGATTTTGTTTGCTTGTTTTATATGGCTCCAGTTGTTAGCTTCTATATCAAGCTGCAATAAGTTATTTGATGCTGACATCCTGGTTCCCTTAAGGATCCTTGTATCATATACTTTGAGCCTGAAGAAAATACGAAATTATTTTTCACTAGTATGTTGCCTAAGTAGGTGCAGCTTTATAGAACACGTTGATCTTTGTGACAACTAATTATAAAATAGGAAGGTGGTAATGTTCCTGAATATATCAGTGTGTTCTCTTCTGTGTTTTATTCTCTATTCTTTCCATTTCTGAATTTAGTCCACATTTTTTCTCCTTTTTTCCTGTACTAGATCACTACCATGTCATCCCTGAATCATGAGATTTTCCCTTATTTGCCTTCACCTCCTCTTGTTCTCTTTCTGTATGACATTATTATAGTGCACTTATCTTCTGTATTTCTCTTCTCCTGCCTCTCATCTTTCAAAAAATAAGTTCTGCTTCCAAAGAATCATAACTCCTTTTCTTTAATTTATTCCATTCATCACTTGCTATACTTCCTGTGTTCTTTCATATCCCTATTTATACAAAATGCATAAACCTTATAGTACAAACAGTGGAAAGAAAAAACTTTGTTCAGCAGATCGAGTTTAGTATTCATGTGGAAAGACATTTTCCATGTTCTTAGCTGTAATGAGATTGAATATACCTTCCTTCTTTTAATTGTCTGATCCTGCTAGTGTTATTCATTGGAAATATCCTGTTAGTATTGTTCAATCATTTTTAAAATTCATTTTCCTTTTGATTTTTTCCCAGAAAGTAAAAAATTACCTGTTGGGTAAAAGCAGTTGATGGTTTTGCTGAAATGCTGCATATAGAGGCAGCAGAAATGAGCAGGTTTTCTTCAGTTTTTATTCCCTGTTGCTCATTAAATTCTGTGCTGTAATGGTGACACAGGAATTGTCCATTGGTAGGCATCAGAAGCCAGGGTTACACAGAATTACACCTTTCTTGCTGATATTTAGTGATCTACCTATCCCAAGAAAGCTTAAACCGGAAAAAAGGTAAAGGTACTTACCTAGAGGAGATTCTAACTATCACAGCACTTAACCTTGGCTAGCGAAGCCCGGGCACCCCCACACACACCCTGCACATTCTCATCTTTGCCCCACAAACCTTAATGTTCCTGTAATCCAAGACTTTATTTGATGCCTCTGTAATTAGATTGATCTTCAGAGAACAATTTTTATCAGTGAATCAACAGTAAGATAGGTTCAAAGTAAAAACTTGACCAAAAATTTAGCCCTGAAGTGGTCAGGTAGTTGGACTCAATGATGGTTTTAGGACCCTTCTAACTGAACTATTCTATTCTATTCCCATATAGTAAGTATAAATATACTTAAATATATTAATTGCTTTCATTACCTATGATACCTTGAATAAATATATGTAAACAAAGTATTGTTTGATTATACTTTTCATTGGGGACCCATATGGATTCTGTAGGAAGCACTGTATTTACAAACTTGATGAAAGATACCATACTTGTATGGCATAGAATTATCAGAATTATGTACCTAGAATTATCGTCCTGGGTACAAACTTTTAGAACAACATCGTATTGAAAAAAAAAATAATATTTGGACTGCACTGTACTTCATCTTGAAGACTGTGTAGTGACAACACATTGATGATGTTGCTCCTAAGTTTATAGTTCATAAAGCACAATGTGCTTGTGTGCAAAATGCCAATATTTAAAGGTGTGGGGAGATTCTTTTTATTTTTTATCTTGAAAAGATGAACAACAAGATTTTGTATGGTAGTTGCCCTGTTTTCCGTATGATAGTAAAACAGAAGCACAGATTACTTTGTTGATTTACCAGTATATAAAAAATCATAATGACAAGAACAAGGGCCCTGTGGCCTATCCAAGCAACCGTATTATTTCCATTTTGTTCATTGTTGTCTGATAAACCCTTTTCTTAAGAGGTATAGAGAAGAATAATTCACACATCTTGTTTATCCTAATCTGTCCTTGAGCATATAAAAATCACTCTTTGCTTGGGTTGTTTTGTGTTGGCTTTTTTCTGCTTTAGTCCTGGTATTTCATCATGATATAATGTTCTGTTCAGCATAGGAACTGTAGGCAGCCTGCTTCAGTTCTGGGTGAGCACAGCATGTTTTAGAGACACTGTATTCTAACATTACCATCAGATTGCATTGAAAATAATTATGTAACTGCCATTCCAAAAATAATGTAATCAAGAGACATCAATGAAGAACAATGTGGGAGGCAAATAAAGCTAGAGAGTAGCAATTCTGAAAATTTCCACAATCTTTCTTAAATACAAAACAGATGTTTGGTAAGAATGATGGAATGTTTGCTGAGACTTAAATATCTGAAGATAGCCTTATTTTTGTTTGAGTTTTTAAATCTCTTTAGACCTTCAACTTCAGAATTAAACATTCCACAGATTATGAACTCATCAATGTTGTGTCCACCTTTTCCCCAAATTTAACTGGTGATGGTGTGAGGAATTATTACAGTTTGTTGTTCCATGAGAAAGTTGTTTACTTTTAGTAATTAGTCAAATAAATAATTTTGTTGAGTTGAAGGTTTCATATTCGTAATATAATTTAGGAATTTTGATGTCTTGGTGACATCACAATTTCACTGAAATGCAGTACACTGCACTACTGTAAATGCTTCAGGGCATTCATCTGGATACCTTTATATTTGTTTCATCTTTTAATATCTAAGAGGGTAGTATTTGGTTCTGCACAAAGGGTCAACAAAAATGTTTGTTGAAGAACTGTGGACGTCTGTTCTCATTCTATGTGTTACAAGTTTTGGTCTTTAGAGGATGTGATGGCACATATAAGAAGATGCAATTCTTGTGGCCCTCCTATGTCTGGTCACGGCCATTCATTTAATTTTCTTCCTTGCTAGAAATTTTGTATAGTTATTTCAGTTCAGCTGTTTACCTACTCAGTAATGAAATCTACAAAATAATTTGTCTCTTAAAATACATACCTAATATTTGTGTTTCATAAAATACGTATTTTCTCTATGGCAAAACTGATTGAAAATATTCCTTCTGTTTTGCACTAATTCATCATTCACTTGTTTGTGTTGTGGTGACAGATTGTTTTTGATGTGAAATCAAACAGGTTTAAAAAAACCCTGAATGGGTGATGGGGTAAAGCTTTTGCATCTCACTGTGCCTCAGCACTGTCCTGCAAAAGGCTTCTCTTACTGTGCTTTTACCAGCTTGAGTACCGTGTTCATTACTGTGGGCTAGAGAGAGAACCCAGACTATCAAACATCCAAGCAATAAGCAAGTATTTAAATAGTCTGAAAAGCTTATATTTTTTTGAAGAAAACCTTGTCATGTTCAGGGACATAGGTGGAAGGAAAACAAATAGATTTTCTATGATTTTTAGTTGTTTTTCAGTCATTAAAGATCTGAAGGGAAGCTACAAATCTAGAAACAGATTGCCCCACATTTAAACCAAGCTGTAGTTAACTAAATTCCTGAGGTAGTCTCTATAAATCTTGAAAGTTTTCTACCTTCCAATAAGATGTTTTAGTGTATGATTAAAAGGGGTGAAAGCATAAATGAGTCAAGAACATCAAATTTTGAAAAGATTGTGGTCTTTTTGTTTCCGTTTTATGGATGCTTTCCCATAGAACATGTTCAAATCTTCAAAATGAAGCTAGACAAAACAGACCAAGCCTAAACCAAAATGTTAAGCCAGATCCAAAAGAGGTCTGAGACTTTTTCACCACAATGTTGTATTAATATTAGAAAAAAAACCTATTCCCTCTTTGTATTTGTTCAGTTCTGAGAAGCATGAAAGGCCAGTAAATTGTACGTACTAGACAGTGGCTAGTTACACCTACTCTAATCTCACTGGGATTTTCCCTGTTCTAGGGAATTCCCAGGGGGGGAGAAAGAGTGCGTTTTGTTCAGTGCTTCAATGAGAACAGAATCAAAGCTAAATTCTAGACCTTCACATTATATTCCTTTTTATTAAGTTGTTTTTAAATTCAGTATTTCTGCTATTTTCATACCCCTGATCATCTTCACCTTTCTTGAGGAATTAAAAAAAAATCTGAATGTTTCTTTTAATACTATTTAAATGACAGTCATCTTAGGTAATGTGATAGCTAATTTAATGTACAAATTCTCTTCTCTTCTGAGGTGCCTGATGAGAATATTATTGGAGGTTTTTTAGAGAAAAATGTTCGTGGGTTTTTCTGCTTTCCTTTCTTATGCATGTCATTTCTCAGAAAAATACTTATACTTTGTGCTTTTTTTCAATATATCTAATGAGGTAAATATACTGTACTACTTAAGTAAACCATAGCTACATGGCATTCACTGTTTTCAACACACAAAGTAGTATCAAATCTAAGTTCCAATTTTGGCCCGAGGCAGTCTGGCTGTACTGCTGCCAGCAGAGGCTCTCCTGCCCCTCTCCTCATTCACCTTTTCAGTCCTCCAAGTTCTGGCTCACCTCGGTTGCTGTACAATAAGTTGGACAAATTTGCTAATCCAAATGAAAATGACCTTTTGAACCGAAACATTTTGAATTAGGAAGCAATAAAAGCAGTGCAAGAGACACAGTGGGGAAATGCTGCTGAGGAGAGGGCATAGTTTCACATCAGCTTAAGCTAACAGTAATAATACATCTTTGTAGTACTTCATGTGTTGAAAACAGTGAACAGACACTGGGTGGGTGTCAAGAATCAGAAGCAAACCATGATTAATTTCAGGATTAATTTATGCAAATGCTGCTTAATATACATCTCTCCTTTTCCCTTTCTTTCTTTGTCATACTTTCTATCTCTGAATATGATCTAGTCACTGCTTAGATGGGAACTTTTCAAGAAAATCCATATTACTGGGGAAAGGGCCATTAATGACTCAGGATGTTGTGCTTTCACCTCTGATTCAGTACTTCAATACAGTAGTAAAGGGTTCTGTTCTGGTTTTAATGCCATCTCTCCAAAGGGATGTCTGTCTGAAAATACAAATGCTAATCAGCCCTATCCTCTAAGGGAACTCGTGGCACACACTTACCAGAAGACAGAGTTGAAGTTACTGCGGTGGTGAAATTCTTATATGTGTACCTTTATTTGTCCCAAACCTCTGAAATGTACGTGGATGTGCAATTCTTCATTTGTCACAAACAAATGTGGGCAGCAGTGCTGTGCACTTTACATTTAAATACTGTTTTGTAAAAACTCAGTTGAAATTCTGAGTGATTATATGCCTTGTTTGTAATGTCCAAAGTAATTCAGGCTGTTTCAGTCTGAACTTACCTCTGTAAATACGATTCAGTAGTACAATGCACAATTTGCAAAACATACAGTAATTTTATTTTTCCACTAATAAATGTTGGGGGTTTTCAGCTTTAATTTCTGGTTGTTCATCTGGTTACTCACGAGAGCTCAGTGTCCTTTGCACCACATATCCCTTCAAAGCTGAGCAGAAGTTGTCACAGAGGAGTCTGTTGAATAGTAGCTTATATTGGGTTGTTCAGGTCAGTGTTTTCCAATTACATCAAAGTTGTAAATGGCTTTACTAAACATTTTATGTAATACTTCTGAAAGCCCATGTGACAGTTTTTCCAATTAACTTATTTAGCCTAGTTTTGGAGTGACATTAGCTGTTTCATCACTTTTAGGCTATTTTGAGTATTCTTTGTGGCACCATCAATAAGCCAAGAATTTATAGGGTTTCTTAATCATACAGATTACTCATCACTGCCTGCTCATAACAGAAGCCTGAAATTCTCATTAAAATTGTCTGATGTGAATCAAAAGTTCGTATAGTTGCAGAATTAAATGATGAGAGAATAGCATTATACTAGGAAAAAAAGAAATCTTGAATACTGATTTCAGTGAAAGTGAAACCTCCAGGCTTATATATATAGATCAGTACTCAACACAACAGAAAAGGTCATATCCCCGTCTTCCACAAGCTGTTTGATTCCCACAGGCAGTTGTTATGCCACGCTGCTTGAAACATTGAGGCCCAGATTCTCATCTCACCAAGCCTGTTTTTCATCAGTGAAATTATGATACTTCCACTGGAGTTGCATGTTGATGCCAATATAAAAGAGAGAAGAATCCAGTCATAGTCTGGCCACTGTTAATATTTATGGTTGAACGTACTTCTTGAAAATGCCTATGAACTCTGAGCAGCACTATTAGCAAAAGTGTGCTGCGATGTCACAATTGTTAATCTTTGTCTAAAAATATATTAGCTTTTTGTGGAAGCAAATTCTATTTAGAATAAACTATAATCTTTTAAAAAAAACCAAACCAGCCTAAGGAATGAAAATAAATTGAGACTTGATAGCATTTTCATACTGCAGAATTTAAATGAGAAGACAGTAAGAACTGGTGGATTCAGCTGATTTCTTTTTTTGGTTTTGCCACTGGCTTCTTGACTGACCCAAGGCATGAAAAACAAAATACCTTCACTAAGTTCCATACCCGCAAAACAGGAATAATGATGTTGTTCTGCTTTTTAAGGTGTAGTGAGATTTGTGGATGAAGGGAATTATACAAGAGCTGCTGTTATTATTTATTACCAGGGCTGGGTGAAACATCCCTTCCTTACTGAATGGCACATAATTTTAGATGAGTGTGTGCAATACCCTGGCACTGGCTGAAGAGAAGCTTCCTGAGTTGTGGTCTTCATTCTCTAGTCTACAACCATCCCTACTTTGGCTTCCAGTGGTGAAAATGGTGATAAATTACATGTTACCATTAATGAACATTATTTATCTATTCCTATTTATCAATACTATTTATTGTTACACTTTGTTCCCTGAAACTGCACAGTTAGTCAGTGTTGTAAACAACCTGCCAGATGCTGATGTGGGCAAACAGTTTTAACTTAGCAACCTTTTCCATATATATATGAGGTACCTAGAAGTATATTTCTAAAAAGCCATTGTATTTTTATTTAAAATTGCTTAAACCTTTCCCAGCAAAATGTTCCCAGCTCTGCCTCTCTGGAAATATGTGCTGTTAGCTGAATGTGTGACTCTTCTGGGAGTTGTCTATGGTCACCTACACAAAGTAAACCTGCAGGCTCTGTACCACACCCTCACACTAAAATCTGGGGTGCTCTGTTAGTGAGCATGCCTATTTAGAGTCTGTATCCCTACCTGCCTCTCTCTGGAAACTGTAACTACTGATGAAGCACAGACCTGTAACAACTCCTTCAAAGCCAAAATCTTAATTTCTGGAAGTTTTGGAATTATTTGACTTTGCTAGTTTCATTTTGGGTTTTCTCAGTTTTCTAATGATCCTAACCTGATGAATGACTGATGAATGCTGGAATTTAAAATTAGAGGGAGAAAAATATGTTTGCTTTTTCCTGAGAATTTTCAGTGAATTAGGCTCTGCTCTGTCATTAATTCCATAGGATTCTGCAAACATATGCCCCAGAAGCTACAGCATAAGATAAGAAAGTATTATACACGTATTCTTCATATCCTTTTAAAAAAGCAATTTGTAGTGATTGCCTCATGCAGAAGCTTAAAATCATAGAACATTCAGGACTGAAAGGAACCTTAAAGATCATGCAGTTCCAACCTCCTCCCCTGCCATGGGCAGGGGCACCTCCCACTACACTGGGTTGCTCAAGACCTTATCTTTCCTGGCCTTGAATACTGCCAAGGTTGGGGCATCCACAACCTCCCTGGGCAACCAGTTACAGTGTCTCACCACCCTCACATTAAAGAATTTCTTCCTAATATCTAACCTTTTGTTCTGAATTGGCAGCTTGTCAATGTTCACAGAATCACAGAATGGTTAACATTGGAAGGGGCCACACTGGGTCATTTGCTCCAGCATATGTTGTAGCTTAAAAGATTTAAAAATTTTTAAGCCTTGCACCTGGAATGTATGGCTTGAGGAGGTAGAAGCTTTGGTCGAGTGTTGTAAATGCATCTTTGGGTTATGTACTGTAATAGAAGTGACAAAAGTCAGGTAGTCTTGCGTTCAGAGAAATTCTTCCACATAGTCTCGGTGGTGTCTTTTATTCCTTTCAGCTTTTACTGGAGGTAGCAAAGCATCTGGTAGGGGTTACAAAATTGCAATTTTGTTTCATTTTTTTCCAAAATGGAAATGAAACCAGAATACACTCCTGATGGCTTTCGGCTTGTATTAGTACATCTGGTTCTGGGCACCCATCCCCAGAAGGATGTAAATGTAATTGGACTGCATTCAAGAAACAACAAAATGCTGAGAAGTTGTAAAGCTTGATTTGTAAGAGAAAAACTGAAAAAAGAAAAATGTTAAATGTGTACAGCGTGCCTGAGTGACAGCAGAGGGGAGGAAGATTTTGGTAACGATTACAATTCTGGGGGGTGTGAACACCAACAGAGTGAAAAATTACTTAAGAATGGTTCAAGAAGGTATAATTAGATATAACGGAACTATATGTAAACTTGAACTGAATGTTATAGTAAAAAAACATGAGCAGTGAGACCTATAGATTTATTTTTTCTCTGTATTGAGTTAGCACTAGGGAATCCCAATCAGGGATCAAGTGATTCTTTTCCTGTAGAAACATAGAACACAAATGAAAGAAATGCAATCTCTCTCTTGACTAATAAACAAGAAGCTTGACTGGATGGCATATAAGGAATAAACTTAGACTGGTGGGATGTGGAATAGAGACCCTAAAAGGTGTGGGGTTTAGTTTTACTGGTTGACAGTTGAGCCATTTAGGATTATAAGAATGTAACTAAATTTGAAGATACTTGTTATTTTCAGTGCTAATGTACATAAATATTGCTTTAATTGGAATAGCCTTACTACACGATTGCCAAAAGCTGGAGAAACTGTCCTTGGACAAAAGTTTTTCGTTGGTTTTGGTGGGAAAGGAGCGAACCAGTGTGTCCAGTCTGCTCGACTTGGGGCCAAGACCTCGCTGATCTGCAAGGTAAGCACCAACCTGCTCCTGGATTACAGCTGAACTAAATATTCATGCAAATTCATACAAAACTTTCAGTCACTTAAAGTTTTTGATGTGTTTTTATTTTTTTTTAATCCCTCTCTAATTCTCTTTTCTTTTTCTTACTTCAGCTATAAATTTAAGCATGGGGGAGGCTGTTTTAAGGACACTGCCAGAACCAAAGACTAGTTGGCTAGAGATCTGGCAGAAATTGCATGTAGAGAAGGATTGCAAAACTTAGATTGATGTATCATGGAAAAGAACTTGGAGAGACTAGAGATGCTCAAAATTCAAGTAATCTTGATTAGCCCCTCCTCTTTCTGTTTGCCACTTTTACAGGTCTCAGCACTTCATTGATGGGATTCAGAGGCTTGGTGCTATGGGTCAGTCTGAAATTGACTTCATAGGTGATTAAAAATCAGACACTGACAAGCCAGTGACAAATTTGAGTGGGAATGTAAAACTTCGTGCTTTGAGGGTTAAATCTCATTACCTGAGATTAAAATGAGAAGCTCCTGTCCCAGTTCTAGCACCTTTGTGTGTTATGAGATATTTTTGTCCTGAAACATCTGATATACAACAGTTGTAAAGACTGGCTCACAGACCATTGGGCTGATTCAACTTGGCAGATGTTATATTCTTGCAATGCTTTTCTTTGATTTTTGTCATTAAACATTATAAGTTTTGAGTGATCATTGCTATGGTTAAGATCATATTTTCTCTCTCTGTAGCCTCATTGTCTATCCCGTGCTAACTGTGGATGAAACTTCAAATTGACTGGACATACTTTGTTTTTTGTCATAGCTGGGGAGGATGCTAAATTTGTTGGATCATTGTCTGTCAGGGATTTTTTGAGAAGTACTGGCAACATCTCAAGGAAGCCTTTCTCACTGGTTTTCCAATTCAATATTTAGAGTAAAGAATGTTAGCTATAAATCTAAATTACACCTGCAAGCATATCTGTGGGTTGTTATCACTGGTTGTTCTAGTGTGGGGTTTTTTTTATATTTGGCAGTGTTTGTGCTTCTGTAATGTATATACTTGATCATCTTTGCATTCAAGAACGGTCAGG
Source organism: Xenops minutus (assembly GCA_035221455.1). Classification (NCBI taxonomy): domain Eukaryota; kingdom Metazoa; phylum Chordata; class Aves; order Passeriformes; family Furnariidae; genus Xenops; species Xenops minutus. The sequence continues at coordinate 28,316,700 of JAWWEE010000105.1, forward strand.
TTCAAGTACAAGATGAACTGGCAATGAATTCCCTGCTAACATTTCCTGCTAAATGTTAAAGGGGTTTTTTTCCACCATAAGTGTGAATCTTGCTTTATTTTTTAACGGTCTAGCCTTTGCTCTGTGCAACAGAAACATATGCATTCACAATAAAATCTAGTAGATACTATATTTTCTCATTTTTTTTCAAAAACATATTTATGTTAATTCAGTAAAATCTAGTCTTCTTTCTTTCCTTTTTTCTGTCTTTCTGTTCTGTGTTTGTTGGAGAAAAGAAACAGCAGAGAATGACTCTGGTATCTATAAATGTTAGAATTTTCTAGATTTTTTAAATTTTAAAAGCTAATAATTAGTTTTTTAAATAACACTTTATTGCCTCACAGAATGGTCGCATCTCATATACATTGATATCTGCATAGATCAATGAGAAAGAGTATAAAGTATCTTGCTGAATAAACTAAGAAGAGTCTGGCAATAATGAGCCTCTACAATTAAATCGTTCTTACTTCAACAAATAGTCTTAAGTATTCAGTGGTTCTTTAAGCCAGATTGCCCCTCACAAACACACACTCTGTGCTCAGAAACATGCTTCTGTTTTGGTCATATTTCTTGACATTTTTCATCCAGTGCAGATGCTTCTACAATCTCAAGTTCAGAGAATGGAATCAGTATTAATAGTAGAGAGACATTCTGTTGGAGTGTGACATCTTCTTAGGAGAACACTAATTTAGATAGAGGATGTCCTCAGCAAGAGTACAGGTAGACATCTCAGACCAAGTGACAAGGCATTCTTCGTATCTCAGAGCTTTAAAACATAAAAGAGACAGTGATTGGTGAGGGCTTGGGAGAGAGAGTTTTAGAACTACTCAGAGGTATGCCACAGAATGCTGTGGCATTCAGTGTAAAAACCAGGTTATAATTTTAGGTGTTGGAAATGCAATGTGTTCTGCTTCCTGCCTAGATGTCTCTGCAAGCGCCTGCTGTTACTCTGAGTTGTTGATACATGTCACAGTAGCAGTGTTCAATTTGCTCCATCCAGTAAAACAATGTACTGATGGAGTAGTCACAGAGAAATACAAAGGATTCCTGTCAGAGTACTAAAGAATCTAAGTAAATAAATTAATCACTCATGTTCATACAAGAACAGTGTTGCAGTACTGAAAAATTAACAGTGTTCTGGAGAGAATCCAAACTCCCCAAATTATTTCTTTTCTTTCTGTTGTGACCATTACTGAAAAAATCTGTTAAACATCCTAGATTAAGATGGTGGAGGAATGTTGGCCTGAAAGATGTTTTATGTGCTGAGAAAGGTCCTGGTTTACTTCTGACAAACAATTTGGAATGATCTTCACTGGACATTGCTATTGCTAGCCTGATATTGCATGTACTAGATTCTATTTAAGCCCCAGCTGCATTTGATTCCTAGTTAAAAACAGGAAGTTCTGCCTTACCGTGCTATGTGGTCTTGTCTCTTTAGATGATCCATAAGTCATATCTAAGTTAAAGTGCTGTAAACCTGAACTCTCACTTCATTGTAAGAATAGAGCTGTATCTCAAATGCAGCCCAGAATATGATGGATGTTTTAGTTGTTTTTTGCCTTCTGTATTACTGTGTTGTGCTTGTCTTTAGTACCTGTATAATTCCCTAATGGTGAAAAAGAGTAAATATACTCAATAAAAAAGAGTGTATAGAACAAACAAAAATTGTCAAGAGGTACATATTTTTTGTTGTAATTAATTTTCAGGTGCAGATGAGTTTGATTCCCTAAAATGCTAGAATTATAGCTGCTATGATGCCAGTCAGCTCTCTAGCTCTACATGGAAAACATGATCGTAAGCAGGGAAAATCCAGATTGAAAAATATTGATGTAATTGCGCTCATTCTGATGTGCAAACTGTGTGCCCAAAATGCTTGTGCAAATGGCTGTTGTTGTTAAGAACTCATGAAAGAATAAATGCTATTTCAGCACATACAATGTTCTGTGGTCAGCAGACTTAGACATTTATTTTTCTGTTCATCCAATATCCCATCTAGCAGGGTCTGAGCAAAAGCAGAAAATATTTAAAACAATGTTATATAATTTGACATGGTCAGTATATATGCCTTTAATCTAAAATGAGTCTGATGTCCAATACTCTGAATTCCTTGAGGGTGAAGCCTGAATGGAAAGATAAAACCTTTCAAATGCGCTAGGATTTACTGGGTTGGATGCTGATGAACTAACATGGAAAAGTTTCCAGAGGAAAAGGACCTTCATGGATACCCCTCCAAGGGCTCCCCTCTGGCACTGAGATGTCTCACTGCAAGCAAAAATACTACAGCTGATCTCAGCTGTTATGACAGTTGAGCAGTAAGGGATGCCTGTCTGTCAGTGATGTAGGACCCAGAGCTGAAGGAAGGAAGTTTCAGTTGAGATTTTGGAAAACAGTTATGAAATATTTTGTTGCTGAAGTAACTGAGCAAATCCTGAAACTTGTTGTAGAAGCTTCATAGTAGCGAGGGATGGAGAAGGTGATACCATCAGGTGCAACATATTTCAGTAGTACAGCTGTTAGGCTGCAGAGGTGAGCGCGACTCAGGTTTAAATTGCAGATGGCTGCAGTCATCCAGCCTAGAGCAGTCAGAAGATGCAGCTTCTGACAGCCTGCCCTGCCTGGCAAACTGGGAGTAGTCAGAGATACAGAAGTATTCTAATATGCAAACAATGAGTGACATGGTGACCCAAGGAAATGTTGGGTTGGTTTTTGTTGCTTTTCTGTGTATTAGAGGAATGTTCCATCTGGTTAGACTCTTTTGACCTAAATTGCTGTCTTCTTTTGGTGGAAGACTGGGACTATCCTTATTAATGCTTTAGAAAAACCCCTTATAGAAATCATAGGAAATGAAAATATGTTTCAAATCATGGTTGTGCAATCAAATATATGGGGGGAAGGATCATCTATCCATGACACTTTCAATTTTAGAATTCTGAATCATAGAGTTTGGTTCTTGTGATACTAGCTAGTACTCAGGACTTCTTCAGGCTTTCTGAAGGACTTAGCTCATAGACAAATTTCTAACAACTGCCAATAGTGGCAGTTCCTTTGTGCTTCTAGTAACTCAAATACACCATCAGCTGTGTAGTGCTGTTTTATGAGAAGACGGATTATTTAGTTAGGGCTCCTCATGTAATCCCTTCATTGTCTAGACCTGTGATCAGGATCTTGATTTGGCTTCTAATCTGAAAGATGTTTCTTCCTCTTGTAAAACTACTTCCAGTGTCATTGGTTAGTTTTTGATACTGCTCACATACACAACTCACTCTTGGAATTGGGAACTATGCATGCTGAAGACAGGCTAAAAGTGGTGAACCAAAAGCTTTCTTGACTTTATAAATGTATTTTAAATGCTACTGTGATATGAAGCAGGTTGCACTATTTTTTCCCCCCCATATACCTCATCTCCTGTGTTCAGCTTGTGTAATGTAACAAAAAAGAAATTTTTATTCATCTGAATAAACAGCAAATCAGAATTTTGTTCAGCTAAAAGGATTAATGGAGCTGAAATTACAAGCTTTTTAACTTGCTGTTAGAAAAACAATGCACCATAGCTTGACTCCCTAACTCAGCTTGATCGGCAGTTGCTCAACAAAGCAAACAAAAAATGTTGAATTTGTAAACAGCACATTTAATACTGAGAATTATAGAAACTGGTAATTCTGTATTTATCATCACTTTCTATCCCATAGCCACAGTTTGATATTTTTGCATGACAGAAACTTGAGGTAGAAAATTCAAAATACGAACTGCAGTTAAGAAGAACACCAGAATTGCTGTCAATGCTTTCAATTCAAAGCTGAATAATTCAGTACATATCCAGATTTTACAATCCCCAAAAAGTTTCTGTGCCAAAGGGGCACAGTGGTTGTACAAGAACAAAACTTGAATATAGTGACATGACTGTAGGGGGGAGTTTTGTGATGGAGGAGAAGACTGCAGAACACTGCTCTTATTGTTTGTTAATATTATTAATAAATTTTTACTATTATTTCTTAGTTTATTATTTGTTGATTAATAAGGCAAAGGGCTTCAAGACAGAAAGTGTTGTATTCAAATTACATTAGAGCATTCTGTTGTCTAGAGATGGTCTATCTATCCTCTCACCTTTCTGTAGAGAAAACCCATTCTTTTATCTTTTGTATAGGTTGGGAAGGATTCCTTTGGCAATGATTATGTTGAAAATTTGAAGAAGAATGGTATCTCTACAGGTAAAATTTTACTTTAAAGAAACGTTTTGTACTATTTTTAAACTTTAAAAAACTGGTAGTGGAGGATGTATTATTTTATTGCCTTATTGTATGTGTTTTACCATTCAGAACTATGAATGACCATTTTGAAGCATCTGGTAGGAATGAATGAATGAATGAATATGAGTGAGAATACAGGACTTCTGAAACCAGCTGTACCACTAACAATAAAACGTAATGTTTTTACCTCTACACCTCAGATTATTGCATCCATGCAAGTCACCTGAGGATAACTTGCTGATATGCAATTTTTTAGTCTGGCACTAATGATGATAATGCCTGGTGAGAAATTGAAAAAATCAGTCTGATTATTTATTCTCAATTTCATGTTGTGAGGGGAGGGACATAGTGGAAATGCCCTGGTAAACTCAGTACATTTCACCTTTGACTTGTGAAAGGACACATACAGTCATTTTAGAGACTGCAGCTGATGTTAGGACACATACACACAAAAATTAATGTTAAAAGGCTTTCATAAAAAGGGAAGATTAAGCACCCACAGTATTCCAGTATCTTTGCACCTTTGTACCCCTCATTCTCTCTCTGTTGTGTGCTGCTTAACTACATGATTGCATTTTTGTCTGCACAGCTTGTCTTCTTCAGCGTGGACAAGGATGGACAGATGCAATCATTAAGTGGCTTTTCAATATTCTGTTTAGCTCTTCTTTTTAGTGTGCAGCCACCAGTTTCATTTAACTGCATTATTTAAATCTTGCTTGAAAGATAGAATTATCAGTATTTTGTGGGCTTTATTATGCTTATCAGTATAACATCTAAATGTTTCACAAATGAATATACAGGTTTATTCTTTGTGTATCTTTCAACTTCAGCAAGAAACCAGGCAAGGATACCATAAAAACAATGCCTGTTAATGTATGGTTCTAAATCTTTCCAAAACTTGCCTACTTCATGAATGAAGTCTTTGATCATGTGAATAAAGCAATTATAATGCATAGCACTTAATGAAAATGCATGTGCTACAAGGAACTTTAATGTTGTTTGATTTAAATTTTTTATCTTGCAATCTTAACATGAATTTTTAAATAGTCTTTATGGCAGCAAAGAAAAGTATAGGGAAAAAATTCAGAAATTCTATCAGATTGCACTTCATTGATACTTAGGTAGATCAGTTGAAAGGTTGGAACATTTAGGCCCAAGGTACCAATTTCAGCTGATTGAGTTAAAAATATCTAAAATGGTGTTTGATTGCCACATCCTGCATTGATCAGCCCTGGAGGAAGACAGGATGTACTACTTATGAGGCTGATCCAGGATCCCAACTTGCATTCCAGAATCTGGAGGCAAGGGTGATCCAGTGTGACAGACCTTTTTGCTTAGGATGGTCTTATTTCAGTCCCAGGCTTTTCATCGCGGTTTAATCCCTGAATAGTGTATCACTGTTGTTGTACATAAGGATATTGGGTATTGGGTAAAAATCCTTGCTTCCATGTCAGTTCTGCTAGCTCTCATATCTTGGGTCCTTGTTGTATGTCGTCTTTGTTTACATTACTCTTCTGTTTCCTAGCATATCACCATACTCCTTTCCTTTCCAGTCCTGATTTGCTTTGTAATTTTCCCCTTTCCCTGTTCTTCTGTCTTCCACAACCAATCAGCTACCAGTGTTGCTCAGACCATTTAATTCTTTTTTGATTTATTGTTCCCTCTCCCACATTTCAACCGGGCAGTTTGCTGCTCATGCTGCAAGAGCATGGAGAGTACAGAAGACACAACTTCTCTGCTTTCAACTCCAGTGTACAGACCAAGCTCTTGGTGAAACGAAGCTGTAATTGAAAGGGAAGGTCTGCTCTGACCCTTGTAAGTCTGAGCTACATTAGGAGTACTTCCAGGGCGACTACCTGCAAGACTTTAGTAAAATCAAATGAGCATGGTGTTAGGTGTTTTTTCAGCTATGTTCAAATTTGAGCAGATTGTTAAATTGACCACGTATTGAGAAAGAAGCCCACTTTTGCTCAGCGTCAAGACCATGTTCTAAAACATTAGAACACCAGAGCTTCTTAAATAATGGAACACCAGAATTTGTCTCAAATTAAATAGTAAATTTTTCTCAAATACAGCTCTTGGGGAAGAAAAAACCCTCAACTTTTTGGACAGTTTTCTACTACAGTTCTGCTGGTTTCTACCAGTTTCAGACCACTGGTTAATATTTGACAAATTTGCTGTCAGTTGAAAACAGGTTCTTATAGTTGTAAACACGGAGCAATCTTTCTAGCAGCCAGTGCTGCCAGTCTCACTTCTAATTCAGGTAATTTATCTGAATAGTAATGCAAAGAGGAACCATATAGCCCCACCACTGCCTTCATGGTACATGTTAATATTACTGCTGAAATGCAAATCTACACATTATTAAATGCTGTTTTGTTGTAATATTTTCATTTTTCACCAGCCTTAACTCTGTTGTTTCATTGGATAAAAGAAATGTTTCCAAGTAGGAGTAGAGTGCCTGAGAAGACTGTATAAATAACATGCTTTCTCTAAAGCAGATATATAGCCAAATTAAAGAATGTTGGACTCGCATTTCTGTTTTGTGGGTGTAAATTAACACTTTTTGTTGTTGTTAGCTTCTCTGGCATTGTTGCACATGAAAGAGTAATTAGCATTTTTAAATTGCTGGAGGTTATGAGTTCATTTTAGATTTAATTCAATTAAACTGCCTCACATGCTATTGGTTGAAAGTAATGTATTGAACGAATGCATGCTCTAACTTTTCCCTTTCTTAGCATTTGTAGGTCAGACTACAGATGCTGCTACTGGAACTGCTTCAATAATTGTCAACAGTGAAGGTACATGTTCCTGCTCTGAATTGTCCTCTTTGGTCTGCCTCTGCAACCATAGAAGAAAACTTTGCCTTGTCACTGTTAGTTGTGGAATTATTTCTTCTACATTTTTCTCTTTTTTTTTGTGATCTTATTCACACTTCATTGCACTTCTGTTTATTACAGGCAAAGCTGTAGGATGAGGTGCCTAAAAGCAGCAGAAACAGATGCTTATATTAGCAGTGCGATAGCCATAATTCAACCAGCCAGCTGATCTGTCTAGTTTTACGTTGTCCTGAACACACAGTGTAATGGAATTAAAGGTCTCCTTTTCCATTACAACTTACCTAGTTTCTTTACTATGGAATTTTGACTGAGAAAGACCATAAAGATCATCAAGTCCAATCATTAATCCAACACTTCCAAGTCGACCATTAAACCTTGTAATTAAGTGCCACATCTACATGTCTTTTCAATAACTTTAGGATTGGTGACACAACCACTTCCCTGTGCAGCTTGTTCTGGTGTTTGACAACCCTTTCAGTGAAGTTTTTCCTAATATCCAATCTAAATCTCCTCTGGCACAACTTAATGACTTTTCCTCTGATCCTATGAAGGAAGGGTTTGTCTCCTCAGGACACTGAGTCATTATGCCTTCAATCAGAAAAAGGAATTGTCCTTAGTGTAAGTAGAAATATTTATGAATTGATCTTGTAATTTTAACACAGTTCTTGATCCCAAGTTGCATCTGCAGTGATGCAATCAAATGGTTCCGTGTTAGTTTTCCTTAGCTTGTGCCTTTGCTCTGTTATTATAGGGGAAGAATTAAAGATTTGGCTTGTTTTCATATTGTTTTTCAAAATTACTAAATTATCCTTAGCAAACTTTCTATCTTTTCTTCAAGCAAGTTGCGTTATTGAGAGGTCTTAAAAGAAGTACATATGTCTGGATCAAAATTTAAGAGCTCAGGACTGAAAATGTTTATGCTTACATAACAATTTAAGTGTGATTGGATTAGTTCACTTTTGGTGCTGCTAAGAGCCTTCATTTGAACACATTACCTCCGCTGAGCTGACACATCAACTTAACTGGGTTCTGTGTAGCCTGATGGTAGTACATTGGACTACAGCTCAAAATGGGAAAGGAAACATGACTATTTACTCCAGAAGCAATCTTGGAAAGGAACTGTGACTAAAGGCAAGTCTACACAGGAACATTCAGCAGAATTAGGCAAATTAGTTGGAGATGTGTGTTTAATTTTCCCTAAGTAAGATTAATCAAAGCCTTCCATGACAGCTCTAATTCAAAAATAAGGTAGTGCTAATACACTGGATAACCTGGGTACCTGCCTCTTAACTTCCACCTCCTTCTCTTGGTTTGGATCAGCAGGTAAATTACCACAGCAATGCTTAACACTTTCTTATGCCACATGTAGTCACTGTGGTTACTGTAAATATGAGAGGCAGTGGGAATCCAGTATCACTCCCAGGCTTCACTGTTTTGTTTGTGTTTTGCAGTAGACTTGCTGTCCAGAGTAGTTGAATAAGAACCAGTTTTATTACTTCCCAATTCATATGCATGGCCAACTAAGATAAACATAGTCTAAAGTTGAATGAACAGAGTTATAATTTTAGCACCATAATTTTTTCTGAAGGATAAGGACAAAACAATCTTGTGGATGTAAAACCTTTGTAAGCACAGGAAAGGGAAATTGATTGTTCAGGGCCATGAGGTTCACAGTGGGATATCTTACCTGTTAGTGACAGTGTGAAGGGTCTTTCTTAGTCTTGTGATTCACATAGTAAGAAGAATGATGCATAAAGTCATGTAGCTTGTGTCCCTGAGAAACTGAAAAATCCTGTTAAGTTAGCACTGGCTTCAGATTTCATTTAAAATGTAGAAGAAGAGCAAACCTGGTCAGAACTATGCTCTAAAGCAAACAGATGCACAGAATTGGTAATGGTTCTTGTTGTTACTTCTCCCAAAAACCATCTGGTGCCTGAATTGAGTAAATTGCAATAAAATAGCAGCATTTATGTGCTTTGCTGTTGCAAGAGACACTATTTTTTTTCCTGTAGAAACCTGGCTGATTTGACCTAAACAGGTTTTACAGCACTTTTCAAAGGGCTTGTCTACACATGCATGTTTTACTGCAGTGGCTGTGCTGACATAGCTGGAACACCACAGCAGTGAATGGACTGAGGTAATTTCTGCTAGTTCAAATTATACATAAAAGGGAAGAATTTGAAGCTGGAGTTGGTGATGATGTTTTTTGTTAAGACAATGAGGGACAAATAAAAAACATAGCTGTCATCTCTTTCAATTGCCAAGTTTTAATTGCTATATTTTCAGACACCTAATCTGCCCTTTTTCTTACCAGTTCTTTACAAGTACTGATACTTGGGCAAAAAAAACAAACAAATGAACTGAGTAAAATCAAAGACAGAAGTAGGAAAGATACTCAAGCAGAGTGTGTATGAGTGAAGGCAGAGGAAAAGAAAGCTGTAGAGAGCAGTCAGAGGAGGCTCTGAAGTAAACTTTCCCTGAAGTTACACTCTGTCTGGTACTGCAGAATTTCTGGGAAGTTTTTTACTGGCTAGTGAATTGCACAACTATAATTCACACACTATCGTAACTGGCAAAGTACTGAAAATTTGAAAATTACCTGGCATATTTGATACTCTCAAAGTTGCATTATGTTCTGGGTCAATACAGTATGGTTTCCATAAAAGAGAGGTTAAATCTCTGCTATAATGGAAACTGGTGGGCAGATGTTTAACAAGTTTATAGTGCTGCACTATAAACGTGCAGCCCAGAGGTCCTGCAAAAGTTCCCTCTGGGTGCTTTCAGAAATCTGTGCAGAAACCTTGCTGGAACCTCATCTTCCTTTCAGTTGTTCTCTTTCATGCAACTGCCTTTTCAGAGAAGTTTTGACTAAACACAAGCTTCAATGTGTCAGGACCCTGTACACCTCAAATCTGCACTTTTGAGGATAAAAGCTGGTACATCCACCTGCTTTTCTTAACACATTTTCTTCGAGGTGCATCACACCACTTTGAACCCCAGGTTTTGTTTCCCCTTTCAGCCTGCCTTTTTGCCACTAGCTCTGTCACTTAGCACACCTTCTGCTCACAGTGTGCTATTGGATGGTGAGAACTCCATAAAGTGATGATGTGTGTTGTACTTTTGCATACACATGTAGGGAGTAAAAAAACCTCTTTATGGATAATTTTTTACATGATTACCTCTGAAGTTTATTGCAACTCTGTCCGTGTCTGCTACTGACTGTTGGTGGTGCCATTTTGCTGGCCTGACTGGACTAGAGGTTTGAACAAGTCCAACAACTTCCATATTCATAGCAGAAATTCACTGGAGGGACAACAGAGATTGGCAGGTCATGATTAAAGTTCTCTTGATTATTTCAAGTTAGGACTTAAAGCTCACCTACATAGAACACTGTGAGATAACCCTCACTTGAGATATGCATTGTGCTGGCTTTACAATAAGGTTATTAATCATTCACGAACTGTGAATAGACATTACTTTGTAAGTGAGTGTACCTTCAGTACCAAAGAGTGTAAAACTAGTAGCACTACTAGGATAAAAACATTCAAAATATATGTTTAGAAAAGGCTAAATAAACAAGGCAAACTTAAAAGACATGTGCCAGTTTGTTTGTATTATTTCCAAAGAGGAAAATCTTTTTGAACCTTCAGGTTTATGAGAAAATGTCACCTGAATTTTAGAGACTTTCTATGTATTGATATTCATCATGAACTTGAATGTTTTGTGTACAAGACTATTCAATACTTCTACCAAGTGGTTGCATAGAAATTAGGATACCGTAACACACCCAAAACTTGCCCTCATATTCATGAACTGTGTGATTCAGCAGCAAATGCTTTTCTTATAACATTCTTTTCTGGTCACAAATATAATTATTTTCTGTATGAATTATTGTGCACAAGCTCTGCAGCTATTGTTAGAATTGCACTGTTGGAGATTTTGGGGAATTCTAAGCACTACTGATGTTTTTTAGGCTCATCATCCAGTTTTAGAGAGTGATGTTTATTGCACTGTGGTGTTTACTGGTTTGACACTGATTTTTCCACTGGCACTTCTCATCCAATGGCACTTATAAGACAACCCTTGTAAAAAAAGTCTATCTTGAGTTACCTATCTTTCTAATAAGTGGCAGCATCGGGTTTAGAAGCCCAGCTAAGGACATGAGTATTTACATAAGCAGCATTCACGCTGATTGGACCCAATCCCCATCTGGTGTAAGCTTGCATAAGTTACCAGCTTCATTACCTGTTATAGCTTAGAGCAACTTGAATGTGGCCCTTAATATTCTAACTGATGTCTGCAAAACTTAAAATTATATAGATACTCCCATCAAAACTGAGAATTTTTAGTCTAAAAAGGGATCTTAGAATTAATGGTAATACAGTAAGTATATTATTCTCGTTCTTAAAGGAGGCAATGTTTTACCTCAATGGAGGGGGTTTAAAAGTTAGGTATACAGTTTCAGGCTTTGCCTAGAGGTAACAGGGATACCTAGACCTTTCTGGACAAGAAATTATCTCCTCATCAAAAGGATATCCAAGATATATAAGACTAAAAAAACCCTTCTGAAAATATTTGTCTCTTCTTGTTGAAGGAAATTAGAAAAATAATTTTTAGAGATTAGTTTTCTTAGACTTTTCTAGCATGTAAGTTTTTTTGAAACTTAAAAAATTAGTTCATGTTGGACAAGATGAATCCCACCCCTCTTTGCCATCTGTCTTTAACTCTGTTATCCCTGGTGCTGATTTCCCATCTGATTTCCCTGGCAAGAAATAATTGCTGTCAACAAAATGGTTGCTGTTAATATGAAATTTTGGTATTAATTGTGAGTGTGTGCGTCCAGATTCTGCCTTCATACACCCGGGTGTAAGTCTGTGGTGACTGCTGACATTCAGTTAGTGTGGTATATGTAGCTAAAAAGAGAATGTGGGGTTTCCCATCCAGCTTGGGGTAAGCCTGTCCGGACTGTTGCACCATAGTAGGTACTGCACTTCCCTGGCAGGTCTGAAAGCAGACTCTATGTCTCTGACCTTTTGTAGTTACAAAGAAAAGCTTCAGACTGTGATCCAGTGCAGCGTGGTCTACCTTGAATTTGCACATATGGGTTTAAGCAAACAGCCCTCCTTATCGCCTTGGGCCATTAGCTCTAAAGTCTAATAATAATATACATGTCAGTACAGCTAAATGGTTCAGCAAGATAATGCAGCAAGACATGTGGATAGAGTCTGAGATTCTAGGAAGCACATAGTCCAGGGCAGAAATTAAATAGATTTTTGTTCCACTGATTCCCTGCCTTTTACTGTTTGCACTGCTGCACCCTATAAGCTTTTAAAATATAAGCTTAACAAAATAGGTGCAATTTGCCTTTGAATATTTTCTCAACAGGATTCAGATATCTTTGGTAACATTTACTTGTTGCAGAAGGTTTTTTGTTTTCTTTTCTTTTGTTTTTTATCCAAGATGCCCATCATTGTCTGTTGAAAAGCAGGGCGTTGGCTTTAAGTGCTGAGGTTTTGCTTTTCATACGCAGCTGTTCTGTACCAAACCATTGACAGCAGAATTGCTTTGGAAAGCTTGGGTCCCTCCCTCTGAGCTCACTATATTATTCTTTCCATTGTCCTGCTTTCTTTTCAGAACATATTTAGGGAGAGAAGCTTTGCACGTTTCTTATTCAAAGGACTTTGAAGTCGTATTCAACAAAAATAATGTATTTAAAAACATAAATATTTATTTACAGAGTAATTCAGTTCATTACAGAATAGGTAGCCTTTAATGATTGGCAGTCCTTAAAGGAATCTTCAGCGGGGGCGGGCTGAGCCTGTAGATCAAGGAACAACTGACTTATTGAATTTAATACCTGAGTGATTAATAATAAATTTTAATTTGAAGGCACCCATGCCTGAAGGTCTCTTAGTGTTGTAATAGAGATTTTTTTTAAAAAAAAGAAGGTGCAATAAAAGGTGATTTGTGTGTCTGAAGAAAAATAAAAGAATATTTGGAACCTACTGTAAATGAACCTCACCTAACTGTTAAACAAACTACAAGAATGAAAAGGATCTTAGATGTGCTGTGAGACAGTGCTGTGCTTCTGCACGCATAGCTTTGCTTAGACCATTCTACTGGCCAGCTTTAAGTGCAAAATAAGCTGTCACCCCCCTCTTCACTCACTTCTGATAAAGCTTTCCTTAGACACAGGCATCACCCCTCTGGGTTTTGGTGACAAGCTGCTTCTGGTTTTCATGATGGTTAGGAGCCATAATTTGAAATGTCTCAGGTAAATGGCGGAAGTCTGCTTCTCTGAAATCTAAAGAACATGCATAATTTTCATAGCTGTGTGAAATACTCTTTGTTCCCAGCTGATGGGAATTTTTTGGCATATGAATTCAGTAGTTGAATTGATGCTTTTCTCTTCCAAATGCTACTGGAATATTTTAGGAAAATGGAAATATCAGCATTAGTGTGTATCCCCCATCTCCACTGAGACTAGTACAGTGCTTATTTAGAGTTCATAGAAAACACCAAAATAATACTGGGGAATGCCCATACATTATTTTTCCCAAAGAAACATATACAGCATTTGTTGTGTAGTATAACATTCATTAGTCCAGTGATCTTTTTGATTATCCTCTGAAATATTTGGATATTTGGAAATGTCAGCAATGCATATATTTTTAATGGGGACTTTTTTTTTAAATAGATTGAAATACTCATCTAAAATATATTGTAAAAAAATCAAGGAATTGTTATACATACTTTATTGCAAAAGCTAATGAAAAAACCACAATTTCTCTTTAGGACAGAATGTTATTGTCATAGTTCCAGGAGCCAACCTGCTTTTAAATTTTGAAGACCTGAAGAGGGCTTCTGATGTCATCTGTAAAGCCAAAGTGCTTGTTTGCCAGCTGGAAATAACCCCTGCTGTTTCTCTTGAAGCTCTGAAGATGGCACGTACCAGTGGAGGTAATTTGACATAAGCCATTCTGTCTCTTTCATTTGTGCTGCATAAAAAATATTTTTTATCGTGCTTTCTATATAAAGATCCTGTGGTCTATTCTGGTTTCTGTCATACTAGTTTTATTTGGAATTGAAACAATAGCCACCAAATTCATGCTATGCAAATGAAAACCAAATTCAGTTTTAAAATTTTGCAGTGTTTACCTTGAATGGCCCATCAACCCAAACCCTTATAATCTCCTCATATATGTCTGATGCTGTCTTTCCACCTATTTTCATGCTGTGACTAAATACAGTATAATGTTAAAAGGTCAGGAGCTATGGGCCTGACTCTGGTATTATTCCAGAGCAGAACAAGCATAATGAGTGCAAGTCAGTAAAGTTCCACACACAGTAAACTGAATTAAATTACCTCAAAACCAGACTTACATCTGTGTTCTCCCAGCATTGCAGTAGGTATGGCTGTGGTTTTCTATACAGTAGTTGACATCCTTAAAATAAAATAAAAATGCTTTTTCTTCTTAACCAAAATTCTTAGAGTGTGTCTGGGCATGATGCCACTGAAGAGGCACAGTCATGATTTGTGAAATTATTTGTAAATTGTTACTGTACTGTACTTTTAAATGTAGGGCATTGTTCTTCAGTGTAGCATGTAGGTAGATGAAAGCTGACATTTTGCCTGAATAGGATGGGGTTTTGTTACCAACATAATGTTTTTGTTGTTTAAGTGCCTGTAATGCTTTCAGTTACTCAAGCACAATTACCACAGCATTTGAACACTAAGCAAATAATTATGCAAGTGAGACATCAATATAAGATTTAAAAAACGCTTTTCCCATCTATCCAGAAGATAAGACTGGGAGGGGACAGCTCATAGCATGATCAGTCATGTAGAAGATCAGGGATGGAACTGGGATCAGAACAAGCTAGCTCGTTGCAGCTGGGCTGAGGCTTGCTCCAATAGATCACAGTTTCCTGGGATTGTTAGCTCTTCAGTTCTCCTTCTGCACCATGGTCTCTTGTGCACCTGTTGTGATCACTGGTGTTCATGCACTAGTACAGATGTCAGATATAGCAGAACTTGATGCATCGTGTTCATGTGTTCTGTGCCAATTTAAGAAGCAACGTTAGATGGGAGGCTGGGAGAGAGGGCCCTGAAACTGTGGTGGTAATAGTCATAAACTCTATGAACAGAACCATGCATGGGGGAAAATTATTTTGATTTCTGTTTGAAATGTCAAAACTAGGTTCATGCAAATCTAAATAAAAATTGAAAACTTAAAAAATGAGTAGCACCTGAAAAAATTTCAGAGGCGAGGAAAGAGGGAAGGAGGACAGAGAACAAAACTATATTTTTTCATTATGTTTTATGAAAATGGATAAAAGCATTCTTAATCTAGTGGTTAATGGACTATAATTGAGTCATGAGTCAATATCCGTGACTTATTTTGTCTACTTCTGACTCTATGCACAGATTTGGCAAGATGCTTCACACTTTTGTCACCCTCCTATGGCAAGATGCCAGTCTGTGACAGAAGAAAAGATAGGATTTTTTTTTGCAGGCAATTGAAAAATTCAAACCTGATACATGGAGCAGGCATGCAAGCATTTGGCAACTGTAGACAGTACAATATATCGAGAAAAGATGATAGTTAACTGTGGGCCAGCTATAAATCTGTGCTGTCAGTGTGCTATCATGCAGCTCTTCTCTCAGGAAAGTTTGGTTGCTTCTGCTTCAAAGCAATAAGGCTACACATGTTCAAATGTCATGTGCCATCAAATCAAAGTAAATCGCTGAGTTTGTGGCACTGTAAAAATCTATCTGTAGCCAACAGTAAATTTTTAATGCAGTTTCCTTTCTTTTAGCCTGCAATAGCCTCATGTATAATGTAGTACTGCATGTTAGAATGTTCACTTGACTATTTTTGTTTAAAATAGATGCATATCCAGATGCCTCAAACCTCTGTTTCAATAGGGGTTTTTCTTGTTTTGATTAATTCTTACTGAAAGAAATAAACAAAAGTGAGAGAGAAAGAAAGAAAGAAAGAAGGATTGTGAAGGTATAAATTGTAGTGGAAATCTGATTGGACAATTACAGGTTTTTAGTGGCTGATGGTGAAAAGCTGCTGCTGCTTCCAAGAGCAGGGATCGCTTCATTGGTGGGCAAAATATTATTGTATATCAAAGTCTGTAAAGCAGGCTTTGGGCTTCTGTAAAGACAGACTCCTTAAAAGATGGCTAATAATGCCATACAAGTGGTATATTCATATAGCATATTAATACTGTAGTGAAGAATGAACTGGAAGCATCCTCAGTTATTAAGATTCCATGTCACTTGCAAGTAAAGGATCTATTTTTCAGATGCTTCAGCTTTATAATCTTGGGCTGAAGTTTTTCATATCAGCTGTTTGTCTGTCATTAAACTCTTTGTAATTTCTGCCAAAGCATTGTGGCGGCAGAAACCAGGCAATGGAAAATGCCTCCCCCTACCTCCTTTTAAATTATGAATACTGGCTACCTTAAAATTTACTTAAGACTTGATAGCAAGGGAGCTTTTTTTTTAAATATAAACTTTTACAATGATATGGAAAGCTGCCTGACTTTAACTGTATTATCTGCCTTTGGAAAATAAGTGCCTTTCACACAGACTTCAGAAAATTGTTAAAGGCTTCACATGTAGCTTACTTACTCCGAGAGTCTGTCCACACAGGCAGTTGTTCATTTGGTCAGCATGAGTTTCAGTGTAATTCCTGAATCTGGTTTTAGGCAACTTCTTTTATACTATTAAGATCTGTTATAGGCCCAGGAATCACAGAGCAGGAGCTTGCTTGGTTTAAATACTGAAGAGACAAGGCTGGATGGGAGTGCTGGGGAGGGAGAGTAGATTTCAGACAAGGGAAATGTGGGAGGGATTTGCTTTATTTTTGGGGGTGGCAGAGGAAGAAGGAAGGGAGAAGCTGAAAGGGGAACAAAATTGGAACAGAACTAAGATTTGTTGAATAGAGATTGGAATATGGATATAGAGGCAGGGAGTAGGCTGTGGGCACTGGAAGTGGGAAAAAGAAAGTGGAGCGGGGGCGTAAAGAGATACAATGTGGTGAAAGTTGAGTGAAAGAGGTTACAATTGTGTAGTGCCTATGCAAGGAGGCATAAAAAGTAAAAAGTAGGTGAGGAGCATGGATCTTGGAAAAGGGAGAGAAAGGGATGAGCTCGATAGTTGCCCATGAGAATCTCATGACGTTTAACAAGACCGACCGCAAGGTGCTGCGCCTGGGTCAGGGCAACCCCCAGTATCAGCACAGGCTGAGGGATGAACAGTTCAGGAGCAGCCCTGCTGAGAAGGAGCTGGAGGTGTTGGTGGATGAAAGGATGGGCATGACCCAGCAATGTGCACTCACAGCCCAGAAAGCCAGTTGTGTCCTGGGATGCATCCAAAGCAGCATGGCCAGCGGGGCGAGGGAGGGGATTCTGCCCCTCTACTCTGCTCTGGTGATAACCCAGCTGCAGGGGGAATGGCCATCCAACTCAGGCCACTCTATCATTCTGTGATTCTATGAAAGAATTTGTGCAGAAGACAATTTGGTGTTCCTCAGGAGAACCAAACAGATAACCCTGTTCACAAGCCATGCTCTTTTTCACAGCCTGATTTCAGGGTTCCTCTATCTCCCACTTTGTTCAGCAGATATTAAATATGGGAGAAAACTAGTAGTAGTATATTATACTCTGTTTGTGATGAGTATTACTTAAAAACCAAGTTGGGACACTTCCAGTGCTGCTCCTGACCCATGTAAATGTCGGTATGATACCACATGACAGAGTTTGTTTTCCAGTATGTACTGTCTGTTTGTTTTACTTAGGAAGGTATACCTTAAAGATTTGTATGTAAGAAAACTGTATTAGGGTTGCAGCTCAGAAAATAGGAAATGCAAGAGTTAAGGTTGCCTGTGAAACCTTAATTTGTCTCCTTTCTGCATATGTATTCTGTTACAGTCTTTAATTATGTGATCACATGCTGTTTTTCAGTGGTATGTGATCATATAATTAAAGAGTTTATTATAATACATACTGTATTGTAATAATATAAGGGAGCCAAATTAAGATTTCATTGGAATTCCTAATCCTGGCATTTTCCAACTTCTGAGTAAAAGCCTTTGTCACTTTAATACTTATTTTAATGAGGCAGGTAGAGAGGGATGATAAAGTTGTACAGTCCAAGGCTAAAACTTGCAGAGTATTGATCACCTAACTTCTAAATCTCATGATACTCAGATTTCAGAAGTCTCTGTGCATCTTTGTCTTTTAGAGCATTAACTGGGATTCAGAAGCATTCAGGGTGTCTGACAATTACATGTTGTAGCTTACAGTCTGAATATGTTTTCAGGACTGAAAATTTATGCATCCAAATTGGAAGATTTGATCACTTACTATAAGGAATATTTCTGAAGTAAGATTATGTGCTTTATTTAAAAATTATGGCCTTGTGGTTAAGACACAAGTATTAATCACAAAATTGGCAAAGTGAGAATGCAAGGCTGCAGACTTCCTGTGTGAACAGTGAGTAAGTCACTTACACTGTCCTCATGACAAACCTTTTCTGGTGTTACAAGGGGCCTTAGGCTACTACAGTTTAAAGTTAGGTTAACTAACATATTCTACCACGTGTTAAGTTTAGGTCTAGCTCTGCCAGATAGCATATTAAAAATATACAGTGCCTTGTCTACGCTACAGTTTTATAATGTGGCAGTTTGAACAAGTTAGGTAACACATTCAGAAGCACATTTAACTCCTTGTCTGGACATGCCCTTCATTATTCCATAACCCATGATTCTTCACGTACAGAAGTCAGATAACCACACTGAAAAAATTTTAGAACTAAATCAGTTCTTGTAAAACCTATTAATCTCCTGGAAGAAGCATAATCAGTTAAACAAATTGCATTACTGTATAAGGCTTTTTACCCTTTTTTAAATTTAATAATTTCTTGACTATTTTTTCTGTTACTCTTCTGTTATGTTCCCATCATGACAGGTGTCTGCACATGAATTAGAATGGAACTTTAATACAAACAAAGCTTTTAGCAATTGTATAAAATGAGAACACAGAAACTGAGAGTCATTTATGTGTTAATAATAAACACCAGGGGCCATGAATTAAACACAATGGTATTTCAAATGGTGGTTTATGACTCTAAAACCCTACAGATTTAGATTTTCTTTTTCTTTTTTTCTTTTTTTTCAGTAAAGACTTTATTTAATCCAGCTCCAGCCTTTGCTGACCTAGATCCACAGTTTTATACCTATTCTGATATCTTCTGCTGCAATGAAACAGAGGTAATGGTCATACATCATATTAAAGGAGGAGTCTTAAGCAGTAAAATTTCAGAGGGATACTCTTCTTAGAAATGCAGCATAGGGAGCAGAAAAATTGAGCCATGTTTCTATTACATATGACTTTTGGAGGTGACAGATTTGATTCCTGATGTAACCAAGAAAGCGTGTTCTGGAATACCCTTAGCTTGCACTCAGAATTAAATTAGTTGTTTGCAGCAGGAAAGTTGGGTCCAACCTTCCTTACAAAGTAGATTAGCAAAACAAATCCATGAAAGAACGCTTTTAAAATGTTATCACTGCGTGGTAAGTATTAAAATAGTTCCTTGTCCTTGTTCTTCAGTCCCGTGATATGATTAGCAGGAATGCACTAGCCATAGTGTTCTGACGGTTTTAAACTCGCTTGCCAGGAGGTGATGCACGCATGCTGCACTTGATGGTAAATAGGAGCTTCATATGCCTCTTCCTGTCAGATCTATTTCCAGTGAATCTGTTTCTCTGGCCTTCAACTGTATGTTTTCCATTATGGGGGGTTTTTTCCACCTCCTTTCCCTCTCTTTTCTAATTCAAGTGTGTTATTTCTCCCAAAGGAAATTATTTTTGTCACAAGAGACAAATTAAGCTCTTCTCATGAGGCCTTTGTTTAAATTTCCTATTAGCATTAAGCATGCTGTGTTCCTTCCCCTCACCCTCTCTTTATATAAACAGAACTGTAGGAGAAGTAACCTAGTAGATAGAAGATGTGCCTTGGTCATAGTCAAAGTTATCTCCAAGAAATATGATTTCTGAAATGAACATGATACCTTTAGCCGAGAGGACAGCGAAGAGCTAAGAGAAAAACATGGCCCTGCTTATTTACAGCAATTTTTATCTGATGACAGTGTCTGTCAGAGTAAGTTCTTCTTAATTACCCTCTTGAAATTCCTGTTAAACCCCATGGCAAGCCATACCAGAAGTTCTCAGTCCGTAAGTTTTCTAACATTTAAGACTAAGTAACCCAAAAGGGCATCTGAATTTTATTCTGGGATGCTTCATTATGTGTCCGCTAAGTTCAGACACTATAGAGAATTCAGGAATTAGCAAAACAGCAAGGTGGGAGATGCCACGTCTCCTCAGCCTCTGGAAGCCAAAGTTTCCAGGATAACTGGCAGTGATATAATTTGCAGCTCTGACACTGTTCAGCAGCAATCAGAATTCAATTCTATGTGATAAAAGGAATGCTAAGGCAAATATTTATTCTTGTTTAGAGGACTTGAATACCATCAATATAGTGTTTTCTTCATGCTTTCAGAAAGTACTTATGCCTGGACTATGCCTCTGGATTGGCTAAATGGTGCAATGGCTCATTATTTGGGCTGAGAACACCCATACTCTCCCAAGATTTTGTAAATGTCATTCGTTGTTTGCTTTTTTCATAATGCCACTAGTTAATTTCTCTTCCCTTGTGAAAACTTATCCCCATATGTTAGAAACAAAACTTTGGTTTTCATTACTAAAGTCAGTCTATTCCTGACTTTTCTCTCATTGCTCTTTGCAACACACATGTTGAAGTTTTCCCTTTGTTCTACTTCATTGCTAGAGGACAGTCTTGAAAGAGACATTCTTTGAGAAGTGTAGCTTGCTAGAGCCAGTGTGTATTATTATTATTATTATTATCACCACATGGAGAAAAGAAAATTACTTCTATTTGGAGAACAAGAAATACAGGTGTATAATTATAATAGATCCCTGCTCACTCATCTACCCTTCCTGCAGAGCTGGGGGTACAGTTTGCATTCTTTTCAGCTATTTGCTTTTTAAAAATAATTACCATGTGAAGATAGCTGGGAACACTGTACTCAACTCAGGCACAGAAATACGCTCTCTACTGTTGAGGAAGCTCCTGTCTTCTGAATTTATGGAAATGCTAGACCTATGGAAGCTCCTGCCAGCCATATCATGGTAGCACAGATCCAAGTAGGATTCCTACAGCATATTCTGAGAACAAGAATAGCACATAAATACTTTTGCTTATAACAGTAACCTTTTCAAACTTTGCAATTAAATTAATTACATTAGCATGAATGTAGTAATTGACTTTGTTTGATTTTATTCTCTCTGTATGTCTGATTTGTATTGAATTAATTTTCAGAGATGAACTATTGCCATTGTTCCTTTCTTTTTGCTGAGGAAAGAGGAAAAATGAAGCATTTGTTTTTCTTATGTCACAAGTTTGAAAGTTGTTTTTCTAGTAATTGTTATATGTTCATATACCATCTGTTTGCTGTTTTCTTTCATGACTTGCTTCAATTTCAGATCTCTATAATGAATACACTTGAGAAGTTCGATATGGAGGTAAATGTTTACATACCCAAATAAAGGTTACCAGTCACATCTCTGTATGGCACTTAAAAGCAACAAGTTAATTCTACAAACCTTAAAGATAATTCTAATTTTTTCAACTTTATCCATTCAACCAACTACATGTGCATTTCTTTCATCTTCTTAAATCAGGAAGTACCTAAGACTTTGAAGACTTTGATGATCCCAAACATATACTGGAAAAAGATTTTTTACTTTTTTTTATTATTATTATTATTTCTCTCTGTGTCTATGGGCAGTCACAGTTATAAAAGAGCATTTGGATAAGATGGACTTCTGGTCTGAGCCACTATGGTTATTCTTCTGGATTTTTTAACATTATTATTCTCTATGGCAAAATTTTTTAAATGTCCTGCTTACAGCTCCCTTCCTGAGATGTTCTGTTCCAGCTCCATTGCCTCTCCTGCTTGGTATTTCTAAGTCTCAAATAGCTTGCTTCTAGCCAAAATCCTATTTTTGTTCCTGCCTTACACCTTTTGGGATCATTCTTTTTTTATTTGGGATTTTTAGATACTACCAGAAAAAAAAAAAAGTGTTTCTTCTTTATCTTTACTAAGTATTTTATATAGTTAGTAAATCATCTTGGGTTTAAAGATGAACTCTTTAGACATTCTACGACATTTGTTTTAACTCATGTATGTTATGTACTAAGACAAGATTAAATCTACATGGATTTTTTTTTATTGATTGGTTTGCCTTTCTTAGTAATTTACACTTACAAGTATTTATCACAATTTTACCAAAACATCCCTATCTTTCTTGTTCACCAAGAACTACTTTTAAATGATAAAATCCTGTTGTTTGTGGATAATATGTGAATAGTGTGTTTGTGTTTGCAACAGCAATTGTGTTGGCTATAGAACAGCCAGCCATTTAGCTTAATATATCTCATACACTATGTGGAGTGTTTGTATTATTAAAGATGAGAAAAAGGGGGTAATACTTGTGATTAGCTGAATTATTGCTGACTCAGAAGTTTCTGCTATTCACAGCCATGAAGGTCAGGGGGTTTGATCTGCAATGCCTTTGTCAAGGCATAAAAGTTTAAATGTGTCAGCTGTAGTGTCAGCCATGGGATGTTGGCTCCCAAACATGCAAATATCAAAGACAGAATCAACACTTTATACTCCATCTTTCATTAAATGCTCTAGGATTTAATGAAATCACATGTGGTATCTGGTATAACAGCACAGCTTGTTCTTATGGATTTCTGTGCTAGAGAGAAGCAAACAAAATTACACTATCAGTGAGTTATCTACCATTAGTTTGTCTAGAAGGCTCTTGACAAGCTGTTCTTTTCACTCTTGCTTGTTGCAATAACAATTTTCTTTGTGTCTGACATTACTTTCTTTTTATGTGGTTCATGAACAAAAAAAAAGTCAGAACAAATCTTGCAAGGTTATCAGTTCTTTCTTTGCTTAGCCTCTAGTTCAGTTTTATCTTTTCCCAGAAAGATCAAACTTGTTGAGACTAGTTTGTTAATTCCCAGATGTAGCACAGTCTAATCCTTGAGGTTTGTGCAGGAATGTGCTGGTTCTCCATTCCCTTAATTCTTCTAATGAGAAATAAATGTATCCAGTGTCATCTTGGTAAAAACTAATGGTTGTTCTTTTCAGTCATCTATAAATATTGAAAGCGAGACAACCCTATACAAGATGAGTTCTTTGGAATACTTACCATTTTTTTCCCACGTATTTGTGTGATTCCTTGCTGCAGATGGCTCTAGGCATAACCACAACGTCAATACAATTCATGTGTTGTTTTTCTTATTTAGTGCATGTTTGCAGTTACACAGCCCTGCAGGTTAGGAACCAAAATACATTGCACATCAGCGATTTCAATTTGATCCTAAACATTTTGAAGAACAGCTGCTTCTCCATTCAAAAAATATTGAGGAGCCCTTCAGGAGAAGAAAAACTTCTAAATGGTTGCAGCAAATGATCAAGATTGTCTAATTATTTTTAATGCAAAACTGGGAACTGCTTTCTTCCTAATGTACAATGGGTACTAGACTTGTAATCTAAAGAAGGCCTAGCAAAGATTTAATTAAATGCTAGCAGAATACTTTGGAGCTTCAACAGTAGAAAGCAGCACAACTAAATGTAAGTTAATTGCTAATTTTGTTAAATAAAGCTGCAAGATGTACCCCAAAAAAATAAAGAAAAATAGATACTTTTCTGCTGTTCCCTTTTAGGTGTTATTGTCTATTAGCAGAGGCTAGATAATTTTTTTTAAAGAAATATTAGTAATGGAAATTTTTGTTTGCATGCCCAAAATCAAGACAATATTGACTTTTGCAAGATTCAGAGAATATCAAGTTTATAAAACTCTTACCTGTAGTCTGGGATAAAGGCATTTAAGATATTGCTTATTAGTATGGAGAGATTAATACTAAGGATATTCTTTTTAAAGAAAATATAATTGATATTTCTAGAAGTCAAAATAAAACCAGCTCCTTTTATAAGGTATTATAAATATTTCACAAAATCTCCTGAATTTGCCTTTTCTGTTTTAAGTAACGGAGAGCTACTATTCTGCCATTACATAGAAGTTGCCAGCAATTCACAGTATATTTTAATTCCAACTTTGTTCTAAACCAAATTTTATCAGTTGCTGGAAACTATGAAATTTCCCATATTTAGTCTAAAATGGAAGATGTTACTTTTTGGAGGGAAAGGAATAGCTTCAGGCCAATTCATTTCAATTGGTTTTTAATTATTCTAGCACGATAAGTATTTCTGTCTGTCTGTATGTAAAAATTTTATAATTTGAAACAACTGGAACTAGCTTGGCTTGTGGCCTGATCTTGCAATTGGTTGTACACCAAATCTGTTATACTACTTCTTTGGGAATGTTTACGTGTTAAGAATTAATGAGATTGAGTTCTTGTTTTGTCATTCCCAAAGAAATCTCCTAAGGTACAAGCCAAATTTGTAGCCAACTGACTTACTGTGTTTAAATATTTGAAATTAAAAATATTTTAAATTATCATATGTAATTTTAGATGGATTAGCTTTGAAACTGGAACAATTTTCCTGTTATTATTTATTATTTCTCTTCCAGCAGTACCTGGCAACATTTGCAAAGTTGTTGTTATGCTAGGTGTATAAAAAACAGGCCAAATGATAGACCACTCCCCAGAGATTTAACACTTCTTGTTATTTCACCGGTTTATGTTTGCTGGGGATTATAGGATTGCAGGGATTAGGAACAGGCCTTTGGATGTCTGTAGTCCAACACTCTGGTGAAGCAGCCACTTTAGGTCAGATTGCTCAGGACTTTGTCCAGTCAAGTTCTGAATCTCTGAGGCTGGAGACTGCATGACCTCTGAGTACCTGTTTCACTGCTTCATCACCCTTGTGGTGAAAAAGCTTGTCCTAATACTGGAATTTCCCATGTGCCAGTTTATGCTTGTTGTCTCTAGCCGTATCCCTGTGCACCTTGAAGAAGACTCTGGCTTAATTTTCTCTGTACCCACCTATTAAATTCCTGCAGACAGCAATTAGATCTCCCCTTAGCCATGAGTTCTTAAGGCATAACAAGTCTGCTTCTCCCAGCTTGCTCTTGCATGTCCTGGTCTTTGGTCCCCTGACTGTCTTGATGACCTTCCATTGCAGCATGCTGTGGTATGTCAGTGTCTTACTTGTGCCAGAGATCCCAAAACTAGATACAATGCTGCAGATTTTGTCTTGTGAATGCCAAGCAGAGGATCCAGAACATCTCCCTGAAAGTGTCTGTGTAAGCCATAGGCTGTCCCAATTGCACCACAGCTAGAAACAACTGGCAAATGTTCATATGCTAGGATCATTCTCACTGTTAGCCAGTGTAAACTAGTATTGCTGTTGAAATAAGTTAATTGTTTTGGATTGACTTTTGGGGGTGGTGTGGGACTGAGAGTGATGTTAATTTTAACACAGATCTGCCTTGCAATCCAGTTTGTTTCCAGGCTACACAAATGGCTGTGCTGGCAGAAGAGAATGGGCCATGTGGACAGGAGTGGTAGGGAAAAAGCGGGGCTATTTTTTTTCTGTAGCAGTTCTGGTTTGTGTCCACTTACTGTAAGTAGGCTCTGCAATCTAAAGAGAGATGGAGTGTTAACTAAGATTAGTGAGGACTATGGCCAAGAACCCTCATATCAATGAAATTAAAAGCTTTGGTTGGCTTTTTCTACTACTCTTGTAAACAAAATTATGAAAATTCTTTGTAGATTAATTATATAATATCCATCATAGGATTATTCTGACAGCAGTTGTGTGGAATGTTGTCTTGTTTTAATAGGTCCATTTAACTGAGTAGTTTTATGAGACTAGCTACAGAAAAAAAAATTCTTAATTTGCTGCTCTTTTGTATAGTACTATGGCAAATGTTCACATTGGGATTTTAGTATTGTTATTTAATTTTTTCTTTACATAACCATTAGTTATTTCCTTCAATTGTACCACAGTTTGTTTTTTAAATAAGATTCTACTGAAGGGAGGAACTTAAAAACTCACTGCAGTATTTAACATCGGTTGACATTTACTGCAATCTCTAATTATTGGCACAGAATCTGTCTGGCTTCTGCTGCTTTTATGGCTCTTACAGCTTGTTCCAGTGTTTTTTAGTTTTACCATCCTGCTGTAGATGAGTTAGATCTACTGAAGATCTACTTTTATACAGAATCTGTTCAAAATAATTTTGCTTATTACTACAGGCAGTGTAAAGATGAAAAGAAAGATTTCTGCTAAACCTTTCACATATCAGTCCCAGAACAATTCTTTCACTGCTCAGGCAAAAATTCCTGTTGACTTGGAGCATAGGAAGCACAAAGAGGAGTACAGTCTTAATGCTAAGCATACAGGATGTGCTTTTCGTTAAGAACAACATTATATTTAAATACTTCATTTACCTTGCTTATGAGCTTACAGAAGTATAAGGTAGGTAAACCCATATTATTTTTATTGTTTCTCTACCAAAACCAAATCCACTTTCATCCTGAAGACTTTGCAACATAGGTAGAATGTTTGGAATTATTGCCTCTCATGAAGTAGTTCACCAGTTTCATTCAAGGATTTGTGTTAATCCATTTTTATTCTTGTAACATGATGTACTCGGTGTTCTGAATGCAGGAATGCATAGTTATTGCTCCAGAGATCTTAAAATTCATGAAGAGACATAGACTCTTTAGACTCTTGAATAGATTATATTATATATTTTTCAATATATTTACCATCTATCCTTAGTTACTCTAAAATCATTATTGGTGTATTGACTCCTTGTAAACCTTGCAAGAAGATACATTCAAAAGGTTTTGTGAGATACTTTTTGAGACAAATGTCATCACTTTAAAATACTTCTATAAGCTTTTAAAAACTAAGATATGTTTTATTTGCTTAAATAGTTTATACTGCAGGAGAAGTTGGAGTAGCATGGGGACATGCCAAAGAGAAAATTGGATAGGTTTTGTTGCCTTCTTATAATTTAAAGCTTGCTATATTCTTGTCTGGGATAGTGTGGTTAAAAAAGGTAGTTTTTAAATTCTATGAGCATGTTAACCACACCTTGCCCCTGCAGCCCACAAGTTTATTCAGCGAGTCCTGTCACACCAGCCTCCCTCTCAGCAATCAGATCAACAATGCTTGAAATCGTTTGTGCGTTTGTCTAAGTAGGGACTGCAGAACATGGTCATGTAAGTTTGAAAATTGAAACCAGTAAGTACTCTGCTAGTGGTGCCATAAACTCTAGAGAGTGTGTTGGCATAATCTGGCCCCTCAGAGCCTAAGGGTGGCTGCTCTAGCCTGGGTCAGGCTGAAACTCAGGAAATGACAGTGGTGAGTAGGCGCTGACTCACAGCTGGGGGTGGTTTGCTTGTAGATGGCTGTAGTAGTTCCTGTCCCCGGCTGTCTGCCCTCCCTCTCTTTACTAGAGGCATGGCCTGTGCTCTGTGAAGCAGTTGTTTAATCACTATAGTTTACAGTTTGTTACATCAAGAAGTATGTGCACTGAATTCAAATTTCAGTCATGCAGAGGAAGGTAGTTTGAAATATTTCAGCAGCTGTTTCCCAAGTAGTCGAGCTGTCCATGCAGCAGAGGTCAGGAGATTAGCTGCTGAGTAGGTTCCAAAGTAAGTTTTCCACTGAAAATAAGACTCTCGAAGTTATGTTCGGCTACAAGTCAGTTACCTGAAAATACTTCAGGCTGCGATCTTCAGGATCCAGCAGCAACCTCGTAGTGCAAGGTGCAGTTAGACTTCCCTTTTCTCAGGCAAGCAGGACAACATTTAGTAAAGAGAGCAAAATGTTATATGTCTCTTTACTTGCAGTTGAAGGCATATCTTGTTATGCAGGAGTACTGCCTGCTGGGCTGTTTCAGAGAAAACACAATTTTTTCTTCCCTTTCTTCCTCTTTCATTCTTGTTCTCTTCCCTGCCAAAAAGAAATGAAGAAGCACATGACACTTGACAATGCTATGCCATTAAGAAAATGTATGACGAGGTGAAAACGTTGTTTGATTCTGTAGTCTTCATTGCAGATTTTGGGGAAATTTTGCTCTTAGTTGGGTGGAACTAGAAGAGATGAATTTTAAGACCCAACTGGGAGAAGTTGACTTAAGGTCACCATCTGTTAGAAGAAGAGTTTATCTGTGTTTGTACAGAGCCGACAAAGTTGACAGAAGCTCGTGAACATGGTCATGGCCATAACACAATACATAATAATCTTGTAATGGGCCTATGCCTAGAGGCTTCAGATAAATGTTAGGTGTTCTCATCCAAAAATGTAAATAAAACTAAACAGAGTGGTCAAAGTTGAGCAATTTTTTTTTTTCTTGAAGAGGATTTTCCTTTCTAGCCTAACACTGAGAATTTTAAAAAGTATTTTAAAAGTTTCTCACTTAGTGATAAATATCCCTCAGCAATAGTGACCAAGTTGCCTTGTAACATTTTTCACATTAAACCATAAACTGCTTTTGTTGAGACTGTGTCAATGTGTCCATTTCACAGATGAAAAAACCGAGGCATGTGGGAGGAATGTGATTTTACTAAGGGTTGTATGCCAGGTAAGTTGTAGAAGCTGGAACAGAACCCATGCCTCCTGCGTCTCTCTGCCTAGGCTGCTCTCCATTAGTCTACTGTGCCTGAAGTACATGCTGGTTTCCGACAAGGAGCAAGGCATATCTGAACATCATCATAGAAAGTGGTTTCATGATCATCCTATAATACACATTTTAAAAAGATACTGTTTTCAAATGCAAGTGTTGTCCAAAAATGAATGCTGTCACATTATGATTTTCATTTGCGTGGGTTGTTTTCCAGGCAGAAATTTTAACGGGCATCCCAGTTGGCAACCTTGAAGATGCTGAAAAGGTGGGGCGCATGCTGCTAGAAAGAGGGTGTAAGCTCGTAATTGTTACTCTTGGAGCAGAAGGCTGCATGATGATATCAGTAGAAGAACCCATTCCAAAGCACGTTCCTGCTGGGAAGGTCAGGGCTGTGGACACTACGGTACGTTTTTGTGGTTTAACTGTCTTGCTTTGGAAAAGACTGCTTAAGCACTAAGGGAAAGCAATGAGTAATCAGCCAAATCTTTGGGCACTAGTACAAAGGCTAATTTATTATGTGAAATTGATATCTTGCTTCCAGCCTCTCATATATTAAATGTCAGTTCACTTGTGTTTTATAGACTGTATTTTAGATGATCTAGAATTATTCTACATACTGATGGTGTCTTCATGTTCCTGCTTTACTGAAGTACCTGCCTCTGACTGTAACGTCTGATGCCAGTGGTTTGAGCTGCAGTCCTGTTTTTTCACCTTTGCCTAGTCATATAATTCATCTTGCCCAGAACTCAAACACTGTGGAAGAAGAGATGCTACTCACAGTCTGAAACTGAATGTTTGGTTCTCTGGACAAAGCATGAATTGCTTACCAAGTCTAGCATAAGGTGATTAAAGACATAATTTTTACAGAATATAGTGAAAAAAACCCAAAAATTTCTTGCTGCCTCATAATGACTATTTTATCATGATAGGTAAGGGATACTTGGTTAGAGGCATTTTAGTCTTTGACATTAGGTACTGTTTCTATTTCCTGTGCAGAACTAAATGATAGATACAGATAAAAACAGGACAGGCAACAGTTAAGATAACATTGCTATGCAAACCTTACCACATTGCACATATGGGGCTATTTTGTGTTCCTAGTATTATCTGACATAAATCCAAAATAATTCCAGTGTAGTTACTGAGAGCAGCACAGGTCACGTTGTATGTACTAACTATACATTTAAATGCCTGTTATAATAACGTCATATTACATATGTTCTGTTACAATAGTTCATTAAAATCCTGGAGATTTTACCATCTGGTGCATTCCATATCTGAATTGCATTAATAATAACTAGTTCTTGTAGCATGTTTTTTATCCATGGACCTCATTTTGATTCACAAAGGAGAAAGGCAACTGCTTAAGAGATAAGGAAACAGGTATTAGGGGACTGAAATTACCTAGGTCAGTAGCAAGCAAGTGGCAGAGCCAAGAGTAAAGTCACTTCATCTCAATCAGAAGATCAGTCATAGATTTGAACTGTGATATGCTGGTACTGTGTTGCATGTTAAATATGATTTTTTTCAGTTTAACTCTGAGATACTTTGGCTTTATTTTCCTCTTTTTCCCTTTTGTTATTTAGAAGTTTGCCCTTGGTTAGTGCTGATTTTGGAATGTCTTAAAGTTCTAGTTAAGGGAGGGAGGCATCACTGTACAGTACTGTGCTTAAGGTTCTTGGCAGGGCACTACAGATGCCAAACAGCGTTGTAGCCTAGAATTGAAAGTGCCAAGAGAGTGAAAAGCAGAGCTCCCAAAGCTGCTCAGGAGGAGGATTTATTAGCTTGGGAGCAACACCTTGTGAACATGGTAGTATGGCTTCTTGCTCCGAGGTGGTAAATCCACTATAGTTATCAAAGATTAGTGTTAGAGTTGTCTTCTTCATCACACAGAAGTGATGAAGAAGTAACATGAGTGATCTCCTTCTTCAAAAGAAAAAAATTGCTGCCAGATCAGCTATTGTTTGATATCTTAAGATATTTGCTGCTCTTGGAATAAAACAGCAGTACTGAAACCACACACTGTGCATGAAAAGTGCTTTTTATCTTGCCTAGCAGTTCAAAGTTCCATTCCATGACTGAATTAATTTAACACTCCTTCTTTTTTTTTTCCTATATTTATTTTAAATAAAAGCATTTTCTTTGAGTGTACTAAATCCTTGCCCTGCCTCCTTGTGGCCAACAGGTTATTGGCTTTCAAATAACAGAGGATTTTCACAGTTAATTTTGTTAATCTACTTAAATACCAGTGGGCTGTTTTCAGTAAAACAGCTGTGCTCAGTTTATTCTTGCAGACTGAATGAAAAAATATGTGTTGGCCTTCCATTATAAAAGTCTTACAGTGCCTAGCCTGATTATCACTTTGCCTGAAAGCAAGTGGTTTTAAAGCAACACTTACAAACACTAGGAAGAATAATCTCATTCTCAACTAACCTGGATAGCTCTGGTATTAAAATAAATACTAAACATTCTAGTAGGATATGCTACTCTTCAGAGGCACGTCTGCAGTAGATCCTTCCCCAGGGGAAGGATCAAACTGTAAGGTGGTTTCCCAAGCAGCCACTTACCACAGACTATTCAGAATTGTTTGTATATATGCTCTTAGCACGCCACTCGATACTAAAAAACAAAAGTTGCTACCTTCAATGTCCCTGACACAAGGACTTGTATCAAAGGACCAGGCACAATCACATCTGGTTATATGTCGTGTTGATATTGTTTAGATCTGCAGAAGGTAAAGTTACTGCCAGACAAAGAGTTAATTTATGTGTATATCCCATCATAGAATATGTAAAAGGTTACAGAAATGAAATTAAAACTGTTTGTATTAAAACAGAATTTTCCATTTAGAAGATATAGATGTAAGACACAAAATGAGCATGAAAAGCCTCCTTCACTGTATACATTTTTTCATAGCTGCTACCATTGCCCAGAGTTCTCTCTGCTGCAGTGCAACTTCAACAACTGATTCCTGGTCATTTCTGCTGTCCACAGCAATTCTGAGAATTTTTGAAAAAGAAAATACTTAGGTAGGTACAGCCACAAAGATTAAAAAATTGAGTTCCTTGTCCCAGTCTGTGTGGTCCCCATTCTCCATGTTCATAGGTTCATCAGAGACACTAAGTGTTAGTAGTCAGCAGAGCCTGGCTGTTCTTCCTAGCCCCTGAGATGGTTAATCTAAGCATTTATTGGCAGAACACTGGGAAAAGCTGGCTCCATCTCCCGCTCTGTGGTGGAACATGAGTCTTCAAGATTGAAAATCTGGCGTTTTTCACCCACACTAAATCAATACTATAAAGGGGAAAAAAAGGCCTGTTGATTCTTTTTTTTAGCACTAATTATCTTTATGTGGGATTTAGTAATGTATGCAATGCTTCCCATGACTGTTAGCAGAGCTCTTCATACCCAGTCCAAAACATGTAGAGCACGAATAGTCATTCAGAGGGAAGTTTTGCAAGACGTGGTATTGTAAAGCTGAAACATCTGTTTCTCCTGTTATAGCTAAATAGTGCAGCCAGCTTTTGTTAAGAAAATTAACTTTCCCTCCATTTTACTAGTTTCTGCTAGCTACTTTCTATATGCAAATTTTGAATAAAGAGAGAAATAAGTGAATTATTGAAAAATCATTCTTGAATTTTCTGTATGACAGAAAGATTTTATTAAGCCCACTGGCCATATCAATTTGTATTTGAAACAGATGATGACATGAGACATTTGACATATATAAAAGTACTAATATAAGTATACATTATAATCTATTTTCATGACTTTAAATAGTTGCTTTTAAATCTACTTGACTACATTAAGTGTATGCATTTACTTTATTTTAGGTAGAAGCTATTTCCACTCTAGGTGAAAATAGTACATGAAGCTGCATTAAAATAGCAGTGAAGGATAATTATATAATTCCATTTATATGACACTTCTTCTTTTGGTAGCAGAAGGTTTCACAAACCATTCACAAA
This sequence comes from Xenops minutus, assembly GCA_035221455.1. NCBI lineage: Eukaryota > Metazoa > Chordata > Aves > Passeriformes > Furnariidae > Xenops > Xenops minutus. Next base: position 28,349,510 of record JAWWEE010000105.1, read on the forward strand.
TTTGATAAGCATTTCATAGAAAACAATAATATCATGTAGACTCATTTTGTAGTTGCATGTGTGTGTGTGAAGCAGTTTGCCTGCTGTTGAAGCAGAAGCATAGCTGAAGTGGAACATGACAGCTGCTCACAAACAGCTGTGGGACATGACCGAACATCATAATGTCAAAATTGTACTTGAGGTGAAGTGGATGATCTGTGTGATGAACTACACGATGATCCTGCTGCAGTAGCCCCAAACACGCCATCTTGGCAGTGACACACACAGTCTCATGAGAGAGAAGGCCGCAACATCATCCATACCAGAGAGTGAAGCTCTGCTCTTTTTGCCCCTTCAGCCTCACTCTCCCCCTCTGCTTCTGACAATCACGCAAAGTGTAATTTACAGCACTATTTACATCTATTTACATTTACTAATTATATTCCATTGAAACTGCCAAGGAAAATTTGTCAGAAGAATGTAATTACTCAAAGCTGGAATTTGGCCAGCAGTGAGATTAGTTCCCTTCCATTTTGCAAAAAAGCACTACAGGATCATATGGAGCTGAGCACTTCAAGTGACAGCTGGGGACCAAGTGAAGTCCTGAGGTACTGCTAGAGGCTTGCCTAGGGCTTGGTATGTGCAGGTGGACTTTGCAGAGGCATTCGTGCTGTCTGGAGCTCCAGGTCTGGAACTTGGGATCTGGGATCCATGCCAAGCCTCCTCTGTAAGTGGGGCAGTCTGGTGGTCGGTGGCTATGGCAGGCTAGAATGTGTCTGCTGGCTCTGGGGCTTTGCTCTCTGATTGCTGCTTGCAGTTGAAGGTGGGGTGTCCTGTCTGGGATCCATGCTTTAAATCAGAGATGGCACTGGCAGAATCTCTCTGCTGCGGGGGCATTAGTAGAAAATGGGTTCCTCTCTGACTAAGCAAGCCACAGCTGGCCTGCTGTCATCTCCCCGCCCCTATTTCCAGGTTACAGCATGGAGATTACTTTGGGGAAGATGGTAATCCACACTTAGTTTTGTAACCTCTGCTTTGCTCCGAGCTCAGCTTGTATCAAGATGCTGAATGTATACTTGCATCAACAAGGGTGACTTTTTAATTTTTGTTCCGTCTGATCCTGTAAATGCATAGTATAGTTGCTTTACTTAAGATCTCCATGGGTTTATCCTTGTCCTCTGGGTTTACACATGCCAATGTCGCCCACAAAAGTCCTGCTTTAGCACATTCACAATCAGATCAGGCATCTGCATGTCTGGCTTGGGCATGGATGTATTTTCTGGAAAGGCAAATGGATGCACTTGGGCAATATTTAAATAAAATTTAAAATATTTAAATAAAAATTTAGAATCACTTTTCACAGTGATGCCCCTAGTAATCACAGCAAGTCCACAGTCTCCCTTTTAAATCTCATGAAGAATCCATCATGTTTAACTTCAGAGTATTTCTAAGCACAGCCATTAAATTTACCATACATTTTCTTACATTATCAGCATTTTTTGGTTGTGCTTTTTGGATATCAAGAGTGCACAACCTGCTGAGGGAAGCTGAGGAGATCACAGGTTGAGGTGCCATGCTTATAAACAGGAAACTCACTGAGAAGACAGGATAAAATTCAAAATTTAATCAGTTGTTCTTGAAATGTGACATGAGTGTGTGAATTATTCTATATAGTTCTTCACTGTACAATATTCTCAGAGACAGATGATACATACTATTTGTCATAATCATAAATGTTACCATTATTTTTCATGTCAGTTCTGCAAAAGAAAGGTTCATTGTTCCAATATGAATTGTCATCAGATGTTTTGTGTTCAAATCCTGTTGTTTCCCTCAGAATTCTTATTACAATATATTAGATCTGTCTCTTTTACTAGGGGAGAGAATTATGAAGGCTGTCTTTAAGCAGTCACTGAGCAGCTTTGTATTGAACTCTGAAGATGTTACACAACCTTTATTTTAATAAAGCCTCCCATAAGTGTGTAGCTATATAATTTTAGATATGTCACAGTATTCAGGCCTGTGCAGCAATTGTGGTCTAAAGAAGGCAGTGTGGTTTAGCAATTTGAACAAAGGACTGGGTAAGAGTTCCAGGGCTCTGCAAAAGACTTGCTGTAAATCCTTGGGAGAGCTACTTGTCTTCTTTGTATCCCAATTTATCTGTCCATAAATTGGAGCTGCTATTAATGTGTTGCATATAAGCCATGAGAAGTCTGTTAGAGATCAGAACGGAACCTGGGAGGCCTTTTTCCCAGGCTTGTCATATAACCTCAGGCCAGTTGTGCTTCTTTGGGGGCTTTGCAAACTCATTGAAGTGCTTCTGCTTGAAGTTGAGAGGTCTTGTCTGTAAAACTATGGTTTACACTAAAAATTCTCTGAGTTAGCTGTATCTTCTGGTTTGCAGGAAGCCTGAGCCAGAGGAGTGAAGTGGACACTGAAATAAAGCCTTAGAATATAAATAAATCCAAAACAGTCTTCCTAATAACAGCAATTCTTTGTCTCCTGACTTTGTGGCCTAACGTCTGAGGCTCAAGGGGATATAAATACAACACTCTGTGCAATGACTAATTACTCAAAATTCTGTGCATCAGCAGAAGTGGGACTTGTGGTTGACTCTAATATTATCAAATGCCTTTGCTATTTAATAATCTTGTAGTCGTACATTATTTAGCATGCCGTTTGCACAAAGAACAGTGATTTTATTTCAGTTATCTCCCAACAAAGTAAAAATGCAGCTGGTAGTAAATGAAACATTTGGCAGACAATGTGTCTGATGTACAGTCCTCTAACTTGCTAAGAAAAGAAAAATATTGTTGAGTGTTTAACCTTTTCCTACCCAAGGATGTAGCAAGGAGTAAAGTGACCACAAAGATTTTTTTTAGTTTTTCCCAAACCCTAACCTTAAAAACTTGCCTATTTTTCTTCTTTTTCTTTTTTCTTTTTCTTTTTTTTTCTTTTTCCCTCTTTCTTATTTTTCTTTTTTAAAAAATTTATTTTTACTTTTTTCTTTTCTTTTTCTTATTTTTTCTCATCTTCCCTTTCTTTTTCAAGGAAAGAGAAGTTACTACTGGGCAAACAGCTTATTTATCAGCGGAGTTTATTCACACACCAACACAGAGTAATTATGCTCAGAGCTCCCATTAACATCCCACAAACTGACAGCATAATAGCTTCCTTTCTTTAACATGCGACCCAAATAGGTTAATAAATAAGTTTAGTTACAGTCATAGCCTCCTTTCTGACTTAGTCTTCTCCATTCCCTCTTTTGCAAATACAGAATCCATTGAATTTTGGAACAGAAGAACCATGAGGAGTAGGTTAATCTGCTAGGCACTCCAATCAGTGATCTGCACTGTAAATCTATTTAAAGCTGCATTTATGTTCTGAAGTTCAGCTGAACTGTGAAAGAGCACATGACTGAAATCACTGCATTTGAGTTGACTCACAGTTAAGTCTAGATGGGACTTGCTTGGCTCCTCACAAGTTTCTGTTTCTGATTCAGGCCTTCTAAAGACACTTCAGTTTTTGAAAGGTTGGTCAGTGGCCTGAGGGAATACAGGTATCCAGTGACAAGAGGCATTGCAAGAGTTGCATCCCTCTGCTTTAGCAGTCATCTGAGAAAAGGTGGAGCAAGCTAGATGCACTCTTTCCCCCTACAGGGCAGAAAGCTGTGTTATCAACCCTTTTACAAATAGGAAAAATGCAACAAAAATGTTAGTGATTGGATGCGCTGAAGCACGAGCTAAAAATGTCCTGCTCCAAGTTATATAGGGAGCTGGGGTGATGCAGCCAAAAATGAAGTACAGGGCTATACTGTCCCTTGCTACTCTCTTAACTTTTAGACAACATTGTCATGGAAGGAAATGCTGTTTATCTGCCTAGTAACTGTCTATTTTAATCTGTAAGAACAAACAATGTAAACAAAATGAGCAAACAGAAGCAGGCTTGTACAGAACAATTTGCAGCCTTGTTTTCCAGTGGAAGATTCCATGGACCACCCAGGCTTTGCTCTAGTCCTTTTCTCAACCACGGAGCATCTAATTAAATCCCTTTCCATTCCTGATTCTAAGTGGAAGAGAGCCTACAGTCCTGTACAGTTTCTTTCCAGATGGAAATGCATAATTTAACAGAGATACAGCTGACAGGGAGAAACAGTATTAGCATTTGCCACAAATTGCATTAAATTACAAGGGGTACTTAATGAAGACATATTATAAAAAGAAGATTTAAGCCAATATTTAGTTTTCCAAGCCCCTTCTGAGACTGTAGAGTGCCAGGCAACAAAAATTGCGTAGTAAAACTGAATTTCTATCTCAGTAACTTTAGTGAAACCACGAGTTGTTTGGTTTTGCTACACACAATCAGTGAAAGGTCACGACATTGTGTCCTACAGCTTCATTCCATATACATGTACACATATACAAAAAGTTGCTGAGCACCTTACATTATTTACTACTTGGGTACTTAGAACATGAGGTGAAATACTATTAATACTGTTGTTTTGTAAATAGGAAACAAAAGCATACAGAGACTGGCAAGTAAACCTGCTTCCCTTGTTTAACCATAACTACTTCTCTATGCTTCTCTTAAAAAAAATGAGGACTGGAGGAAAATTTTTGTCAAGCTATCAGCTGTCTCATTTTTAGAACTGGGCATCATTGTAGATATCCACATAAATGAGAAAGTACATAGCAATGCAGAGTTGCTTTGCACTGGATGCTTCTTGAAGAGCCTTTAAGGACTTTATGGAAATATGCTGCAAGGACAAGTGCTCTGGCTCCACTACTGGCATACTGAGAAATACTCCAGTTTGGATATTAACCCAGTTGATTGGTCTGGACATAAGAAGGTAGGGGTGCTGGCAGCATTTATGTAGCAACTCCAATGTTTTGTTTGGGGGCCAGAGCATGTGAAGGATACAGCATCCTACATCTGTACCTGAGATTACATTCTGATGAGGTTCAGGGAAGCTGAGTTCAGAAATCTTGAAGCTGTTTTTGTGCCATCTCACTTCTGGAATGTTTTAGTAAATGAAACAATGGTACAATTTATATAGGTTGAGATCAGAGTAGGAACTGACCTTTTTATTGCTTCTCTTGGGCTAACTATGGCTTGCAACGCAAGTCAAAATCATTGCAGCAAAACATGCTTTGTTCCCTTTTCTTGATTTGCTCTCCTCCCCTTGCCTTTATGATGAAGCCAGCACAGGCTCTACTCCGAAAGGATGTTCAGTCCTGGTATGTAGCTCACCCTGTGTCGGAACAGGTACTGGTCCACCAATGCATGCACACATAAGGCCAGTAATGGTACATAGCACTCTGGGATTTCTAAGTTGCACAGAGGATGAAGAGGAAGGAAGACCAACTGTGCACAGCCATCCTTCTAATTAAATTCGTGCAGTTAAAAATAGCTAGTGGAAGCTGGCGCTTCTGGCACATCCAGAGCGTCACCTTCCCAAGTATCTTTTTCTGGCCTGAGCCGTAGGAAGTTGCAAATGTGATCTGCTGTGTAATAGTGCAGCATATTCTTGGCCAAACTCCTCATAATTTTTTCCCTCTTTATGGTTAGCTTACAAATGTCATATGCCTCCTTTTCTTCTTTAAAGCTATTCTCTGGTATCATCTGGGATTTGTAGAAGATAACTTATTCTTCTCAGCTTCTTCACATCAGTTCTGGCTATGGTGAGAGAAGGCAAACCTCGCTCTGGAGCCCCTTGCCTACTTAGTTACCCAGAAGTGCCAATTGCAGTAATGTTGATATTGAACAATATGAGATTTCCTGATTTCCCCGAACAGAGTTTTCATTGCCAAGTAATTCTGGTCACTACAGAAACGAGAAAGGTTTGAGTTGGATCGGTGATATTGCATAATTAGGTTTTCAAAAGAACAAAAACAGAGAAATGAGAATAGTGGGGAAATCAGGCTTCTTGCTTTTGCAAATTCTAACCGCAGAAAATGCCAGAAGTTGTATTTCTTATCAAGAATAAAGGAGTTAATATTTAGTAGCCCATCCCATGGACAGAATATGTTTTAAAGCTTTCACTAGAGAAATGGAAGGAATCTAAAGCCTTAAGTTTTCATGATTGATAGCAGGAACCTATAGGGGTATCTTTAATAGCCAGTTTGCAGTTGAGTGTGATGATTTTGTCACTTTGCTCAGGGTTTTCTTTTGTGTCTATGTGTGTAGAGATAGACATGCAGACATAAAACATCTAGAGCAACTCAGCTGTAGAAAAACAGATCCCCACATTCTGGCAGCAATGTTTGTCAACTGCCCAAATGGCTATATTGTATTTGTTTTGTTAATTTCAAAGCACAAACAGGCACAGAAATACAGAAGAAAAGGTAAAGAAGCTCTCTGGAAGGTAATGCCTCGTTACAGTTGTCTAAGATTTTTTTGTACTGAAATCATTAAGCAAGGCAGTATGTTCCTTGGAGAGATCCATTTTACGGGGAATCCCACAGAGAATGCCTTTCTATCAGAAGCAGTGCCTTGGTGCTCACCTACTGCTGAAAACTGTGAGTGAGGTGTGGGAGCCCTGTTTTCCGCATTCCTGCCCCACAGGTTAAGGACAGCAGAATGAGTGGGTAGTAGAGAACAATACTCTTGAGCTGAGCAGGAGTTCTGGCTTGTAAGTCACATGTAACTGAACTTTGAGAGAGAGATACAGCTTGAGTACTCATCAAAATGATTACACAAATTCAGTTGGGAAAAAAAAATGCAGGGAGCTGGCAAGAGGACAAAGCTAGGGTGAGCTCAGACAAAAAAATCTCCTGAAGTTTGGTGGGCTTTTTTCCTTCCAGGATGTGTAGTTCAGAGGTAGGCGAAGCAGTGGCCAGCCAACCAAGGCTAGATACTGTGGTTTTGAAAGAGGCACTCGAGCATATGGAGCTTTCGTGCAAAAAAAGAATGTTTTTTTGATCAATTCCAGGCGAGATGGCAGTTGTGTCATTCTGAGTGCTTCTCATCAGATTAGATGGGATCACTAAGAGTCTTTTGGCATTTTCAGTCTGAGAGAAAAAAAAAACACATGTGGCTAATGAAATTGCCCAGCACTGAGATTTCCTTCTTTTTACTTGGCTGTTAGATTATGGGGTCCTGAAGTCATGTCAGCCTCATACATGACACTGGGTGACACAGTTGGTGAGAATTTGGCCAGTTTTCTCCTGGTAGGGAAGCTCATTGTTTGGAAGGGAAACCCACTGCCAGAATTTGCAGTGTACTATCAAAATACCGTGATGTATTCTGGGCAAAGCTTTGGCTCTAGTTTCATTTGTTCATTAAATGAAATTTGTGAATTAACACGTAAGCATGAGCTTTGTTTGGACAAATTCACACTTTGGTGCAAGTGTGACGTGAATGATGAAAGGAGTGAAGTACTGCTCAAGGAAATGAGATAAGTGAAGCTTTTGATTAGAGTAGGAGAGTAGCTGCGTGTTTCTGTGGCTTGATAAACCAGTTTGAGAAGTACAAATCAACCCTCTGAGGAGCTATATTTAGTGCCAGCCTGCAACCACAACTCTTGATTCCATGCAAGTTCAAACTCTGAGAAAGATAGATACAGTTCATGTTCAACTGAAAGTCCATCTTGTATCTGTTAGAGGTTATGTCCATGTGCTTCCCTGTTGCTGACACGTTGGGGTATACGCGCCGTACTTTTCAAGAAGAGTGCCACTGGAGATTTTCGTGTTCAGCTGAAGCTTAATGAGTTTTCCAGTACTGTGTTTTGTGTGCCATATGGTTTTTTTTTTTATGAACTCTGGCAAAAAACCCCAAACAAAACAGGTGTGGAAAGTTTCTTCTGCTGTTTCTGGGTTTCTCTGTGAGGTATGAACTTTTGGATCAAATGAAAGAATATAGCTCAAGTGTGAAACCAGGAAAGAGGCAGGTACGAAGGCAAAAGCTAACTGAATCTGAAGCAGAACATTTGCACAGAAGTGCATCCCAGTTGGAAATTCTCCTTGCTGAAATATGTATTGCTCTGGTAGCATAGGAATCAGGATAATGGTGAATTGCTTGGTTGACAGGAATCTCACAGGTTCAGCAACATATCCATTGTTTTCAGAAGGCATGTGGAATTCCTGGTTCAGTGCTCTTACTCCATTGTGTAAGAAAGAAATAAATTTGTCACCTCTCATTAATGCTATCTGGAGTTGAAAGGAGTTTATATGAGCATCATCACACTGAATTGTTTTGATGATTCAGAAAAGAGAGTGCTCCCTGTGGGTGAATACTTTGTTGGCTTTCTGGGGTTAGACTAACAGAATAACCTCGTTCCCTGGTGCTGAGTGGCATACTGGAATATTATTATCCATCAGAATGAAGTTCTGTGTGCCTTCCTAGACTTTTTTCAGTGTGCATTAAGAGAAAGCCATCACCTCACAGACAACTTGAGTATTTTTATTGTAAATAGTGAGGTGGGAGCTACTCACTTCTGGTCCTGATTGAGACTCCAGCAGAACTGTGGAGATCCACTTATTAATTTTGCATACCTCAGTTTTGGGGTTCCCAGGATGTTCCTCACTTTCAAAGGATGGGTAGCTCATGTGACTCCTGTTAGCCCATGAAAGATCTGGAGCTCTGGATTCAGCCCACGGATGTCTCAAAGTGGGTGTTCTTAACATCCTTGATCTTAAGTTGGGTTCATTTCCCATCATGTGAAATGAGAGCACTATTACCTGCCTTCAAAGCAGATGCTGTGTAGGGGCTTTGAAATGTAAAGCAGATACTTTCATCTGTGTTTTTTAGATGACATACAAATTAAAAATTGAAGAGTTGTGAATGTTTTATGTTTTATCTTCAATGTTCACCACAAACCAAACATTTCAGGGGAATTCATGCATCTGTAATGCTTGTCACTGATCTTTTTAGAAACAGTGCATAACTTAATATAGTAGGATGTTTCAGAAAGCAAAGAAATTGCATGCAGGAGGCCTTGTACTGAGATTAATCTCTCAGGAATGCAGGGAGTTAACGGTCAGGCTGATTAATCACTGTTAATGAACCATCAGGAAATCTGTCAGGAAGTGGGTAAAAATTCCTGATGGCTGATGTGAAGCATTGTGTGGTGTGCTTTGGTTTTGGTGTTTCCCAACTGATAGTCTACAGTGGGTGTAGTTTAGTTACCTCTAAGTTCTCAGGACTTGTGAAGGATAGGCTGCCCTTGTTCGACTTGAGCAAGTTAGGAAGACATTTTCCCCATTCATGGCTGTGCAAGTATACATCGCAACATCAATGCAAGAAAGTCAGGGATAGCTCCTTCCCAGAACAGAGTCTAGTAAACATACAGAAAGGAAGCATGGTCATTCCCTCCTTCCTCTGGTCTGAGCCCACAGGGTATAGGGGAAGAATGGAACAGGCGGTTTTCCCTCTGTGAACAAGGAGTTAATGAATTGCCTGGTGTTGACCGAGGGTGAGGTTTCACAGTTGGCTCAAGCTGTTCCAAGATCAGGCTGAAAGGAGTGTTTTTAACCTCTTTCTCCTTTGCTTTGGACTAGCTGTCATGTAGTAATACAGCAACTTGCTGATCTGGGCAGAAGCTATTGTTGCTTGGTCAATGTTGTCTGACAGTCTTCAGAAGGATCAGAGAACTGATCAGCCTGCCTCACTGCTTGGCTGCACGAGTGCTAGATCTGGTGTAGAGGAGGGTGTGGGAACATGAGAAAAGGATAAAAACATGAGTGGGGACTGAGCCTTTCAGCAATAGCATAACCATGGATTGGTTTAAACCTATTATGAAACTGCAGTCTGAATCACTGGAATTAGTGCACTGTCAACCTACAGGGAATGCAAATTAAAATGTGTTAGCTTGCACCTCCCGCCGCTATTCAACAGTGGCTGAGCACAGCCATTCTGCACATGGCTGGGAGGAAGGAGTGTATGGTGGGGCAGCAGTGTAACAGTTCCCCATGACTTGATCTGGAGCGTGCAGACCACATCAGACATCATTGGGGTATGTGTGGGGAAGGCAGAGGGGAAGAAGAAAGAAACAGACAAACACCACCACCATGATTCTCTCTACATATTTTCCTTTGGGTTTGGGTAACATGTTCTACTTCATTTTTATGACAAGACTGCAGAAACACTCAGTTACCAAAGCACAGATTAAGCACAGTAATGAGCTGTAGACCCAGATCCTAAAGGTCTGTGGTACAGTGTGATTTTCCTAGTACTTCTTTATTTTCAACCCAAATAGCTTTGCATGTTCCTTAGTCAGCAGTGATAGCCTAACTGAGACCTAGAAAGGGGATCCCTGCTGTTGGATTCGAGTTCATTTGCTTTTTATTGCAAAATTTGGTAGTTCCATGTTAAGGAATTATTGTTTTGTTCTAATTCCATGCTCATCATTCCATGCAAAGATACAGGAACAACTGTGTTAGTGGAAAATCTCTTGGTAATTTTGAAATATTTCATGTTTTAGAGGCTTGTAACAAAAGGTCTGCTCCCATAAGTACAGCCATGCAGAGCCACATCAGTATCTGTAGGGTGCCCTACAAAGGCAGCAGTTTCTACACAGGATCAGCAACCCCAGATGTTGTGGGAATAGTTGCCCTTCTTAGGTCTTGAGCTTAGAAAATAGTTTGAAAAAGATAGTCAAATTAGTTGAATTTCAGGAGAGTTTCAAGATACTGGAGTTAGTTTAATTTAAATACTTAATGTCTTTAAATACTTAAATGTCTTAATTTAAGCTGCCAAAATATCTTTCCAGTAAGACATAAGGAAAAATGTGGGGAGAAAAAATATTAACCTCCAAAAAATAATTTTAAAAAAGTATTCCACAGACAAAAAAAATACAAATATAAAAAAACTAGCCAGTAACATTTCAAGAAATAAATCATTCTCCATCACATAGAGGATAACCATGGGCTCTTTCAGGGAGAAAAAACCCCATAATGACAGAAAAAAGAGCTTTGTAACTGATTCAACCACTCTGTATGGGGTTTGCATGGCAAGGTTTTGGTAGTGGGGGACTATGAGGGTGGGTCCTGTGAGAGTGAGCTGCTGGAAGCTTACCCCATATCCAGTAGAGTCAGTGCTCCAACATGGACCCACCACTGGCCAAGGCTGAGCCCTTCAGTGATGGTGGTGGTGCCTCTAGGATAAAGTAGTTAAGAAGGGGGGAAAACACTGCTGTGCAACAATAGCTGGAGAGAGGAGTGAGAATACGTGAGAGAACCATCTGTGCAGATACTTCTGGTGCTGGAGAAGGACGGGGAGGAGGTGCTCCAGCCACTGGAGCAGAGACTCCCCTGCAGCCCATGGTGCACACTATAGTGAGACAGGCTGTCCACCTGCCGCCTGTGGAGGAGACCCACGCAGAAGCAGATGGGTGCCCAAAGAAAGCTGTGACCCCCTGGGAAGCCCATGCTGGAGCAGGCTCCTGTAGAACCTGTGGAGAGAGAAGCCCACACTAGAGCGGGTTTGTTGACACAACTTGTGACCCCATGGGGGACCTACACTGGAGCAGCCTGTTCCTGAAGGGCTGAGCCATGTGGAATGGACCCACACTAGAGCAGTTTATGAAGAACTGTAGCCCATGGGAAGGACTTACGTTGGAGAAGTTCAAGGACTGTCTCTTGTGGCAGGGACCCCATGCCAAAGCAGGGAAAAGGTGTGAGGAGTCCCCCTGAGGAGGAAGGAGTGGTAGAGACAACGTGGAATGAATGAACTGACTGCAGCCCCCATTCTCTGTCCCCCTGCACTGCTGCAGGGGGAGGAGGTAGAGGAATTGGAAGTGCAGTTAAACTTGGGGAGAATGAAGGGCTGGGGAAACACGTTTTAAATTTTGTTTTTATTTCTCATTATCCTACCCTGATGAGATTGGTAATGAATTCATTTCTCCAAGTCAAGTCCATTTTGCCCGTGATGGTAATTGCTCCCTGCCCTTGTTTCAACCCATGAACCTTTTGTTTTATTTTCTCTCCCCTGTCCAGCTGAGGAGGGGAGTGGTAGAGTGGCTCTGTGGACACCTGGCATCCAGCCAGAGTCAACTCACCACACACTGTCACCAAGCAGTACTTCACTCCCTGAGCACTTCAGCTGAAATTATCTCATAGCTGAGACATAGGCCCTCTTGGCACAAGTTTCTGAATATATCCGAAGGCTGGAAATGTTTCTTCAGTTCCACTAGTAACCTTTCATCAAAGCATAGCCCAGGGATTCTTGTAGGGAGACATAGACTTTCCCCACTTATGAGGAATGGATAGTGAGCATCTTCGCTGACAGCTATTTTTGTGTTACATAGGGCTAATTTGCAGTTCGGGTACAGAGTAGGCAGGGGTACAGCAAGGAATGCTGAACAGATGTGACAGAGTGATAACATCCTTAGCATAATCCAATATCACACAGTTGTGGAGTGCTATAAATACAACAGGAATTCTCCAAGGCCCAATTCCTTCGCAGAGTTGGGCATCTCTGCATTGCCATGGATTTAGACTGCACTAAATCAGTGTAATCCTAAGGCTTCGTTCATTTGTGCACTGCTGTGAATGCTCCAAAGAGACTATCAGCATCATAACGAGCAGTGTCGTTGATTCTACGTTATAAGGCAGTTTTTGACAGCTTTTGGGCTGATGTTTTGATTTATTTACTAAATGAAGAATTTATCATCACAGGCACAACACTTCTCTTGTACTGCTACACAACAATCTTTAAGGGTGTTCCTTTTAGGTCTTGGTAACATGCTCTTAAAATGTATTTAATGGAATGAATCCCTGTAATACCTAGAGCACACATGGACTATGACTTCTTGAAAAATCACATGAGAAAAGTTTTCTGAGGTTAGGGTTAGGATAACAGCATCAGGCTTTAGAAGCTAGAGCCCCCTTCTGTTCTTACATGGTTGCCATCATCCTTGCTTGGGAGGGTGAAGGCTGAGCAAGAGGTTGCCCTGGAACAAGGCAGTGCAACTGGTGCTGCTCTGTGAACTGTAGCTTTTGGCCTTTTGACCTCCAGATTTTTTTGGTAAGCAAGTCATCTTATTGTGAAACACATCTTATTATTCTGCGCATGATAGATTGAAAAAGGCTTTACTTGCTGGAAAGGTTGTTGAACAATATAGTTTCCACTTACAAAGCGCTTTCCTTAAAAAGATTCTCAGAGCAGCATCATATAAAAATAGTTATACTAAAGTTCTGAACCAGCTTCTGACAAATCAGGAATAACAAAAGCTAAGGTATAAATAGAAGTGTTTTCATGGGTTTTTTCTTCTCTAGAGGCACAGAATCTCAATCTGGATTGTAAGAAACAAAAATGCCCTTTTCCAGACACACAGGAAAACAAGGACCTTCCAGACTAGTGGCACAGAATATAAATAGGTTTTTTAAACTGCTTCAAAACCATAAAGCTTAGTCAAAACCGTGACATTTGCATTTTAGAATTAGCCACACCATATAAGACAACTTTTTTTATCCAATTCTTTATTTTATTTCATACAAACTAGTGTCTCCTGCTTCACAGAAAGGTTAAATAACAACTTATACTTTTATAATTATGGAATGGATTGTCTCCAGGCACTCAAGAATATGAGGATTATCTCAAAGTCTGCTGTGTATTAGGATTCCTGGAAGACAAATGCTGAAGAATGCAAAATATTACATACTCCATGTTTTTATCTTATCAGTGGGCAGAATAAATGCACCTTACTTGTCATTTGCAAATTCATTATTTTTGTGAAGTAGATTAGAATTATTTTTCTTATAGCAGGTTTTGAAAGAGCTAAATATAAAGCTACTATTTGCTGTTCCAGTGTTTGTATAATCTTGATTTTACTCAGCCTGTTCCTTCTTCTGCTGTGTGCCGACCTTCTCTGAATCTACCAAACCCCATGTAGTTTAATCCACAATACCAAAGAAGGACAGTCTGTTTCTGTAAGCTGAAAATAGTTCTTACTGCAGTTAACCTTGCAGCTGATTCAGTTCTGCTATTGCTCTTTAAGTCATGTTTGACCAGTCATGTCTGCATGGACCAGAAGCAAGGCTGAACAGGGTATCTACATAATCAATCTGATGCATGATGCTGTTTTCAGTGCAGCAGCTCCTGTATTGAAAACGCCCCCCTCAAAAAACGTTTACATACCAACAACTGAATTTATGATACCCTTGGGGCTGGGTATCATAAGAAGTAAGAATTTCAGCAAAATTTTACTGGCATCAAATCCTTCTGTATATTCTCCAATCACCCTGTAATCCTTCCTCTTGAAAAAAAAAATGCTAGGGGGCCTTTTTCCATTCTGCATGGAAGTTCGCTGTTCTCCCAGTTTTTTGTTTTTAGAGTTATTTATCATTATTCAGCCCCACCAAAAGGGAGATCTACAGCCGTCTCACAGCCTCAGAGCATCACTCATAAGCAGAGAGGCACAGTAACACTGCAGGAAGAACTTGCATTCCATTTCACTGTTGAACTAAGACCTGAGTGACATGCAGTTCATCTTTTTTTGTTCCAATAGCAACAGTGCAGCAATTATTAAAATAAAAAAAAAAAACCAAAAAGACTGTATTCTGCTCCATGCTGCTGTCAATTAATCGTTTATGCTATTTGACACCAGATATTCTGAGTATTCCTTATTGAAATATTTGACCACTTCCATTTCCCAGTGACCACTGTATGAGAGATATTTGATTTTAAAATGACGAGTTCTTCCTGCTAGAGCTACAGCAGAACAGATCTGCGTGCTGAAATTCTATCTGTAACAACAGCACCAAAATAGCTTTAATAATTAATCATGCACTGATTAGATTACAAATTCTGAGATGGGCTGGAGATTTTTGTATTATGCATCAGACAAAAGACATTGGCAATGCTTAACTAGTGGTCACCTGCTCTCGCTCCACCTGCCATTGTGGGAGCACTCCGGAAACCAGAAGGGAGACAAAGGTCCAACAGAAATTGATAAAAACCTTCACCTGCCCCTGGTATGTTCAGGAATACAGAACTGTTGAAACAGGTGCTGCTACAGCTGCACGCTGGGGTACAGCTTTGCTTATTAACTTCTTATTTACCAGGCAATGGGCTGCACTGTACCCCAATGGAAGAGAGCATCCAAACTCCGGGCTAAGAGAGTGTTAAGCAGGGAGTTTCCTGACTGGGAACACCAATGCAAACAACCGCTGTGGAAGGGCTAGGCAAGGAGAGGCCAGGCATGGAGTAGGCACCCCTATCCTGCTCTCACCCCTTTAGTGTTCCCTTGCAGTGGCCACACTGCTGTGCCCTGCCAGCTGCTTGTGATGTCATGAACACATTTCTGTGGAAGTGGCATTGTTTTGCCAGAATGATATCGCATGCAGTTGATTTCAGCGTAAGTAGGAGTTTAAGACTGAGAACCAGTGGTACTCAAAATTTGAAAATTACTTCATGGCCTTAACTTTCATTAGAAATTTTGCTCAGCTGTTTTAACTAAGTTTTTTTCAGGCCCTTTGCTCTTGTCCCATGACTCTTGGTTCCTATTTATTACAACTACAGAGGCAAAACCCCTCAGGGGAGATAGTCCATATGCTGGTTCTGGAAGGAAATAAGATAGTATTAGTGTGTCCAGTGTAATGCTTTTACTGGTATAAAAGTATGATTAAAAAAAGGGGACCTTAGGATCAGTTTTATGGTACAAACAAGAATTCTAAGACAAAGTGCAGTCTTAGAAACCAATCCAGTTTTAGGGGAGGAGGGGGAAAGGACACTGTGGATTGAAATAAGCAACTCAAGTTAAAAATTATCATCAATCAAGTTAAATTTTGCCAGTTGTTGGGGACACTGCATAGCACTGACTATCGCAAAACAATAGTTACTGTTAAAAAGCACTCTGGAGGCAAACAGCTGTTATTCCCTGCTGACTAGAGCAGACCCAGTGCTATCTGTGCAAGAGGGTCAGAGCCAAGCCAGGGCTGGTTGGTGTCCATGGGGTGCAGGTGTACTCTCTGCCGCCCCGAGGACTCCCAAGAGGCAGGCAGGGCACAGCCTGGGGACCATGGCTAGCTCAAGAGGGTCACAGCTGCCAGAGTTCCAAGGGAACGTCACTGTCCTTCACCCCCATGGTCAATCTTGAGCACAGGTGGCAAAGCTTGCTCCAGGAATAAGAGTGGCTTATGTGACAGACACAGCATACACCTTTGTCAGTGGGACGTTTTTAGTGAACAACAGCTAAGTTCTGGATGCATCAAAATGTATCATTCTGCTACAGACACCCCAAGCTGCATGGCTTATTTTTTTCCCCTTTTCTCTGCCCCTTCTACCACTGACCTTTATGAAAAACAGAAGTTAAATGAGAGAAAAATAGCTTTAATGAAACATTCAGGTTGAGAAATCAAAATTGGACACTAACAACAGGAAGTTTCGAAAGCAGTGTTTGTACCAGCATCTTGCTGGACTGTAGTACAATTGCTTTAAGTTTTAAATCGTATTATAAGTGTGCACCTTGACTCAGCAGCTGGGCACAAGGGTAGTATTGTGGCATAAGTTTAACTTTGCAGAATTTCCTAGGCATACAAAAGTGAATCTAACTCAACCCCTGAACAATTTCCTGACTCCTGCAATCAGTGCTGCAACTTCTGTCTTTCTGCTAAAGGCATCTGAATTGTTTCCCTGTGCAAATACATTTAAGCTTGTTTGTTGTTTTATTCTAGGGAGCTGGAGACAGTTTTGTGGGAGCACTGGCTTTCTACTTGGCTTACTATCCCCAGCTATCCATGGAGGAAATGATCAGGAAGTCTAACTGCATCGCATCAGTGAGCGTCCAGGCATCAGGGACGCAATCTTCATATCCTTACAGGAAGGACTTGCCTCAGGACCTTTTCTAATTGATTGTCTAGCTCACTGTACTGATTTTATCTCATACCAGACAGCAACCTCCTGACTTCACCGAGGTTCTTCTCTGCTGACTGGAAACGCCAGAAGTCTCTTCGTTTCTTATTTCAGGAATCTTGTGTTCCTGTTCTACAGCAGTAAGATGAGGCAGGGGTGGTGGGTCTTTCAAACACAGCACAGCAGGTCTCTCTGGCCCCACACAGCCAATGGGCTTGGAGCTGTCCCGCATAAGGCACCATTACTGACCTACATGAAGTTTACAGCAAAACATCTGGAGGGTACTGGGCTCCTGGCAGTATTTTTCCTGATTTTATCAGAACTTCTGATGTGCAATGGCAGCACATGAAGCAGAGTGTTAGCTTTGAGACTGCAACTTCAGTCCTAAGCTGCAGACAATGAGGCCAGCACGTGGCTCACATCAAAGCACCATCCATCGAGCCCAGGCCTGTCTATGCCCTCTTGCCACAGCACAGCACTTCCCCCGTTCTGGAAGGTCCCTCCAACTGAAAAGAGGACAAGAGTGCGACTGAAGTAGACTGAAAAATCATTCTAGCCCTATTGCTCAAAAGATAGACAGGGCAATTAAGGAAAAAAAAGCTTCCAAAAACATTAGAAGTACTTTGCTTTCTTAATGTTTGACAAAAACCCAGGAGTGGAAAATCCATCCTACTAACCTTGCTGAAAATAATACAGCCCTTTTAGCCGTAGTCATAGCTTATCCAAAAACTCATCTTATTTGACTAGGTTCCCATCGCTTCTTTCCTCAGAAGAAGCTGGTGCAACATTATCTCTCCAGGGAATGCCACCAGCTCATGATCACTACTGTCACATCTGTGGCTGGTAGGTTAGAAAAACTTGCGATCCTGCCATTGAATTCCTGCTGTGGAAAATGTTAATTTTTATTGCTTTATAAAACAATAGTTCCTTTGAAGATTACAGCCTCTTTCACAATGGAAAACACAGACAATGGGATTTGCTATTTAATTTTTTTTAATTGAGCACTGTAAAAATAACTCAAAAGATAAATAAATGTTACTGTGATGATCTATGTCCAGACATTAAGAATTTTCTCTCTCTACATTGTTTTATTCACAATGGCCTTCAAATCACAGGAGACGGTGATTCCAGTTCATTTCCTCTCTTTTCAGCCCATGTTGCTGGATTTCTGAATCAGCGTTCACCCTGTCCTCCCCCCAGACCATCCTCTCCTCATGTATAAATCAAGTCCAGTCATTGTTCAGATAGAGCGGATTTTTCTCTTCTCTGTGAAGAGGACGCGTTGTTTTGCTATGGGTGAAAAAAAAGAATCTGTTAAGAAGCCTGAAGTGTTAAAATTCAATTCAACAAGCCCACGTCCCTTTTCTCCTGGCTGCCTTTACTGCTTAAATGAGTGTGGAGCAACTGACTGGCACAGCACTATTGTCAACCAACTCTTGAAGGAGTAAAGTGCTTTCACTTTACCACATGTAATTTTTAGTTCCTCAGAGGTCCACTTTACCTCTGTGAGAATAAGATCAGGATCTGAGTGACTGAAAACATTCAACAGCTCCTCTGTGTGACTATTCTGAGTCACAGCTGTTCCATGTAAGGACAAAAATAGGTTCTTACTGCTTTCTCCTACTCTTCAGCTCCAGAGCCCAAACAATTACAGGTGATGAGCTGGATCTAGTTGGTCTCACAGACTGCCTGAGAAGTTAACCAAGCATCCTGTGGATCTCTCAGTGAGGCACAAGCTGACCCTGTCCCCAGTGCCTGATGCAGATGTTGGCAAAGTCACTTCAGCTACAGTTTAGGCATAATCAATACATTACTAAAAACAAACATTACAAAATAAAAGCAAGCTTTACAATGTCTTTTGAAAAGCACTGGTTTGATTCAACTTCATTACATGAATTCCTTTGAAAGCTATGCAAGAGCAATCCACACAGTAACAAAATCTCCTCTTCCACATAAAAGTTTCATTTTAAGAAATACTGCAATTTAGTAACACATTCTGTTGCTGCAGTTAGGAGGTAGTGAAACTTGAGCGCTCCTGCCACTACTTCACTAAAAAGCTTCATTCTGTGGAGGTCCCAGGTTTCTGAGAAGTACAAAACATAAGGTGAAAATGCATGCCAAGTGAAAATGCTTCCTAACATATTCCTGATGTGAGTTGTTATCTAGACTCAAATTTACTTCCCTTCACACATGCAGCACTTTCTCACATCAATTTATCACTTGTGTTCTACTACACGCTACAAAGATCAGAGTTTACTTCAGAAACCTACTACATGTTCTGTCTGAGCTCTTCTTTCTCTTCACTTTCCTACAAGTTGCAAAACTTCTGGAGTATAACTGCACAATGCTTCAATGCAATAATTTATTTTTTTCTTATTCAAGAAAATAATCCAAGAGATTTCTGATTCTCCTTCTGTATGGAATTCAAAAGGACAGCCACAACCTCTGTCAACTTTAATGGGAGCATATTGCTTCTCCAGTGGTTTCTCTCACTCTACGTGAAGCTCCTGTAGTATTAGATCTGAGAATGAAAAGGTAGTCATCTAAGAAGCACATAAAATTATGAGAAAAAATAAGCTTGAACCACATAACTACTGGTCATGCTTTATATTATTTACTTAGAGCTGCTTAATAGGTTTCTTTATTCTATAGCTTTAAATAAGCCCTTTTTTTTTGCATTACCTCCACCATGCATGGTCTGGTTTACATTCTAAGTTTACCCAAATCAAGCTTTTTAACATTAAATTCAGCTTTTTAATGTTAAATACATAAGCTTGAACTCTTAGTCACCTTTCAAAAAGCTGGGTGACCAAATGGCAGTTTGGTAAGTGCCATAACCTCCCCAACAAATCAGATTCTTAAGCTGAGAAAATTTGCAAGGACCAGAGGAATATAAAAGAACCCACTAACTGTCATCTGGAGAGCAGCACTGTTTGTGGAGAAGGAAGAACTTGTGTTTATTTCTTTAAAAGTCCATTTTGTAAGTGATGGTTAAAATTTATTGTTCAGAGCACCCATGGCAGCTTAACAGAATGCTTCTGTTGATGCATACTTTGTGGCTGCTTGTTGGAGGTAGCACAGTCTAGCAAACCACACAAAGAAACAGAATGAAAGAACTCCTGTGTCACTTGGCTTTGCCAGTGCCATGTGGCATGGCTGTCATCAAAGTCTCTGATGTGTCAGGCAAGTCATTACTTTGTTTCACTGCCACAATCTGTAAAATGAGGGTAACGTTTACTTCCCACTGGAATGTCATGGAGAACAGCAACTGTACAGTCATCTGAGTCTGAAACATGTTATGACATATTCTGTTTAGATGGGGAAAATTCTGCTACATTCAAATCTTTTGCCCCACAGTCAGATAAGCTTATACAAAGCACATTGACTTCTTCCCCAAGCTCTTACCGATGGGATCGTATCTCAGGAGGACCAGTTTTTCCTGCAGTCGGAGTCTCCTGATGTTGAAACAGTAGCCTGTCTCCGCAGCACTTTTCATCCTCACCAGAATGTATCTAAAGTCACAAGGGATGTCTCTGTGTCAATACACAGCCACTTAATTACACCGCACTACATGTCTTCCAGGGTATGGGCAAATGGGCGAGCTTTCAGCATAAACAATTTGGCACAATCACATAAAATATTTCATTTCAACTTCAGGGATGTTCTGGATGGGAGCATCAATACCAAACTTACAACACATACAAATAGCCCACTATAAAGCATAAGCTCCAACACCAAGTTTAAGTAAACAACTTCTGAACGGGATGCAAGTCGAGAGAAGAGATCCTCCACAAAACAGGCAGGAGGAATAAAAGCAGGAAAGAAAAAAAGAAATTAGGAAAATCAGCATACAGTTGAGTCATTATGGCTTAAAAGATAATGGCAAGAGAGGAAGGATGACGGTAGTTAAAGATGTTCAGGCTGTAGATAACACTGTATCAGACTATCACTTCCACATGCAGAGAGGAAGCTGAGCAGATAGGCTGGAACAAGATACACGAAAAAGGAGAAGCAGGACCCCTCAGGACCATCCATCCCACTAGACACAGAGCTTGATGTTAACCCAGCCATAGGAACCCCTTTCCCCACTGCAGGGCTCTCGGTTTGTGGGGTGGGCTGGCAGCAACCGCAGTGTCCCAGGAGCAGGGCAAGTCAGGAGATGGAGAAAGCTGCCCCACGTCCCCAGCCTGGAAGTGTGCCAAAGATCTGTGCAACTTCCCAGACACAGGGCATCTTCAGAAGTCTCAAAAGAAAGGTAAAACCCTTTGCCACTCTGTAAATTACCACATCTTTCCCTTCCTTTGCATTAAAGAGATGGATACATCTCTGTATGTGGGCTTTCAGTGCACTTTCCACTTTCCTGTATTTTCCTGTTCCTGATGCAAAGCAGTCTGTCAAAATTAACCTGTCCTTCCTCACGTGTGCTGCTCTGACTAGTGTACTTCCTTGAGATCTTCCTTTTCATCTTTGCAATCTAACTTAATATTGAGTTCAAAATAAACAGAAAACTAGATTCCTGCAGACTAACTGGCCAAGCATATTCATGGGATTATCCCCGGTTATTGCCCTCTCCTGTACACTACTGCAGGTGTGCTGTGAAGCATCAGTAACCACAAAGACTCCTTCCCCTATACCTCACCCACTTCCTCAAAACCTCTGTGCAGTTTCCCCTTTCTGGGGGAATCAGTGGTATCAGTATGACCAGGCCTTGAAATTCTTGTGCACTGCACATTTGAGGCCAAGCCCATCCTGAACAATACACCTTGCTTCAAAAAATCACTCCCCAGTGAAGAAATGTAACTGGGAGCAGAGGCAGAAAACAACACTGGAAAGCTGTCAGGGCATGGGGAAAAATCCAAAAGGAGTGCAGAAGGATAAAACGATGAACATAAAAGATGCCTGAAGTATGTATGGAACTGCAAAGAACAGAAAAACAAACATCAGGATAAAAAAATAAAAAGGGGTGTGTGGTGGAAGTCCCTACATTACCATTAGTAACACCATTTTAAATAGCTACTTTTTCACTTCACAGAAACCTCCTGCTTTGCTGTGTTTGTTTTTGTGAACAAATAACAGTAGAACACTGAGATGTCAAACTACCCTCTGTCAGGCACATATTGGGAAGTGCTTTCCTAATTTAAAACCCTGACAATTGTGCAGAAATCCTGTATCAGAAGAATCTCCTCAGACCTAGCAACTGGTTGGTACTGGCTCTATCGGCAGCTGATTCTTAAAAAAAACCCAAAATACAGAAAATGTATGAAAGAAAATACACAGAATGCAAATTCTGGGAATGGGAAGACAGGAATGTGTTCACATATCACTTTAGCCCCTTGGATCTGTCTAGCTAATTTTCTTACAACTAGCATTTGGATGCAACTAATTTTATCCACATGACCTTGTCTCCTTGTGTCCATACTGTAAGAGTACTGATGTGCTTAAAGTACATATTCCTTCCTTTCCAACTATTAACACACCATCAGTTTTCTTTACAGGTCAGAGGACTGCGATGAATTTTCTTTCAGAGTCCACTAAATCCCTCCTGAGCTGGACTACAGAGCAAACCAAGATGTCCAGAGCACTGACTGTGCTCAATCCACTCCTCACAGATGAACATAGGAAGGTGCCAAGCCTAGGAAGTGTTCTGCTCTCTGGTTATGGAAAAGCTTCACGGCACCTGCCCAAAGTCCACCCCACAGATAAAGACCCATGCTGTACCTCAGTTTGCTCTCCTCAGCTAAAAAGGTATGAAAGGTAAACAAGAGGAAGACCATGTGCATAACATAAAGCCTCTCTTTAATCACAGAGCATAGAGGTGTGCTTCCCCCTGTGTGGGGCACTTTGGGTATTACAGTTCAGATCAGTGTGACAGTTCACAGGACAAAACCTGCCTTTGCTGCAATTTCAGAACCCAGGGGGGACTTTCACACCACTCTGTCCTTACCTGTGAGAAGATACACATGCAGAAGGACAGAGAGGAGGCAGCTAGGCTCAAAGACTGAAATTGTCTCAGGTATATTAAAAAAATTCAGAGAGGCTTAATGTTTTGTAAAAATACAAGATGGTACCGAAACCCCAAAATTGGTGAGGAAAACATCACTTACTTAGATTTGCTCTTGGCCACTGGAGGGTTTTTGTGCAGCACAAAGAAGAGAAAAACAGAAGAAACAGTTACAATTGCATCTTGTTTTCTTTATACTCTTTTAGATAAAGAGTTTTCCACTGCCTGCCTTTGCAAAAGGCACAGACAGATAGTGGAAAGCGATTTACTGTCACAAAAAACACCACTCATCCTTCCCCGTGCTGCCAGTTGCCTGCCCTTCCCGCCACCTGCCCCTCTGTAGTGTCAGTGCAGACGTGGTGCCCCGCATGACATGCTGCACCTGCAGTCGCTCTGGAGCTGCAGCGCTCACTATGAGTTCTCCAGAACGGTGCCAAGGGCAGTGCCCGGTGCCCTCCCCAGGGCTTGCAGGAGCAGGAGCGGCTCTCGGCCGAGCCCGACCTCCTCATGAGGCCGGGCTTGACCCCACACACGGCACGAAACAGACTGAACGAGTCTGCTGCCAGCTCACCGCGTGTAAGCTGATGGTGGGCCTACAGCGTACCTGCTGCAGAGCCGCACTGAGGCTCACAAAGGCTCATCTACGCTGTGCCCCTGCAAGCCTTGTTCAGGTCACCCTGAGCTGCCCCGGGGCAGGCGGGGGGGCCCGCGGCCGAGGGAGGGACAGGGAGGGGAGGGCCGGGGAGGGAAGGGAGGGAAGGGAAGGGGAGGGGAAGGAAGGGGAAGGGAAGGGCAGAGCAGGCCCCGCCGCCCCCCGGCCCGGCCCGGCCCCGCTCCGCCCCCGGCACTCACGGGCCGCCGCCGTCAGGAACATCGCGCCGCTGCCCGCCGAGCCGCCCCGGCCGCTCCCGCCCCTTCCCTCCCTTCCCTTCCGCCCGAACCGCGTCCGGGGCGCGGCGCTGGGCCGGGCTGGGCCGGGCTGGGCCGGGCTGGGGGCGGGGCGCTCCCGCCCGGCGGGGCGGGGCGGTATCGGCACTGTCCGTACCGATACCGGGGACAGGGACAGCGACAGCGACAGCGACAGGCAGCCGGGCCTGGGACAGGCGGGGCCGAGTGCCCGCCGCCGGGAGGCCTCGCAGTGTTATGGGGTGCTGGAGGAAAGCACTGCCAGCAGGCTGAGGGAGGCGATCCTGCCCCTGTGCCCGGCAGGCTGAGGGAGGCGATCCTGCCCCTGTGCCCGGCAGGCTGAGGGAGGCGATCCTGCCCCTCTGCCCGGCAGGCTGAGGGAGGCGATCCTGCCCCTCTGCCCGGCAGGCTGAGGGAGGCGATCCTGCCCCTGTGCCCGGCCCTGGTGAGCCCACGTCTGGAGGGCCGGAGTGCCCGGGTCTGGGCTCCGCAGTGCAGGAGAGACGGGGAGTCAGTGGAAAGGGTCCGGCCGAGGCAACAAAGATGATGTGGGGTCTGGAGCATCTCTCTTACGAGGAGAGACTGCCAAAGGTGGGCCTGTTTAGTCTGGGAAAGAGAAGACAGAGGGGATCTCATTCATGTGTATAAATATCTCAAAATCGGGTGCCAAGAGGGTGGTGCCAGACTCTCCTCAGTGGTACCCAGCCACTGAACAAGGAGCAATGGCCATAAACTGAAACACAAGAAGTTCTACCTCAGCATCGGGAAGAACTTTATGTTGAGGGTGGCAGAGCACTGGAACAGGCTGCCCGGGGAGGTCGTGGAGTCTCCCTCTCTGGAGACATTCAACACCCACCTGGATGTGTTCCTGTGTAACCTGCTCCAGGTGACCCTTCCTTGGCAGGGGGGTTGGAGGAGATGATCTCCAGAAGTCCCTTCCAACCCTAACAATTCTGTGATTTCCCCACGCAGGTCTGTCCAGGTGTGTCCCAGTGGCCTGTCCAGGTGTCCAGTGATGGCTCGTGGCAGTAGGGCCAGTGCAGAGCAGCCGTGCCTGGCCCTGCTGGCCCCACAGCCTGCACCCTCATGCTGGCAGCACACCTGGGTCCTGCTCCACTGTATGAAATCATAGAGTCGTTTGGGTTGGACAGGGCCTTAAAGATCATATCCTTCCAAGCACACTGCCATGGGTGGGAACACCTTCCACTAGACCAGGTTGCTCAGAGCCCCAACCAGCCTGTACATGCCCAGGTCACACTGAGCTTCTCATCAACCAACACCCCAAGTCATTTTCCTCAGGGCTGCTTTCAATCCGTTCTCTCCAGATTTGGAGCATTTTAAGCATTGAATTAGGTTGCCCAGGGAGGCGGTGGAGTCACTATCCCTAGAGGTGTTTAAGAGGTGTCTGGGTCTGGCACCGGTTCATATGGTTTAGTGGTTTAGGGGCTACAGTGGTAGTGCTGAGTTGACGGTTGGACTTGATGATCTTAAAAGTCTCTTCCAACTTTGATGATTCTATGATCTGCTAGCCTGTGTTCCCTTTTTTGTAAAAAAGGGGGTGCTGCTATGGTGTCATAGTCCCCAGGGCATTAGGCAACTAAACCTATCAGTACTTATAAGATACTGTGCAAAACCACGGGCAGGGAGGCTTGAGGCAGGCACCAAGGCAAGTTTCTATGTTCTTCTGACCCATTAGATAATGAATTGTAAATTATTATCTTCTAAAAAATTCACAGAAGGTCTGTGACTTACTCCTCTACCATCATTTAGGTAAACTGTTAATGATAGAATTCAAATCTTTGAATATTTAGCAATTACTAAGGCAATAAAAATGTCAGCTTGACATATTTAGATGGAAAACAAGACTTAGAATGTATAATAACATGCAGTTAATTTTGTATTCTATGGCATGAAAACAAATGGCTGACCCTATAAAGAACTGGAGCAAGACATTATCTCCAGAAAAGTATTGCTGTTTTCGTCAAGTGCTCGCTAGATATGTTGTTCCTTGTTTCAATTCAATTTTTTTTTCCAAATGCTTCCTCTTAATGATACAACATTTCAGTCTTTACTATTTGGCCTTCAGAAGTATAAATCTAGTAGTTACATAATCTGCCCATGAATATCAGAGTGAGAACTTGAAAACAGTCAGGATGATAAAATGTGAGTGCTGCAAGACTTCTTCTCTTTGATCTGCGTTATTGCTTCAGTCAGAGCACAGACTGAAATGGAATGGGATTGCCAACCTCCTGACTTCACTGCCAGGAATATAAATCAACATTAAAGATGATTTTTAAATGAAATAGCAAGTTAAACATTTGTAGAAACACATCATCAAATAGAGGTTATACTGCCTCTTTTTAAACCTCTTGCCTGTTGGCAAAAAGAAAACTGTTCCAGTGACATTTTCTCTGCTCTGCTGTGACAAGGGCTGCATAAATATAGACTGTGGATTAGAATAGACTTCAGCAATCTTCAACTTCCTTTCTAAGCAGCCTCTTCTGCAGACAATTTTCCATAGCTATGGGTAAAAAGCAGAGAGTCTAAAACTGGTATGTGTGGCAAGGTGGTGACAGTATAGCATGCTTCTGATGGCAGCAGTCATAGCTGACCTTGAGGTCAGCCTGGCTGGAGCAAGGGCAGGAGAGTTACAATTTCTGACCCCTGCTCCAATACAGATTTGCCATGTGGGCTAAGATAAGTCGTGTACTTTGAGATCTTCAACAACATGTGCAATGCAAATGCAGATTTTTCCTTCAACTTTGCCTAGAGAAAGCAAGGATGTGATGAACTGCAATGCCAACCTCGATATTTCTGGCGCTTGCTTAAAAAGAGAAGTCACTCATGACACCAGCGGAGAAGTTGCTGGTGCCAAACTGTTCAATGTCACTCAGAATCAAACACAGGGTGGGTTTTAATCTCATGAGTAAAACACCAATTTGTCACGGTATAATCTAACAGATTCTTTACCTTTATATGCTTTACATTCTAGGCTGAACCCTCTTTTACCTCCAGGAAGTGAGGAGAAGGCTGCTTCTTGCCAAGAAAGTGCAGTCAGGTTTCTGGCACACACTGGGCAGGCAGAGGTCTCGTGTCTCAGGTTGGCAGGGGGTGATGCTTCTTCAAGTGCACATGGCACCTCCAGTCAGTTATGGCCTGAAAAAGTCACAGAAGATGAGAGAGGGGCAGCAGATTAAATGTTTGCAAGGTAAATATCCTCTTGGCAGTAGATTTTCTACATGAGTTACTGTCAGTTAATGCATACAAAAGCCACTGCTGGAAACAAGAGAATAACACTAAAGCCTGGATAAAGCTCCACGTGTCCTTCCTGGTTTCCCACAAAAAACAAGCAAACAGCTAACTAAGCCAAAAAATGCACACAGCTTGGTGGACATAGTTTTTAAACAGCCAAGTTACTTTTTCCTCCCTTCTTGCTTTCCCTTTCTCAGTGTGTCGCCACTTAGCAGGCTTCTGCTGTCCACAGTGTTAAACAAACACTCACGGGCACTATTGTGCAAATCAGTCATCCCAGATAACAGACAGATTTTTACATTCTTTCTGCATATCTGAATCCATTATCCCAGGAGGGCCCATAAGAAAGTGGGTATTAGCTTTAATGCAGCTCTGAAAGAGGAACCGTTCAGGTCAGGAGAGCAGGAATGATGGAAAGAGCCACCTGAATTGATAAATCACTTTGAGCCAGTGACCAAATCCATTTCAGCTGCTGCTGGTCTGTTTGAAGTGAACTGGTGATGGCCTTTAGCCTAGTTCTTAGGAGTGTTCATGGCACAGTATCAATTTATTTGCTGGTAACCTTGTTAGAAAAGGAGGAAAAGCAATGGGCTTGGATGGTTCCCTTCTTGCCTCCAGAGTTTAGTCCCCCCAGATCAGATGTGGGGCACTCTGATGTGGTAGGTTAGGGCACAGCTCTGTTTTTGGGATTTACCTGTACCCTCCTTATTCCTTCCAGAGCACTGGGCTCTGGATTTGTTACTGGAGCTCCTTTCCCCAGCACTGACGTCATTCATATGTAAGGGGGGAAGAACAAAGACAGCACTCGCCTGTTTCTTGTGTGATTTTTCAATACCCATTTCCCAATCCCGACGTCCAAAGTAACAACATCCTTTCAAACCGCCCCCTCTTGAAATGCCACAGTAGTCAAACAGCTGCAAATCAAAACACCTTGTAAACAAGTGACTGAAATCCCGTGGGATGCCCGAGGGCTTGGGCACGTCTCAGAGTGATTATAGTTCCTGCTATACAAATTGGAGTCCATGTAGCACAGTTTGTGCCAACTCTGAGCTCTTGCTTTTTATTTTTAGTCCTGTTTGTTGAGGGATTCTCATAATAAAAAGAATGACGTTCTGTATCAGTGACACACAGATAAAATTAGATAGTAGCCAGAAGTGATCCTACGACTAATTCTCCCCACTGAGGCTTTTTCCACAAGCTTTGGGATCCTGTGGGCCTCAGGGACAGCTTTTCTCTGGGTGAATTTCACTTTCCATCAGCAGGCAAGCTGAAAAATTGTACTTGCATGGGACGTATGTGTAAAAGAAATGAATGTCATTGTCATTGCTTATGCCAACAGCTGGAACCATCTGGGACACTAAAGACAACAGTGTCTAGATGTCAACAGCTGATCCAAGGTTGTTTTTAGCAAGCCTTGAAACCCTCTTCCCTTTTTGGGGCAACAAAACAAGGCTTTTGCCTTTCATGCGTGGAGTTTTGTATGCAGAGCAGCTTAAGTCATCATCATAAGGGCTCAGTCCTGGTAGTGATTAGTCCCCCAGACATAAGACACCCGCACTGATGCTGAATATATTATTCCTTTCTTTGGAAGAAGCTGACTAGGGGAAAGATGAGATAGAAGGTGCATTAGATTACATCTGTAAAGTAGATCTTCCCTCAGGGGAGCAGGATCGGTTCTCATTTGTTTTGGGGGGTTTTTCCCCCTTCTAAACTTTGTATTGTTTTCATTTTTATTGCACTGTAAAATAGGAAAATTCAAGAGGTTAACTGATCGGCAGAGGCTCTCTATTGCTTAGAAATATGGAATTCAACCAGGCAGTGTACCTAGTGCACCTTCAAAGGAGAAGGTGCAACTGTTTGCTGTGTAGCACAAAGGGATTTAGCTGTGGTATTCTGGCAAAGAAAGAGCATATCAAAATAAAAGTGTGAACCTGTAAGGCCAGGTACTTTTAAGTAGGGTAGGTAAAGGCAAAGGGAGTGGATTATTATGTAATGTGAGCATGGTGTGACACAGATAAGGGATGGAATTTTTTCCTCCTCTAGCTGATTGGAGAGGAATGGATCAAGTGTGTGGGTATGGTTCATTTTATGTCAAAAATCTACTGTGGAATGAATTGGTGTATCACTCCCATCACTCCTTGGCAAGGGGGTATCTTTAGTTTTAAGCCAGAGTGATCAGCTCTAAGGGAAAACAGGTGGTTCAAGTGTGCAAGTGCATGTGGTTCTTGCCATTTTTTAATCCTGGAATAAAGAAGTCTTCTAGAGAACTAGAATAGGGCTTTCTGCATCCCATGGCCTCCCTAAAGGCTTTTTCACTTGAAGGAAGGTCACAGGGTTCAAAGCTGTTTCTCAAGTGCAGCTCTGTAACATTGCTGTGATGTCACGAATTATTATAAACAAGTTATTATTTCATATAGTGTTTTGGGAAATGATGGGACTGGAACAATACACCCACGGCAGTTCCCTCCCTCATCCCAGCAGACAGTTTAGTGAGTTACTTACGAGCTGTACCTCACTAACTGATGTCTATCTGTCTGTCTCTATCTGATAATACTGTGTCTCTGAGGAATGTGAAGTAGAAATATTGGTGGATTTCATGAAGGGCAGAAAGTTGGGAAGGAGTAGAGGGACATAAATTTGTGGCGTCCTACGGTTTGATGGCTGCTTTATCTACAAACACTGAGCTGAGAGGGCCCCAGGGCTTCATAGCTGCAAGCACTGAATGCACTGAATCATTGCCCCTTTTTCCACGCGTTTGTGCTTCTGAAGCCAGTCACTCGTTTGCACCTGACAGGATAGCAGAAAAACAGAGCTAAGCAGGGCAGTGTTCCATTCATTTCTGTCTGCTTAGCTCAGATTTGAGCTAGATCTGGGATGAATACTTAAAAAAATTAGGAATCATCATAAAGGAACAAGTACTAGAAATGAGGTTCAGCAAAAATGTATGTAGAAATCTGACTGAAGTACTAGACTGTTGCATAACTCTCTGGCTAATTCCCTAAACTCTTTTTGTCTGCTGTAGTCTCCCTAGACCCATTTTACTTGAAAACATATGAGAAATTTGAAAGCCCTAATGACGCACAATGTGTGTTCTTTGACCTTTGAACTGTCTTTCCTCTTTTTCTATTTCATAAGCACTGTCCATCTGGCCTTGCCCTGCCACATCCCCAAATGTAAAGGAATAGTCTCCCTCCTGTAGAGGGAAGGCAGCCCACTAGGTTAAGAAGATAAAGACTATAACAATATTCATAGGTGGCCTGTTGCAAGGGTCTTGTTGATCGGTATATGTACACTTCTGCCACCTTTTAGCCCATGTTAAACTCATCAGTGCTGTCAAACTACTAGATCAAATAATTTAAAGGTAGCTCAGGGTATCTGGCTGGAAATATTCCTTGCCTGACAAAGAACAAATTATTGGCCCACATCATTAGATAGCTCAAGATATTTTTGATCAGCCCCCAAAACAAAGCTAAACTGAATCACATGTTTTTCTCTAAAAGTTATCCTACCCAAAGGAATCAGAAAAAGCATTCACCTTCCTTTTTTCCCCAACTTTTACAACATGGGCTCTAACCTCACCATTAGAGGAAAAGCTGCTCTTCCCAACTGTGAGGATCAATAAGAGACTAGGTGTTGCTCCCTAAAGGAGACTGATCCTGTAACTGTAGCCCAGCTCCTTAAGGTTGCCTTGCTATCTAATCTAATCTCAGTACATGTCCAAGGGGCAGAGTTGCCTTAATATCAGATAGGTAAATATGATGAAGCCATGGCCCATAGCATCTGACCTTAGATAAATTTCTGTCTAAATATTCTGCCCTCTCACACAACCTAGTCCATACTGGGATAAAACTGGTGATATTCCCAGGTCTGCAATATCTTCTGATGATCTAGGTCTGGGTAACTGAAGATCTCATCGCTTTCTCGGCACAGAAATACTCTTGCATCATTTTGAAATCCTGATGTTACCACTGAAGAGTGCACATAATCCAGTACAGTCTGTAGTGACCTCGTGCTTGTATATCAAATGGCGGTCAGAGTGTTTCATGCTAGCAGTAAACCAGAAGAATTTACTGGAAAGAGATTAAATTTGTTTTCAAAGTGTCAGCAGAGCCAAATCAATTCCGAGAGTTTTCTGAGCTGCTGAACAACCAGAGGCAATCATTGCACTTCTCTGTTGCCAGTTGCAGCCTTTTACCTCTTCTAGGCAGGAGCTGTTTTCTACTTTATATTTGTACAGTTCCCAGTGCTGTAAGGTGCCACCTCATTGAACCCTCCGCACCAGTATGATGGCATGGGTGAGTCTCCACTTGCAGATAGTCAGCAGGACACCCCTCCAGCTGCCCTCCTGTCTGCAATACCTGTGGGTGAAATACAGGCAAATGCATTTGAGTTAGACACACATCTGATGCCAACTGCATCTGGCAACCACTCGGGCACTGCAGAGGACTGCCCCAGGATTTCTAGTTATTTTTAATTCAGCATCAGATTGGACCCAGTTGCTCCTGGTTAGGGATCTTTTTGCAATAACAAACTAAGATTACATGAAGAGCTTAAAAAAGAATTTCACCCCTCCAGGGCTAAATTACTTCCACTTATATACAACTGTCATATCTTTAAAGGGCAAACCCAGAAAGCTAACACTGAAAAATATAACTATACAACTGAGATTATCTGCCTGCCTTCTCTAGGCAATCCTGTCTCATATCTATAAGGTCTTTCATAGCAAAAACCAAAATTCAAGCTAAGTGGATGTAAGATTTATGTACAGAGTAGGAAACAACAGCTTGGAAGGAGGTGTATTTGACTGCTGGAGCCAGTTACAAAGACAAACCTCAAACATCATGCGACTCCTTTTACACAGCATCTCACTCTTATGTGGAAAAACCATTCCACACTCACCCAGACTTTGCAAGCTACTAGTCACCAACTGAGAAAGGCATGGTGACATGCATGTTGTGGAAGCATCCAACACTGGTAAACAATTCACTTCCATATGTTGCTCAGCATTCATTCCAGATGTTTTATAACTGAGTATTTTTCATTAGATAATAATTGGAAAACAGGGAAAATAAAACTTACCTGTCCCACAGGAGGTTTCATGCTGTTCAACTCACCTTTAGGGAATTTAATTAGAAGCCAAGTTACAGAGGAACATGAAGAGTCCACACCTTCCCTACACATTTTGTGAGTATTCCTAGTCATATGATGAGAGAGCAGTGATGCCTCACGTAGTGGTTGCATTCAGCCCTGATTATATACCTGGATTAATAATTGAAGCATTTAGCCCCAGGGGCAAAGGGATTTCCCTGAAGAACACAAACACTTTGGAAAGGGGAGCTCAACGTGTCAGAGGTCTAGAAGTGGAACTGCTCATAGTCCTTTGTTCAAAAATTTTCCTGTGAAGAACATTTTACTCTCTTCAGATTTATTGTCTGTTTTCCTCTTACCCCCTTGTCAGTGATGGCACAGGAGAAAAGTGGAAGGGGAGAAAGGAGAGATGAGGAATAAAGTAACAATCTTTTGCTGGGTTGGAGTTTTTTAATATTAAAAGAATCAAGTAATTTACATTAAAAAGTCTGCAGGCTTCAGATTTGTATCCAAAAAAGGACAGTTCCCATATTTTTTTTTCTAGTTCTGCCTATGGAAAATATCCCCTGCAGGGTTTTGGGGGTTTTTTTGGTAGGGTTTATTTTCATTCTTTTTATATGAAGTCAGGACCCAGCATTGTATTGTCTTCAGGGAACAGCACACTGAGATCAGTGACTAACTGATACCTTGACAAGAATCCTAGCCCATTCTTCAGCCACAATAGTATCTTACATCTCCAGCTGCTGTTAATGCTTGGGTGGCTCTTCCCAAGAGCTGGAATCTGCATATCTGCATAGTCCCTCCCAGGAATGATATGAGAACAGACCTTGACAACCAGTAACTGAAAGGTCTCCTTTACTGAGGGAGTTAAAACATCACTGCCTGCTCATGTCTTTCTGCAGTTTGCTTCCTTCTTCCCATTAAATCTTCTGGCATTAGGTATCACTGACATCACTTACTCTCTCTAAGCGTCTACATGGCCCTCTAGTGAAATGCTGCTGTGGCCAATTCTGCCCTACTGTCAACAAGTCCTTGAAGGTCCTGATTTTGGCCCTGCATGGAGATCCTGAGCTCAGTTTACAAGGATGTGTATGATCTGTATGATTCCTTTGTCAAACACGCTCAGCTGTGAGTGGAAGCAAGAGTGACATCAGGTTGGTCAGTGGTCCTTCCAGATCTGTTTGGCAGTGTGTCCTTGCGTATTCCAGGGCTTTGGTGATATGAGCGTAAGCTTAGAAATGGGACATTTGTGTCTCCCTACTACGTGCCTTTGTATCAAACGCAGCTATACCCCTCCCAATACAATCCTAAGATTTAGAGACACTGGATCACTTTAGACCTCACAGGTTCATTCAGTCAGATGCAATTTATCATTTAACCTTTTTAAGAGATCCGTCAGTTGCCAATCTTGGCTTCATTTTCTCATTCTTAGAACTGATGAACAGAAAGGTCAAATAGTGTGAAATACAACAAAGAGCAAATTCCGCTTGCTCAATTCTGATGTTTTTCTCAAAAAAGGGAACAACTTGCATATGGTGATGTGGTCCTGAACATGTGGGGTATGTAACCTTCCATAACTCTGTTGCAGTCTCAGGTTAACAGGGAGGATGGAATAGTTGCCTGCTCTGCTGTGTTGATCATCATTGCTTCCTGTGACATTGTCTATTCCAGAAGGAGATTGTAACCCACTGACTGATCAACTGAAATTAGGTAGGAACGGCTGAGATTCTTCAGAAAAACTTAATTTTCCAGTATGATTGTGGCTATCCAGAAGTCCTGAACAGTGGGACAGCACACACACAGCAATCCTCAACTGCATTTGTACCCAGGACTCCAGCCCCTTTGGAAGATGTGTGATTGCCCCATATGCATGGCTCAGAGTTGTCACTGGGGAAATGCTGCATCTTCCCAGCCTCTGACTCTCCCACATGAAATGACACCCATTCCCCACCAGCAGGAATGAAACAGTCCTGGCAATTGTTTGGTACCAGCAGCTGAACTGTTTTGAAAATCTAGACTGAAACCCCCAAAACAAAACCATAACGACCAAGACCTGAATCTTCAGCTGCATGAGACTCTGCTGAGTTCACTGGCATGCTCAAGAGGTTTCCCACTGATTTCAATGAGTTTCGTGGAGGGAGTTTTAGCTAAAAAGCAAAGTATAAACAGGTTGGTCTGAAGTCTTAACCTTACAGCATCCAACCTTACACACTTAAAGTCCCATCCACTGCTATTGTCAACTAGGGTATTGTGCCACTCCAGAGAGCAGATGAAATCGTATCTCTTTCCACAGCAGTGGGCTGGCATGAGAACTAAAGTTTAGGTCTTTCAGTTAAGTGCTTTATATTAGGCAGTCCTCCTGTGTGGTCTCAAGCAGTTAATTTTCTATGTACCTCTCAGCATCCTTGAGATAAGGACAGTTTTATCTTCCCATGCATAAAAAAGTTGGAAGTCTTTGCAAAGAAGAGATGATACTTCGCAAAACAAACCCACTGTCAAAGGAATCCACACATATGGACTTCTGTCTCTTCACCAGTCCTTCTCTTCTCTTCCAGTACAACCACATTACCACATTACCAACTGACTCGAGTGTCCTAACCATTGTTCATTGATATTTATTTCAGCTCCAACTAATGTTCAGTCCAGATGCTAAGAGCTCTCTACAAGATTGGTTTCAAGTAGATACACAAAGAAAGGCAGCTGACCAGGGGGCCTGTTTCTCTTCTAGCAGCTTTTGTTTGACTGTAGATGTGTAACCCACTAATGGGGTGGAGACTGAACTGATGTGCTGAACTGCCTTGTTCAATGATTTGAAAACCTCCCCTCTTAAAATGAATCAGACCAAGCCCTCATGACTTTATACAGTGATCCAAAGAGTGACTTCACATTTGGTCACAAGAAGGGCAGATTTTAAATTTTTTTAGCTACATGGAACTGGGAGTGTTTCAGGCAATGACTCTATTCAACGAATGATACACAGTCATGACTGAAGGAACTTTTTTTTCCCAGTGAATTACCAGATCAAGCAGCCTTGTCTAATCCTTGTTCTAGCCTTTAAAGTCAGGACACTTTTAATATTTTTTTTTTTTTAATTCTCTGCCAAAATCTATTTTTGAACTTGTTATTGCAGTAGCTGCCAGATATGAGGAGGCAAGTACATGCCCCCATTTGTCTAAGAGAATAAATGAGTGGGATCACAGAGGAATAGACTGAATCTCCCAGATGAGGCTCCTAAAGCACTGTGCAATCATTAGTGAATTAAACCTCACAAATCCTTCCTGAGTTAGTGCTAAGTCCCTTTCACTGGTGAAAGGCAGAGAGAGACAGGTATGGCAAGGGGCAAAAGGCATCTGCAAGGAGGATTTCTCTCCCTGAAAAACAAAGTGAGTGAAGATGTGTCTCGTAGACAGTGATTTACTCAAGGTGATATTGTCACTAGGAGTCTTTCTATTGATCTTCTGAGACGTTGCAAATATTATAAGTAGAGCCCACTGAATGATATTGACAAATGGTGTATCTGTAGATTCAGCAGCTTACCTTCTTTGACATCTCTTCCAACCTAAATGATGGTATGAGTCTACAGTTCTACTATCAGTTGAGCAGCTTGCTCATTGGCTCAGAGATTGCACAGTAGGAAGGAGCCAGTAGCATCACTAGTCTGAGCTCCTGCATACCATAGGTTGCAGGATCACAATGAATTGCTTTTTCTCAGAAATACAGAGTAACTTTCAGGGGAATTTTATTTTTTTTACTATTGTTAATGAATGGAGAAATCCACCAGAAGCCTTACATAAAATGATTAATTACTCTTGCTTCTAAAAAATCATGGGATTTTTTTCTAGCCAGAATTCATCCAATTTCTATTTAAACAGCCCTCATTATCAATCCTCTGTTTTCATGTCAGCACTGAGAGATTGTGATCAAGTCAACCCTTCACCTGATCTTTGTTCAAGCAGATTTTGCTCCTGGGGTCTTTCACTGTAAAGCATATTTTCTAGTCCTTTAATCAGCCCAGTATCTCTTCTCTGTACTTTTTCCAATGTGGTATCATCCTTCTGGAATTATTCACAAATAACCTTTTCATTAGTCAAGCCATTCTTCAGATGGCTGAATAATATTTGCCTGATGAATTTACAGTAACATTCTTATTGGTTGGTTGTATTATTTTCGAGTTGTTAACATCAACAGCTACAGAGGTCTCTTCTACAGCTCCACTGGCCATAGAAGACATTTTCGTGTGTTGTTAGTCCTTATTCTGGACAGGTCCTTATGCCATCTGCCATTGATCTCGGCTATGCCACGGTGAGACATCAACATGTTAATGCGTAAAAATGTTCCTGTGTCTTGGGATGGAAAGGGACATAAAAAACAGCCACTCTTGGGTCAGCTCAGCCCTTCTCCTGGTTTCCAGCAGATTGCCAGAATCTTTTGGTATGCAAGAAATTCCAAGAGATATGTATACATCAGCTTCAGTCCCAAAAGAAGGGTGTGTTTATCTCTTCAAGAAGCTTCTTAAGTGTCTGCTTCAACTGATGCTACTTAATGTATATAGCTCTTCCTAACCTCTCAGTCCCAGTGATTTATTGGAATTACCAGACTTCATGGTAAGTGATTGACATGCTAGGTTATTTGTGAATGAACAGAAGGCTGGTGTGACTTGGGGCAAAATTTCAACACTGTAGAAAGCTATCCTCTCTTCAGAGTGTCCTCAGCCATTCTCATCCACATTTGAAAGGAGTAGATGTCCATAAGAAAACCATATCTATGTAGCAATGACTCAAATTTTAGCTCAGCAGAGTACCAAATCCCTTCTTAATTTCATATTAACCTGATTCCCTTCTTCTTGGCTGCAATGTTATGCCATAATTTTCTGCAGTGAATCAGACTGTGGAACTTCCCCTTTAGTTTTTCATCAGAAAGCCACTTGTTCAATTTCATGTTCTGGGCTTCAGCTGAACTCTCTTTTCTTGCCAGTTCATGTTTCCATTGAACACACAGCTCGGTGAAGAAATAGCCCCCTTCCCTATCCTGCAGCCTCCACTGACCTTGCTTCACACAGACAGGCAGTTGTGGTTGTGTTTGCTCTTGATCTCTCAAGCCACTGAGGGGCTACAGTCTAACCTCTCTTCCCCTGCTACATGATACTTAAATCCCACCAAATTCTTTCCCTCCAGAGGAAAGGCAGGGTGTTGGGAAAGCTTGTCTCCTTGGGTCTCATTCTCTTTCTGCAGTTTTGGACTCCTGCAAGCAGCCCTCAGTGTCATCAGTATTGTAAGAAAAAAGCCTCTGTCTGCTACTTTTAGCTAGAAGTTCAGAAAGCCACAACCACCTCCAGGCTTTGATCTTGAGTCAAAGCCAAAACCAACCTCCTCTGTTCCCCAGACCTTTTAGTTTTGCATTGACAGACATAAGTGCTCTTCAGTCTTCTTTCCTTCTTCTATGTGTTCTCCATTTTCACCCTCCTACACTTCCCAGACCTCAGCTGGAAGTCTGCAACCTTATCCCTGTGGGAGAAAGTGTGTATGAACTTCTGCTTCATAGATCACCAAGACAATGCTGGACCAAGGGAGCCTAGGTGACTTGGCCTCAGATGTTAAGACAATGGGCTTTCCTGCTATTGTTTTCTGTCAATCTGTGTCACTTCAGGGGGTGATGCACACTGTCCTGGTGACTAGAAATGCCCAAGAGGGAAAGGAAGGGCCATAGCAGGTATCTGAGGCCAAAGAAGGAGAAATTTGTTAACCATGTGTAGCCACAAATGTAGCTTGGAATGAGGAAGGGACTGCAAATAAGCTATTTCCAGATGTTCAAAGCCAATTCAAACATGCCACCTACTGGACCGGAGCTTGGAGCCTTGATAGAGAAGGGGCAGGTGGCACTGAAGAGCCAGGGAAGA
This sequence comes from Xenops minutus, assembly GCA_035221455.1. Taxonomy (NCBI): domain Eukaryota; kingdom Metazoa; phylum Chordata; class Aves; order Passeriformes; family Furnariidae; genus Xenops; species Xenops minutus. Next base: position 28,387,423 of record JAWWEE010000105.1, read on the forward strand.
TGAGCTTCCATACTCTAAGGATTTCTTGCGAAAGATGGTCCCTCCCTCACCTCTTCTGGTCTCTGGACTATATGATCAATGTCCTCAACTCTACTCTGAAGAAAGCATTCATATAGGAAAAACCGGAAGAGAGCAAGGCATAGGGCATGGAAAATTTCCCAGGAAGCTCTGTGAGAATAGTCTTTCTTGTATTGTTTTGCAGAAGGAAAATACATCAGAGCAGCAAAAGTACAGGCTTTTTAATGTGGAAATCTTCAGTCTGCCCTCCTCTGCCAGAGCCTCCTTCATGTGATGCTGAGCAAGTAGGGCACTTGTTTAAGTGCACCCCCTAGTCTGGGATGCTCCAGCTTTAAATGTAGTGGCCTGTGGTTAGGAGGTACTGAACAAGCTTCAGAGTCATTAGTTTCAAAATTGTGGATGGTCAGCACTTCTCAGTTTCTTGACCTCTGAGGAAACCTTGGGAGTGATGACAGAGAGCATGGTGAGCCATTTGCCCTGGGTAGGGAAGGTAGAGAAATCTGTGACTCATTACCTTCCTACACATCTCAAGGTAGTGCAAGGCACTGCTAGTGAGCTGCAAGCAAGCTGTTAGCCCTTAGGAACATTGTGTTCTGATGGAACTGAAGGAGGTAGAATTGAGGAGCACATCTGAAGTACTGCCATGAACCTCTCTGTGTCTCAGAGCTTTTTCAGCAAATGAAGTCAAAGGAAAAGAGAAAGCAATCTAATGCCAAGGCAGGTAAATGGTCCTTCTTAGTTCTTAAGGATCACTGAGCACAAAGCTTTATCATTGCAAGACCGGTTGCTATTTCTCTAAACCCTTCCCTAACATTTGTGGTAGATCACTTTGGTCATTTACATTCCAGTTCTTCCCTAAAGCTTTGTCACAGGGATTTAGGCAGGAGTTCAATTACCTGGCAGCTGGAACTATGCCCCTACTAAGCCACCTAAAGACTGACATTCCAGGCCTCCCCTCATGGAGAAGAGCCTTGGTCCTCTAACTGAGCTTCAGCATCCTGAGTACAAAGGCTGTCAGATTTCATTGTTAACAAGTGAGGAAATAAATTGGCTCTAATTATTCTATGAAGAGCTTAGATGGAATCTTACAGGAAAGAAGCTTTGTCTAGAGATTATAAGAGGAGACTCTGAGCCAGGATTCCCAGGTTTTATTTCTGGTTCTGCCCCTCATGCATTGAGTGGCCCTGAATGAATGTTATATCTTGTTTTTCCCCCTCCCCCATCCATAAAAAAGGGGTGATGATATCAAACTTTCTGGCATAAGTGTTTCTAGGCTTAATTAATTAACAGCAGTGAAGCAATCTGAGTTTTCAGTTGGAAGATGCCATAGTAATAATCAAAGAAATATTTCTAGCTGCTTTCATATTTGGCATTCTTACTCTTTTTCTTGTATAAAAGACAGCTCTCAGAGAGAAAACAGAGCTTTCAATCTACTAACTGGTGACCAGGCATTAAAGAAAACTGGTGTTTAACTGGGTCATAAATTCACCGAAATTGCATTTTTTTTCTCAGGCTGTGAAGAACAGCTAGACTTTTGCTCAACTATTTGTTAGACTAAAATTTTTAATGAATTGTTTTATGCAAACAAAGCTTTTTGCAAGTGATTCAGTGTGACTTTTGTTTGAGTAGCTTCTACTCTTGCAGAATGATTAGTCAATCAATTCACATCACATTGTGTCTGCTCCTTATGTGGTTGTTCAGTATGCCAAATACCTTACAAACACAGAATTCCTCAGGTTGGAAGGGACTTTAGGAAGTCCTTAGTTTTATCTGAGGTTCAAAGAAGGAGAAGGTCACCTATAAGATGAGGACAGGCTGCTCAGGGCTTTCAGCAGCTAGATACTGAAAGCCCTCAAGGATGTTGATTGCACAATCTCTTTGGGCAATGTTTGTCTAATCTCATTATGAAAAGGCCTTTCCTTAAAGCTAGTCTAAATGCCTTCCATTTTAGTTTATGTCCACTGTCTCTTGTCTTCCCACCATGCCCTGTGTTGAAAAGCCTGGCTCCACCTACTTGATAAGCTCCTTGTAGGAACTGTCAAGCTGTTGGTTGTCTCCTGCAAAGCCATCACTTCTCCAGTTCCAACCCTCTTGGTGGTGTCTGCCGAACTTGCTCCAATGTGTCTGTTTTTCTTGCACTGGGAATCCAAAACTGGGTTCAGTACTCTAGTGCCATCTGAGTACCTAGGGAAGGGGGATAAACACATTTGTCACCCTCCTGGCTGTTCTGTTAATACAGGCCAGAATGCCTTTGGCTGCCTTTGCTGCCAAGGCACACTGCTGGCTCATGCCCAGCTTGTTCTCTGCCTGGATACCCAGATCCTTTTCTTTAGTCCAAGCCTGTACTGCTGTGGGTGCTCTTCCTTCCCAAGTCCAGGATTTTGCATTTGTCCTTGCTAAATTTCATAAGGTTCCTCTCAGTCCCTTCCTCCAGCCTGATGAAGGCCCTCTGACTGGCAGCCCTGGCCTCAAGCATATCAGCTGCTCCCTGATACTTTGATGTTGTCTCCACACTTGATGAGCAAGCACTCCATTGCCTCATCCAGACAGCTGCTAAGGATGTTAATAGTGAGAAAGGCCCCAGGATTAGACCTCTACAGTACCTGACTTGTTATCTGCTTCTGGGTAGAGTATGACATATATCCACTCCTCTCCAAGCCTAACCATCTAAACCATTTTTTTACCTTCTGCTAGTCCATCCATCCATCCATCCCATAACATCCTAACTTGAATATTGTGGTAGATAGCATCAAGCATTGTTAAAAGTCATGGTAAAAAGCCTGCCAAGCAATCACATATGAATAACAGCTGCATATATTATATTTACCTATAAGTGTGTGCATGTGCAGGCACTTTTTGAAAACAGACTGGTGAACTACTGTGCAGTCACAGTCTAAAAGACAGTCAGCATGGTAGTGAATTGAACTTGTGTCTTAGAGTTCAATTTCTTAAACATGTGCTCTGTTGTTTTCCATTTTATGGTCTTTCACTTTACCTTTGACTGAGAGTTTTTAAAGCAACCATCCTTGTCCTTACATCCAGCTCCAGACATGACTCAAAGAGGTCTCTATATTTGAATGATGAACTACTTCTAGCTGTAAGTCATTCTCTAAAGTGTTTCCTTCCCCTGACTTCAAAAGGATTTCTAATGTTTTTAACTGCTGCATTCCCCAGTAATATCAAACATATAGTCTACAGGAGATAGGGACTAGCAATAAAATCATGGGAAGCTCATGGACTGAGAGGATGGACATGAGCGAGACACTCCAAGCAAACAGGATTGACTCCATGCCTGTGCTGTGTAAGCTTGTCAACATAAGCAATATGGATCTCAGGCGCTCTGTGTATATGTAGGCCTTAAATTTAAACCAGATCTCCAGCTTCTAGCACCACATCCTTGCTACTGATGTTCAGCTGTGTCCTGTGCCTGTAATCTCATCTCCTGTTGTTTGGAGATGTAGTGCAGAGAGCTTTCCCCAGCAATTGGAAAATCAAAGCTGTGTGTGCTCATCATCATCTCTTTTTGCTAGCAACGTGATTTTCTTAACGAAGTTAACAATATGCTCTGGGAGCTTCTGGGTGCAGAGTGAGGCCATGCATGGAGGAAGGGGAGATGTGTGGCCATTTTTTAACAGGGTTGGTGAGTTCACTCCCTCTGAATACCTTAAGCCATTGAAGGAGAATTGTGACTAAATGAGCTGCTCTGATGCAAAATTGGAGCCATCCTCTGCAGTACCTCAGTGGATGCTACTGAACTTGGGGGCAGCCATATGACTGCTGTTCATAATGGACAATGCAATATCACTTATGCCATGCCATGCTGAAATGTGTAGTGACCTGTCCCTAGCTGCAGAGGAGACTTTCTGAGCCTCTGGTCTCTCATCTCTTGGAGATCTCCCATCCAGGTATCGAGGGGCTAAAAAAGATAAACACAAAGGCTGGTGGCAGAGCACCCAGGACTGGTGCCAGAAGGCAGGCCTCCCCTCTCTTTACAGTACACATATTTCCAAAAGCCCATGTTTGGGCAATTTTTCTAGCTTGTCCTCCCTGGACAATGTTAGGTATGTAATGATACTTGGCCAGATAACTCAGAGGGAATTGTTTTTTCCGACTGCCCTGACAACTTGTGCCATGTTGGGCAGTGTGCTGGAGACGCACATGCCCACAAGTCAGGCAGAACCAGAGCAATGAAATAAAGCAGAGGAAAATTACCATGTGCAAAAAATGCAGAGGCTGGTGTTCATGTCTGGAACATGCAGCCTGGGTGAGCAGATGTCTGGATGTTGTTTCTGGCTGATCTCCCACCCAAAGTGCAACCAAGGACCTTTGTTTGGGAGCTACCTCCTCCTAACAGTACTCCTGTGAATGTTGTGGTAATCATTTTTTCCATTTGCCAAGAGGTGCAGCAACTACCCTAACTGTGGGAAAGCCTAATCTTTTGATTCCTAGACCCCTAAATTTTCTGTGCAATGAAAGATGGAAATTCTTCCTTTACCAGCTCCGTGACAGCACTTGGTAACAATCAGGCGATTGCCTGAATGATATAATGCCCTGGAGAGAACAGTTGAACTTACTGTTGGGTTTTCCTACCTACCTTTTTTTGGCACACAGAAAATCCAGTCTCTTGTAACGATCTTAACAGTGAATGTAGCTACCACAGCCTGATTTTTATGCCAGGGTTATTTACCAAAGCTGGGTCCTGTTGGAGTAGGAAGAGAGGCAATCTCTTTGTGTTGCCTTCCTACCCACGCAAGAATGTATTTGTGTGATGTAATCACCACCTTGAACCGGCTAATCCTTCTTCCCTTCCAGAATGGCATCTGCACCCCTAGGTCAGAGACACTGTTTTGCCAACATCTGCTGATGTTTTCCCTTTTTCCTGTCTGGGGAAAGGTCCTGCTCTTTACAGGGTGAGGCCTGCAAGTGCTGTCCTTGCTACTGCTGTGAAGTCAATATTGTGTAGCTTTTGGACCTGGTGTGTCCTGAGAAACCACAGGTGCTTGGATGTGCTGGAGCCACCAGCATGCTTTGCCTGAGATGTGTGGCCCACAGCAGGAGTGAGAAGAGCCCCCTGTGCCCTGGCTCTCTGCAGAGTGTCTGCAACTCACAGCCCAGCCAGTGTTGCCATGGACACACTGTCCACCCTGGACTCGCAAATTCTGATCACTTCAGTGAACATAATTTGGTGCAATCAGTGGAGACGTGGGGTTTGCACTTACCATCCCCACCTGCACAGATACACATGTTCCTGCAGTGATCTTCTTTGTGCCGTGGTTTTAATAAGTGAGCAGACAAGTCTGCTTGTAAGACACAGTGGTGTGTCAGCCAGCAGGGATGGTTACAAACATGGCTTTCTTCAGCTTTGCTCAACAAGACTTCTTCCTGCTGCTTAGAACAATGTGTTGTTACCACAACATGACATCTAGCTTAGAAATAAAAGCCAAACACCATCCATCCAAACTTCAAAATTTTCATCTTCCCTTCAAGAACAGATTTTTCTTGTCAGGTTCAAATTATTTGGCAATGAGTGATGGGAAAAGCCATTGCTCTGCTTTGACCTGTATTTATTTGCTGCATCAAATCAACAGAAGGTATTTCTGGGAAGTGGGTGTCAAGAGGTACAAGTAAATGACATTGGCCTGGTCTAATTTCCTAATTAAGGCTAGCTTCTTCGAGAGTTGGGCTGTGATGATGGGTATTTCATACTCCTCCATTGCGGCTCCTCTTCCTGAGCAGATGTGTTCAGGGTGCATGCTGTAATTTCTGGTTTTGGTGAACTAAGAGCAAAATCTCAGAAACCACAGGCACCATCACCCAGCCTCAGTGGGCAGGCTGGCTGGGTCACCTCTCCACATCCCAGCCCACAGGTGAGGTACATTGGGAGAGCAGAGAGATAGGCACTTGCTGCTTGTGCTTGCTCTTACTGTTGTTTTTGAGGAAGTCTGCTACATGCTTGCAATGGAGCCAGGTAGTAGATGGATGTTGTACAGAACTTCAGTCTCCCAGTCTGTCAAGCTTGAAAGTTTTTCCAGCTTTCAATTTTGTCTAGAGTTTCTTTCTTAAGACATCCCCCCTTCTTCAAACAGAGCCTCAACTCTGGCTGGGTCCCAGAGATAGATACCAAATGGCGCTTTTTTCCCTTTCTTTTGCTCTTTCTTCCTTCTTGTGAAGCTGGCAGACTCTCCAAACACACATCCAACCAACGCATAGTGCATTCGAAAACAGGCCATCTGGCTGAGCACTCCTTGAGAATGAGAAGACAAGAAAAACAACCCTCTTGGAGCTGGCAGCCGAAAGGCAGGCAGCCCGTACGTGGACTTGATCTTGTGGTGCAATCCAAGAGCCGTCCAATCCAAGGGCATTGCAAAAAAGCTCTTTCCTAATGAGCAGAATACGGCTGTCTCCAGAAGCGGCTCCAAGTCAACAATTTGAGTGGGATGCTGTAACTCTCCTCACTGCACATGTGCTCATTAATTAAAGCCACTTTGGAAGATGCCCTGGACACCCCCGCCAGGGCTGCCAGCCTACCCTCCCCGAAATCCTGCTTGCTGCTTTGCAGCCCCCTGCTGGGCCCAGATCTGCAGAGCCCCAGGAGAAGGACAGAGCCATCAGCATCCAGCTTTCAACCACAAAACGGACCCATTGTGTCACCAGTGAACAGCTGCATGGGGAGTACAGCCCTGGAAGGAAGTTGCACTCCATTTGCTTTGCCATTATTTTCTTCCCCTGAGTTTGGTAAGAGCCAGAGTGCTCCAGGCACAGAATCACTCTGGGCAGGTCAGTAAGTGCCAGGGACAGAAGTGAGCTGAGCAACCCAGTAGCGCAATGCTTCACTATTTTTCTGGTGGCTAAGGACTAGATTCACAAAATCAGGGTGGCTGAGGTGAATGTAGAGCCATTAGTAGCCAAATCCCTCAACAACAGCACAGGGAGCACTCAGTGAAACTAGGAGACGAGTTTAAAACAGATTAAAGAAATTACATTACATTAGGTAGAGAACTTCTGGAAGTTACTAGCCCAGAAGGCTGCAGAGGCAGACAGAACAGTGGGCTCAAAATGGGACAGGCAACAGGTCTGTAAAATAACACTAAAAGGAACAGGCAAAATGTACATTCTAACACCCCAATCCAACAAAGGTGGATGCTGAGGAAACAGCAAAGAAGAGAGAGGGAAATGTCCAGGCCTGTGTACACACCCTGGACAATCTCTTACCTTGCTGCTCATGGGAGCAGAGTGCTGTGCGGGGAGGATCACTGCTCTCGTCCCAAAGGGCCATTCTTCAGATCTTATTGTAGGATTCAGTTCCTGTACCAGCCTGATCTGAAGGTCATAGAAACAGATTGTTGTCTCTTTAAGTTACCAGAAGGAAGCTAGAATCTGTTTTTTCTCAGAAAGCTGAATTTGTGGAACACATTTCCATGAATGTTAACAGTCATAAGCCCTGGTTTAATCTGTTTGTTCTCCCAGTCATTACATTTCACACACTGACAGGGTGATTCATTTGACCCTTTATCTTCTTACTTGGGATCTCCTTGTTTCTGCATCTTCCCCTTTAGTACTGGTGGGAGAAGGGACAGCTCATAGCTGCATCTCAGCTATGCATATATGGGTTTCCAATGGCTAGTTGCAGCTCTGCATCTCCAGATGGCAGTTCCTCCATTTTCTGCCATGGCTGCTTCCATGCAGTTGTGTTTTCAAGGCTAGGGAATAAAACTCATGATCTTTTGACTTTATTAACTCAAGAGTAGGGTGCTCTGAGTGAAAAATTGCTTACTTATCTTGAAAAATTTTGACAAAGGACACACAGCACCAATACAGGTCTTTGGGAGCTCTGTATTTCTTGCCACTAAGTTACCAGAAACATTCTGATAAAGGAAGTGCCTCTTCCTTCTGTCAACACACAATTTAGTTGCCCCCAACAAACAAAAGTGAGGTCTAAAATTGAGATTTTACATAATTTTCTTTCTGAACCCACTGCTTTATAAGCTTTAACAATTACAATCAGATGTTCCTAAACTGAAAAGGGTAAAAAATAGGAATTTGATGAAGTCTAATATGCCCCTTCTTTGGTGCTGACTGAATTCAAACACAGGTAGTTAGTTCAGAAAAACCTGTGAGTGACAGCAGATAGGGACCCGAACTAAATCAGAATGAAGTGCAGCAGTGCAATTGCTAAATCATACCAGAGAGAATGTAAATAGTAGCTGGGAAGCTTCAGTGTGGAAAAAAAACAGGGAATGGGGTACAACAAATTAAAAGGGTTCTCTGGGTCATCGAACCTACTCCTTTGCTGTCATGATATCCGACAACTGATAAAGATCTGTCTTCAAATGGTTAAGCTTTTTATTCTCATTGCTTCTCTTTGGAGGTTATTCTGAACTTCACTCTGCTGTTGTTTTGAAAGTTTCTGCAAGTTTGCAGCCTCAGTTTATTTATGACCAGTGTGTGCCCTTTTAAGATCTTTCCTTTTATAAACTCTAACCTGCTATTAGCCACATTTAGTAAAAGTTTTAGGGCGCAACTCATCTCCTACAAATATGTGTGTTCTGTTATGGTAACATTGTCCCTTTTCTTTTTTATTTTTAACTTACAGGAAAGCAGAATAATGTACAAAACCAAGATGAAACAGATGTGTCAGGTCTACATTATGATTCAGACAGAAATGTAAATCAGCTGAAGACATCAGAACAAAATGCTTTGTAAGTGTTTCTGTGCTATCAGTTACTCAAGGGATAGTTACAGGTAACACGCCTTTCAGTGCTTATTGCTTCCTTTCCAGCCTTTGATGTGATCTTGTGAAAGGTAGGTTCCCTTCAGGAATGTGCTCTGAGGTCTGAGGCAAGTCAGCTGGAGCTCTGGGAGCATGATGTGTCCAGAGACCGGGTTCCAAGCTTGCTTGAGATGTTTGTGTAAACAGCACTGTTGACAAAGAAAGAATATCACGGTATAGATACTGAGACTACCAAGTAAATATCAACTGTGCTGTGGTAGAGTCATTTGTGCCTTATATTCCAATAAAATGAATTAATCTTTTTTTGGGTCCATTCCAAAATTGGATGTAGAGAGTGTCCAAACCATCACCAGTGAAAATTATGCCAGTTGGAACACTTTTCTAATGAAGAATTTGGTTTTGAGAGGACAGATATTTTCATAGAAAGCATTCACTGGCCTCCAAATGTGCCCCCCCTCTCATAAACCCAAAAGCTGTAAAAGCAAGAGAGATTGTTGGCAGTTTGGGGATTATTCCCCTCCTTTTCCCCCAGCATTTTCCAATGGAAAATATTCAGGGTTTGGGTTTTCAGCCCTTTGCTGAAATGTCAACATTTTCCAAAGGGTGAAGGAGGGGAAAAGAGAAGAAAAGAAAAACATGTTCTGACCAGCTCCAGTCAGAGCCAAATGGCTCAGTCCTGGATTTGGTCAGGGAAGTATGCTGGAGGGGAGAAAATGGGAGTGTCTTGGTTCCACACATAGCCTGGCTGGGCTGAGGGCTGTGTATCACGATCCATTTGTATGAGTCATTACAGATGACATTTCACCAGGAGAGCATGTGTAGTAGCTTTTAAGCTCTTCAGGTCAATATGTTAGTTGTGAGCACTGCTGTGCTGCTTGTCACGGCCACTTTGGCTCTGTGTGGGATGAACACAGGTACACACTGTTCAAATCCTCCAATATTTCCATGACGTCTTTAACTCAAAGAGACAACCGTAACCCCTGGCACCTATCCAGACCTGAGAATTCAGTTCTCTCCCATTCATAAAAGAGGAGAAAGGAGGAAAATGGCATGTGCCTGTAAACATACATGATTGTCTGAGTCCTCTGCCCGGGTGACACTGTCTTGTGCTGTGCAATGCCTGGAATTTAGCCTTTGAATTTAGCCTGGAATTTAGGCCAGCTATGGACTGACTGGTAGGGAGAAATGCTGGAGGAGCCAGCATAAAGGCTGCTAACCTGCACATGCACATACATGCGCCATCCTGCTTCTGTGGGAAAAGGAGTGGCTTTGTTTCCCCAAGTATTGATGATTCCCAGCTGCATGCTCAGCACTGTCCCAGCAGTTAGGCACCTTCAAAGCTGAGGAAGACCGGGGCCATCTCTGCTGCTGCCTCTCCAAGGAGTCTCCCACAGCTGCAGTGGGGGAACTGGTAGATGGATGCATATCCAGGCTAGGTCTTTGTCCCCCTCTAGTGACTCAACTGCAACAGAAGTTTTCCGAGTTCTACTCCCTCCAAGCAAGATGGTCGTTTTTCTAGGCCAGGATGTTCAATGGTTTCCTTTCTGAAGGCCAGTAGGACATCTAAACACCACTGGTAGGTCATATATTTATACACGCTCAGACATTATCCATTAGAAATGTAAACAGTAATTTAGGAGGCTGACTTTCGGTTCTAATATGCCACGTGTGCCTGCTTTGTTCCCAGGGAAGATAGCAGTCACAGGCTTCAGATGACAACCCATGCCTGGTCCTCCAGGAGACCCAGCTTGGGCCACTGTTACCAGTGCAAAAGCACATGCTCCTGATCTCTTGTAACTAAACACTTGCTGAGTCACAGCCCAGTCACCCGTACACTTAGCAAGTCGCGTCAGCCATCTGTCACCAGCACATCCTCCTCACCGTTCTGTGACTCCGTGGGGAAAACAACAGGAGGCAGATTACGTTCGGCTGAGGAGCCAGGATCTCTCGCATGTCTTGGCTCTGAGTAACCCCTGGATTGCCTCCTAACCAGCGGTGAGGCCTTTGGCTCCTCTCAATTTGGCCCTTTGTCAGGGAAGAAAGTGACATTCAGGTTCAAACACTGAAAGCTTTGCCTGACTAATGAGTGACTCCAAACAAAGCCCACTCAGACAAGACATGGATGGCACTGTGCAGAATGTCCCATCTACAAACAGATCGTCTGCACAGGCCTCCACACAAGTGTTCTTCTCCAACCAGTGTTTAAAAAACAGAACCAAAATATAGGGTGCCCTGTTTCTTAAGGCCTTGTCCCACCTACCGTGTCAGCTAAAAGCGGTGAGAGCAGCTTTGCTGTGTGTCCTGTCCTAATGAACACCCATGTTTCCCGGGGTTCAGCCACATGCTAGAGGTGCAGCCCAGGCAGGCACTGCCCAAAAAGATGGGATCGCTTCCTGCCATGTGTCTGCATTTCCCACTGGATGAGGCACTGCCCAGGTACAGGAACCAGACTGGGGGTGTGTAAGCATCTCGCAGTAGGAATCCACAGGGGAATTCACAAACCTTTCCGCAAGCTGCTTACCACAACCTGCCCAGCCGGGGCTCCCCAGCCTGCTCTGCCATGTGCTTGAAAGTCTGTTTTCCTGATCAACTCCCTGAGGGACAAATCACCCACATCCTACCTGACCATCCTACTTTATCCTAAGGCAATGAAAGAGTGCAGGGTGGACGTGGCCTTTTTGTTCTGGAGGAAAAAAGTGAACTCAATGCCAGGCACAGATCCCAGGCTGTGTAGTTCAAATTGCACTCAGAGCACATAATTCCCATTTGTGTTTGTGTGCACGCAGGGCAAGGGTGGGGGCTGGTGGGGGGGGGACTGAATATAAGAATGTAATTGTCATAATTTAATCCAAAACTACTTCTTGGAAGGAAAAAAAAAAAAAATCAGGGTGACACAAAACAGCATGTTCAGTTATAAACACCACATGAAAGAGCCGTATTATGTTCTGCTTGGTAACTGACATTGAGCGCTAACATTCTCAGCTGCCCACTACTGGGCAAAGGACTTTCCAGCTCTCCCCCTCACCCCCAAAACAAACCCCTCCCAGCCAAACTGCGGTGCAGATACCAATTTCTGAGGCCGCTGAGAAATTCCACACGGACAGTTCATTATGGGCAGAGGAGGCTGGCTGGTAGGCAGAGAGATAGCCATCTGGGACTTGGGGCGCTCCTGGCTGTGCCGGGGAGAGCACACGCACATCTCCTGCAAGGCCACAGAGAACTTGGCATGCACTTCAGAGTGGCTTTTTCCCTAGATTTCCCATAACAGGACAGCGTATTCTCGGAGAGACATGCTCTGCTGGCACCAAGGCTGCTCCTCTCCAACCTGCTTGGGGGTCTGCGGGCTCCAAGCAGCAGCAGCAGGAGCCATGGGGAACGGTGTCACGGCCCTCAGTGCCCTTCCCTTCTCCTCCCAGGCTTCAGCTGCAGTGACTCATTCAGTGTAAAGGAAGCACAGTCATCCCGGCTTAGGTCCTCAGGGGTGCTCACCTACTTAGCTCTGGATGGCACTGCACCCCTCAAAAAGCACCCAGGAACACTGGAGATCTGGTAATTCACTCGGTATTTCTTATGGAACTCACCAGGCAGAGTTGCCCTTCCTGCCTGTGGGCCCAGGAGATAATGTGAAAATGCCCTTTTCAGTCCTTGGGGTCCCCCTGCGGTGGGGGTGGCTGGGGTCTCTTAACTAGAGGCTCCACAAATCATCCGCTGGAGTTGTTGAAACAGGATGTCACGAAATAAACGCCTTCTGCTCGAAGAATATGTTTTTTAGCTCGACGCTAACCTTTATTTTTCGTGGGGCTGGGTGACATTATTAGCACCCGTGCTTACTGCTGAAGTGAAGCATCTTTGGTGCGGCGTGGGCGGGAGATGGGTTATCGTCAATATGGAGCAGATCTAGAGAATGGCTTCTGTTATTTACTTCTTCTCTGTTCTTGTAGGACATGTGACACCGCTTAACAGAGATCCGCTTAGCAGAAAAATCCAATTAAGATCTGGAATTGCCGCCCAGGCACCCTTGTGAGATTTCCCTGCCTTTGGGTGTGCCCAGCACGGTGTCATTTCAGGGGAAGGTAACCAAAACGTGTTCTCTGGTGGCACTGCGGGATGGCGTGGACGGCGCAGTCGTTTGTCTAGGGGGGGCCGGGGGGAATAAAAGATGGAAAAGTGTCGTTCGTGTCCGCCCGAAAGGTGGAATTGAACCACTCTGTCGCTAGACAGCTACAGGTTTGAAGCCTGCACCCCAGACCACTGAGGGTCATCCGGGCAACTCCCTCACCACAACACACGCCCTATATAAACCCCCACCCCGCTGTCGCCCTAAGGTAAGGGCGAGGCACGCTCCTCCCCAGGGATGCTCCCCGCCCTTGCCTGGTGTGGGTACCTGGTGTGGGAAGGGGTTCAGCGGTGTGGGGCGGGGCGGGCGGTGTCCCCTCTCTTGTCCCCTACGCTGTCCCCACCGCTGTCCCAGCAGCCCCCGGGGCCGTATGCAAATAAAGGCGCGCTGATTGGCTGTCCGGGCGGGGCGGCTCCCCGGGCGCGGGTGAGTCACGGCGCTTCCCAGAAGGAGCGGGCGGCGCGCGCCCTTCCCGCACCCAGCGCGTGCCTTGCGACACCGGCACCGCACCCCGGCCCGCCGGGCACCAGGGGTGTGCTGCTCCCACCCGGCTGCTTTGCCTTTCCTCCTTTCTCTTCCCTCCCCTCCCCTCCAGTGGCTGATGCCAGATGCTCTGGAGGATGTGAATCTCCCGTGAGATACCTCGCAGAACAATAATATCCTCTGGGAGGAAATTCCTCCCTGGTCCCCAGCTGAGGATCAACTTATGCCCCGAAGTACGAGGATTGAAAACACTTGTAATTTTATCCCAGTGAGTGTAACTATAGAGGCTATTTTCATAAACCCTTAAAAATTACTCACTTATTTGCCTCAAGAGACTCCTCTGAAGCGGAGCCATTTCTGCAAATGCATGTGGTTTCCAGTGATTTTTAATTAGATAAATTCTTTTTGGTGTAAGCAACAAATAAAACCGTAGGCCTATTCCCCCCCTTGCTTGCCCTGGGGCAGCTGAGGCTCAAAACTGGTCCTTTGGTGGAGCAGCACCACAGTAAAACTGGTGTGGAACAGGACCAGAGCCGCAGCCCAAAGCCGGGAGCAGTTTTGTAGATGACAGCAAAAGAAAGCAAAAAGTATGTGGTGGGGTAGCGCCAGTCCTGCTCACACCCAGGAGCGCTGCGGGGCAAAGCTTTTGTGTGGCTCCAAGTCATGGCTTACCCCCTTGGAGCTGAACCAGCTCTGCTATCACCCGGCCCGCTGACTCCCCAGCACGGACATGACAGTGTTTGAGGCCCTAGTGCTTGTAGTGAGCAGCTTTTTTAGCAACTTAAATGTGCTTCTTAAGAGCACATTTTTAACTCCAAGCCAGAAGCAGGGCTCTTATCAGAAGGGGCTGGTTTGAGAGTTGCTCCTGTACTTGCCAATGTCAGGCAGAAATTTTTGTTCCTTTCCTTGGTTTGTAGGAATCATGTTCCCCAATACATTTCTATAGCTTTACCTGATACTTATCCCAGTAGCAGATCGTGTAATCTAGCAAGTGTCTTTTGTGCATAAAAATGCACGGGGTGAGGAACTGGGGGTGTGCGTGGGACGAGTTGAAGGGAAATTAGTCATGGGGAGGAAGAAGGGAAGAGGTTAGCACGGGGGCTGAGGAAATCAGGTGGCCGCAGCTATCCTCAGGCTTCCAGCCAAGCCCATCCTGACGTTACTGGGAGCGGCATGTCAGTCAGCGCAGAGATATGCTCCTGTGGGCCCAGCGGCATGTGACCTGGCTGAGCGACTCAGTCCGAGCAAGAATGGCTGCCAGGGCTCGGAGGAGACTTTCCTAGCTCCTCTACTTCACGTTCAAGGCTCGGCTTTGGCACCGCTTTCACTTTCTCTTTGCTTTCTTTTCTAGCGTCGACCTTTTCTGGATGTCTTCCCCTATGGCACTTCGTGGGAAGGCTTCTTAGTGTGACAGTGCTGCTCTCATCTTCTCTCTCTTGCAGCCTCTAGGATTTTTAAGCAGAGATGTCTGTCTCTCATGTGTCATGATCAATGTCCCTATACTTTCCAGAAAAAGACCATGCCAAACACTCAAGTCCAAATGAAAAATAATAGCCAAGCAAAATAGCTCCAGCCAAGTAACCACAGGATCCATCAGAAGTGCCAGCTTCGAAAACTTTGTTTATTCTGTGGTAAAGGGAGATGCAGAGATAATGAAGGCAGCAGTTTCTAAAGATCAAGCAGTAGAGGAAGGTGCCTGAGAGAGCATCATAGGAAATGATGCCAGACCTCAGAGTTTATGGTGAAGAGTAACAAAGAAGTTGTGAGAATTTTCTCCTTGACCGGATGCAAGTCTGTCAAAGTTCAGATCTGCTTCTGGGGCGGAAGCTGGGCTAGCCACCAACTTCCCCAGCAGGGTTGGAAATAACACTTCCAGGACCTCTGTGTGTCTGGTTTTTAAAGGCCTTTGTCACCCCTGACCAGAAGGCTGTGGATGACTTGCTGTGCCTGATGGAGGTGCCGTTCTCCTTCTGTGAGGGATGGGGGGCACAGGGGGCAGGTTACCCATAGGCAACACTTGGTGTGGTTACTGCAGCTGCTGCTCGGTGTGCCTGTGTGGACCCCCTGGCGTGATGAGGAATCAGTGAGTAGATCTGCCTGCCAGCTGCAGGCAATGGTCATCTTATAAATTCTGATGAGATTTATAATGCTACCAAAATAGGTTTATAAGGCTACAAAAAAGCAAATAGGTAGCTCCTAGGATTTTTGAAATCATGTAAATAAGTGAACAGACCTGTTGATTTGAAAGGCTTCTTACCACCTCATTTGCGTTTAAGCATTTCTTGGAAATCCTGTAAGCATTGTTTGATCTTTATACCAAGTGTCTTTGAAAATCTGACCCTTTGCCATTAAAAGTATAGCACAAATTCAGTTTAACAGCTTAATGATGGAAAAGCTTGCTCTCCTCAATAATGCTCTTAATTAAAGCGTTTCTCAGTGTCTTTGGACCTGATTCCCTACCTTATGCAGAAAACTACTGTGCCAAATGGGTGCAGAGTACTGCCAATTTAGGTTTGATTAAATGCCCATTCAAGTTAATAGAAATCCTCCCACAGAAATCGATGGGATTTGGTTCAGGCCCCAAAGTCAATGAGAAATTCTGATTTGGCAGTACTTTATGCCCACACTGCACCAGTCTAAGTAAATATTCAAGGTACAAAGCCTCAGAGAATTTGGAGGGGGCTTTGTAAGGGACTTTTGGGGCAGATTGTAGCCTAGGCTATTTAAACATTTTGTTGTGCCGAAGACTGTCTGTCAAGGAAGCTTTAAAACAAATCAGTCTGAACTTTTCTCATTCATTTTTTGTAGCACTCATAGCACTTAGCAATACACTCTTGATTTTTGTGTTGGTTTTTCTTTTTTTTTTCTTTATGTCCCAGGCTGACAGAACAGAAAAGCATTTGCAATGCTTTGTTCTTCCTTCTTATTTTAACAACCAGAACCTGATTTGTGTCAGAAAAGATAAGCCTAGATCCCTACTGTATTAAAATAATTATTTGGTGTAAGGTGGGGGATGAGGAGGGCTGTTATTCTTAGCAGCAGCAATGAAATTTCAGCAGCTGATGACGTCAGTGCTAAAATGTCAGTGTGAAACAGGCTGGAACAAATTAAGAGTGTGGTGTCGTCACTGTGAGAGCCACGCTGCCCTCCAGAGGGACTGTGGTTGGATGCTGCAGATGCACTTCAGGAGATGCGGGGACAGAGGTTTGTGGGAGCTTCTCAGAAACCTCTAAAAAAGCAACAACAAGAATCTCAGTATCAGAAAGGTCAAAGAAGATGTTATTTGAACATTCCTGCCCATCTCATGGTGTGAGCTCACAGCAAGGGAAGGGTCATGTGTACAAAGTAGATTCCAGGAACTAGTGCAGGAAAAAAAAAAAAGACAGAAACCAAAATAAAACTGGCTATCTTCTAGTCACTTAACTGGGCTAACTCCATCTCTGATGACACTCCTGTGACTCAAATTGAAGAGAAATTTGGCCTGAGATGACTGTTGTCATGGTGTGCTGCTTAAAAGAGGGGAATGTGCTTGGAGTAGAAGTTTTATTTTTAAGAGACTTTTTATTACTTATCTGTGCTGTTACATTTGAAGAGTGCCTTCAGGCTATCCAAAATTGCTAAATTCAAGGTGTAGAGAGTTTTAATCAAAATGAGGTGGAACTCCAAATACATTCATGATTGTCCTCAAAAAACCTGGTCTTGCACATTTCTTGGCTAATATCAGGTTATATTGTTAGACCTGACCCTGTGTCAGCACAGGGCACAGATCCTGGCTTAGAGGTGGTGTCTCAGGTTTCCTGATATCTTGGAATCTTGAGCCCTGCATCTTCTTGGTCCAGCAGTTGAACTGCCTTGTCTGCAGGGATTGTTGGGCTGTGGGATGTGCCGTTTTGGGGGCTGGTAGGGAGGGTTGGGACCATCCTGCCTACCTTTAAGGAGACTTGCTCTATTTTATCTGGAAACATGGGAAAAGTCAATATTCCCTGGATTAGCATTTCTAGAAAATTAGTACTGGTAACAAAACTGCTCTGTGTTGTTTCACTCCTTTCTAGAACTGCCTGTCTTGTGGCTGCAGGGATGGATGTGGTTATAGCAGACAGAGGCAAATCCATTGAGACATGTGTGTGCTTATCTATCAATTTTACCAGCTGTTTCTGGTATGCAGCAACTGACTGACCACAGTAAGGAAAAGAGGATGTAATCAGTTAGCAAAGCGCTCCTTTCTCAGCAAGGACAATAAGGATTGTTGGCAAACCCACAGAGAGTTACGGGAATAGAGGAATTGGTGTGCTGAAGTCACTTCCTATCACCCGGGAATCCCTATGCTTGTACCATTGTGTTTGCTTTCCTAGTAAGGGTCTTGGTGGTTGTCTACATTAGTTCATGCATATAAGTGCATTCACTCTCTCTCAGCCTCCTCAGAGAGATTGCGAACACAGTCTTCTATCTACTTTTGTGGGAAGGATTCAGGCTGGCTGTGAGTGGAGAGAGTGATTCTTTACCACATCTTTACACCAACAAAACACCTTGCTGCAGAGATATTTGCAAAACCAGGCATGACTTAATCAATTCAGGGAAGAGACACATGCAAACAGAAACACTCTGTTGCCAACACAAACTGTGCTGCCACTAGAGGAGTGTCGGCAATCCCATTCTTGTCAGCGTGGGGCCTCCGCTTCACTGATTAGGTAGGTGTTGTACGGGTGGACAGTGCAGGAGGTTCCCAGCCAGTGAGGTCAGTGCTGAGGTGAGCCCCTGCTCCCTCATCTCATTTCAGCTGCACCTGTATCAACAGAGAATTGACAGAAACTGGAGGTGAGCTTCGGAATGCTCAGCTGTTGCAGCCTGCAACTTGCTGTTGGAGTCTGTAGGTGAAGAAATTGTCTGCTGCATTATTACATGGTCAACAGAGATCTGATGAGAGCTCGGGAGTATCTAGTGTCTTCTCTGAGGTCTTGACAGCCAGCTCAGAGATGGCTCCTGCTGCAGCCCTGCGAGCAGCTAATTATAGCCTAGCACTGAGGTTAGGAGAATGTCATTAGATCAAAGCTTCCTTACTGGGAAGGCTGGAGAGCCTGGACAAGGATGAGGCAGATCCAATGCCAAAAAACATTGTGTCACTCTGATGTCAGCATTTCAGGTCTAAAAATGTGACTGGTAAAAGCAGGGGAAACAAAAGTTCGAATGCTACCTGCACTGCGTCCTGTTTAGCCCAGATTTACTAGAGCTTTGGGGATACAGGAATTAAATGTCCACAGAACAACAACAACAAAAGACTTCTGCTTTTCCTAGATTTATTGAGTGGGGTGCATATGTGAAATTGAGCTCTAATACAAATCCCCAGTTGACAGTATTTTAGACAGAATTACTTTGTTCTGAATGTGTTTGTAAATATCTGTCTATATTTTTAAGAGACCCAAGATGATCTGTGATTTCTGCAATCTCATCAGAGAGCAAGTGAGTGATTCCATGCGGTGGAGACATACAGCCCATGACTCACAGCCCTGAGTCACAGCATTGGGACACTTCAGCATTCAGAAACACTAGTAGTGACAGAAATCAGGATGATGAGCAAGCAGCTGTTACTCATTCTCAGCTGGACACCCTAAGCATGTTTGTACCAGTCAGTGTGGCTCTGGCTCTTCTTTGTTTCCTCCTGCAGACCTGCAGTCATCTGGATAGCATGGTGACATAGCTCACTTAGCATTTGCCTCTGGGCAAGGGATGATCAAGTCTGGGCTCTGGCTCCTAAAGTGTCCTGCTTGACTCTATTAGGCTCAGCATAGAGTTTTTCTGACAGTTTTCACTTTAGATTGCTTCCTTCATCTCTGGAGATCAGCTCACGTTACAAACACAAATGCATTGATCATCACACACGGGGTTAGAAGGTGTATCCCTGTTTACAGCTGCGGGGGTGGTGGTGGTAGGGTGGGCTGAAGCACTAAGCAGGTAAGCAACTTGCTCTTAATGACAAAGGAGGTTTGTAGCAGAGCCAGGACAAAAACACAGGAGCCTTGAACTACCTCTCTTTAACAACTGAACCCTGTGCTCCATTGCATTCATCACTTCCTCCTGAGGTGGCAGTTTGGATGAGAACAAGTGCCCAGGAAGTCACCCTGTTTATTCTGTCTTGGCCTCTTAATGCCTGTGGAACTTTTTTATTGAGTTCTTTTCATGGCCATCAGCTTTGGTTCGGGAAATGATTCAAAGAGACAAAGACTCAGTTGTGTTGTGTGCACGTGTGTGTGTGGTTGCGAGAGGGGAAGAATAAAAAATCCATTTCCAGATGGTTCAAAGGATGCATATCACTTTGCTATTGGCAAAAACAACCTCTTTCATTTTCAGGATGTGTAAGTCACAGAATTGCAGCTGGAAAAAAATTGGTAGAAAGGGAGGCAGTGGGGTAAAGATAAGGATTACTAATGAAAAATAACCCAGCTGATAGTTAGAAATCTAAGTGCTTCCTTTTTTTTTGGTAAACAAGGCAGGGGAAATGTGCTTGCTGAGGAGGATCTGTGTAAAGCAGGGCCAAATATGTATCATCTCATTTTCTTGTTAGTTTCTTTGCTTTGCATTCCCAACTGAAGCCTCACAGGAAATTCAGTCCCTGGCAAGCTTCAGCTCCAGACAGGAAACGTTCTGAGGAATTTCTTCCATACAGGTACTATATTTGCTTGGAGGGATAACATGGTGGAGATATTTACCATGGCTGGATTTAACTAGCAGGATATTATGCATGTTGATGGAGTTGCTGGGAGTGATCTCTGTCTGCAGCCACCAGCTTGCCATGTTTAAACAAATCGTGCTGCTCTGCCTGCCTGTGGGAAGATTTGCTTGAGATCTGGGCCAGATTCTCCTTCCTCTGACAGCAGCACAGCCCCACTTATGTCAAAGATATTTGCTGATGTCAGGGAATATCAGGATCAGGCCCGTGCAGCAGGTTTTTATCACACAACGAACTTGGTCTTATGCTATTTGCATGTACAGGTACTTGCAAACAGGTATTTTGATAGGAGTGACTGGAGCAGGGGCAGACTTACCCTGTGTGTGCAGGTAGGTGAAGGAAGGTCTTTGGTCTCTGAGGGGACCAAAGACTGTAGCAGCAGCACACTGCCTGCCAGATGAGTGGGAGGTGCTGACTGTGGCCAGCTGAGACACAAGCTTCTTGCGTCCCTTGGGATGCTTTCCTACCTTTCACTGCAAGTTCAGAGCAGGCCTGTCTTGCTTATTACTCCAGGGAAGATCACAACAGTCAGAAAAACAAGTGCCACAGGTACGGCAGCCACTTTGCTAGGTAACTTCAGCATCATCAGTGAATAATGGTGTGGTGGATTGAATAGTTCTTGATGAACCCAAGAACAATATCCCTTTCTTGTCAAAACACGAGTGCTTTCAAGTCTTTAATGCAGTTCTCAGGATAAAAGGTGTGAAGAAAAAAGTGATCAGTCTGAATCATTGTCTTGCAAGAGAAACGTGAGGGTTTAAGTATGTGGCTGGGAACAATCCTGTGCTGGCAAGGAAATGGATTGCATGACCTATCTCAGAGATCTATGATTCACTGCAAATACAGAGAATGAGCATGAAAATGTGTAGTAACATGTAGTGGTACCTTGCCTGCTATTACAGCGCAGCCTCCAGCCAGAGACAACCCAGCCATGTTTACAGGTGTACTCTGGGAACAGGCTTTTTCTGTGGGGAGCTCTGAAAGGCAGCAGAATGGCTTCAAAGCCTTAAAGGTCTCTGTGCCACCGTGCCAGGCTGTGGAAATGTAACTGTGTGTGCAGGGCTGAAACAGGGACTTTTTGTAAGATTTTTTTGTTTGTTTGTTTCTGAGGCAGGAAGAACAAGTGCAGATCCTTCCATTTAACGCTATGGGGGGAAGAAAATATTCACAGGCTCCCCTGCAGTGTTAGTGAAAATGCAGCTTTGGCCTTTAGTGCCCTTTGTTACATAAATACAAGTAGCGTAGACATATTAATCACCCTGCCATTGAGGGAGGAACAGAGCAGCAACCTCAAATGCCACCCACTCCCCATTCCCGCTCCCATTTGATGTTGCTATTTTAAGCCACACATTATTTCCTGCTGTGATTTTATTTTTTTTACCCAGCTTCTAAATCTGGCTCTGAGGTAAGCTGTGACATACGTATCCCTCCTCTCCCCCTCCCCGCCTTCCTCCTCCCCCTGCACCCACGTCCTCTTCATTGCTGTCTTTTAGAAATTTTCCCTGTTGTAAGCAGCCGGGTCCCAAGGGTTAGTTACCGAATGCCCGCAGAAAAATGCGAAGAGGCTGATCGTCTTCCTGCTCTCGGACTTCAGTGCAAACAGTATCGAGGTCATGGTTTGCAAGACGGATTGCTTCAAAAGTGCTATTTCCCTGCTCCTCTCTTCTCAGAGAGGTTAGTGTTGTCGAGAGGATGGGAAGGAAGGCTGCTGCTCAGCAGCTGATGATGGGGCATAACCAGTGTACTTCTCTGCCAAGAAGGGTATTACACCAGTGGCATGTGCTTTGTGGCACACAGGAGACAGGACAGAGCTCAATTGCTTGACAAGAGTTTACTTTGTGAGCCTGCTTCTCTGTAAAGGTAATCAGCAGATTTCTAACCCCCAAGTAGTTTCCCCCACCAGCAACTACCTCATCCTGCTTGAGCCAGAGCAGAGCTTCTGTGTGTCTGGTTGTGCTGCATCCACGTGTCTCCTGTGGCTTTGAGCTGCCACCGGATCAGCCTTGAGCAAGGCTATAGCTGCGTCAGTCTAGGGCAGAAAAAGAATGGAGCCTGCAGTCCCGGGAAGGGGCTGGTGCACCAGGCAGCTGTGGCTCATCCCATGTGTGGGAGCGTGACTGTGTACTGATAAGAGCTCTGCCAAGGTAAGTTTGAGCCCTAGGAGGAAATCTGAGGCCTGCTTCTGCACCGCAATTGAGGAACATTACAGGTTTATCCTCTTCCACACCCACTCGCCCCTTCCCTCCCTGCCAAGCAACCCATCCTGAAAATCTCCTCTGACTGGATGTTTGCTGCTGCAGATGAATCAATGCTAGCATAAGAGAGCAGGCTGTGTGGCAGCAGGCTGCTGGCAAAACCCCGGGCCTTGCTTCTACATCCAGGGAAACAGAGGTCTGGGTTGCCCTCAGCCAGCCCTGGTGTATATATTTCACACAAACAATCTCACGCCTTTGCCTTCCTGTGAATTGCTTCTGGAGCTGCTGCATGTGGCTCTTGTCTCTTTGGTATGAGCAATAGCTGTAGGAAATGCCAGGCTGCGTGTTTACATGTTCTTTATCCTCCCCTTCCCCAGATGGGGATCCCAGTTATGCCCTTTCTGAGGTTCCCGGAGAGTGGGAGAGGCAGAGAGAGTGAGAGCAAGAAGCCCTTTGCCAAGTGGTTTCATGTTAGTTACAGCCGCTGGAAAGTCTTTGCTGTGCTGTCACGAGGATTGTTAGTTTTATTTTCACAGTTGGGTTTCCATGTGGGTCCCCAGAGAAGGCTGGGGAGTTACATCCCTTTCCAAGAGCAGGCTGCATGCTAGATTTGCACGCTCTGCTGCTTGTTTGAAGCACTGAGGAGAGCTGGGAGCTGTCCTATCACAGGCCAAACCATGGACCTCTCAGCCTTGCCTGCAAAGAGCTTGCAGCTGAATCGAGCAAGCTAATTTCCAGTGGATGGGAGGGAGGGGAAAGAGCTGGGCTCATGAATTGGCGTGATCACACCAGAGTGAAATTGCTGTTTTTCCATCATACTTTGTCCCTATGGGCAGCTGTTTTAAAAGTTCTTGAAGAAGTTCTTCCACAACAGCCATGCTGGAGAGTTTCCCCTTTGAGAGGGGGTGGGGGGGAAAAAGGCCCTGAAAAAGGATTGGAGTAAATTGGCTTCACAGAAAATGTCCCTGCTCTTGAGTGTCACACCCAGTGCTGTGCAGCAGGAGCCAGCCAGCAGATGACAGGCATCTGGTGTCCTGCACTGGACGAGGACAGCTAAGGACTCATGTTCATGTGATAGCCAGTACTGCTATCCTCGCTAGCAAACACTTGCAGCATCTTGGTGGGGCTCTGTACAGTGGATGGAAGAGCTGACTGGGCATGAGGGCTCAAGGAGGAGAAGAATTCAGTTTATGCTGAGTGTATATGTTCAATTTTTCCTGAGTCCCCATCTGCTTGCCAGAACTATTCACCAGAGACCAATGCTGTATTGGCTCTGGTGGTCACTGGAACAATAGGAGTACCAGCAAAGAGCCTGTGGTTTACAGATAAAAGGGCTGTGGGGTAAGGGCTATCTTAGGGCCTCTGGAGCAGTAGGCCATATGTGTCATGGCTTTTGAGATATGTGATAAATAATACATGATAATAATTTTAAAGTGTGGTCAGTGAGTAGTGCAGAAACAACAAACAAAACAACAAAGAAGTTAAAAAGCCCAAACAATCCTGAATACCATAGTCTGGCATCTGGGAATGGCACAAGATGGCAGAGATTCCATGGCCTGTGGACTGGCTGATACCATCCATGCAACTCCAAACTCTCTTTTTTTGCAGATCTTTTTTATGATCAGCCTTGCTGTATGCTCCCCAGCCTGGTAGCAACCAGAGAGGCCCAGCTGATGAGAGATGGATCTGGCAGGAGTCCTGACTGCCTGGAGAGGCCCCTTGCTGCAGACCTGCCTTATTGTTCCCTGTTCTGTCAGCTCACACATAGCTCATCTAGGTCAAGAAAGGCAGCTCAAGAAGACATTCCATGCGAGCTCTGATGAGATCTGCTCCTCCCAGGGCCCTTCAGCTGGGCTTGCTCCTTTTTCTCATTCCACTCACGGTTTAAAAGACTGTGTTTGTAAACACCAGTCTCCGACTCTCTGCCTCTGGGGCTCTGGGCAGAAGGCCAGGGAGGGATCTAAGAGACAGCAGACAGTTTTAAGAGGCAGTGGCGTCCGATTGCTGTGGTGGAGAGGACACGCCTTGCAGTTAATAGCCATGGTGGCAGGAGTCACCTACAGTACCAGCAGGTCTCAGCATTATTTCATGGTTCCCTGAGGCTGAGCTTGGGTTTTACTGAAATGACCTCTTCACATGCCAAGGTAAATTCTGTGTCTCTCAAGCCAGCTCTGCCAGAATCAGCAGGGAATTAGGTTGCCTCAAGTGTATGTACAAGATTAATGCCCTGTGATGACAAATGCCACAGTGGGCATATGTTTGCATTTGACACTGTGCTGGTTAAATATTCACTCTGTTCACCCTTTCCTTCCCATACATTGTTCTGGAGACTTTAGCCATATATGTGGACTTGGACACTCCCATCTTACTGGGCAGACAAGGGCCTGCTATGGCATAGCACCTGCTCATTGAACACAAGCCGGATGACCTATAGCCCAAGCCTCGCAGTCTCCCTTTGCTTTATTCCTTTTCAAAACTTGGTTAACAAGTGGCATTGTTTGGCATTTTGACATTGTGGAGTGATGACAAAACTCTGCTTTTGTGGCGAGGCTCGAGCTGGTGAGAGGCTGAGCTGGGTCCAGCTCTTCCCACATGCTGCAGTGCTCGGTGGGCAAGGCAGGCAAGGAGAGCTCTTCACCCAAGCACAAGTCTGAACTTGTCTGTATGTCCAGAATTGCTTCCATCCGCACACTTTACCAGCAAGCACATTCATGCATATATTTATCTGGAGCTGCAAAGCTCCCGGGGAGGTGAGAGCCAGTTTAAGGCAGAGCATTAGCAGCCTGAGCACACATGGGTATCTAGTACAAGAACTGAAGCTGGGAAACAGCCAGTGGTCCAGACAGGCTGTGCATTGGCTCTAGGGTTGTTCTTTGGGTCTCTACCTGAGCTCACACCTCCCTGAACAAATGCAGCCTCTGTGACCTGCATCCTTAAGGCCTGGAGCTGGGATGGCTCCTGTTTTCCCCATGCAGGTACCTCTGTACTGGGCTCCCAAGGCTCCACACTATATGTGACAGCTTGTACTTGGTCACACGTTACATCTGTGCAAAGGACTCCATTGCTCTTGTGGGAAAAACATGGGAGGTCAGGCCTGGCTGGTGGAGCTGAGAGAGGTAGAGAAAAGCTGGTGGCTCCTTTAAGGGAGGAAGCTGACAGGACTGCAGGGAAGGAGCTCTGGAAGCTGTGCTTTTCTCTCAGCGCCTCAGGGGCTGGTTACTAAATTTGGTTACTGGGCTTAAATAATGCAGCGTGGCAGAGCCCAGTGGGTTTGAACATTGTCATATCCACATAATCCTCTCCTAGGTGGCAGAGATCTCTTGTTCTCTGCCGCTGCTATCTGCGCAGGAGCTTAAATGTGATGGGAAACATCATCTTAAATAATTATAACTAGCAGAGAAGAGCCAAAGCTGCAAAGTCCCATCTATTTCCACTGTGCTCTGTCTATCTATGTAATTTCTAAGGTGCCAATCACCAAAGCATCCAAGCACTGTCTAATCTGGATCTGAATTCCCTTGGTGCTCATGAAGGCTTGAGTCTTAGCGTTTTGTGTAAGCCCATCTCTAGCAAGCATAGGGACAGAGCTGCATACTGTGAGCAAAGAAACCTCTTATTTCTTCATGATTTACTGACCAAATGCCCATTTGGTTTGGAGAAGTCAGGACATCATGGTCACCCCTGGCCCACGAAGCATTAAATTCTCTTTCTGTTATTTCAGCAGAGGTCAGGGCACGTTTACCAAGGAAGGGCAGGGAGTCACAGTCCTCTGCCCAGTATGTTCCCTGCCTTCCAGGTCACGCAGTGTGGAAGCAGGGGCAGATCTGTACAGCCAGCACAGTCTGTACACCAAGGCTTCATCCAGCTTGGGGGCAAGAAGGCTCTCTGCCACCCCTCACTGTAGATACAAACCTCCCCATACAGAGACAAGGGAGAAGCACACAATAGGGCCAGTGACTGGGCTCTGCACCATACAGGAGGATGAACATGATGCACCCAGCTGCCCTCTCATCTGACCCATTGCCCCACACTTCCTGCAGACTTTGTGAAACAGATTAAAACCTACCAGGTGACCTCTCAGGGCTAACACAGTGAGTCTTAACAGTGACTTTCTGTACTGGACATACTCACCTGGAGTGAAATGAGATTAAACCTTTCCTCCATTACCAGGGAAACAGTATTTGTTTTTAGCGAGAACCTGCCAGGTTCAGGCAATGCCATAACAGTGAAATTGCTTTCTGTCTATGGGGCTGCTCTTAGGAGAAGGGTCTCTCAGCTTGTGCCCACAGTCTTCCCGATGTGACATGACACCTGACAGGAGGTTTTCATGGCAGAGGATACTTAGCAGCTACTGGGAGAGAACCTTTTCAAATCCTGTTTGTAATCATCGACTTTCAGTCTTTACAAAAGTGCAGGTCCTCTCCACCATCCCCCATGGATCAGCCCTATCCTCTTCCCCCGCAACTGCTGGAGTATTTTTAGTGACATTGAATAAATACACGTTAAATCTTTCTCCATTAGTGACATGTTAGAAATTAAAATGGCATTAGCTGTAAAGCCTGCAGCAAAGCCAGCTTCATCTAGGGCACTTGCAAGTGGTTGCCCAAGAGGCCAGCTACAACAGTACCAGCATCAGTTTCCCTTCAATCCATCCATATTCTCTGCACACCCTTTCTACCCTTCTTCATCCAGAAGTACTAATGGGACCTTCTGTTGCTGTTTACTCACAAACTATCCCCAAGACTCCCAACATTATACCTAGGAAAAGTCTCCAGGTTACAAGTGTTATCCTCTCCAGTCACATGCTAGAGATGTCCTCTCCAGACATCACATTAGAGATTTCTCAAGCCCCATTGTAAAAAGCTGTTGATTTTTTTTGGCCATAGCTAAAGCAACTCCAAAACTGCTTCCATAGCTAGGACTTGGCAGATAGGAATATAAGTATATCAATAACTAGATTTACCATCCATACCCACATTTGCCTTCCTCTACATGATCTGCACTCTTTCCCATACACTGGCTCCTCAGCTAAACTTCATGTCTGACTCTAAGCCATGCCCACTCTGCCAGTCACCCACTCCTTCATTTCAAATCCTATTTCTGCCTAAACATCCTGCCTTCTCCCCCACTGCCTCTGTTGCTTCAGCTTTCCGTCTTATGCTTCCCCTAGTGCTCCTGACTACCCATTAGATCCCTTCCTTCCCTATTCCCCTTTTCAGGCTACCCTGCTTCCCAGTCTAATCCATCTTCCTCAATCAAAGATGGACATCTCTGCTGTCTGTGGTGGTTCAGGCAAATAGCTTGCATATTCCCTGAGCTGCCCAAGGCAGGAGCCTGCTCCTCTTTGCTACTGCTCCTTCAGGTACATAGTATGGATCAGCTTAGCATTCAGAGCTTGAGGAAGTCTACACAGAGCTCATCACAGCACGTGTGGCTTAGCAGGAGAAGATCAGTTCAGAAACCCTGCCACGAAGGAGCAATGGGTAATGGATGAGGCGAAGCTTGAGGTGAAAGACGCTGAAATACTACAGCTATCAAGCAAGCCAAAATATTTATAGCTGTGATTTGCAGGATGGCTGATTGTGCAGGGCAGAGAAAAGCCTACCTTTTCCTGCCATTAAGGAAGAGGGAAATTGCAAAACGAACATCCCCTTTGGATATTTAGTAGCACGCCCAAAAGATTAACATTGATTATATCTCGCTATTAAGAAGCAAGATACTAGCTGCTCTAATTAACAAGGTGGGTTCTCAATCTGCAATTGCCTCTCTGCAAGTATCAGGTGAGACATCAGGGCTGGTGTTCCCAGTGACACGAATTTAGGCTCTTCAGGTTAGTAGCGTAATCCTGAGGCTCTGCTCTTCAAAGGTTTCAGGCAGCTGACGTTATTTAGATGCTTAAATCTTTTAAGGCTCCGAGCCTTAGGAGATTGGCTACGAAAGTCCAGATTGTCTGGTTCAAGTCTAGTCTATGTCAGTACTGATGGATAAATGTTACTGTTAGGTATCTGCCTGTTGTCAGATCTCTCCCTGAGGCTGGGTCGTTCTGCAGTTGCCTGATGTAGTCTCTTTGTGCCTTTTGTTTCTGAAGGAGGGGGTGACAGCCAGTGTCAGGCTCCTGATAATGGCTTTGAAGGACCTGTGTAGAACTCAGGTTGTTTTACAGCTATTAATGCATTCAGACAAGCAAGCCTGCTGCTTGATGGGTGCTTTGTTTCACTGTTTCATTAGGGGGGAAGGGGGTGTGTGAGGGGGGAGAACACATGGAGAATTGGTGCCTTTCCCAGACTTGCACAATAGCAGGGCTGGAAATTCGCCCTGTGCAAATTCAATTACTATGAGTAGCAAGCATTAACTGCTGGGCTGCTCGCTTTTTATTGTAGCCATGGAAGGAGGTGCAGAGAGCAAACTGGCTGCCGTGGTTTGGATGTGATGGAGATGCTGTCAGATTTTAGCAGTTCAGTGACCTTTTTGTAACACTTCCTGAAGTCACAGCTTTCCCAGCACTTGACAATAGGTAAGGGTTGTGCACAGGTAAGGACTTTTGTTTCATGGTGCAAGAAGTCTATTGAAACAGGAGCAGGAGGAAGAGATTGAAGAGATTGCTTTCTCCACTAGCCTCCTGCTTAATTACCGCCTGAAGAATGACACTGAACTCAGACCCTTACTCCAGCTCAAAGGCTTCCCAGAGGGAACGGAGATATCTTAATAATGGTGTAGACTCCTTCACCAGTCTTGCAACCAGCCCTTTGTTAATGGTAGGATCCTCCCCTCCCTCCCAGTTCAGCACCTTTAATCTCTCTGGAGTCAAACCAAGCTCCTTAGATCTAGGAAAGCAAAGGGATCAGGTTTCCCTAGCGAACAACAGCTAGGAGGAATAACAGCTCTGATACTCAGGCTTTTGTCATCATTTTGCACCAAAAGCATACTGCCATCAACATGGTGAGCCATCCTTCTAGGGGAAATCAGGCTGTGTCCCTTCTGCCTCGTGCATCTCATCAAAGAATAGTGGGCACTTTGGCCAGAGGTTCTTCAAACGGGATAGGGCCGGACCACACCCTAACTACCTGGAGGCACTAAAAAACTTCAAGTGCTATCAGCTTTTCTCATGATCTCGGGATCGCTGTACTTCTCCTAGCCATCCAAGTGTGTGTCCAGGGGCTCCCACCAGTCCAGTTCTCCACAACTTACAAATATAGTGGAGAAAAGGACAACTACAGAGCTTGCTCATATATTGTGAGGCCTTCTCAGACAAGGAGGAGTCCTGAGGCTCCAGCAGTGCACGGAAGATACCAAAGCTGGAGCAGAATTTACTTAGGGGTGATGAGTGGGGCTGTAGGGATGACTTTTTGCAGAATGGTTTTAGAGGGGAGTAGGGGCTTTGATTACACCTACATCCCACCCAGGTTTTGTTGGGCTGTGTTACATTGTGTGTGCTGTGCTATAGGAACACAGAGGACTCCGAATTATGTGGCAATAACTGAATGTTTTAAAAGCCATTAAAAAGCAGAACAGGGTATCCCCATGTGTGTATCTTTGCTGGAGTAATAGAGAGAAGGGACATTTCCTAACTGCCTTTCCAGTTTGCACCATTATGGTACCACACAGAGCTGGTTTGCTGCCTGCTCTTCTGGTTATGAAGATACATTGCAGCTGGACAGCATCACTTAATGGTTCTCATGTGTTAAGTCAGTGAGGGTCTGTTAGGTAAAGAGAACACCTGAGATGTGACTAAACCTGCTGACTTTTGTCCTCAGAATGGCCAAAACTAAAGAGGTCTTAAGCAAGGTTTTGTACCTTGGTAGGTTTAGTGGGGTAGGCAGTGGTGGTGTGTGTGTGTGTGGCGGATGTTATCTTTTTCTGCAGTTGTGGGCAGAAGAAAGCAGCACTTGCCTTAAGGGTTCGTGTAAGGCTGCTGGGGAAAACCGTCATAGGGAGAAGACTCTAGTTTACTGAGGAACAAGTAATAAAAGGAGCTGGCATGAACTGAAGAGCCTAAAGACTTTACATTATATACAAAAAAACACCCAATGCCTCATTCCCTGGGGAAGAGCTCCAAGACAGTTGTTAGTCTGGCTGGCCCTTGCCCTTTAATCTGAATGTGTCCAAATGGGCCAGGGGCTTTATTTTTGTATTATTTCATTGTCTTCCTCCCACTCACTTGTGCTTTCCTCTCAAATGCCTGTGGCTGCTTTTGATGCTTCTCTCCCCTGTTTTGGCCTCTCTGTTGGGCAAACTTTGTGGTTTGCCACCTTTTCTTGCTCCTTTTTCTACATCTTTGATGGTACAAGAAAGCTTCTGGTTGTTTCTTTGTTTGCATTTCACTCTCCGTAGGGTTGTGTCTGATGTGCTAAGACAAAAACATCTCAGTCCTTCTGAGTTTTATCTAGCAGGCAATGCTTAGCAAGAGAGTGCAAAACACAATATAAAAAGAGGCTGTTCATTCCTTATATTTTTCAGCATCGTAAAGACAAAGATATTTCCTACTTACTTCATGATAAAGCTATTGGCCATATTTACTTTGTTCTTGTCTCACATGCTTTATCTGGCAACTTGTCAGTGTTATTTGTAAAAATAAATCCCACATTGCTCCTGTGTGATAGGCATTTTCCCCCATTTTGCAGTTTGGGGAGCCAAGGCATTTAAAAATTAATTGGCTTTTGCAGAACTACAGAATAATCCAACCTTAAAAAAGAGAACAAGAGCCTCACAATTCTACCTTCCTTGCCTTCATTAATGGAGTGTTCTCCACCTCTAGTTAATAGGCAGTCTGGTTTTCCTTCAGGTCATGATCATAAAAAGACCCAGTTGTCACTTTAAACATCTAATTAAAGTGCTTTCCTATACAGTGACCTTCATCAGAAAGCAGCAGCCATTGCACAGGTGGGTAGGATGGTGCTATGTTGAAAATTATGAGGCTCAGAAGGGTTAAGAAATGTGACCAAGGATGTGGAAAATGAAAGATCTGTAATACAGAAATTTGGATTCTTGTTGTTCCAAGTCCTAGACAGCACTGTTTCCCTAGGATTTTTTGGGTGGTTTGGTCTGTTTTGTTGTTTTTGTTGTGTTGTTGTTTGACTTTTTGGCTAGAGCTGCCCCATCCTGTCATGTGTATCCTCCAAATTTCCCAAGATTTGCGGAGTGGAGGAGACTCACTAGCCAATCTCCACGCCTGCTGCCTGGTCACCGGGAAGTGGCAGAGCTGGCATTGGTGGCTGGAGTGGGTTTTATATGGACCAGATTGGCTGGCTTGGTGGTGTCCTGGAGCTTGCAGAACACAGAACAACCAAACTTTGCTTATTTATTTATTGCCTTTCTAGTAGCTTGTGCTGTTGAAATAGGTTACCACCCCTTTTCAGTAAGGGAGAAGAAGCAGTTTCAAGCAGCAAAAAAGTCGGGAATGACTGTGATTGTGTTATGTGCCTTTCCTGGAAAAATCCCTTTATGTGATAGGTGGCCTGAAGACACTGGTACATTCGGACTGCAGCTTTTCCAGTAACCCAGCAGGATCTGGTGGGTGGAGGAAGGGGAAGGAACTCGGTGAGCTGTGACAATGGGAAAATCTTGGCAGGGGCTTGCACACGCAGCCTCAATGTCCCAACTGTTACCAGAAGGGATTGCACCGTGGTGAGGAAAGCTCCGAAAAGGATGTGCGAGGGCAGCTGCAACCCCGGGCCCTGGATCCGTGCGTTGGGATGAGGAGGCGGCCGAGGCCACGCTCGCCTTGGGCTCAATGCCACCGCCCTGGTGTCGTGACGGGAGAGCTGGAGACGCTCCATCCCCTGCGGGGAGAAGGGACGGGTGGTGTTGGCGGTGCGCTGGTGCCCCCTGCCGGCAGCGAGCGGCACTGGGGCTCATCCCGCAGCTCAGCGAGCGATGGCACGGCACAGGCGTCCCTCGCCCTCCGTCCTGCCCGCGCTCCCGCAGCCCTCCTGCCGCCCACGAGGGGCACGGCTCTGTCCCACTGCGCCTTGCCAAGGCCGGGCCTGCGTGTGACTCCATCCCTGCAGCACTTCCTGCAGGAATATCTCAGACTGCCTCATTTCCTTTTGACTCAGCGGCATCAGTCAAGGAGTGTATTGCTCTGGCTTCTGGCTCAGGTCTCCGGCTGTGAGGATGTGCTCTCCCGCTCACACGCGGGCTGTGGGCAGTGTGGAGATGAGCCCCGGGCTTTGGTGCCAGGGTCCCTTGGCACCCGTCTGCGCTGACTGCAGCTGGCAGGGTGCCATTGCCCAGCCTGTCCATTTTATATCCCCAGCTGGTTTAAAGGTGTCAGCACAGCTCGTGGGCCAGACCAGTCAGCGCCGGGGTCCTGCTGAGGAGGCTTTCCAAGCTGCCAAGCTTTCCAAGCTTTCCAGACTGCCATATCGGCATGGAAGATCCACAGCTCATAGCAAAAGGCTTTTGTGACTATCCCAGCATTGCACACCATGCATAGTCAAGTGTTAAGGCAGGGAGCTTTAGCTTGTGCTGATTCAGGCACCTCTGGTACAGTGAAATGTAGCCTAAACCCAGATGTTGTCCACTGCACCTCCGATGTGCACAGTATAATGTTTTATATGAGCAATTTCTATGATACAATTTCTATGGACAAGTTGATATGAATGAAAGAATGAAAGGTTTCCTTTTTTTTTTGCAGCATAGGATTTTGACTTTGAAGCTGAGGATCTTTCATGTAGAAGTCAAGATCAGCTACTGCTCATGTTGCACTGCTGGAGCAAAATCACTGCGTGGACTGAGAATGTGATCCTATCCATGGATAAGCAGGAATGGTCTGAAGGCTAAGACCTATGCCTAATACCCTATGCCTCCACATGACTTGTCTGGACTAGTTTTAGGGAACACCACCTATTGCTGCTAGGAGAAATCCAAGTGTACTTTGTAATTTGGGAAACACTCAAAGTCTTGCATGTGCTGCAGGAATAGTCCCACAATTGCTGTGCCAATCCCACCATCCCCGTGTGTCCTGTTTGTCCTTGCAAAGGGACATTCAGTGACTGATTTCAGGCAGACAAGACAGAGCAATGGCTTCCAGCTCTGAAGAGCAGGAGGGTTGTTTACCATGAGGAGCAGGTAGATCTGGTGGTTCAGGTTCACTTCTGTCAAGGTGGACATGTGGTTTTCAGTCACAGGACAATCCTGGGCTTTATGCTGGGAACTGCCACATTATGTATAGGATAGACCTGAGACAGAGTTAGAGATTCACAGCAAGCCTCAAGAGCAAAGGCAATCTCCAGACAAATACCTCTAAGCATGGACAAATACACACCAGTTCCCAGGAGTTACCGTGGGCCAGGGGCCGTTCCCAAAAACCACTTGGATCCAAATAGCCTTGCTTGTAGGATAAAAGAGTTTGATGTTATTGGTGCAAACCATCCTGTGCCAGGGCTCTCAGTGCCAGAGAACAGTCCTGGGCACGTTTAATTTACTGGTATAGACATAGTCTATGAGCCCAAGGGATTAGGCAGGGTTTTAAAGGCTGCATGCCTGGACTTAGATACTTGATTTCTCCCAAGATCCATTTTATGGAACCTTGAGTTTTTTTTGTGGACACAGGTCTTGAGACTTTAAATCCTCTATCACCTTGGCTGAAAAGCTTTGCCTTCTGGTGTTAGTGATGCTCTTGTGTTTTCCCTAAATAGCAAAAATCTGGTGGAAGGTAAAGTACGTTATAATTAAGCAGTTTTATTATCACTGTTTCATTACAGTGGCATATAACAATAGTGAGCTCTGTTTAATTAACACTTTAATTTTTTTTTATATTTTTAAAAGGAAAGTGATATAAACGTAAGAGGAGAAAAATAAAACCACACAAACCAGTAATTTTTCAAAGTCTGGCTAATATTCATCAGGCTTTGTAGCAAATAACTTCCTTTGTCTTCAGGTAAAACCTGGAGATTTTAAGATTACTCTAATTTTGCTATATGAAATTATGGAGGGACTGATTAGATTTTGAAGGGAACATCCCTGCAGGTGTATTCAGTTATTCCGATCCTTGTGGTATAACACCTCTTGGGAATGGTGCTATCAAGTTTCCAGTACATGAATGTACTTGACCTTGGAGCTTTTTATGTCCTCTGAAGAAGAGCACAGAAAGGTGTCTGACTGATAGCAGCAAACCTGCATTGATATTAAGGAATAAAGCTCTTTGGTCAGGATGCTAATGACAGTGCTTCCAGTCACATACTTCTCCTGATCCATCTGTCTAGTCTAATCAGAGCTCTTTCTCCCAACTCTTCCTGGCTGTTACTCACTTAGCCTGACTTTCACAATGACTTTAGCTTCATTTCTGTCAATGCAGCCACCACACTAGCATCAGGATACACAGGCCAGGGCTGAGATGAACACTGACATAATGAGTGTCTCTTCTTATCTGTGTGACTCTGCTTGATCTGGTGGGGCTGCCACTCTACTATGCGATATGTGACCTGAGTATCCAACCATCTCAACCACAGCCTGTGTTGGGACACCTCTGACACTGTGATGACGATACCGAATGGTGATGATAGCAGCGAGGAACTGGGCAGAAGTATACCGAAAACCCATTTATCTGCTGGTATGATGAGTGTCTGCCATATATGAGCAAATTAGGCTGGCTCTTCAGAAGTCATCCCTTGGGTTTACAAGGGAGAAAAGAGGAGGGCTGGGGAGTGATGAGATGTACATTTGATCCTTAAGACTGAATCTGTCTGTCCTGTTTTTCTTGCAACTAGCTACACAGGTCACACAGACATGGAATCCCATGCACCTGCTATATGTGCTTCTTTGTGATGCGTGTGCAGCTCTATTTGGGAGATTTGATGCTGTGTGTCTGGGCCCATTGCCCATCTAGAGGGGAGACAGAATACATCTGAGTAGATCTGACTGAGAAAGAGGGAATTTTTTCAAAACCAGGCTCTAGAAAATTACTTGTTAATGCCTCTAGGAATACTGGCTGTGATGTGGAAACTAAGACTCAGAATTTGTCTCTTCATTGCCTCTTCAGGACCACAGTTTGGTTTGCCTTGGAGGGCTAGCAGACTGCTGTGGAGTGTAACCTGTGTCAGGCTCTAGTGTCCACTTCTCATGTGCTTGGACGAGGAGAGGTCATCCTGGGATTCAGAGGCAGGCCTGGTCCTTTTGTTCTTGCCTGCTGCACTGTCCTCGGGTTTAAACACTGAGAAGGGAGTGTGCAGAGCCTGGGATCAGCAACCTGTCTGGCTGGGTGCGCAGAGCCAGGGCCTGGGATCGGCAGCCTGGCTGGCTGTGTGTGAAATACCCAGACTTTTGGCTACTGGAGTGCAATTTCCTGCTTGAGCATGTGCTCGTCAACATAGAGCAGCTTGTTGCAGCTACGTGGTATTCCCGGCTCTGCCCTCATCCCGAGCGGGAGGACACACATGCCGGTAGAGCCGGGGATGCCCGAGCAGTCCTGCATCCCGCCGTCCCTTCTCGCTCCCGGCAGAGGGGCAAAGCCGCGGTCTCCTGCGCCCCCTGGGGCCGGCCGGGGGGCACTGCAGGCCCAGAAGGTGTCCCGTGCCGTACAGGTGCGGGGGCTCTTCGCCAGGCTAGAAATAAAGAGACACACGGGAGTGATGTATGATGACACCTCCAGGAGAGTATCTCATCCCCACCCTTTATCAACCCTTTGTCTTAGCCCGTCTTCTCTTGCATCCCTCCTTTTTGACCATTTGTAGAGCTGGCGTGCAGAACTCAGTGTTGCCAAATTTAGTTCCTGCCTCCCAAGGCTGTTTTCATCCTTGTTTACATGGCCATGATGCCTGGAGAGCTGTTTCAAGTAGAATTTTTGATGGATAGCTTGCAAATAACCGCCCTTAGCTGTGGGAAACTGAAAAAGGTCTCATCATTCGGTCTTGGCCTCTAGAAGACTCGGGGAGAATGTACAGGTGCAACATGCATTCACAGAGCTTAGAAAGCCAGGATTAAATGACATGCTTGTGATTTATTCTCATTACAAAATATTCTAAGGTTGCTCCCTCCTTGGCTAGTCTAGCAATCTGATCTTTTGAGGCAGAGGCTTGTGAAGACAAGTTGTCTTGTTCTGTTCCTCACAGTGCACTTTTATTGGATGCTTGGGCCCCTTCCCTTGGCTTATGACTGGTTTATTGGCCACAAATCCTCAGTCATTTTCAGTTCTACAGTTATTTTAAAGGCTGTATATTTTACCTGCAAGCCTTCCTCTGAGAATTCTGCTGTGCTGTCCCTCCCACAGAGGCCTTAGGCGCTACTTGTGCTCATCTCCCCACCTTCTCTGCCATGCAGCTCAGTAGCACAGATTTATGCACTGACTTCAGTGGACTCAGAACTGTCTTCACTCCCCAGTGATGAACTGCAGCCCTGCAGCAGCTGAAGATGAGGTGCAGTGAGGCGAATAGGAGTCCTAGCAGTTCTGTGAAACATTACTAGTGCCTGGCTGGTGTTTTCTGATCATCTGATGTCAGTCTGAGATGTCTGAGACATCTGGCCAGGCTCACAGTGGGGCACTGTGGCCAGGAGTCCCCCAGGCTGCTGGCCCAGCCAGGGTACAGCATGGGTGTGGCCTGGCTGTTGCCCTCTACATCCATAAACTGTGCTCACAGTAAGGCATCGAGTTCAAACTTGCACCTCCTGGAAATTCTTCCTGGAATTTAATTTCCTGGTGATGCTAACTTGGCTCTTTTTTCACTTCGCTTAGAAGCACTGAAACTGCTCACAAATACAAAACTAGATGAGGTGCCCAACTATAGAGGAACTGGGAAACCTCTTTGATGTTGAAAGCTGTGTTGTATTTATACACTTGGGATAAGCCCAGAGGCTGTCTGGGCAGCCAGGAAATTCCAGAAAGGAATTTCCCCCCATCAAACCAGCAACCACAATATTTTCTCTCTTTGTCTGCAGAGGCTGTGTACTCATTTCCTAGTACTTTTGCTTAAGAAATTTCCCATTTTTGCAGGATCCTGGGCCCTTTCTCTCTGA
Organism: Xenops minutus; assembly: GCA_035221455.1. Classification (NCBI taxonomy): domain Eukaryota; kingdom Metazoa; phylum Chordata; class Aves; order Passeriformes; family Furnariidae; genus Xenops; species Xenops minutus. The sequence continues at coordinate 28,424,640 of JAWWEE010000105.1, forward strand.
TGCTGCCCTTCTAAGCGTTGTAGTTTGAGGTTTCTTGTCTTTGACCTAAAGACCTCAAGTCTTTGAGGCAGATGATGAGCTGGGAGGCTCTTTCTGTGGGGATAGACTGGATGGTTCTTTCATCTTTGGACTGACTCCTTGTGGCTAGCTACATGGCAGGGCTCAGAACCACTGTGTGATCCCAGCTGAGGACTGTATCGAGAAGGTGTTTGAAAAGGAAGAGATGTGAGTGAGTTGCAGTGACTGTATTTGAAGGAAAGAAGGGTGGAGATCATCTAGCCAGATGGGACAATTCCTCTTCTCCAGGGGTTACAAGGAAGAAGCTATCCAAAACAGAAATCATCGCTTTTCTTTGCTTGCATTTCTGAGGATCCAGGCTGCCCTGCTACTCTGGAGCTTCTGGCTTGCCATGCTAAACTGCTGGCCCTGTGAGTGCTGTCCCAGCAGCCTGTTACTGAGTGGATGTCAAGGGGCCCTTTCCAGGGCCTTTTGCAGAGGAACAAATGTCTGCAGTACCAGCAGGAGAAGCACAGTGTAAATGGCCACGGTAATCCTGCTCTCCCTGGTTCTCCATGTATTAGCCACATGCTGCCTTTCCAATTGGCCCTAGCAATTTGCAGGGAGAGAATGGGCAGCAAGGGAATTATAACAGAGATGAGGCTGCCCAGCAGTGCTGTTAAGAGGATTATCTCTTTTCCTTATGTCTGTCATGTGGCCTAGGCTGGCATGTTCATTGTTTCTCTACCAAATAGTAGGGTTTTCTGTACACCTTTCTCTTCAGTTTTCTTTCTGCTTATTTTCCTCTTTTACATGGCAGTCACAACTCCAAAAACATGTATGCTAGGCAGTTCATTGCTCAGATGTGCCTAAAAGAGATGTGTCTAAAAGAGAACAGATAGCTGTCAGCTTCAGCCATCTCTGACCAGCCCTTCCTGATTCTCCCTCAATGTTCAAAGTGTTTGCATGACAGCAGCTGGCTCAGTTCTGGGACAGTTTGTAGCCTTTAAGGTAAGGCTGGGCAGTTCTCACCTTTGATTGTACCCTTATGTGTGTGTGATGTTTCCCAACTGCGTGCCCCACACCTCTGGTATAAGGACTACACAGCCTGAGCCTGGACAGCACTTGTGTGCACTGCAACTTCATCCCTGCTGCTGGGTTGTGGCGTGTGTTTATGGTTTGTGTGGTGGGGACTCGGCTTAGTTTGGCCTGTATTAGGGCAGACATCACACAGAGGCAAAGCCAGAGATGATCCCTTCTGGAGGAGCCTACAGGCTCAGCAGATCACACACTGAAAGGAGAAATGCCCTGGAGTACCTGCTAGAAGAGATTGGTTGCTGGCTCAGGGATAGAGCTTGGGGTCCTTTGTCTGTTCTGTCAGTCATACTCTTCTGGGACCAATTCTCAGTATTTTTGTGGACTGCCTTTCTCCTCTACTTTTATCTACATACATTGGCTGTGGTTGAATCAGTTGGTGGATGGCCCTGCTCTGTGGCACCATTCTAGATGTGCCTGGCTTTGGGCCCACATCTCCCTCCAACCAAGCTCCAGGATCAGCTTTCATCGTGCTCCTGCCTTGCTATTCTCTTTTACCATTGTCCTTGGCAGACGTATGCTCCTTCCATGCCTGGCACTGTCTATCTGTCTCGGAAATCACCCAGATAAGGTCATAAGCAAGAAGGGATGGATGGGGTGTTCCTAGCTCATCCTTCTGTCTCCCTTGGTGTAATGAGGGAAGATCCCCAATAGATGGCACTTGAACCTCTTCCTTGGCTGTTTTTTTGCCTCCAACCTTGGGATGTTCAGATCAGTGTACGCACAGATGCAGCACGATCCTGTTATGGCACAGTGGGTGGAAAAAAGAGACCAAAGAGCAGTTCAGTGTGTAAGAAGGGCCGAGAAGATACCCAGGTGGCTTCAAAGGGTGAAAACAGCATCTCTTTCATTATGAGAAGGCTTGGCCAGGCCTGCCTAATGAGGCCTTTTGCACCCACACACATTCCTGTTCTTGCATCTGGCAGTGTCAGTGGTACACCTTGGGCAGGATAAACTGCAGAAAGCATTACCTTGTCCTCCAAGCACAACAGGAAACACAGCCCAGAGGGAATCTGTGCATTAAACTAATCCTCACTGCAGTGTCTTCACCCCTGTGGCCTCCCTCCCCTATTGTACTGTTTGGCCAGGATTCCTACAGAGGAATGTCTCCTAGGGAAAATAACATGTGGCACACCAGACACCCGGGGATGTCTTCCCCATGGCAGCAGCAGGCAGGAACGAGGGTACTGTGGAAGTGAACCAGGATCCTGCATCAGCTCACAGCTCCCTGCCCTCTCCATGTCACCACAATGCCACGTGTTCTTGCAGGGTAAACTTGCTGCTTGCCTCGTTTCTGTTCCTGGTCTGGCCACAAGGAATTTGAAGAGATCTTCAAGCAATGCTGGAACAAGAGTGTGGGCTTACCTTAAATGTTATGTGATGTATCTTTCATTCTTTTATCATGTGAACAGAAGAAACTTGGCCTAGGTTTGAGATTGAGATTTGGTTTGAACCCAGTAGGCAGATCAAAACTCCATGGGTGAAAAACCCACAGGAACCAAAAGCAAAGTAAAGTGATCACATGAGATGCTTGGGAAGTGAAACCACTGAATTTTGCTTAGCTCCAACAGCATGTTCTAGGGACAGGCTATATTACAGTCTGGGAGCATACCCAGGAGATACCACTTCTATTCTTGGATCTTCCATAGCTTTTCTCAGCGACCTTCAGAAAGTCAAGTAACCTCCCTCTGATTTAGGTTTCTCCTCTGGGTGTAATATTATTACTTATCCCTGAAAATTATGTTGCTATCCTTGTTACTTGGTAGGGTTCTGCAACCTGTATGTATGTGGAGGAGGAACACCTCCAGACTCCTCAGGAAATTTTCTTTCCAGTATGTGATGCAGCAGCATGCTTTGTCATCTACTGGGAACCCATCTAGCATGTCAAGCCTGCTGCTAGAGGCACAGGTCACATAAAAGTTGCATCAGGAGGTTGCAGCTCTGCATTCTGCAAACGTTTCTTTTCCTCTGGGGGTCTGCTAAATTGTTTGTTCCTGGTTGCAGCAGTGTGTCCCTGTGCCTCATTCAGAGGAGATAGTGGGTACTGTGGATCAACAGAGAGGTTGCTCTCTGTCAACGAGTTACTCCTGCATTGCAGCTGGGCACCAAGAGAGAGGCTGTGGTATGTTACCAGTGTGCGGCACAAAGTTAGCTGGAGAGGAACTTGAGGATGTGAGTTTCTCCTGAGCCTGCTGGAACACAGAGGTACTCATCGATACATAGTCTGAGAAAATGTTGGAGCAGGTGTGTATAACTATACCCCCAAAAGACCTGGGTGTACCTGAAGTTGGTGTTCCTGGCTATTCTTGTTATATGAAATACAAAGGAAGAAATAAATAGCTGTTCTGTAGTATCTGCTGAAATGCATGGAGGTAAAGTTTGCAGAAGCAGGATTTATAGTATTAAGTTTGTCTCACATCACAAGTGACACGACAAAGCCTCATCGACACTTGGTTTTGCAGCTTGCCCTGAGCAGACCTGGCCCTGCAGTGGGTTAGGAGGCTTACACGAACTCTCCACCAGGATGTGGTTCCTGCTGCTGTTCTGTGCCTTAGTGGGGTGGTGTGAGCTCAGATAGCAAATGTGGTGTTGCAAATGGGATGGCAGATTCTGCACTTCTCTGTTTCAGGGACCTTTGCTAGCTTCATCTGTTCTGAGGCAAACAAGTGGGCCCTGGCATGGGCCTGTCCCAGTGCTTGAACTCCAAGAGCTCAAATAAGGGAAAGTAGTCATACCCAGTGGTTTAAGCTGACTGTGGTTTATGGGTCATATCTTACAGACTGTTAAGAGGAAAGCCAGCAGCTCCAACTCTGGAATAAGAAATGAATAATGGCTTGGGGAATTTGGCTTTATATATTAAAAAAAAAAAACAAGGGGAGAGAAGAAATTATAAGAGAGTCTCAGTTGTTGAGCTTTGGGATATAACTTGATTATTGGTTAGGGATCAGGAGTAATTCTTATCTAACATTAGATATATTATTGCATATCTATACAGAGGATTTCTGCTTTCATTTGGTATTTTACCCTCTCCTGCTGGATGCAGGATGCCAGACTAGCAATCTGCTCATGTGCAGTATTCCATTTTATTGTATTCATGCAATAAGGAAAGTAACAATGTGGTTATTTAGAGACATAAAGTGGGGAAAAATAGGTGAAAACAAGTCCACAGTGTGAATGTAAACTCACAGAGCAAGTATGGTTTAATAGCTGAGATGGTTTCCTACTGCAGACATCTTCTAAGAAGGCACTATCTGAAAAGCAGAAATACTCTTTCCTGGCTCAGACTCAGACTTGTAATCCTTCAAGAAAAAGTATATTGCTAACTGGAGCTGAACCCGAGGCCCTTTCCCCTGCAGCGAAGACGCTCCTTTTCTTTTCCGCAGTCAGCGTTTTATGAGTGCTCTTTCCTTATCTTGTTACAGGCCTGCTGGCTGAGAACGAGGAACCGATATGCTACCCAGCCTGTGCTCCTCAGGAATTTGTACACAAGCAGAGACCTCCGCAACGCTTCCGAACTGGTCCCAGGAGGAAGGTTGGGACAAAAGGCTCTGCTAGCCCCGAGGGACTGGCAATGGGCAAAGGGGACCTTTCACCTAGACGTGGGGAATTTATCGCTGGTATGGAGTTGGCAGTGGGTGAAAGCCCTTTGTTGTTACTGCTGGCAAATGTGCCGGCAGCTTCCTGTGGGTTCGAAGTGGCTGGGAGCCTATCAGTCAGCCCCCTGATAACTTTCCTGCCTGCTTTGCCAGGGAGGTGCCGGAGGGCTGGCCCTGGAAGCGGAGCACCTTGCTGGAGCCCGGGGGGAGCTGGTGCTGCTGATGTGGCCCCGCGCTTGCCTTCGCTGCGAGGAAAGGCGGTGTTGTGCTCCCCTGCTGCCGCAGGCCCCCTGCGAGCTCCCGGGCTGGCTCAGGGCACTGGAGACGGGACACATGAGCCCTCTGTATGGATCTGAATGCTCTGAATAGGAGGACAGGACAGACAGGTCACGGCATCCCGCTACCCTCCCGGTGCGGGCGGGCTGCGAGCCAGGCTGCGGCAGCGCTGGGGCAGCGACCAGCCCTCTCCATCCCGAGCACTGCCCGCCCGGCGTTCCCGGGATGCCCGACCCGGGCGGGCAGTGCCGGCGACCCTTTAAGCGGAGTCCCCGCCCCGCCCCGCCCCGTGCGGTCCCGTCCCGCCCCGTCGGGCCAATGTGCTCGGCGGCCGCCGCGCCGTTTGTTCCGCGCTGCGCGCCGTGCGGGAGGGAGGGAGGGAGGGAGTGCGGGCGGTGCGGGATGCCATGCCGTGCCCGCCCGGGGCTGGCCGGGGGGCAGCGCTGCCCTGAGCCGGGCCGGGGGGCTCTGCTGTGCCGCGATGAGCCCCGTGTGCCTTGCCCCCTGCAGCAGCGCGCTGCCCCGCGGTGCCTCCCTCCGCTCTGAAGCGTAGCTGGGGAGGGGGCGGGCGGCAGAGGAAGTTTGGTGTTTAGTTGGGTTGGGTTTTTTTTCCCCCCTTTAGGCTTTGTAGAGGGCTTCCCAGGGCGGTGGGAGGGAGTGCGGTGCGGGGAGAGGGACGGGCAGAGCCGGAGCGGTGTCGGGGCCGCCCCCGGCGCTCCGTACCTGGGTGCGGGGTGCGGGCTCCGCCGAGCCCAGCCCAGCCCAGCCCAGCCCAGGGGAGCGGAGCGGAGCGGCCGCCGCTCGGCAGATGCTGATGCGTGCGTGTGTGTGTGCTTAACCCTTTCCTGGCGCCTCGGGTTTGTACCATGCTGAAGATCCTCACCAAAAAGCTCAGGAACCAGAGTTTGAACGAAATTCAGCCTTTCCAGCTAAAGGTAAGGGCAGGCGGGTTTGGCTCGGTTGGGTTTTGGACCCTCCAGGTGGCTGCGAACGGGGCCTCGAGAAGCTGGAAACTTGCAGTGTTTATTATGCTGGGTCAGTTTCCTCTCAGCCAGTGTGCTCAGGAGGAGCTGGCCTAGGCTGTATTCCTGTTACTTAAAGTGCTGTTCCTGTGCGCTCGGAATTAGCCTGCACAGTTCAGATAATACCGAAAAGTCTATAAAGACAGATACATCTGCCTGTTCTTTAGAACCTTTTTTTTTTTTTTTTTGACGGGATTCACTTTTAACTACATAGGGATTTACCTGGTTACCTTTGTATGTGTGCAGTCTGTAGTCTCCCAGCCCTTGCCAGGCTAGAACCCCACTGTACTAGGTGCTGTACAAACATGGTTTACCTAAAATGCCTTTCAGCTAGTTATTTGCATTTCTTTTCCTTTTGGTCCTGAAGGCCAGAATCTGAGCTGAAGTTTGCAGACTGGCTCATTGCATTGACCCATGGCTTTCCAGATTCTTTTTAGGTCCTTTTTTTAGTGTTCAGAATAAAACTGAGGATCACAGTTTCAGGATAAGGACTCTGTAAGCCCTTCGTGCCAAATACAAGCAGGATTTTTTGAGCCATATACAATGGGATAAAAATGGAGCCATGATGAGCAAGTTAAAAAAAATACCAGATCCTGTTTTGTCAAAATTGTTGTGAACCAAGGGATACCCCCTGAAATCAGAGTTACTCTGGATTGGCACCAGTACTGTGGGAAGTGTAGCACCTGGCCCTAAATTAAAAAAGGGATCTGGGAAAAGTAGCAGCCCTCGTTGCCTGAGTTGGGGGCTGGGGATCTGTATACCAGACTCTAGTGGAGTCTTTTGTATGTGCTACACAGAGGCGGATTGCCGTGTGGCTGCACTTCTGCGCAGTCACTCTGGACAGGCTGATGGCAACTTGGTTAGAAACAGTGCTGATGTTTCATCAAAGTTTGCTGTACTTCTTCCTCTGGGGATTGCAGATTCTGTGGTTCTTGGGGGAGGCAGAGTTAGATTTTATTTTTGGAAGGAAAATAAGGGCAATACTTTAGGTTGTAGTGGATTAATTCAGTGCAGAGTATCTCTGCAGAGGCAAGGGGGGATTTTTTTTTTTTTTCTAACACTTTGTTTCTGGGCTTTGTGGCTCTGATTGCCTCTTTTAGCTTTATTGTTTGTCTCTTGAAGCCTCAGGTTGTGAAATGGTTAGAATGTTTGGAAGGAGCTCTCAGAGGGAGATACAGCCTTCAGGATGCTTGGAGGCATGCAGGAAAATGTGCAGGAGTGGGTATCTGCAGCCATTTTGTTCATATTAGTGCCAAGGTTCTGTGCTGCAGACAGGTGGTCTGCATTTTAACAGGTTTAGTGGAGAAAGTTAAGCTTGCACTGTTCCTTGCAAGGCTAATGCATAAGCCCATCAGAGGTGTCTTTGCAGCCTGCAGTGGGGAGTGGTACAGTGACTGGTACACATGTGTATGGGCAGAAAGCCAGACTTGCAAACTCTGGGTTTAAGTACATTTTGTAGGCCTTTGGGGACCATGTGCAGCTGCCTGGTCTTGGTTAAGCCTTGTACCAGCATTTAATTGCTTAATGGAGTGTGCAGTGCTCTGTCTTAGGTGTTGGACCAGAGCTTCTTGCTCCCTGCAGGTATGGACCAAGGATGGGTGTCACAGGTGGTGAGCAGTGTGGAAGCTTCCTATGGCTGCACTGTGCATGGACCCTGTGTCAAGGCCAATGTCCTCTACCATCTGGCTCCTGTGCCCACAGAGGATGTGGGGCTGCCAGACACAGACCGGGCTTCTGCCTTCTCAACCGTGGTCTGTGTCTAAGCAGGTCTGTATGTATTCTGGCTTGCATGGTACATGCATTATTTAGAAGGTCCTGTGTGCTATCACTGAAACCCTGTGAAAAATTAGTTAGATGTGAGCACAGGATCAGGACTCTAGTCCTTTAAGTGGAGAATGAGCATCAAGATTGGATAGAGTAAGAATTGATCTGCATCCACCACCCAAACCAAGAACTTTTGGAGCTTTAAAAACAGTGTGCTTAGCTGCTCTTCTCCTTCATTATCTGCTTGCTTTTGCACTTTATGACCTTTGGAAGACTGCTGACCTTGTGGGAAGTTCCCAAATTCAAGGGAAAGCAAGATGCTGTTGTGCTTCCTAGCTTCTAACTGTACTGCCATTAGGCAAAGTCACAGGAGACTGTGCTTGGGTGAATTGTCAGCTAACTTTTAGGAGTTTGGAATATTTAACCAACCTTGGATTGGCATTCAAGCTTTGGGGATCTTTTCAGGATGAAATTTTGGCCCACAGTAAAGATCTCATTTTTGTACCATGTGTCCCAAATTGGTTTTGCTGTGGCTGTGATAGGTCCTCTTAGTCTTTCCCCACTTGGAGAAGCTGAGGGGATGCCATTACCTCCTGTAAGTGAAACCAGGAAACATGCAGGCTTTGGGGGTTGATGTAATGGACTTCTCCTTTTCCCTACTGAAGTTGGGCTTTAGGCAGTTGACAACTAGGGCTACTCAGAGGACTTAGACTCAAGAGATGTGCTGGTGTTGCTCAGGAAGTTAGCATGCCTTTATTGCCCTTTCACCAAAAGTCACTATGGTGAGAAGGGAGGGATTGACTGAAGTTTCACCTGCTGTTGGGTTAGCATGCTCAGCCAGCAGTTTCTGATAAGGGTGGCTGCGTTGTCAAGTGTGATACTTAGGCTTCAAATTTGAGCCCCTAGCCTTGGAAGACTGCTGACCTTACTGTCTTCACAGAATCCTAGAATGGGTAAGGTTGGAAGGGACCACAGTGCATCATCTGGTCCAACTTCTCTGCTCAAGCAGGGTCATCCTAGAGCACATTACATAGGATTGCTTCGAGACAGTTCTTGAATATCTTCCATGTTGGAGACCAGTGCGCGATCACCTGCACAGTGAAGAAGTTCTTCTGCGTGTTCAGATGGGATCTTCTGTGCATCAGTTTCTGATGCCCATTGTCTCTTGTCCTATTGTTTGGTACCGCCAAGAAGAGTCTGATTCCATCCTCTGGACAGCCCCTCTTCAGGTATTTATACACATTAATGAGGTTCTTCCTCAGGTATCAATTCTTGGGACTGAACAGGCCCAGCTCCATCAGCCTTTCTTCGTAATAGAGACACTCCCATTCCTTAATCATCTTTTTTGCCCTCTGCTGGACCTGCTGCAGGAGCTTTTTGTCTCTCTTGTGCTGAGAAACCCAGAACTGGATGCTCCAGCACTGGAACATTCCAGATGTGGCCTCACTAGGACTGAGTAGAGGGGCAGAGATCTCTCCCTTGACCTGCTGGCAATGCTCTTCATGATACACCCCAGGATTCCATTTGCTTTACTGGCTCCAGGGCACACTGCTGGCTCATGGACAGCTTGTTGTCCATGAGGACCCAAATGTCCTTTTCTGTAGAGTGGCTTTCCAGCAGATCAGCCCCCAGCCTGTGCTGGTGCATGAGGTTATTCTCCTCTAGGTGCAGGACCCTGCATCTGCCCTTGTTGAATTTCAGACAGTTCTCTGTCCATCTTTCCAACCTGTTGAGGTCCTGCTGAAGGGCTGCACAGCCCTCTGGGGTATCAGCCAATCCTCTCAGCTTTGTGTCATCAGCAAACTTACTGAGGAGGCCTCAGTGTGACCTTGAATGACCTTTCATCCAAGTCATCCATGAATGAGTTAAACAATACTGGGTACAGTATTGAACCTTGGGGGACACCACTAGTGACAGGCATCCAATGAGACCCTCTGCCACTGATTACAACCCTCAGCCAGTTCTCAATCCAACTCACTGTCCACTCCTCCAGTCCACACTTCCTGAGTTTGCCCATGAGGATATTGTGAGCGACAGTGTTGAAAGCCTTGCTGAACTTGACGTAGACAATATCCACTGCTCTCCTCTCATCCATCCAGGTAGGTGTTTCATTGTAGAAGGCAACCAGCTTTGTCAGACATGATTTACCTTTAGTGAATTAATGCTGACTACTTCTGGTCACCACCTTATGATCCATGTGGATAGATATGGCCTGCAGAAAGATCTGTTCCATCACCTTTCCAGGAATTGAGGTGAGGCTGACTGGCTGGTAGGTCCCAGACTCCTATTTTTGCCTTTTTTGAAGACTGGGGTAACATTTCCTTTCTTCCAGTCCTCAGACTGGATGATCTCCCGATCTCCATGACCTTTCAAAGATGATTCTGAGGGGCCTAGTTGTGGTGTTTTCCAGCTCTCTCAACACTTGTGGATGCACCCCATCAGGGCCTTTGGACTTGTAGATATAAAGTTTTCCTAGATGTCTTCCCACTTGTGTCCCTGGGCTGTTGTAGTTCATAGTCTAGCCCATTGGCTTAAGAGTTGCAGCTCTTCAACCTTCAGCTTCTGTGGCTAAATCCAGGAAAGGATGGTGAATTGCCTGGTGCCTCAGTCTGTTGTTCCACCTCTTGTTCGATGGCCTGGTGTTATTTGCTAGAGATTAGGCCAGATTCAGAAGCCTCCAGATTCTGTCTGACTGTTAGATACTAAGAACCAAAAGCAGATCTGACTTTACAGGTTAGTGATCATCTTTGATAAATTGGTAACTGGATCTGTTCCAGAGCAGACTTTGAGGGACAGGAGAGAAGAGTAAGAGCAGAGGATTGCCCTGTATTGTAGTGAAATGCTTCAAACAAGGAAAGTGAGAGGGGCCTGTAACTCAAGGCTTGAGTTTTTATGTTGGTTGTCCAGTAGTACCGCCTAGTACAGGTTTTTGTTCTTTTTTTCCCCATAGTTTTGGACTGGTAGCCCTGAGAAGCCCTTTATGAATTGTAAATCAGGTTGATCAAGGAGCTTTTAAAATGCATATCCTGGGCTTGCATGTGGGTTTATGTGATGGGACTACTGATATTGAGCCTTTAGAAGTATTTTCTAACCAGCTCTCTGAGCTTTCTTCAAATCAAATGTCCTGTTCATCCCCACAGCTTGGGATAGAGGTTTCTCACACAAATATTTCTTCCAAATTTCTCTTTAACTCTTATGGCCTTGCATATTTATGTAGTGGCTAAAGTGTGGGTGTCTGTTTTCTGAGCTTTGCTTGCAAGCAAGCTCCTTGGGGCAGGGAGCATCTGGCTGGAACAAGTCTGTGCATTGCCAGTCAAACTAAGCCCTTAATTAGTGGCCCTAGGTGTTATCAGAATGAAACAGTTGGATTGTGGTGTGTTTAAAAAATTAACTGGCTGGAACATGCAGCTGAAGAAAACTGAGCACTTTAAAGATGGCAATTTCATTACAACTTTGCTGTTGACATGAACAACTTTGCAGGTGATACAACTGATTTTTTCCAATCCACAAAAGTTGTTAAACTACTTATGTACTTGGCATATTCATGCTTGTCCTGGGCAGAGATAATTCAGCCATGTTTGTCACTTCCTTAATGTTGATCAATGGTATGAAGTCATATGTGAGTGTTCTGATAACAGAGAACTGCATTTCTCTGCTATGGAATTTTAGCCTTATGCTTGCTCACAGGGGAGTTGTAGACTAGGCACTGAAAAAGCTCTTACATACCCTTGCAGCTTATGTGTGTGCATGCACAGTGCTGGGGAGCAGCAAGTCATGTCAGTTGTTTTCTTCTGCCATCTGTGTGTGGAATCAGCTAGGAAACTCTTGTCTGGTTGGGCAACTGGGCATCATCCTTATCCTTCCTTACATGAAGGGCATTCAGTTGGCTATGCAAAAGTAACCTTAAGCTTGCAGGCTTAAGGTCACTATCCCAGTAGTAGCTAGTTACTCTACAGAGCCAGGAGTGTTGTTTTTTTCCTCCTTAGACCAAGAAAGAGTGGAGTAGCATTGTAACTGATGCACAGTGGGTGTGCTTTCAAAGATCTGTGTAAGGGTTCATGCCTAGTATGAATGAGGACAGACTAATTTCCGTCTTACTTTGCACTGAGTGCTTGTCATGTGTCACAGGTCTTCAGGCTGGCTGAAGACAGCTTGGCACAGTGAAAACTTATCTTTGTCTGACTGCTGTGTGTATTCAGGTTTTTTCTCCCTTGTGGGTTTTCAGCAGATCCCACCAAACAGGTTCATTCCTCTAGAACTGTAGGACTGTTTTACGTTGAAACTTTGCTTTTTCTTCCTATTAACAGCTGAGTTTTTAAGTACAGTTGTGACTACTGGTGCATCTAGGAATATGCCTAAAAAAATATGCTAGTGGGTTAGAAATGCTGTGATAGATACTTAGCCAAGGCAAAGAATAGAACAGGCAATCCCAACTACTTTAAGCCTTAAGTTTTTGAGACTTCTGCCTCAGGCATTGTAAAATAATAGGTTTGCAATTCTTTCTACTTGTCTTCGAAGGTCTGAATCTTCAAGAGTTGTGCAGACATCCAGTACTGATAATCTCCTGTAATGACTTAATTCCAGAGAGTGATACTTCAGACAAATTGCAGATACTGCAAATACAGCATGATGAAGCATTCATTGGTATTGGGGAAACTCGTTGAGACATCTTCTCAGCTGGCCTTTATGACTGATAGGAAAGTATGGACTAGATTAAAAAAAAAGTCCATCTCCCAGTGTCATAAAGAGCTTATATTTCCCAATTCTTGATTTTTATTTGAATGAAAAATTGAATTCTGAAAATGCAGTGCTATGTGTTTAATCTGTTTTCACTGAAATAAATACCAATCTATTTTGCTTTGCGGGGTAGTGCAGTTCTTCATTTCCTGTTGTCATGCATTGTCTTACAAGTCTTGAATTTGTTGCACTGCTTGGAATGCTAAAAGTTTCCCTGAACAGGAAAAGAGCTCATATTTGAGGTGAAAATAGAAAGCAGAATGAGATCAACATTTATTTTAATTACGGCTTTTGCAAAAAAGTGGGTTCACCCTTCTTTGAAATAAAAAGTAAGGTTTGCATCTGCTTGGGACATCTCTGTGGAGTCGTGGGTGGCACCACTCTCCTGTAATGTGCCAGTCTGGCCAGCTTCCCTGGCTGTTCCTGGAGCATGCCTGGGGTCACAGAAGTGTTGTTGGGATGTCTCAGTATGGGAACCAAGGGCTGTATTCCTTTTCAGTTGGAAATACACTCCCACCCACATTGTAGGCAGCGCCAAGCCCTCCTACCCCCATGCCTTTATCTGTAGCCCCTCTTCTCCTGTTCAGTGGGATTCAGGTTGCTGGGTGACCCAACTCTTCCTAGCAACCAGCATCCCAGGTATGTGTGCACTCAGGGCTGGTTTCTGCTGCAGTAACTGTTGTACGTGGCCGTGGGCAGAGCCTGTTTGTCCTCTTGCCACCATTGACCAGCAGAGTCAGCCAGCTAAGCTGTTTTTGAATAGGCACCAGCACCACCCACAACTACTCAGCATGAACACTCAGGCAAGGATTTAGAGGAAAGCCAATTAGTTGTGACCTTTATCTGCACTGAAAGCGTTCCCTGTGCAGCATGAAGTCTGCTGTGACCCAGGCCTAAAAGTTGATGTAAAGGACATCTGGCCCAATGTGACCTATGCAGAGCTGTCTCCATGCCAGTCTGGGCACAACCCAAGCTGTGGGGATGCAGCACACAGGCAAAGCACAGTTCATAGAAGGTTTCTTCTGGACCAGCATGGTCACTGCTTGGTGGGGAGGAAACTCAGGGTGCCTATAGACATTTCTTCCCTCTTGCTATGTTGTTCTTGATTTTTTTGCCCATTTTAACCTCCTCTGTGCCATGGGTTGGCATGTTTGGACATTGACCTGGCCTCTGTATGTACCTCAGTCTACATGTCACACCAAATTGTTCAGTTGTTGTAGGACAGGCATTTTGAGACTGGGGTATCTTGTTTGGTTTGGTTGAGGCTTTTTTCCTCCTCTGTAATAACTGCAGCACACCAAATGCTTGACCGGGTGAACTTCTGCTGTTCTGCCTTTGAGACAGCCCTAGCAAAATGGGAGTGCCACGACAGAGTACCCTTGTGAGGTTACATCATGTGAAGAGCTTGCATGGTTGCTTCTCTAGTCCAGCCTTGATGACTTGATGGAGGGTGAAACACTGTGGATGCTTATGGAAACCTGCTGTTGGACCTGGATGTAAGAAAGTTGCTTGGAAGGTTTGCACCGAAGCTGCCACAATAATTTGCTTGTGCAGTAATCCAAATCCTGATTCTTTCTAGTTGTTCAGTGTTAGCATGTCAGAATATCATCTAGAGGTGGTAGGAGCTAAAAGCCCAAAGAAGGTTCTGTGAGTATCAACTTTGCAAACAGCTGATATGAACCAGTCTTTGTTTCCAACCCTGTCCTCCCCTAGGACTTAGCCTGGCAGCTCACTATCCAGGCTCAGTCCTGCTGCAGAGCCACTTCAGCTTGCCAAGGCTTGAGTTGAGGTGCTGGAAACAGATCATTGCCTGTGCCCCACTGGCATGTGCCTTTTAGATGAGTGTTGTCACCAAGGAGATGTGGTGAAACCTGGGGAGGTGTCCCCTGAGTATGGTAGACTGTGAGTCTGTGGGCTGCCTTCCTCAAATAACATGACACGGTTACTTGTTATACCCAGCAAACACATTTGAGAAAAGCCCTCTACAGCTTTGCTTGGACTCACCTCCCAACCCTTGTTCCAGCATCAGCCCGTATGAGAAGACCTAACAGCTCTGGGCTTGAAACACCTCCTGAAGGGAAAAAAAGGAAATCAGTGCCTGAGCTTAGGTGTCCTGAGGAGGTTTTTCTTAGTCATGTCTCCCGTTTCATGGATGGGCTCACCTGAGGTTTGTTGCCTGACTGCAAGGTGGGTGGTCCTTATCTGAATTTAGATTTAGGAAAGGACAGGAGATGCCTGGGTTAAGAATTCCCAAATACCTCAATATTCACAAACGTCCGCAATGAGAATAGGTGAACCTTGGTTTCTGATATTTTTAGGGACCAAACTATTGATTGACCTTGGGTAGCTGATTAATTGATTTGTCTGAGCTGCAAACCTGGTTTTGAGCCACAGATTTTAAGGACATGACATAATTCAAATTGCTGATAGCATAAAGATCCTATCCACTCACACTTACTTTGTTCAGAATTCTGTCTCTTCTTACTCCTTCCTCATGGGGTCACATTGTTTCCATGATGTATGCTGTTTTTTATTTAACTGATGATGTCCTTACTTCTTGGCATAAGAGGCCACAATCCACCAAGCTCTATATGGGCATAAGATGAGAATAAAATTGCCTTTGGCTGAACAGGGAATTTCCCATCTTGAGGAAAGGTGCCAGACAGGCAACTAGGTTCCCCAGTTAGCTGAGAGTGTGTCTGGATGTAAGCTGGAAAAATATAAAATAATCCTTCCATATCCTGTCACCCAGTTATTATACACAAAGCCAAGTGGCTGTTCCAGACAGTTGTCTGCAGCCAGATTGTTTTTGTATGTGTGTTTCTTTTTTCCTTTATAATTTTTTCTTTATACCTAGGAGTTGGTTATTCCAAAGGAATAAATGTTCTTTGGCCAATGGCTAATTAACAGGAGAGAGCAGTGGAATTTGGTGTGGAGCATATGAAGTGAAATAATTCAGAAGCTTGAAAAATCTGCAGATTCCCTGTATCTGTTCCCTGTTTTGTTCTCAGAAAACCCTTTTTTCTGGCTTTGAAGGAACAAATTATTCTTGGGAAACCCCTCAGTGGTATTTTGCAGAGGGCAGCAGTGCAATGCAATGCAACTTTTCCCAGCTTGCTCCTAAAATGGTATGTGGGAGTGCTGATTTAGTATGTGGTGCTCGGATGCTGTCTTAGTAGCATTCTCTGTTAAAAAGAGGTGAGTTGGATCTGGAAGAGCACTTGAGTTTGTTTTGTGCATCCGCTGAAGTTGTGACATTGCAAGTAAATGCATCTGTTCCGTGTTCCGCTTCCATTAATGGAGCTTAGGAGCATCCATCGTGTGTTAGACCTACAGTTTCCCTGGTATCCTATCTCCAGCAGGCACTAGAGGTGGGCACCCACAGGAGACAGCACGTATTTTGATCTTGGGTTCTTCTTGAGACAGAAGTGCTGTCTGTGCACTAGTAGCCCAGTAGACTTCTTTTACCTAAACCTACTCATTTTACCCCACCAAATCTATGTAGGGTCTTCCCATCAAGAACATCCTGCAGTAAAATTTTTCTTTCATACCTTACCTACATGTTGCTGAAGGATCACATGTTGTTTGGTTGGGACCTGCCTCACACTAATTTAATTTTGTGCCTTCTGTATCATATATTGGAGAAGAGAGGAAATGTTCAAATTCTGTCTTTATGCCACTCATCTCTAGCCCATCCCTCTGTGTTCAGGATTATCCGAGAACCCCTTTGTCAGATTTTCCCAACTAGGAACCTCTTGGAGTCACACAATGCTTACCAGGAAAGGATCTGGTTCAGTGAGAGCCATTGCAAGTTTTCACATGTTCCTAACTCTTACTTTAAAGGTGCCTGACCAGGTGGATCAAAGATGTGGTCTGAAAGGATTATCCAATATTACTGGCTTGCTCCCTGATAAAACAGAAGAGGTTTAGTGTAAATCCATAGAGAGCTGCTTGCACTCAGAAGGGTTAATGTAGGATTTTGAGAGGAGAAGCCTGAAATGTCTCATGTGCTCCAAATGCATTTTCCAGCCTGACTGTAAGGCATTGTTTCCTGTGTTTGCAAATCTGGCTAATGTAGTTCTTTATGGCTGAGCAGAGGTGAGTGTCGAGTGAGGTCTCCCAACACAAGCAGCTTCTCCTCAGCTAAGGAAGTATCTCAGGGCAAAGGCAGCTGCCCTCTTTGGGCCTTTTGAGTAGGGAATGGAAAAACTGTTACCAGATGTGTTGTTTATGCCAGCTGCTGTCAGCCATCCTTCCCTGGTTGAGGGGACTCATGGAATGCTGAGGAGTTGTTGGAAGCAGTCAGAGAAACTGGCCTGTGCAGAGAGACCTTTTTTCATCAAGCAGTGTAATAGCTGAGCTAGGCCAGTGGGGTTGGGTGTGTTTAAATCCCTGTGGCCAAGGCAGGAATGGTTGGCACTGGTGTGAGCAGCCATGTCCCATCTCCCTTTCCTCAGTAAATGCATTACAGATAAGATTAGCTATTATAGGTGCCTCTCCAATTCTAGGTGTCCCTTTACATCTTCCTCTTATGTCTGAAAGGGTTGTCAGCCTGTGATAAATAGTGCTGCTTTTAATCTGACTGCTTGGAGCTGAGTTTCGGCAGCAAATGGGCTGTAAATTACAGGTGGAGCTAAGTCACTGTATCTTAATGCAGGGTGGATGAGGCCCTGTAATGAAGGTCTTTAATCCTTCAGGCTCCTTTATGTCTTTCTAGACTGCTGTGCTTTGTGGTGTTAAAACTGCTGAATAACACTGCTCCTGCCGGGTGGGAGCCAGGGGGATGCCAGGGCTCCAGGCTGTGAGCTGTCAGGGGAGTTGACCTCCTTTGCAAAGGCATCTCTTTGCAGCACAGCTGTTTTGTAGGCTCCTGCCTCTTTCTGATGGGTGCTTCCCAACATTGCCACCTCATTTCTTTGTTCTCGTCTGAAATATGCCATCTCCCCACATGGAATGAGGAAGCTCAACAGGTAAACGATAGCCTTCATGGGAATCCTTGAAACTTGGATACAAATTAGCCATAACTCCCTTGCAGGTGACTGCCAGCTGAGGCCAGGCTGTGCTGTGTGTTAGTACTGAGTAGAAGCTCAGTGATGGGAGGAGGGTAGGAGATCTGTGGGAGACCTACTGGGAAGTGGAATATTTCTGAGCTTTATTTGCAGGAAGAAGTGGAGTTGGAGGAGTGTATGGTTTTTGTCACTATAGCAAGAGCTATAAACCTTAGCCAGCCTCTTAAGTGAACAACATAGGGATGGTTTGAGAATATTGTAAAAATTCCTGCTGTCAGAGAGAATGATACGTATCACAGCATGGAGCTGCACCACTCCCCAGGCTTCTGAACTGCAGAAGTGGTCTTGTTTTGTAACATAGGGGTCTGAGAAGTCAAGGAGGAAATTGAAGGATTAAAGATTCTACTTCTGTGGTAACACCTCTGTTACCAGCCCCCATCCACCTGCTGAGTGAGGGCTGTAGTGACTTTGTTCTATCTGTAATTTTAACATGTGAAATTTATAACCTGTGAAATCATGGCCCCAAACATGACTGCAGCTATGGTTAATCAGAGAGATTCTTGTTCTCATAGTGGCATTAAGGATAAATAAACTGAATGGCGTTCTCTCAGGTTTGGAGTATTTTGGGTGGTAAGGACCAGAGTCTGGAATATTTTGGGTGGTAAGGACCAGAGTCTGGATGTTTTCTGTCTAAGAGGCCTTTTAAAGACTAATTTTTTAGTTGATAGCATTCTTTTTGTCTTCTGTTGTCACCCAAATTTGATGTCTGATGGGAGGAGTGTGTGCCTTTATACTGCTGCCTATACCATTGATAGAACTGAGTCTGTTCTAGTCTCTTTGAAAGTACTTATTTCTATCTTGAGTGGAATTTAAAAGGATGATCTTGGGTTTAGTCTTGTCCAGAGTTTTTGAGAACAGATCCAGGGCAGATAGGAGTCTCAATTGCAGGCATCAGGTACATTCACTTCCCTGTGACTGGGGGACATCAGGTGTCTGCTGTTCCTGGTGAGTCCATGTGCTCATGCACCATAGACTCAGTGGTGCGGTATACAATACTTTTCTGGATTAATGATTAAGCATCTGGACTTGCTGGGGGTTTGTTTGTTTTTGTTTGGCAAAACCCCCATGTGTTTTTATCTTTAAGCTTCTGCAAAATCATCTCAGCTTAGCCCTAGAAAAAGCAGGGAAATATTTAGAAAAAGGTTTGGTGCACACTCTGACTGCTGCCAAGAGAAATGGTGTGTGGCACATCAAAGAGTGCAGAGAGTCAGCTGTATTCTGTAGGTTTGGCCTGAACAATATTTTGACCAGACTCTTTGTACCCCTTCCCAGTGCTGAAGCCAGCCCCACTGCACTTGTCTCTGCACAGAGTCCTCCAATTTACTCTGCTTGCAGATGAGGATCCCCAAGATTAGGGTAGTGCCCTATCTTTGCTGTAGTTTTACTCAGGTTTGGCCACAGGTGTAAATTCTTTCCAGCAGTTGTAGACAGTAGATAAACATAATCTCACCATGTAAATCATGTGGTCAAAACACACCTGTGTATGTGTTCATAAAATTACAGACAGAGGGAGGAGATGACTGAGTAAGAGGACCACACATGTACCTCCTCACACCCACCTACTACTCACGTCCTCACTGGTCTATGTAAACCTGGTGCTTTCCTCTCAAGATGCAGGTAACCCAGCTTAAGCCTATGGTTCTGGAAGTCAAGGTCAGTCATTGTTCCTCGGGGGAGAAGCTCAGTTTTCCATGTTCTTTGGTTAATGACTCCCACAACTTGCACCCTGAGAGCTGCCAGTCACTATGTTTGCCTGTGGTAAGCACTGAACAAAATTGCAAATTTAACTACCTGGAGTGACTCTTTGCTTCCCTCAAATCTGTGAAACCACTGATGGTTAAGTTGACTCCAGGCCCATGCAGAAGATGACACGTCTGACTAAACGTGCAGCGTTCCTACAACAACGGGAATTTTGCTGTCTTTGTCATGATGGGGCAGGCCTGGAAAACAAGGGCCTTGAGGAGTGCTGTGTCCCACTGGCCCATCCCTGCTTTCCCTGACCCAGACAGCTGCTCTGTCAAGCAGCACCATGCTCAAGGGTTATGAACTCTGGGTATGAATTGTAGCCATTTGCAAGGAAATGGAGAAAGGAGTTTGAAGGCAGACCTATTATGAAAATTAAAAAGGAAAATGATAACAATATGAGGGAGGAAAAAAAGACTTTAGAAAAGCTTTTCCGAACCATGACTGTTCTGGCTAGAAGTTTAGCTGTTGAAGGACCCCAGCTGTAAACCCCAAATGTAGTCTGGGCAATTATATCTCATTTGTGTATGTTTGATTCTGCTGCTTTTCTTGAGGAGAGAGCAAGACTGTTGTACTAGCATAAATGTTCTCTGTAATGCTGAATATCCCTCAAATAAGATTAAAGGAGATCTTGGGAAAGGAGTTACATGTTAATTTGAAAATCTGTTTGACTCATTCCTTCCTTCCTCATGTTGTTCTGTGGCTCAAAACTGCCTTTCGGTGTCTCATCATTTCCCTTGTTCTCCAATGCTCTCTAATTCAGAGTTTCTTATAATTGACAGGATGGCACCTCCCTCATTCAAGATCAGGCAGTGTTCTGTGGCAATTGCACCAATTGCTGTCCTGGAAAAGTAATGCTGGGAATATTTAGTAAAATGTTTTTGCTAAAGCCAAACAGTGGGGCTGGAAAGGAGCCAGCAGCAGAACCCTGTGCTGTAGGCTACCCATGTCTATAGCAGCTGCCTTGTAGGCAGTGTGGCAGGGAAAAGGTAGGTGAGCATTGGTTTAATTTCTCCAATCTGAAACCTGAAGAAATGGAAATCAGATTCCCATAGCAGAGATATCAGTAGTCATTGGAGAGCTCATCATCCCTTTCTGTTTTTGTGCCAGTAACCACTGTGTGAGATCAACTCAGCAAAGTCTCTTTCCAGGGCTCTTGGATGGGACTCTAGTTAGTTGCAGGATTCCCTGGAGTGGCCAGCCTCAAATGAATGAGCCTGTATCACAAACAGCTTTATATGTGGCAGCACAGGCAACATTGGCCTCTGCTGGGGAAACCACCTCCCTGGAGGTAAACTCCTTCCCTCCTTCCCTCCCAGAAGGAGACTGGGAATGATGCCCTCCAGGCTGTGTGCATTCTTGATTTAAGCTGGAAACAAGGGGTTGCCTGTGGTCGGTTGTATCTTTGGATTATCTCTTCCTCTCAAATACACCCTCCACTGCATCAAACCATGCTTTTGGTGTTACAGGTTTTTAGGACAATGCAGCCTTTGAGTGAAGCCTGTGGTGAGAGTTTTATTCAGCCTTAGAAGTGAGATTCCTTCTCCTTTGTAAGCTCACAGATGATTCTTAATGTCATTACTTTTGATTGTATCGTGTGGGTTGATTTCTCTTCTGTAAGCAAAACCAAGAGGAACTCCACTGTAACAGGATGGGGCTTTTTTTATTGTCTGGTGTATTTCAGGGTTTTAGATTTTAAGGGTGATGGGACCCTTTAGGACCTGGGCAATTCCAGTTGCAGCCAGTTATTATTCAGTTGACAAGCAGCAGTGTGATGGGACAGATTTTTCTCTCTAGTTTTTTCTGCTGGTTTGTCTGTCATGTGGAAACTCCCTTAAAAGTCTAAGCTTTACACTCAATGCTCCTTAAATACCATCTGGTTATTTTACACAAACCCATTTTCCCTTACTGGAGATGGATGCAAAGCCAAATGCATGGGGAAGTTTGTTCATGTTTCCATCTGGCATAGAAGGAGTCCTTAGCCTGACAGAAGGCATGTCAGGTGCTGGAGCTGAAGGACCCAGGTGTAAGACTGAGATCCTCATCAACAGGAGAGTGCTATCTGATGCATTTCCTGAAGAAGGACAGAAGGGTGGATGAGGCTCTGTCCTTTGTTTTCTGGCTTGTTTTGTGCCATGTGGTAAGCATTCAAATATGTGAATTGAAGGTTTTCTTTTATCTTTAATTTTGCATGTTAAGGTACAGAGTGTATTTGGCACAGTCCTGGCAACCTGTTCCAGTTGTCCCAGCTTGAGCAAAACTGTATGATATCAAGAGGTGTCTTTCAGTCTGAACAGTTCTGCAGTTTATATGCTGTGAATGAAACCATGGTCTGGTGGGATCTCTGACATGGAGATCAAGCTTTCTGTTATAGCAGTGCCACGGTTCTGAATTTGTGGGGAAAATGAGGCTGTACTGCCTTGGACAAAAGTCATCTGTAGCTAATATAAAACAGGGACTGTGCAAGGGAGCCTGAAGGCCTGAACTCAATACTGCTGTGTTTAGTGGAATGGTTTTTGAGAACAGGAAAGTGTTAGTGTTAAAGCCTGGGAAGAGTCAAGGCAGTGGGCATTTTATTTCCAACTAGTCAGAGCATTAGTCTTTGATTCCATATATCTTTATAGTTTTTTGGAAAGAGAATATTTTGATCTTCCATTAATCTTTGCCTATCTGGTGTTTTGTGGGAAGGAGTTTCATATGTGTAATTTCAACACTGCAAGATTAATGGTTAGCCTGCTGTGAATAATGAGTCTCTATTAGGGAACATGGGAGCTAGAGTCTCATATATAGGAGCTTGGGACATTTCTCTTAGCACAACCAGCATATAATTTGCATAAGAATTTACTAATAAAAAGAGAAGGCAACAATACTAAAATAGAAAACCTTGCTAAATGACAAATGGGAGGAAAATGATGATGCCTGAGGGAAAAACGTGAAGACCAAGCAGGAGGATATTTTACATGTATGTAACCCACACAAAATCAGAGATGAGAGGACTTCTGAAAGACCGTGCAGGTCATGGAATGTCAGAGGCAATATATAACCTGTATACTTCCCTAATGCACAAAATGCAGTTACTGGGCTTCAAGGCTTTCATTACAGTTAGTCTGTGTTGTATATTAAGTAACTATTCTAATTTCTGAGGGTATTGTCTAGAACAAGGTTACATTGACACCAGTAGGAATAATGGGAGAAACCAAGTTTGAGTATTGAGAGAAATGTGCTACTGATACGATGTTCTTCCAGAAGAAAAGGTGGATGTCAGGAAGAGTAGTTCAATAGGTGACTCTAATTGCCTGGATTCTGAAAAGTGTTCGATGTGTTGCTCATAAAAATTGTAGTCATTTAAGAAGTGGGTGCTTACTTTCCATGGCTGGCATCAGGGAGGTCATTAGCAAGACTGTGCCAGTCCCTTTTTTCCATGAAGCATGTCATGTTGTCCTACTCTTTTAATATCTTTGAGATATACTATGGGACCAAATCCACACGCTCAGTAACTTCTGTTTTGAAAGAGCTTTCTCTTTTCTCGCAGGTACTCTGAAGAAAGTGTTGAGGGGCTAAGTGTTCGGGGCACCTCACAAGGGATTAGTCTTGGATTGCCTGTGGGACTGGGGAGGACTTAGTGGAGGAAAGTTACCCACATGAGACTAGGGGTTAGCAAAATTGCACTTGCACAGTAAAGAGTGAATATTTTGGAAGCCCAGGCCCAGTAGACACAAAGGCCTTCAAAATGTCAATCACTGACTCAAATCCAGCTTCTGTTTTAAGCATCTCAAGCCAGCGATGTTGTGCAGTAGCTGTTTGACCTGCATGTGCTAGATGTCATTGCCTCCTCTTTGGAAGCAGCGCCAGGCCATATATTGACATTTACGTTGTGCCAAAACTCAAGCTGATAGATTTCCCACGCAGAGCTGTTAAACCTCACTGAAAATCTTCCTGTGTCCAAATGAAAGGTTTTTATTTGGGAGCGAGCCACAGACTAAGGTCAGTACCTCTTGGGTTAGAATGGGAGCCTTAGCTTTTGTAATGGAGACAGGACCTCTGTCTGTGTGTACAGCAGCTTGCACAATGGCAACTCAGTGTCCGCTGTCCCCTCTGTGAACTACCATGGTACAAACAAGGTATTATACCTGCTCTGGGGGCAGCTAGAAGTCTCTGTGTTTGGCAGTATTCCTCAGTGCCAGCTGCCTTTATTAAATGATGCATGTGTGAATACGTACAAGAAAATTCTAGCTGTGGTTGGGAAAACAACCCCCTGCATTTATTTCAAGAATATAGGCAGTGGGGATAAAACTGTGCCACTTGCCTGATTCATCATTTGACAGTTGAGAAAGTAGTTTAAAGACTAGCAAGGAAGGAAAATAATTTTTTAAATTTATTTCTTGAAGGGCATTGTAAATATAGAAAGGCAAAAGGTGGCTTTAAAAAAAGGAGGATAAAAAAGTTGTCAGTATGCTTTTGGGGAAACAAAGCCCCCAAACACAATTCTGAAGGATGGTTACAAAAATAGGTGTATTGACTTAATAGCTGTCAAATTCAATATCAGCCAGAACTTTTCCACTATTACTGTTTCTCTGCATCACTTATGTGTGTCTTTCATAGACACCTAGTTAAGTGTAGCTGCTCTTTTGGGTCTCTAGGAGGCTGAAAGACTCCAAGGATATTTCCCTAGGGTTGGGAGGTGAAATTGGGTCCATATCAGTGTAAGGGTTGCATACTGTCTCATCTCCTATAAAAAGTCAAGCATAGCATATCAAACACACTTAAAATGGAAACACAGCATGTAACCTTTTGAAACCTATTGCCACTGGATTCTGTTATGAGCAAGTAGCTTGTGAGACAGCTGAGAACGATGGCAATGTTTGTTGTTATTGTGAATAAAAAGGTGTAAGGAATAGTGAAGTTCTTCTTGTAGTGATCATCCAGAACTGTTTCTTATAAAGGTTCCTTTTAAGTATTGCATTTTCCTTTGACTCATTTGGGTTTGGCTGTTGCCAGGCACACATACTAAGTTGTGTAGCTCAGAGGTTTGATCTAATAACTTCCAGGTATGCTCTCTGCAGCCAAACAAAAGTCACTTTAGAAACAAGGTCAGTAAGAATTTCCTCTGCTTAGGAAACTTGGTAGCAGTGTAATCTATCTGACTTACAAAAGCTCAGTTTCAGATCTCTCAACCCTTTCAAGAGGCAACTACCAAGTTTGTTCAGTGTTAGAACATGGTTTAAGTAAGTGGGTGTTTGTGAATACAGCAAGTGGTTTCAAGTCCATTGGCTGATGGTCCTGAAAGGTCTTGACAGACAAAATATGTGAGGCATCGGTACTCTTGGACCATTTAAGAATGTCCAGTGGTACTGTAAAATTCTGTTCTGGAGGGGACAGCACAATGGTATTGTTTGCATTTCTGTGAAATCCTGTGTCTTATTTCTATTACATTATTCATGGTTGCCTTGTAGGAAAGCAAGGTGAGTCTGTTCTGTGGTGGCTTGTGTGTGAACCTTCAAGGGGGAAGTGTGGGTATGTACACAGGATGGCTAAAGTTAACGTGCCACTTCCATGTGTGGGTGCCGTGCAAGATGATAGTGCTGTTGACAGGATGTGTCTTTATTTCGACAGTGGAGATTTTGGAGATTCGGTTATCCACGTGATGTGGATGTGGTAAGCTGTGATGGTTATAGGCTTCATGGCTGGGAAGGAACGGGCAGGATATGTTCATTGTTCTTGGGAAAGAGTTGGTGGTGCACTAACGTGGAAAAAATGGTGGGTTGTGTATTTTTTGTTGCTGCAAATAAGAGGATACAATGGGAGTTTGAGGCTGGGAGATGAGGATGTGTATACAGGGAGGTGCTATGGCTGGCTGTGTGTGGTTAGGTGGGATGGATGCCTGCAGGATATGAGAGTGGGAGGGTGCGGGAAGTGGCTTGGGCAGCAACAGGGCAACATTCAGTGTTCATGATGAAGCCTTTTCTTTCTCCTTGTCCCTAGATCTCCTATCCCCCAAGTGATGAGGACAGCGACGACTCTGAGGGAGAGAACCAGGAACTTGCTCAGATCGACAGAGGTAAAGGGATGAGATAGGAGGATCCTGGGATACTGCAGCTGAAGTCTGTTTTGCTTTTCACTTGTGCTCTTGCAAGTGCCTCCTTCTCAGTCCCCAGTGTACCACAACTAGATGCATTAAATCAGTCACCTTGAAGCCTTTGGGACCTCACAAAGAGAAGCTAGTGTTATCAGATGCTGCAGTCACATTTTTATTACCAGAGATAGACATTGTTAACCATGTGTTAAGGTCCCGGTGCACAGTTGGTCCACAACTGTGCTAACAGCAGATCTGGGACTAAAAATTATCTTCTATTCCGTGCTTTTGTACCTGTGTCATCTTTGTTCTTGGTTTCCTCATCCTTGCCATTTTGAGTTTTGACCTTCAGTATCCTCATTCCCCTGACGAGTGCTCTCCGTTCCTCCAGTATTGTTGGTATTGGGCAGCCCTATCCTTACAACTAGCTAAGGGTGTTTGATAGAGACAGGAGCTCTGCTTTTGTTTTTAGACCTGGTCTGAAGTAACCCAGAGCTGCAGGTGAAATCTACAGTAAATGCATCTCTTGAGCTACGCTAAGTCTCTGCTGTTTGTGCATGCCTTATGCTCAAGTTCAAATGGAGCCTTATGCAAAGGCAGAAGAAGTTAAATTCCTGATCCATAGGCTATGTCTTGTCAAAATTCAAATCCTTGCTCCATGTGCTTAACATAGAAAGCACTCAGCGAAACAGGTGAAGAGTGCCCAGCTTATGGCTGAAGGCAGGCTCTTTTGTGTGACAAGTCTTGTAGTAGAGGACTTGTATCTCAGAAACCTCTCATATTTGAGCCACAAAGGTGACACTTAGAATAATGTAACTTTAGTGATCTCTTCTGCCTTGAGAACTGGTCACCAGAACGGAATGATTTTAGCTGGAGGTGAGTGCTGAGCGACACATTTGTAGCATCATGTCTCCTCTGTCCTGAGGAGATGAGGTGGGCGATGGGTCCACGTCCCTGCTCTGGAACTAGTTTGAAAGGGGATGTCAAGCAGTCTGGTCTGAACAAAGGTCTGAAAATTTCCAAAGGGAAGCATTCAGATGGGGGGATTTCATCTGAGGAAGAAAAAGTGGGAAAACAGCTCAGGAGTTGACTTGGGAGGACATAAAACCAACAGGTTGGGAGAAAACAGGCCAAATTTATTAGGGTGTGGAACACAGATCTGCTCTGCCACTCCTGTATCTCCTCCTCCCGCTAGAGAGAAGACGGAATTGTACCTTGACCCCTCTGGCCACCAACCAGCTCCAGAACCAGGAGAACCAATGCTGCAAGGTTCGGGCCCTCTTCCATGCCAACCTTGACCGCCACAGCTCGGAAGAGGAGCTGGAGCGCATCAACCGGGAGTTCGCGGCCGAGAAGCGCAAGTGGTCCCAGGTCAGCAGGCTTGCCTGCTGCAGCGACGGCAGCAACGCCTCCTCCAGCGACGAGGAGGTGAAGAACTTGTGCGCCATGTCCTTCCGGCCCGTGGCAGAGCAGGCGGACAGCCTGCACGCCAGCCCAAGCCCCGTGCTGTTCAGTGCCTCCCCTCCCAAGAGACTCCAGCCCCTGGTGCGGAGCCCAGCCTCCAGACCTTTAATCTTCACAAGCATGGGCACGGGCCTTGAGCAAGTCATGCCTTGTAAGAGACATCGACAAGGATACGGGGATAAGGTCAGCAGGCCCAGCCTCGACCTGGAAAAAATGCAGCAGGTAAGGCGGAACTTCATGCGAGGAAAGCGGCATTGCTTGAGGAAGAGGGGCTGTAAGCAAAGACACAAAAGGCTTATTGAGGCAGGGCTCAGCAAATTCATAGGGTTGCTGCTTATGGTCACGTGTCCAGGGGCGTATCTGGTACTTCTGCTGTCTGCCTAGGATAGACTAGGACTGATGGGGATACCTGTCCTGAGAGGTAAAGCTGCTGCTGCTTGAGTGGCTCCTACTGCAGCCGGACTGTTCTCTTGCTACCCCCATGGGGAAGGCAGCACTTGTACTCTTCTGATTCATTGCATGGCACAGGAACAAAATCACTGGCATTTGCTTTCATCAGGTTACCCCTGCTGCCATGATCTGACCTATGTCACTTCCTCCAAAGTAAATGAATTTCTTAGAGATGTATAAAAAAAGCATTGGATGAAAGTGGTTGTAGACTTGGTGGTGATGGGTATTTCACACTGTTGACTTCCTTAGGCCCAGGTCTCTTTCTGCCTTCTAGGAGTTTCACAGCAATGTAAAATGGTGCTTTTTACCTTCTTAACACTTTACAAACACAAACTGTGTGCAGTTTGCTCTAGGTGCAGTTACTCTTGATTTTGCAGGACATTTCTGGGGGCCTGGGATTGAGATGTGGAAATGCTAGGAGTTTGCTTTGTCTCTGCAGAGCCTAGGGAATGGGACATGCCTGAAAGTGGTGGGACAGGCTGCTCTGTGCAGTTCCCATCTGGTGCACCTCTTTCAAAGCACGTTGCTGTAGAGTTAGTATTTCAGCTCTCTTCATTATTTTTCTTTTTGCACTGGTATAGTGTCAGTTTGAAAGAGTATCTGCAGACATGTGCTGGCCTTAGTAAATTGCAGTAAGTTAAAAACAATTATTTTCAGTTCTGAATTTCCTCTCATTAGGGAAGAATTTCACTGCCTCTGGTTGGTTGGATGTATTAGTTTTAACCTTGCTAACAACACCCCCTTTAAGCCTGTAAGATGGACCCACTAAAAGAAAGGACTATGTATTTATTTTCTAAGATCTCTAAAAATGAGACTTCTCCATTTCCCCATTACATTGCTGCTTGTTCTCAGTCCTGCTGGCAGCATACATCCCATGAATACATAATGCAGAGACTTGTGTTTTCAGTACAGTTTTCCTCACCCCCTCTTCACCCTTCTAGCCAAGTTTCTGCTCACAGAACATTCAAAAGGCCCAGTCTTGCATTTCACATCACCCAAATCTTCTACTGATACTGACAGACTTTAATTAGTCTTACACCCTTATGAGAGAAGAAGAAAGCTGGTAAGCCTGTGCCCAGCCTTCTTTTTTTTTTCAGAGTGCATGTGAGTAAATGGGGAAATGTTCTTTTTGGCCCAGGTGATTTCTCTAATTTGGATCCCAGGCATAGCATCTGCCTACTCTGCCTTAAGTTCCTTTCAGCACTGTGTTTGGGAGTGTTTCGGTGAAGGTTAGGAGCTAATTTAAATAAGTTTTCCAAACTGTTGTGTTTTTTTTCTGGGGAAACCTTATGAGAACAAATTGTTTCCTAGTCTGTCTGCTATCTGTATTTCTGGATTGATTGTGGCATAAATTTTTGCAAAAGAATTTGGAAGATTTTTGCAAAAGATTTTGAAATCTGGAGTGGAGGTGATGGTGTTTTTAAAATATTTTTACTAGAGATGTCATTAACATTTCAGGTTGTGGAAATCATATAAAGAAAGGATAGTCACTTGGTGTTTTTGATTTGAAAGAAAGTATACTGGCAGGGATGACATGACACATACATGAAAAGTGAGATGCAGCCTGAATATTTTAAGTGTTGGGTCATTTGTATTATTTTTATAATTTTATTTGGTTAACTTTGAGACAATCCTGAAGCTTTATGATGACTTTTTGCTTGTTGCGAATGCTTATTACTCCTGTGCGAATCATTTAGGACCTTTATTCTCCACTTATAAAATGGGACCAGGGTGTTTCTTTTCTTGGTCTGTTTTTATTTTTCAACAGCAATCGTTCTCATTAACTGGCTGGACAGCGCTCGGCATCATGTGTTTTTTAATCAGGTAAACAATGCCAATAAGGAATGGTATGAGGCTTCATCTGGGCTCTGAACATCAAGCTATTCTTGATTTGTGATTCTTTTCCTTGCTATCATGTGCTTACCCATGAGAGTGCAGCTGAAAAATTTTTATCAGATAGACAATTTTGAGCAGCAGATATGTCTTCACTCTTATCCCTGAGCCTTACTTCCCATTTCTGCAGTTTTGTGCAGCTGACAGATGAAAAAGAGCATCAGACAAGATTAATTTGTGCCAGAAACAAATGCGTTCTGAGATAAGAAGATGCCCTGAGGGTGTGATGTGGTATGGGTAACTCAAGGGTGGATGAAGAGATGCTGAGTGCTTTGCATCAAATTCTGTTTATATTGGATGGTGATGGAACATAGGCCCAAAGAGTAGTGGTGTGGAGTGGCTCTGTGTTGGGATACTTTAGCTATTCTTAGGGTTGAACAGCCCAGGACAGCTTTTGCAGGAAGGCCATGGATCAGTGATGCATCATGTGCAAATATCTCCTTGCGTTCTAGTGAATTTGGTGCTGTTTGGTAAGAAAGAGGAGCAAATTTGGGAGGGACAAGTGGGTTGGGAGCAATAGGAGTGCTTTTAAGGGGTTAGGGAATGCTCTGCTTTCATGGACTGTGAATAAATGGAAATCTCCATCATCCATGCCTTTCAGTTCAGCTTCCTGAAGCAGGGAAGGCTGCACAGGAGCAGGTTTAAAAAGTCCTGTTTTGGTTAGGTGTCCAGCCATGCCTTTCTAGCTTCACAGAGTAAAGTGTCCTGCCTTTTTGTGTCCCAGACATGAGTTTGTACAGTTGGCAGGTGTGTTTCCAACCCTGGCTGGCTGGTCAGCTGGTCACCAGTCTCTCCCTGCTGAGGCTGAGTTGAGGGCATTTCAATGCTTGCTTTTCTTCACTTCTTCAAAGGATTAAAAAATTATCTCAGAAGGCTTCCATTCTTTCCCTTAATTGGGCAGAAATACCTTGGCTTGTGCAGACACCCACATTGCTGCAGTGAATGCCCTCTCCCAGCATGGACCTGATCATGGTCTGTGGGCAGACCCGTCCTTGCATGCAGGCTCTGCTGCCAACCACTTGTTATGTAGCGAGGGCTGTGGGTGTCCTAGAAAATCTCTGGCTGCTGCCACCTGTTAACTTCAGCATATCTGGCTTTTTTGGCAATGTTGAGAGCACAAGGTCAAGGAGAGCAGGGCCATCCTTTGATGGCTCAAGGTGAAGGCGCCAGGGGATTCAAGGGTCAGCTGAGGTGTGAGGAAATCCAGGGTGTCACAAAGACTTCTTGGAGCTGCTGAGCTCATTCCCAGGGGACTAATTGGTCTTGGCATGTTGTGTAAACAGACAGAGAGGAAGTAATGGATCTATCCTCCTGTGTTGTTCAGTGGGACTGCCTGGACCACTTTTGAAATCTACTTACAGAAGCTTGGGAAGTCCAAGTGTAGCATTTGCAGGGAGAGAGATCTCTTGGAGGAGAGCAGCTTTGGGGTGGTACAATGAGCAGTCCAAATTGTCCTCATTTATGTGTGGGTAGGTGGCTGACATGAAAATGTCATTTTAAAGTACAAGGCAGAGGGTTTGGGTACATGAGTGTATTTCCAGTTACACTATGAAGTCATGAGATAGGTTTCACAACTTGTTCTGAACTTTTTGCCATGGTTTGCCTGCTTGTGTGAGTAGATAGAATTGCAGATTCGTAGAATATCCTGAGTTAGAAGGGACCCACAAGGATCATTGAAGTCCAGCTCCTGGCCCTGCAAAGGACAGCCCCAAGAGGCACAGCATTGTCCCACTGCTCCTTGAGATCTGTTGGGCTTGGTGCTGTGACCACTTCCCTGGGGAGCCTATCCTAGTGCCCAGCCACCCTCTGGGTGAAGAACCTTTACCTAATATCCAACCTAAACCTCCCCAACGCAGTTTCATGGCATCTGCTCAGGTCCAGTCACTGGTCACCACAGAGAAGAGATCAGTGCCTGCCCTTCTGCTTCCCCTTGTTAGGAAGTTGCAGACTGCTATGAGATCTCCCCTCACTCACTTCTTCTCTGAACAAGCCAAGTGATTTCAGGTGCTCCTCATTTGGCTTCCCTTCTAGAGTATTAATATCATTTTCTCGTGGAGGCTTAGTGCATTATTTAAATGCATTGAGATGCTGGGATGAAAAAGGCCACAGAAGAGAAAAATACATCCTGTGCTATCATTTGGATTGTTCACTGCAGACACTGCACCCCGTTGGTGGGTGGTTTCAGTGCACCACAGGTTAGTGGAACTTCATTATGACTTGACACTGAAAGTGGCCTGGGTATAGTGTGTGCCGTGGTCTGGGCTTAGCTGTGTAATATGAAGACCATCCTTACTTCTGCTGTATATTTGAATACTGGCATTTTGGTTGGACTGGCCATTGGTGGGGTGACCAGCACTAAAAGCTTTCTTTGGGCCAATAGTGGTTGCACAGAGGTTGCAGAACAGCACTTGCCTCACGTGACCAAGGACCAATGTGTGACCCTTGGTACGCTGGGGTCTGGGCTTTGGGCTGTTAATGGCTCCAGGATGAGATTTCCATATCCTTAGCACAGCTGGGTTTTGCCCTTGCCTGCCTCTCCAGGACTTGAAAAATAGCTTCCAGATAGCTTCCACGTGTGAGCTTGTGAGTCCTTTTCACCTCTTGGCCTCCCATTTGAATCCAGGCCTTCTTAGTTCCTGAGAATTGTTACCATCTGTTTGCCCATCTGAGCTTCTCTCTGTGACAAGAGGGTACTGGAAAATCTACTGCTGATGCTGGTAATAGTTTCATCACAGTCTCTGCCCGGGGCCTTGCTCTCCAGGGTAACTGAGTGGAGTTCACGGGCCTGTGCTGAGCATAATGGCTTACACCATTTCCTAAGGGGCCCAGTGGCAGAACTTGTCTCAAGAGTGAGATGTTGGGCCATAGCAGTTCTTTGTCGTCTGGATGCAGTAGAGTGCTTGTTGAAGCAATATAATAAAGAAACTGTTGCAGAAACTGATTGCACCAGTACAGAATGAGAAATTCTGCTTCTGGTAACCTCTTGCAATTTTGCTTTTATTTTTCAGCCCCAGAAATATGCTATAGCTTCTGTTCTTCCAGCATAGAAGCCCGAGTCTCTCTCACCCCTGCCAGTGTCTGGCATGGAAGTAGCCAGCAAACAAATGCTGTGTCTGGCTGCTGCAAGGCAATCCTAGCATGAGAAAATTTCAGGCTGAATGTATTTGATGAGGTTGCCTGGTCTACTTGCCTGCAAGGATGTAGTTCTGTGTCAGGAGGCTCTGGGACCCTAGACATGTACCATATGGAGATGGGGCATGGTAGAGGTGTCTTGTTCTTCGTGTCTTTGGAGGAGCTGAGGACATGTTCTCTTCTGGTTTGATCTCTGTTATAAAGACTTTGGCTCAGTGCCACCCGGCTGATGTCTGGTTTGCTGATTAAGGCATTGGTAGTCTGACAGTGGTGGAGAGAGGGAGGGTGGGAAGAAAGCACGCTGTCCACGAGGTAGAGAGAGACGCTCTGCAGCCAGCAAGGGAAGGCAAGAGGAACCCCACCCAGCCCCAGGGAGGTGGTTATGATTCTGCCAGGCAGTAGATACCTCTGTCTCTGTGTCTATTAAGCGTTCCCTGGATGGCTATCTAGTTCTTGGAAAAACATTAGGAAGTGCCTGTGTGCTGCTGCAGCTGGATGAATCGGAGCATAAGAGAGCAATAACCCATGTAGAACTTGGCTTCCTAGAAAGTGTAATGATTTCCTCTTCTTTCCTGAAGGAGGCAAGTGAGTTGACTATGTCTTTGTTTCACTGATGGTAAGGTTCCTCTGCTGCCAGCTTGTAAATGCCAAAGGCAAGGCAGGCAAGGTAGTCTAGGTCTGTTCCTAAGATTTCAGCATCAGTTGGTGTTCCTGAGGTTAGAGCATTCTCACAGATTGGTTGAGATTGGAAAGGACCTCTAGAAGTTACCTTGTCAAACCTCTCTGCTCAAGCAGGGTTATCTGGAGCTCATATAACCTGTACATCAACAGCTTCTTTATGAGGATTTGTGTTCTCTGTACAGTGCTGAAACACAGAATTAATTTCAGTGCAAGTCCATTCCAGTTCTGCCCTGCCCCGTGATATCTGTTGATACTTATTCACTTTTCAAGTGTGCTGCTAGCAGACTTCATTGTGATCACACATCTCTCCCTGGACCTCTTCCACTGTTGTGCCACCGCTGGCTCAGAATGTGTTGGCTTGTCCATTCTCAGGGCCAAACACTTCTGCTCTCCTCCCTTAATGCTTTCCTTCCTTGTTTTGCCCCAATGTGTTTTTGATCTGGCATTGTAACATGTGCAAAGACAACAGTTCAAGGGGGAGGTGGACAAGTGAGCTTCTATCTGGAAATACAGACCCATCTCTTTTTGCCTTGGTATCTGGCCATGTAACTTTGGGGCCTTTTCCTGGAAGCTTGCATGCTGGTGAATATAGCCATTTTGATTACCAGGAGAGGATGAGCCAGTAGCTAGGATTTCTGCTGAAATGTCTGAAGTGTGGCTCCTTGAGGTGCTGCTGTGAATCATGAGAGGGCAGGGATTAGTTTGGTCAGGGTGATTTGGAACACACCAGAGAGCTTCATTGAGCAAAAGGGAGATGAGGGTAGGATATTAGATGGGGCTAAAGTTTGGGTGAGTACATGTTGAAGGCAGTAGAGATCTGTGGAATGGGAAAGTTAGGAATGGTAGAGACAGAGCTGAAGAAAATAATTTTGTTGTATTAAGATTTGCAAAGGGGCAATAATAGCACCTGGCACCAGTGGCAGTAAATTATGAGCCTGAGGTTAAGCCAAGCACTTATCATTTAGATTGGCAGGCGTGCTGGCTACCTTCCCAAGCCTGCTGTCTTTCTCTTTTTCTCAAAGCTCTAAAGCCTGGTAAGAAGGTATTAAACTAGAGCTGATTCTTTGGCTGTAGACCAGAGAGAGGAGATCAAATGGGTATATGGGCACCGCTGGCATGTGGCCTTGGGATGTGACTTAGGGAGATGTGAGTGATGCTGGTGATTCTGTGTAGAGCTTGAACTCTTGGTCTGACTCTGTGGGCTAGGTAGGCCTGGGAGGAGCAAATCTAGGGGGGTAAGGCACTTGAAAGTGGCTATGAGAAACTCTGTATGTGAATGGTTTTGACCTCTAGTATTTTGCTCTCAAAGCATCATAGAGAATAATTCTGACTGATCTAGGAGAAGGAAAAGCTCAGTCTCCCATATCTACTGGCAGTGTTTTATGGTGGGCTGCCAGCTGGCCAAAGAAAACATCAATCAGCAAAACCAGGGGATCCGAACTGCAACAACAACACACCTGGTTAAAATGTGATTGGAGGTGGGGTGAATGAGAGTTACAGAGTGGGTGCCGCGTTGGATCCCAAGGGCAGCACATCCCTGTTCTGTCTCTTTGTGTGCTGACTGTTGCAGGCCCTTTTATAGGAAGGTTTTCTGAAGGATATTTTGTTTCTCTTTTTGACACAGTGCAGTGCAGAAGGATAATGCTGGCATGTTCTCCTTCCCACTTCCTGAGTTCAGCCCAAGTAGCCTCAAGGGCCTGGCAGATTAAGAAGTTTTGCTGCAACCTGTTTGTTTTCCAGCAACACCAGTTTGGAGATGTTGCTTGGAAGGGATGGTCAGGACCTTCTCTGCAGTGCTCTTCTCCTCTGCAGTAGGGCTGGATTGTCCGTACCTCCCCCAGCCTTGGACGAGAAAGGCTGCCTGGGTCCAGTTCCAATGGGACTGTTGTGTTGGCCAGATACCTCTCCCTGCCCACTCCTCCCTCGGCATGTGGCTCATTGTGATACAAATATCTCACCCTCGCCTGGGGAGAAAAGGAGTTTCAAGTGGCTCCACCATATGCTGTCACTGCCCAAGTTGTATTTGGTGTGCAGATGAATGGATCTCTCTTCAGGCGTGATAAGTTGTGTCTTTTGCTTATGGTAGTAACCTCTGAAAAGAAGAAAGCCGTACAGTTTAGTTCTTTGCATGACCAGTGAAGTGGCTGGAGGAGACTGGGGAGAGTGAATGGCTATTTAGAACCAATCTGGTTATTCCTCACACAGTCCAGAGAGCATCTGATGTTGGTGGCAGTTTTCTGCTTGCTTTTCTGACTTTATTATATAGATTAAGAAACTGAAAAGAACAGTAGATATAGGTTATTTTTTCCCCTTTGTTCCTATCCTACCACCACTAGTTGTTGAATTTCCTTAGAATTCAGTAGCCACAAGATAACAGGGACTGCTACAGCTTAAAAATCAGATGGTAAGAGACTTGTTCAAAGCACTACACAGAAGAGAGGGTAGCAAGGAATGAAAAGCAAGAGCTTGCTTTTCCTTTGCTTTTCACTGATGTTGCTGAGCCCTGCATCTGTGGAGCAGGACACCTTTCTTACCCAGCATGGCTTGGCACTGGTGTCTGAGAGGAGACTTGGGAGTGTTTTGCACCCTGTGGTCTCCCCACGAGGCACTGCCTGTGAGAGAGAAGGAAGGAGAGAAGTGGTGGTGTAGGTTTGGAAACAGCAGGAACATGGCAGTCCTGTGATGGTGCAGATTAATAGTTAATGCTAGGTGTTTGTGCTCCAGTTTTGTCACCACAGACAGAAAGCAAGCAGCTCATCCTGGGCATGTCTGAGACTTGAAAACGCAGCAGCCATTACTGTTCAATAGGCAGAAGCTGGCTGAGCTTTTAAGGCCGAGCCCGTGACTAGAGTAAACACTCTAGGAAATGCTGTTTTTGAGACAAGCTTTGGCATGGTAAAATAGCCAGCCTGGCTGTCAACAACACAGCTGTCCTTGGCGTGGGCTGGGATTTAGCTCTGATTTTCTGCCTTAGCTCTGAAAAGCCTTTCCATTGTTGGCTCACATGAGAACCACACTGCTGGGCTCTGCTCGCACTTTCTTTCGGCCTGTTGATGTCAATGGGAGTTTTGGGCATTGGTCCACAGCTCCTCTCACAGGAGGAGGCACTCAATAGAGGCATCTACTTCCCATGTAGGTGGAGACTGAGTTAAATCAGAGCAGATTCACTTGTGGAAATCACTGCCCTTTTCCAGGGCTGTGATCCCAGAAACACGCTTCTTCTTGAGCTGCAGTTGTTTTTGAGGAAATGACGTCTGATAAGTCAGAAACAAACCCTTCCTCTTCGAGCTGAAAAACATGTAATTACATTTTTTCTAAATTCAAGGTTTTAAAAAACATAGTTGTCTTGGGGGCCACAGGTAAATTAAAAAAAGCATAAATGAAGGTACTTAAGAGAAACCCAATGAAGTTTGCTGGTTTCCCTCATTGATAATAATCCTTTTGGTCTCCTATTGGACTTTGCTTGTTTATGCAAAGCAATTTCCATAGCAATGAATTTTCAAAATTGACAATCCTTTAGAATGTTAGAAAGCTCAATGTAAATAAAGTCTCTGGTCATATCTATACTAGGGTAAACTACATTTTTAATTGAAAAATGTGCATGTGTTTTAAAATCATGTTGCATTCTTGCAAGCTGTAATTCACCTTTGATTATGGAAAAAAATAGGTTGCTCAGTTGTACAAAGGATAAAACCCTGAAAGGCTTTACAAGTTACTTTGCAATCTTATTGTAAGCATGCTCTTTTGGACAGCATAAGTAAAATCTTTTGTCTACCTGTGGAGGCTTTAGAAACTCCCTATCTTGCGTATCACTTTAGAGGCTCATCAAACAGTCCTATATGCTCTGCCATGATGATATGTGGGCATATTATGATTAAGAAACAAGGAACAGTTTAAAAAAAATAATTTTCCAAATTGCAAAGCTAGTGGTTCGGTATAGTTCCTAGTATAGGTAGAAATACCCTTAAAATAGAGCTAGTCAGATGTCTGGTTTTCTCACTTCTGTAAACCTGTTCCTTGTTTCATTAGAGGTGATGTGGTTTGCAATTGAGGGAACCACCATAGCTCAGGGAATGCCCTGAGTTATTCAGGGAACTTTGTTGCTGCTACTGTTTGCTGTAGTTGCAGGAAAGACAGACAAATCGCACTCAAGAATGTGGTGTACCTGACTAGATGATAAGACTGTATATTGAACATACCTTAACATAGGTCTTAATTATGCTGTGGTGCTTTTTTCAGAGCTCTGATGGAAATAGCAGAGTGAATTTATGATATGTTCATTTTTTATTGTAGTACTGAATTTGGTGTGCTATCAAATCAAACTCTTAACTAATTTTCAGCTTAATACAATTTCTCGTCAGCCTCTGAATAATACAACCAGTTCTATTAGTTTCTAATTATTGTTAGTGGAATGAGTGTAATTATGAGCTCTGGAAGTGGTAATCTGGGAAAATATTTTCTCAGCAGAAAGATTTATCGTACAACTATTTTAGTATTCTAAAATAGTATTCTTGTATCTTCTCTTTCACAATACACCAATGTTCTGTTCAAGCCTGATTGCTACAAGAAGTGGGAAAGGCATTTTTGCTGTGCTAATTCTTCCCGTTTGCATTTTGTAGCTTCTTACTGTGGGCAGTTGTGCTGAACAGTCTGTGGACTCTCTCTAGGGGTCAGTGAAATGGTAAACCACAAGAAGCTGAAAAAATCAGATTGCTATCTCACAATGTGGCTGCTGGTAAGGTTAGAGGTAGAAAGCAGCTGTAACTGCTGCTGCAACTGTGAGACTTGCCTGGGTTGCTCAGCCCACTGTATAAAACTCAGTATAGGGTTGAGATACTGGTTCATTTGCTTTCCAGATGCAAGCATCCAAATAATTCAAACACTCTCAAAACTATTCATATAAACGTGGTATAAACTTTTGCTTTCATTATGAAGTTTTCTCTGCACAGAGGATCCTAATGATCTTTGCCTTGAGACCTTTGGGTATCTTTTTTTTAATGAGTTAATCTCAACTTTTGCCCTTCTACACTGTGGTGGGTGAACGTGCCATCTTGATCCTAGGACTTGACCATTTTGTAAGAGTGAGATGGGCCAAAATCCTGAACGAAAATAAGGAAACACTGAAATGATTTGTGTATTAAAATTGATGCATGCGTTATGAGCACTGGCATGTGTTATACAGGCTCTGATATGGATTGTGCAAGCTATTGAATGGAAGGTTTATTTCCATCTGTTTGGAAAGTGATTCAGAAGGTGGAGTGGCATCCATGAGGTCAGCAGTTCTCCAACTAGTTCCTCATGCACAGCTTTGGGCATAGCTCTAGGGATTGGTGTGCCCTGCTAACACCTGTTTAGAAGGGCAGTGGCCCTCACATAGGGGAGTTTCAAAAAGTTGGCAGGAGCAACATGTATCCATGGACAAGTAGAGATGCTGAAGCTCGCTCAGCACATTGAAGTGTCCAGGGAAAACCACTGTTTGCTGAATTGATTGTATGGTTTCTTGCACTGGGGAGGGTACCCTGGACCAGCTTTGTGCCATCTCAAGCCATGTGCAGCTGTGAAGAGGGGAACAAAGGGATGTCATGTGGTATCAGCATCTGCAAGTGCTAATCACCAGCTCTGAAGGAGGCCATATGCCTGCTTAAGAGGAAGGAAAATGCACCAGGCAGGGCATACTGACTCCTCTGAAATATTTGCAAGTTGTGCACATGGGTAACAGGCCTAGGCCAGCCCTTTCAAAGGCGGTAGGTCAAACCCCATCACAAGCTCTGAATTTCAACGCTCAAACACCACCCCAGTCTCTGTGTGCTGTGCAGTGTTGTGCTGCAAGGCAGGTGTGGGCAGGCACTGCTGCATGTGGGCATGGGAGAGTGTTCTCCAAGTGCAGTCATTAGTTACGTTGTGCCTAAATGGATTAGCTGCTTGGAGTAAGAGGCCTTTATCCTCTTAGTTAGCTAGCTGCTTTAGCATGTTCCCTTGTCACTAATGTGTAAGTGAGGTTCAGCGGGGCAGGGGAGCAGGAGGACAAGTAGGTGGTTAGGTGGGGAATGTGGGAACAGTTGGATTATGTCATCATTTCTCTCTGTGGTTATTAGTGTTCTACTACTCCCTCTTCATGGATGTCATGGAGAGACAAAAAAAAGGGTCTCTCTGCTTTGTTAACTGTCTTCTGACCTGTAATTTCTAATATAGTATTTATTTTCATGTGCTGATGCAAACACATGAGATTTCACAAATAGGTGTAGTCATGTGAAAGGAGAAGATGCACAAATACGCTGCAGGACTGTGCAGACATGCTTTATACATGTGTGTGTCTTGGGAAGAGAAGGAGAGTGACTCT
Source organism: Xenops minutus (assembly GCA_035221455.1). NCBI lineage: Eukaryota > Metazoa > Chordata > Aves > Passeriformes > Furnariidae > Xenops > Xenops minutus. Next base: position 28,463,972 of record JAWWEE010000105.1, read on the forward strand.
GTGCCCTGTGTTCAGACTGTGGAGTCCAAGTGAGCCCCATGGGTTAGGATGTTTGCTTGTTTCCTTCATACAGGCTTGTTTTGGCTTTCCAGAGCTGTTGATGCAATCAGTCTGCATTTGTCTTTTTCAAAGTTTCCCCACCATCCACAAATCCAAGTTCTTGACTGAAGATGTGACCTCAAGTGTTTTCTGCTTAAAATTCCATTTGTGAGCGCTCCCAGCAGCAGCAGCTGAACCCAAGGCAAGGGTTCCCACAGGGTAACATCCTTTGCACTCAGCCAGAGAGGGTGGGAGGCAATTCAGAGTCACTTTTTGAAGTTTCTGTTGTGAAGATCCAGAACAGTGACAAATCTTTTCCTCCTTTGGTGCAATGAGTATACCCTATGTTGCCCTATTTTTGAGAAGCTCCACTAAGACCAACCCTTTGTTTGAAAATCTGATGAAGAGGTGCATTTTCCAGGTTCTCCTCAGAGAAACCCACTGATCTGCAATGGTTGTTTTCTGTGATCGATTAGACAGATACAGTGTGGGTTTTATACCTCCTGAAAAGTGCCTTATGCTAACTATGCTTCAGCGTAGATTTTTGGTCTAACAAACAGGCATTCAGGTCCAAGAATTTTTACTTTTAAACATAAATACATGATATGAACATGTAAAAATTTCAGGTTGGTTCAAAAACATGAAGAAATTGGCTTAAAAATGTAGACTTGAAACCATTTTGAGCTGGTTGATTTGGCTGTTTTCCCTTTTGCCTTCCACTTGTACACCTATCCTTTTCTGGGACAAACCTGTGCGAGCATGCAGTCTCTTCTGGAAATCTGGCATTTCGGGTGCTTGGCTGTTCACTTTGTGGCTGGTGTGCACGAGGCCCTGTGGTTTGCACAGAGTATTTGGAATGTCTTGTAGTTTTTTCAGTTAGCTGAGGATCGTGTAAATGCACACACTCTTGCCCCTGTGTCCTCTTGGTTTGGCGCAGCCATCTGTAGATTATCTTCCTCTTTGTGTCCCTGTAATGTCACAGCTTACAAGAGTCTGTACCTTCCACTGATTTTAGTATTTTTTTTCTTTTTTCCCAGGGTATACAGCTGTGTGACTTTCAGAGCCCTCTGTGTATCTCCCTGCTTAAAGGAAACTGCTTACTCTACTGCCTGACTTGAGCTAATGTCTTAACCCCTTTTTGGTGCACTTGGGGACATCATTTAAACAACAAATGGTGGAATAGTCTGAGTCTGCTTGTTGCAAGCCCTCAGCACTGCCATCTCCCATGTGCTGCAGCAGCAGTGCTGACGGGAATGGGATCAAGCTGCAGGAGGCAGCCTGCCTTCTGCCCTAGCTCTTCCTATGGCAAAGGTCCATGGGGAGGGAGGGCTTTGGCATCATGTCTAAGCTAAGGCTTCATTTAAAGTGAGACAAACTATAGAGACATCAGATGGTATGTTAGGCTAAAGTGTCCACAGGGAATGTCCAATCTTGGAACCAAGACCAGAAAAGAAGGAAAGAAACAGTCACGTTAGCAGCCCTGAAATAAAAGGCTTGTAAGCTTTCTCTCAGAAGCTGCTACCATGCCTGCCAGCTGTGAAACTAGACCCCCCTGTCCCTTTGCACCCTTCCTCCTTTCACAGACTCTAGTGAGCAGGAGGGGTAAGCCCAGCATTTGAACTTTGGTAACTTTGGCATGTGCAGATGAGTAACAGGGAATTAATGAATCCTGCCTGTTCTTTACATTTTTGTTACTCCACAGGTGCTGGAGTTTTTGGTCAGGTCTGTTTCCTGCACAAATGGAGCTTTGCATTTTTTCCAGGCCTCAAAGAAAACTCAGTGAGGGATTTGGGGTTGGCATGGAGTGAATAGATGAACCATCTGATGTACCCTGCAGATCAGCAGACTCTGACTCTGCCAGACCAGCAGGGAAAGTGGCTGCTGAGCCAGAGATGCTCCGTAGAGAGTGTTCACTTCCTCCATCCCCAAGTTCAAATCAAAGGGCTAGTGGTAAAAGTGCCAAGGAAAATCTGGCCCATTTTATCTGTTCCTAGGGCTACAGGGCTTCTGTACAGATCCAGACCATATCTGGAGACCATATGCCACAAAGGAGACAGAGGAGCAGTAGAAAACCAGTCACCAACAGACAGACAGTCTGTTTGCTTAGACCACAGCTGTGTGAGTAGGTAGCTGTGTTTGCATTAGCTGTGGCTCTAGTGTGATATGGAGGCAGAACTTCAAAAAGCAGCCTGTAATTTGAATAGTTTTATCTGCTTTCTGGGCCTTGGGAGCAGTGAGGATTGGGATGTTCTGCCAGGTGGCAGACCTTGCTGGCCAGACTTCAGCTCAGCTCTCTTCTGTAGCAGGCATTGACCAGGCCCAGCAGCCTGGTGCCACTCTGTGGTGATCACCTGCAGATCACCTTTCTGGGTTGAGGTGCAACTGGCCTGTGCCTATTTCAGGAGCAGTCACTGGTGGGATTGACTTGTTGTTCTGCCACTTGAGACTCACCTGTGTTTCAGGGCCATTTTGTATTTCCCCCTTTCTCTTCCCCAGTGATAGGTGATCCCTCCCAGTTGTGCACTGTGTTGAAGGGAATTTTGGTGACCACAGAGATAATTTTGTTGTCATTTTCATGGTCCACTGTTTGAATGTGATCCTGGGCAAGTCCCTGCAGTACATCTTTTTTTTGCAAGGCCTTGTCTGGCTTTTTAAAAAAAAATATTTATTATTTTTAATTTGAATTTGTTCTTAATGACCACTTAGTAATTAACATTTCATCGTTTCTCTGTCCGGAGGCACTAAGTGTTCAGTGTTTGCACTGTATGAAGGTTATGGATTTGTGTCACTTGCTGGCAGAGATGCTGCCTGGAAAACTGGGACTCCCATATTGATAAAGATGGGAGCCCTTTTATGACAGTGTTAAGAGACCAAATGTGTTGATATCTTGAAGGAAGTTCAGACAGGTTGAAGATAAATGTGGCAAAAAGGCATTAATGACTAATTCAACTGCATATGAACTAGAAATAACTTTCTAAAGAGTTCAGAGGCTTTTCACGATGTTCCACAGTATCACCAAAGCTTACAGTGTTTGGATGCCTGGGTTTATTGTTGTAGAAGGGGGCTGTTGGCCAAACCATTTGAATTGGCTTGTATTTTAAAGTGCTGTGAGGCTGTTTAACTTCTGATGGAGCAGTCTGGAGACTGTGACAGATGATAGTTGTAATTTAAGGCTGTGGCTGAACTACAGCCTTCCTGGTGCCATAGTGCTGCAGGGGCTGTACAGGGAGTTTGTGTCTCTGTCTGGCACGTGGATGCACTGGATAGCAGCCTTGCACCCCTGGGCCCAGACAGTGGGTGCTCCCCTAGCACAGGGCATGGCTGGTGATGCAAATGCAGAGTACCCTCAGGTGACTGCTAGGGAGGCCTGGCTCCCTTGTTTCTCTGCTGATTTAAGTCATGTATGCCTAGGAACCTGACTCAGGATGGGGGGGAGGGAGGTAATGTCAACTGGAGTTGCTTGAGCTTGAAAGTAGTAAGGAGGAGCATGTGACATACTCTTTTTCTGTTTTCTTTTTGTCGTACAGGGCTAAGAGGTGATGCCCATGTCCTAGCAGCACTGCCAAGGAATTAAAAAACCCAGTCCAAAATCAATGTACAAAATAAGGTTTTTTTTCTCCTTTCTTTCTTGTTATTCTCCTAAACTGATTGGGAGGGCAGACCTGGCTTTGCCCCTTGGAGAGTACCCATTGCCATGTTGACAAAAAAATCCATGAGCCACAGCCCTGCTCCCTCATACCCTGCCATATGGGCATGCACTGCTCTCCTGGGTGGAAGATTTCTCCCGAGCAGGGGGTGCTGGGCTGTGATATATAAGCCTGGAGATGCCTGAAGCTGTTGAAATGGGAAGGCGAAGGCGCTGAAAGCTTCAGCTTCGCTACTGAGCTCTGGCTGGGGCCTTGCTGGGGTTTCATGTCTGGCTTGTGGAAACACTGCCTTTCGGGGAAGCTGATCCTCTTGCTTTAATTCAGCCTGTGCTGTAGAAAGGGCCCTGCTGGAATCCTCTGCTCTGTTAGTGGCACGAGGCTGCCGCAGGTTTGCCTGCACGTGTGTCCCCACTCCAGTGGCTCGCAGCCGTGGGCCCCGGTGCTCCCCTGGGCTGTGGGTCGGTGCCACGCCGTGGGGTGGAGCTGGGACTCGGTCAAGCAGAAGCCCGTGACCGCAGCATGCTGCACAATGGCCACTTTGTGCAGCGTCCTGACCTCATGTGCCCACTGTGCTGCAGCTGCACCCCTGCCCTGCACCTTAACCCTCGGCACACTCTCCCTGCCCAAGCAGTGGTGGGGCAGGGGACAGGCTTTGTTCGGCAGCTGGCTGCTGGGAAAAGCTGTTCCTCCTGGCCCAAACCCATCTCTGAAGGCTGTTGGGAAAGGAGATCAGGCAGGCTCTTTGCTTTCAAGTACCATCCCAGGAGAGAAGCCCTAGTGCCATGCTTCCCCAGCCGGCTCACTGTGTGCAATGAGAGTGATGTTGGGCTGGAGCCCACAAGCGGGCATTGACTCTGCACTGGCATTTGCTTCACTTCCCTGTCCCAAGATGCATCTTGTTGAGACCCCTTTAGCCCTCTGCTTAATGAGCCAGAGAGGTGTCTCACTGCCTTGCAGTTTGTGAGGCAGTTTTTTTTCTGCACATTGCATCACTGGGCATGGTTTCTACCTTTGCATCACCCTTCTGCTGTGACTTAAGAGTGCAATTTCTCCTCACGCTGTAATGTTTCCTCTTTCAGTTCTCGTTTTTGAACAAAGTCAGCGACATCATAAGTCTGTTTCTCTGTTTTCTGTGCTAGACATTTAAGCTTGGTCTGCCTTGTAGTACCTGGAAGACTCTGGATAACTGGGAAATTGGCTGGTAGGGTTAACAGCATGGAAGTCAAATGAGGGTTATGAAGCTGAGGAGGCTTTTTCTGAAAGGTTGGACTGCTTAAAACTTTTGTGTCCTGTCAAGAGCTTTAAGATGTCAACAAGAGGACAGATAAGTCCATACCTCCAAATTGCACCAGCCCTTCTGTGGGAGGTCCCCAGCAAACTAGAGAAAAGCGGACTGCTGGCCTGCTTGATGTTCTTCTGAAAGTCTGGTTTTTGAGTCAAGTTACAGAATAGATTTTTTTTTTTTCAAATTTTGAAGTATCTTTCATTAAGCAAGTGAAAATCTCTGTGAAATTCTTAAACTGTAACAAGCTGATTGTGTGTCAGTATGTAGTATTTGATGAAGTGTGTCATTAAATGATGAGTTGTTGAACTGAGAGTTCCTGTGCTCTCTTGCATGAAATAGACTAAACTGGTCTGAAAAAACAGTAATAATTAAACTGCCAACTCTGGACAGGCTTAAAAAACTATGACCAGACAACAAAATAAATAATAACAATTAAAAAAATCCCCAAACCCAAGAGTTGTTGCTTTGTCCTGTGTAGGTAGTGAAAATGAAACTATTCAAAAGCAGAAATGTGTGTATAAAAAGCAGTTCTGTCAGAGACCAGCAGGAGAGACTTTTTAATTGAAATAGGGATGCTGCCTCTTTTTCTTCCATTTCCTTATCTACAGGTGGAAGAAAGAGTTTCGGAAACCATACTCTGTGGTTTATTCTCAGCTCTGCTACTAATATTCTTCATGACCTTTGATTTATCTTTGCTCTTTTGTTTGTCATAACTCCCAGAAAATAACTAGAGGAAATAAAACTGCACTTTCACATTGGCCTGTAGTTAGGAATGATCCCAGGGTTACTGAACTGAGTATGTCACCTTTCTAATAGGCCATTCCCCCTGCTTTAAGCTACTGCAAGTCATGTAGCCAAATAAATGTTATTTCAGTTCTGCCTTGTATCTATGTAAATAGGAGTTAATGAGTTGCTGCATCTCATGGCTGGCTTGTGACGTGGAGGTCTCCAGAGGGAAGATGAGGAGAGACTGCCGTGGAAAGTCCCTGGCTGTTGCTAAGCAGCACTGCATTTTAGCTTCCCTGTCCGAAAGTCTGCACTCAGGTTTGGCAAGGAAAGGGAAAACAGGGATGGAAAACCATTCAAAGATGCTTGACTTACTTTTTGTAAAGCATGGCTTTACTGTGCTGGGTGCAGAAAGTGTGTGGCTGCCAGTGAGGTGGAAGTAATTTGATTAAATAGAATAACATTTGATAACTGGCCTTCTATGTATTTGTTCTCAGCTGCAGGATCCTGTGGCTGGCTTGCTCTTTCTCTTCCTCTGTTTTGTATCTTACTATGATCTTGGACTTGGAAGCTGCAAGAGTGCAACACAAGTGGTCTTGCTTTGCTTTCAGCATAAGTGGAAATAGGAGAACCCATCAGTTTCAGGGAGCTTCCTATGCTGAGGTTTATGCTCCAGTTTGACAGCCTGTGTATGAGGGGATGTAATGTTTTCAGTTTATTACTAAGTCCATCAAGAGGAACACCAGGAACAAAGAGGAAACACAAGAAGAACAAAAATTGTTATGTGGGGCATCCTGCTCTTGCTGCACAGTGCAGCCTCTGAACTGTAACAATAGTGTACACAGTGGTAAGATCCTCATATAATTTAAGCTTGTCACAACAGCATCATTAAAAGAGCACTTTGTTTTTCAGCAGAAGTGCAGGACTTGGGATGCAGCTGAACACCTCAATTCCTCTTGGAAGAGTCTGGCTGGTTGTCCATCTGTCTACATGCTAGTTGAAACTTTTCAGTCAGTCTTTGTCATCATTTTCTAATTTCTGTCTCTGTTGGTTCTCCCTATATGTTTTAATAGAAGGCCGGGATGGGTAAATATCTTGCTACCTCGCTAATTTGTAGTTGGGAAATAATGTCTTTTGTTGCTCCCTGATTGAGTTATGGGGGGACCTGTGGATGTGACTGTGCTGGAAGGTGTTGTACTTGCTCCCTGGAGAACAGTTGTGGTTTTCCCTTTTCAGCAGGGAATCCAGTTGTGCTGCTGAGGCACTGAGGAATTTGATGTCACTGCCTCACTTCATCCTTGGGGCTTCAGCCAAATACCACTGTAAAGCTCAGCTTTACAGCAGCCTAGATAAACTGAGGGTCTTGCCCAAAGAAGCCTGTAGTCAAATGTGTTGCAGGGTATGTTCTGCTGTTACAGTGTTTTTCCCCTGGAGGATGGGGCTCAGAATCAGGAATCCTGATTCTCACTTTCATTGCTCAACCCAACTATGTCTTGCACATTTTATCCCACCAGTGAGCTTGTGACTTGAGCTATCTAGTCTACCCTTCTCATCCCCACCTGCCATTTCACAGCATCTGGAAGAAAAACTTATAGAGACCAAAACTCTGCAAGACCTCACAACTATTCCCTTTGCCCTTCCCTAAACTGTGAGGTTTGTCAGCCCCACCAGGTTCTCCTTCCTTCTTGATCTTCTTCACTGTGTGGTTGTGGGAGTATTAAGAAAGGCAGTGACCTCACAGTAAATACCAGCCTTACAATAGCTGTCTTGCAGCCTGGCTGGTAACTGAGCCCTGTCATGCTTTATAGGAATTCCCTGGGGATTACTTGTTTAGTTGGACAGCCCAGGCTCAGGTTAGTTTAGCTCAGCCTTTCCCTTTGTTGTCTCCTACCTGGTTTTTGCAAAGACCTGTTGGGTCCTTTTATGTTAGAAACCTTGGTGCTGTGCTGCCAGGTGAGACCTGGGGACAGAGCCATCAGGCATGGCTACTGTTGAGGCCTTTGAATAATGGAGACAGCATTAGGATTCACCTGCTAAAAGATTAAGAGAAAAAGTTCAGAATCCTTGCAGCACCCCTCTTCTTCCCCATGCTTCCTTGGACAGTGAAGTACACTGTCCTTGAGCCCCAAACTACACATGTGAAAGTTTCAAAGTGGGCTGTGAGTGTGCTGAGTTCTGGGTTTTAGGTCAAAGAGGCTGATGTGCATAGAAGTGCTGGGTGAATCTCCAACTCCCTCTCTGAGTTTTGGGCAGTTATGTGAATTGGGGTTGCAAAGGTGTGCTTGTGGGATGTAGTGACAGAGGGTGGTGGAGGCTTTTTTCTCCCTTCCAGCTGTGCTTTCTACTGGAAAAATAATAAATACTTCGACCTGAGCACTGTCTTCAGTTTTGGGATAGCAGTTTTCCTTCTGAATTTTTTTAAGGGTTGTTTGTGTATTTTTGATTTTTAAAGCTTTTTGAGTTGTCAAGGCTCCATGTACTGTTGCTTTTATTTTGTCTTGTACTGGAAAAAGCGGGAAGACAACAAACAAAAAAGAGAAAGTAGAAAGGTCTTGCTGTTTACCACCCATACTGGTAAAATGGTGGGATGTCTTTCTACAGGTCTTTTGTGTTAAGAACTTCATCTGAAAAGCACTTTGTTTTGTGAAAGAATGTGAGTGTGATGAGTGTTTTCCCATACTTCACACAGCTTTCCAACAGAAGAAGGATAGAAAACAGGAGCTAGGAAAATCTATTATTTCTTTCAAAAGCTGATGGAGAAGTTTCTTCCTGACATGCCTCCATCACCAGGTTTTTCACTATGGAAAATGTAACTGAAGTAGGTTGGGATTTTTTTAATGGAAAAAACTCTTCTCTCTTGAAGCCTTGTTTTTCCACTTGGGAGTTGTTTTTTGACATTTTTTTGGGGGAGAAAAAATAGTTTTATTCACTTGCCACCTTTCAAAGCACTGCCTCAGAACTGGGGTAGAACTGCAGCTTACCTGTTTATTTCTGCATTTACACAGAATAATTGCTGGTTCAAGTATATCCTGTTTGCTAAGTTGTGCAGCTCTTGTTAAGACAACTTCAATGGCTCCTACAATATATGGCAAAGGGATTTAGGACTGCAGGCAGGTGCTTTTACCTTGGTTTTTAAAATTCTACATAAACAAGTATAATGAAAATAACTTAAAGAATAGGAGCGTCCACATTTACATGAAAGAGACTGTTTATTCCTTCATAAAGGAAGATAAACTCACCTGCTTCAGGGCAAAGTCTAACCACTAATTGACGGACATTAGGAAGAAACTTCCTTTTAGGCAGTTGTTCCATATCTTTCTCTGTGAAAGTCCTTGTGTGTTCTTTCAAAATCCAAGATATTAGCCACTGCCAAAGGACTCTGTGCAGGCTGTGTGAGACAGTCTCAGATGAGGTTGTTTACTTGATGGACACCTTTGGTAAATCTTAATCTTTCACATCTCACTTAACCATCCATCCATCTTGTTTTAATTAAATGTTGATGAAAAGAGACTCCCTACAACCTCTTTCTGTTCCCTCATGCTACTTCTACTAATCCCTGGATTCTACTTCTCTTTCAGAAGATGCTGCTCAAGAAGAATTGTGGAGCGAAGACTAAAGTAATTAAAATTCATGTAAGTTGTCCTTTGCTGGTGCAGTTCCTTCATCTTTCCTCATATGTCTAAATGTGGCAATCCTCATTGAACATCTGTGCCCAGAAGATGATTTGTGGAGATTTCCTGCAGCTTGATCAGCTGCGTAACAAAAGCTGCTAGTCCAGTGTATAGAACATAGTTGAAATTTAGATTAGGTGCTTACAAGGCTAATAATATGTTGTCTTTTCCATTTTGGAGATTGTGGTTTCAGAGCTTTCTTGGGGTGAAAGGCTACATCCCATACTCTGAACTCACACATCATAGCTGTCCTGTAGGGTGTCATTTGGATCCTTCTTGATCTGAGGTACAAGTGGTGTTTGGTAGGAGTAAGAAGTACTGGTAGGTAGCTGTGGAAAAGAGACTATACCTGCATGGTGCACTGGTGTTTGCAGAACTGTATGGGATATGGGACTGGGTGATGGCAGATGAGAGCTGCATTGCTTGGGTGCCTTTGTAGCTGGAGTGACACTATGGTGTCTGAGCATCTCATGCTTGAAAGCACATGTGCCTGTCAGGGCTAGGTTTGATCAAATCTCCTCCTTGTAATTTTTGCTGCCTGCACTTCTGAGCCTTTTGTCTTTAGCAGCCCATTGACCCTTCGGCCAACTCCTGTCTCCTTTGTAGGTATCTTGGCTTTCTTTTAGTCAATGCTGTATGGTGCTGTGGAGATGTGTCCTGGGCTGAATCAAAAAGCAGCATGACCAGCAGGTTGGGGGAGGTGATTCTCTGCTCTGTTCTTGTGAGACCCACCTGGAGTGCTGCATCCATCTCTTTAGCTCCCAACACAAGAAAGACATGGATCTTTTGGAATGAGTCCAGAGGAGGACCACAGAGATGATCAGAAGGCTGGAACACCTCTCCTATGAAAGCAGGATGAGAGAATTGGCGTTGTTCAGCTTGGAGAAGAGAGGGCTCTGGGGAGACCTTATAGCACCTTCTAGTACCTAAAGGGGGCTACAGGAGAGCTGGAGGGGGACTTTTTATGGGGGCATGTAGTGATAGGACGAGGGGAAATGGCTTTAAGCTGAAGGAGGGTAGGTTTAGTTTAGATATTAGGAAGAAATTCTTTACTGTGAGGGTGGTGAGGCACTGGAACAGGTTGCCCAGAGAAGTTGTGGGATGTCTCATCCCTGGAAGTGTTTAATGCCAGTTCATATGGTAACTCTGAGCAACCGGGTCCTGTGGAAGGTGTCCCTATCAATGGCAGGGGGTTTGGAACTAGATGATCTTTAGGGTCCCTTAGGACCCAAAACATTTTCTGATTCTGTGTGTGTGTGACCTTGCACATGGCAGCCAAAGCAGGTGTACCTCAGTCCCCTGAGCCCCATATGATCCTCCTCATGTTTGTGATACACAGGCCAAAACAGGTCAAGGTAAAGAAAACAAATACCCTTTGTGATAAAGCTGCTACTTTCACTGCAGTAATTTATAGCCTTGCAAGAGGGATGAATGGTAGACCAGGATCCTTCAGGGTTTACACCTTGCCTATCAGGAAATAGGACTGATGCCTTTGTGTACCCAGAAGTGCTGCTGTTTATAAGCATGCTGTTGGGTGCCACTGCCCATCACTGCTGTGGGAGTGAATTTAGTGTCTTGAGTGGAGAAGAAGCAGGTAGGACTGGTTAAAGCCCTGTGCAGAGCTGGGTGGTATTTCTCTAACTCTTCATATGCTTTCTGCCAGGATGCTTTGGTTCTGTCTTCCAGCAGCCCCACAGTGACCTGGTGCTTCTGATTGCACAGTTAATCCTGATCTATTATGTATTGTCATGTGCTCCTGCTTGGATTGTTTTCAGTATAGCTGTGTCCTCCTGTGCACCATGAGCAATCCCCACACTCTGTGTGTCCTTCAGACCTACTGGCTGTCCAATCCTGCTGCGATGTTTTAGTGCAACTAGCTTATCATCTTCCTTTATGCCTGCCCCATGTGCTTTTGCTTTTTGTTTTTTGCTTGGGTGTCCCTGGACACAGCTATTTCCAGTGGTGATTGGGGTTTCAGTGATGCCTCAGTGTTTCCTTTGACACTTTAAGCTCCTTATTGTGGCTTACTCTTGTGCCGCTGGAGAATCTGAGAGGACAATTATCCCTTGGCTTCCTAAACCCAGGTCAGCTTGCACTAAAACAAACTGCAGAAACTGAGAGCACGCTATTCTGATAGATGGTACAAAATTCACTCTTTTCTAGCCAGCCCTGCCATGCTGGGAACAGTGCTTTTCTACCTGAGGCGCTTGTGTGTTTTCCCTGACAATAGCATATGACATTTCACAGTCTCTTGCTCGTCTGTTTTGGTGGCAGAGCTGTTAGGTAAAGGTGCATTTTTGCTTCCATTTTTCAAGTGATTGTGAATGCTCACTTTTGTGTACCCAGCTGAGAAAGGAGGCAAGAGGTCTCTGGCAGAATATCTTGCTGAGGTGCCTCAGCTCTGGAAGCAGCTGAAAGAGGTCAATACCTCTGGAGGACAATGCTGTGCTCTCATTATTTAAAGGAAAACCTTAATCCAGCCAGCAAAACATGTTTGGCACAGTATTCCTTCTCAGTGTTGCCCAGCAGCAGAACAAGAGGCAACGGGCACAAGTTGAAATGCAGGATATTCAGGTTGCCCAGAGAATTTGTGGAATCTCTGTCCATGGAGATAGTCAAAACATGCCAGGATGCAGTCTTGGACAACAAGCTCCTGCTGACCCTGCTCAGAGGAGGAGGGTTGAACTCAGCTGTCTCTAGAGGTGCCTGCCAACCTCCACCATTCTGTGATTTCTGGCTCTTGCCCAACATTCAGTAGTGGAGTCAGAGCACACGAGGGACCTAAGGTCACTTGGAAGGGCTATTCTGAGGCCCTGGTGAATGTGGCCTTTTGCAGAGTGATAGCAGAAAGCAAGATGAGAGGCTTGGCTCGCTCTTGCTGAGGGTCTGGTGACACAGGCTCAGTGTTGGAACTTGGCTATCATGGTGAGGGTCGAAGAAATGAAGACAGATCTCTCTTAGCAAACAAGTTGATGAGCTGTTACAGGAGAAACCAGGCAACGATCTGCATGTCTGAGCAGGAAACATCACCACGTGAACCAGTTTGCTTGTGTCCCTGTAACCCTGAGGAGCCCTAATGCACAAGTGCTCCTGTTTCAGCCTAGGTAAAGAGCCCCTTTCTGAACTGCAATGGGCAGTGACATCCAGACAGTGCAGCTGAATGGAGATGCAGTTAGTGAACTGATCTGAGGAGCAGGCAGGCTACCTAATGGCCTATGCCAAGGGTTTGAAGCAAGGATGCTTGCTTTCTCTCTCCAGTTCTCCTGCTGCTGATGGGGAAAGGATTGTGCTTATTTTCTCTTGTGTGAGTGTGATGGTGATAGTGACCTTCTAGTAGCATCAACAAAGCATTTTCATCCTGTTTTTGCTGAGATCAGTGTCATATGTGATTGTGAGATAAGGTGTGCTTATAAAAATACCCTCCTTCTGGTGGTACTTTGCTTGCCTTGACATCTTGGGGCTTTGCTGGCATGTCAGGATGCAGGGTATTGTGCTCTCGCGCATCATCACACCTATGCTCTTCCTCCCTCTTCTGCTGGAAGAGTCTGCCATGGGAAGGTAAGATGGAAGGGCCTGTCTCTGCCCTCTGGCAAGGAAACACAGCCCTTGGAAATATTCATGGTTCTTGTGAGTCTTTCTTAAGCAGGTGACCTGGGTTGGGTTTTGCTGCTCTTTTAACACTAAGGTGTCACCTTGCTGTGTTTCCTGTACTTAAGTTTTCCATGGGCCAGCTCAGGGGGTGATCAGCTACTGCCTTTCCACTTACTCAGTGGTTCTTGAGCAGGATGATAGGACAGTGATGTGACAAGCCTAAGAACCTAGCCAGATTAAGGCAGAGAGATTAATAACCTTTTCTAACATGCAGCAGCTCAATCATGTTTGAAATGTTTTGAGGAATAACAGAAGCTGTGAGAGGTTGCAGCCTACAGTGAAGAGCAAATAATATTAAAAAAAGAAAATCTTGCTTTTGTTCCCACCCAGTAAAGGATAATGGAACAAGCTAATCAGTCCCTGTGGACAGGTGAGCAGAGATAAATTAGAGATGACAGCATGTATAGACTTGTACATTATAGTTATATGTAGCACAGCACACATTATTGTAAGGTGAGGGCTAAGCATAGGCCTACATGGGTGTTTCACAGTGAGGTGGACAATGTGTGGACATTACAGTGTAATGTCTGTAACAGGAAGAAAGGCAAATGTGTGTGAGTATTTTACCATCCAGAGCATCTTTGCATGGTCAGTTGGGTGCTACATGGAGACACTTCCTTAGTACTGGGAGGAGGATGACTGTATGTGCACTCACTCATGGGGTGTAGCTGCCTCTGCCCTGGGCCGGGCTTGGTCAGCTCTGAATGCTTAGGCTTGTCCTACAGAGTGTCTATAATACCATAAGTCTTCAGTTCTTCAAGCCCACTTGGGAGGAGGGTTACAAGTCTTTAATTTATTCCTACTCTTGTTCTTCCTTCGTGAACTCCTGCCTGCAGTCTCTGAATTAGTGGAGCTGAGCTTATCTCAGCAGCAGTAGGTGGGTAGAAAGACACAACTGGCAAGCCCCTGGCAAGGGATCTTGTTGGGGCCGGCAGAGAGGAAGTAAGGATTTCCAGGCCAATCTGATAACCTGGCTGATGAGACAGATGTTTTCTGCTATGTAAAAATAAGAATTTTAAATCGGAACATAAACCTCTTGTGCTCTTGCCTTGATCTTATCAATGTTGAGAACGCCCTCTGCTTGAACAGAGGCCAGATCCCTCGAATGACTTCCCAATCTCTTATCTCTTATATCTGCATTCTACAAGGCCACTGAAAAATATGCTGGCTTTTCTTCTCCTAAAACAAGGCACCTTTTCAGTTTGGAGTTGAGCAGGAGATATGCTGGCCTGAACCTTCTAGGCAGATGCCTGAGCTGTACACAAATGCCAGGCAAACTAGGTGACAGAGCATAATTGGTGCAAACCTGTGGTTCTCGCTGCACAGCATGAAGTAATGATTTCTGAAAATGAGAAGACAGTGTGTTTATCCCTATATATATATATACATAAACACGGATGTTGCCCCTTCTGTCTCATGCTCTGGATGCATCCCAGAGGGAGATAGATACCATGATTGCTATTTTGGAGTGAGTTACGCTGAGAAACCAGCAGAAAGTGTGATTGACCTGAAGAGAGACAGGGTGAGAACTTCAAGACGTGTTTTTAGAGCTGTGTCTTGGTATGTACCATACCATAAGTATAAACAACTTGGACTTCTTGAGCAGAAATCCCAAACTGTGGGTTGCTAACAATTTGTCAGACCCTCCTGGTTGTTTTTAGTACGTGACTGAGTGCCTAAACCTGAGCCTGCCCTTCAGAATCAACAAGAGAGACTCACCTCCCCAGCCAGTTGCATCCTTGGATTATTTGATGAGGAGAAGCCCGTTATGGAGATTTTTGGCATTCTGTTTTCCCAGATGAGCACTTGTCTCCAGCTGATGGGTACACCTCTGCTGAACAAAATAAAGAAGGTCCTCTGTGAAGTGAGAGCATGAATATCCCTTTGTGTATCCCATGATCCTCCCAACCCAGCCAGTGAGCTGCCTGCAGAAGGTCTCTGTGGGGATAGTTGGTCCTGGAGAACACCAACCCTTGTTCTGAATAATTCCTGGCAAAAGATTTTGTCCAGAGTTTCCTCAGTGTTGGGAAAGATCCAGTGTATCCAATGGGGTAATACCTCTGTCTGTTAAAAATTATTACAAACATTTGAGTCCAGACATTACTTAGCATTGCTTTTAGTGGATTTTATGGCAAAGGCTGCTCCTGGCACAGCCCTGTGTATCAGTGGAGGCTATGGCTAGTGGTTCAAAGGGCTGGTAAGTGGCAAGGTTTGACAGAGAGGGAGTCAGATTTAATGATTTTTTGGTTATTCCTAGGTGATGGAGCAGAGAGAGAGATATAAGGGATAGCACAGGGTCACTGAGAGCTACTGTTTTCTGTCACAGCTTCAAGTCCAAGGTGACAGATTAGGCACTTCTTTTATCACTGCATGCAGGCCCACTGCAGTTGCTCTCTGCTCCCTTTTGTTCAGTGGCTGTGGGAACCTGGCACCCTTTGCCTCTCCCAGTCCCCTGAGCTGTAGTCCTCTTTTCCCACACACCTCTCCCATAATACACCCACTTCCTGTGCTCGGCTTCCACAGCTGGGGTGGTTTGTCCAGAGGCAAGCACACTATGTCAGCATGTGTTCACAGCCTGCTCATGCCAGGCTAATTAATACTCACTTTGCAGTTTTAATTTGGGTACCCTGTAAGTTGAAAGCAGCATGCTGCTCTGCGCCAGCCTGCCTGGCTAGAGGGAATCTGCTTGCCCCGGCCTTATGGAAACTGGAAGCTGCACATACACACCACATGCAGGCTCTGTGAGAAGCATTGTACCTGGGGTTCCTGGCCCCAGGGGAGAAGGACTGTGAGGCAGCTGGCTATGATCTCCCTGGAGGAAGGATATTCCTGCCACACAGCAAGGGCTGGAAAGGGGAAGGTGGGAAGGAAGGAGAGGGCAAGGCAGTGCTACTTGTGTACAGTCCAATACTGTTAAGGACTCTACTCAGATGCAATTGAGAGATTTAGGGCCAGATCATGCTCTGCCTATGTCTGTATTTGCTCGGAGCTACTCTTGTGCCACCTTTTCCTCCTGCTCAGGCACAGGCAGACCCTGTGGTATGTGCAGGAACTCCTGCAGGTATGCAGCAAGCAGAGGCCATTTCTTTTCAGAAGAGAAAAAAGTGGGGGTAAGACACAGCTCACTAGTAGGATTCACTTATTCCTAAAAAATTTATTCAGAGCATGATCTTCACTGGGACCCTGGAGCTGTGAGTTCCCCAACTTGGCCAGGCAGCACTGACAGCCTGCCCCTCTGAATGACCCATCTGTCCCTTTTATTTGTGCAGCCTCTTTCCTTCAGGTTGTCAAGCAGGAAAAATCAAAGCTTACAGTCAGCTTTCTCAAAGATGTATCTAAAGACGTGTGAGAGAGGAGAAGAAAGGCTTATCGTGCTGGTGCCAGTAAGGACCCATAGCTGAAACTGGCCTATTTCTGCTTTTGGGCAAGTGACCAGCAAGCATCTGGTAGGCCTTTTGAAGTACCTTCCAAAAAGGTTCAGTGTTGTCTGTCTGGTGGCACCTCTCTAAGTCTGGTAGTTGCCACTGGACAACTCTGCACACACATTTGCAAATGATTGATTTTTTTAAAAATTTTTTTAACCTTTCTAAGAGGAACAGTGATGTGTTTGTAAACCGAACTGCTCTTTGCAATGCAGTGGTATAGAAGGAAGTAGGTGTTAGGCAGCCTTATGTTGGTGGTGGAAGACAGGTCTTTCAGTCTTTTAGGGGAGGGTATTGGAAAATGTAAGAAAACAGTGCTAACTGCAAAATTTTGGGTTCCTTGTCAGAACAGCATTTGGAAATGACCTTTTCTTTTCTTGGAAGAGAAGGGAAAAGAGTAGTCGTAAAATGAAGTTTTGTCATGCTCTGTCTTTTTAACTATCCCCTGAAATAAAATTCCATATGAACCTGGAGGTGAAAGAGAGACTTTCAGGAGAAAGGAGTTTGCCTTTGACAAGTTACTCTTTGAGCTGCTCCAGGTCTGTGACTGGAATAAATTGTCAGAGGCCCTATTGGACTTAATGAAGAAGCAGTTAAATATGAATTGTTGCTCCACTGGAGGAGCTGGTCCTGCTTGCCAGGGACTATTTCTTGAAAACTGCCTGAAGCAAGACTAATTGAAAGCAAATCGCCTCTCCTCAGAAGGTCGAAACACCTAGATGTTAATTAGTTCATCCCAGCTGCCTGACAGTGGTGTACTGTTGTGGCTTAACCCTAGCTGGTAACTGAGATCTACGAAGCTACTAACTTGCTACCCCTGTGGGATGGGGAAGAGAATTGGAAGGGTACGACTGAGATACCTTGTGGATTGAAATAAGAACAGTTGAATAGGGAAAGCAAAAACACTGCACACAAGCAAAGCAAAACAAGGAATTCATTCAGTACTTCCCATCAGCAGGCAGGTGTTCAGCCATCTCCAGGGAAGCAGGGCTCCATCACGCATAACAGTGACTTGGGAAGACAAAACACCAGTTTATGCTGTCATGTGGTATGGAACAGCCCTTTGTCCAGTTTGGGTCAGCTGTCCTGGATGTTTCCCTTCCCAGTTTCTCATGCCCTTTCAGCCTTCTCACTGTCAGAGAAGTCCTTGACTTAGTATAAACACTACTTAACATACTGATGTTTTTAGCTTTTGCTGTCACCATTATTCTCATCCTAAATCTAAATCACAGGACACACCAGATAGGAGTAAAATTAACTTTATTCCAGCAGAAACCTGGACATTTCTGTGTTATTCACTGGAGAAACTGAGGCAGAGGTGATAGGAAGTGGCCTGGTGAGAACCATGTTTGGGATTACAGATGTAGCTAGGAGCAGGCGTGTGGGTCCCCTTCCCTGGCTCACAGCTGATGGTTTCACACATTGAAGTTGAAGCGTGGGGGAGTTTATTTTCTAACCACCTGGCAGGGGGGATGGAAAAGAGGGGAAAGTAGAATTAAAAGCAATGTACTTGTAAATGTTCCACCGTGGAGTCTGACGGCCTTTACTCTCTCTGTGCCCTGCCTGGATATTGGTGCTACCTCTGGCTCTGTCCACTCCTGGGCAAGGCAACTGTCTCACAAAGAGGCAGCATCTTGGGCAAGGCAACTGTCTTTGCCAAGACTATTCTGGGGATTTATTCCTTTCCACACAGGGTGGTGGTGGGAATCGGATGCGCCTTTACAACTTGCAATTACATGGTGCCTTTCATCCCAAAGGACTTTTAACAAGTGAGTCTACAGACTGCAAAGGGATCATTCACCCACCACTGGAAGGCAGCATCCTTTAAACGGAGTTCAGCAGTATTTCCCAACCACTGGGGCCCAAGAGCAGGAAAGAAGGGACTTCTGTGCTGGATTGGCCTTGAGTAGGGGCAGATTGGCAGACTGCACAAGCTGATCTGATTTTGAATCCCTCAAGGATACTAGAGCTCTTATGAAAGAGGACCAAAAAGTTTTAAGTGGGACTTCATTTTCACCCCTAGCACACCACTCCCTTCGAAGACGTGTTGGGTAACTGCATATGCCCCCTCCTGGGGATTGCTATTCTGACAGCTGAAAGCACACTTGGAGCTGTGCTTGCTTTTGCTTTGTCGGAAGAGGAGAACCACAGTTCTGTGGAATCATGAGACCAAAATTATAATCTGCATTTGGGATATTTTCCAGGACTTCAAAGAGGTAACAGACTCGTTTCTAGGAGGAATGTGGATTTGTAGTAGTAGATTTACATTTGCCTATTTATCATCTTCCTAGTTATCTTTTCCTTGCTGAAA
The DNA here is from genome assembly GCA_035221455.1 of Xenops minutus. Classification (NCBI taxonomy): domain Eukaryota; kingdom Metazoa; phylum Chordata; class Aves; order Passeriformes; family Furnariidae; genus Xenops; species Xenops minutus. The sequence continues at coordinate 28,482,724 of JAWWEE010000105.1, forward strand.
TGTACAATTATGTTACAAATGGTTTTATGGAACCGTTGCTTATTTCTCTGTTTTCTGAAAGCTGCTAATAGGATTGAAATTCTACATTTCTTCTGTGGTTTCTTTGAGGCTCTTCTTTGAGGTATCTCCATCCAGTTGCTATATATAGGTGTGCTGCTTTATTGTGCTTCAGATATGTTTCAAACCTTGTTGCTTATTTACCGCCTGTATTTAAAGGTGATAACACTATCGGTGATGATAATACAGGTTTGCAAGAGTGAGTGTTACATGTAGGTCCACATACATGGGTGAAGATGTGTCCTTGACCAAGGTGGTCTGCATGTAGTTACTTGAATGATGTGTGTAAGATGAGCTTACCTCCCTTAGGAGCTCATCGAACTCAAATAAGCTGTGCAATGAGGCAGCATGGGTGTCTGCAGGTACCAGAACTACCTTGTATACTGAGGAGTTGCACAAGCAGCAATGACCATCCCCTGGATGATGTGGAGTTTCTGCCTGTTGGCTTGAGTTACTGTATGAGCAGACAAGATCTGTATGAGAGAGGCATAGTGTCTTGTGATTTCCAAGTCAGGAGGAGGTCTGTGTGTACACAGAATGATTTGGACAAGTGAACAGGAAGCATCTGTGTACTGGGGAGAACCTGAGGTGTGTGGGAGCAGGTGAGTGTGTGCAAGGGAGCGTGTGTGTGTGACAGTGTGTGTGTGCCCTCCTGTCGGCAGCCAACTAACTCTGACTTGGGCCATTCCCCAGCTGTGTAAATACATTGCTTAACAAATGGAGGGCTCTGGTTAATGATTTCCATTAGCACAGGACCCATATTAGGCTCCATTCTGTGCTTGTTACCCAGCTGCCTGAATGCCATTAGAGTGAACACACGAGCCTTTAATGTCAAGCACATATTGTTTGCGCTCTAAGGAGCCTCTGCAGGAACTGGTCTGGGGTTGCTCACCAGAGACTGTCAGGCAGGTTTATGGCAAACTCCCTGGGGATCTGCTGCAGCAGCAACCACTCTTAACACCCTTCCAATAGCCAAAGCAATGTCCCAAGTATCACAACCTGGGGCTGGGTGCCCAAGGAGAAGGGCAGTCTGGCTAGGACACTTGTCCAGACTACGGGGAGGCAGCTGGCCCATGCAAGTGGGTGGGAGGAATGTGTTCCCCTCTTTGACAGCCAGCTCTATCCGTCTTCTTTCTGGAAATACATCTACGGAACTTTGCTGTGTGCTATTTATCAGAGCCAGACCACCACATGCTGTGATCCCAAATGGTGTCTTGGACTAAGCCAGATCAGGCCTTGTCAGCCCTGGAGCAGGATATGAGCTCCAATCTAAAAATGCTCCTCTGCAAGAAGAGAGACGAGGGGTTCAGAGGTTTCTTACTTCCAACAAGGTCCATAGCAGAAGTGCTGCCCTGTTAGTCATGGAGAAGGTGCAAGACAGTCCTGTACTGCTCAGGGTTATAAAGGAGTGCAGACTGGCAAGGGTGTTGCCATGAATGAGGGCAGTTGCATTACTGCCCACAGCTGGGCACAGGCCCCTTTGGACTCTCCCCTTGTCTGCTGTTGTTGAAAGCCAGCCATCATCCTGCAGCTGCTTTAGATGTGCCGTGATGAAGAGACAGGATTGGGTACAATTTGAGCCTTACTTGCAGCTGCCTGGCCACCTGTGAATCTCTCCATTCTCCTGTGTCTTCTCACATCCCTGTCCTTCACCTCAATCCTCGTTCTGTGCCTTGTTCTTCCTCACAGTGCCCTGGAAAGGCTTTTTGCCCTGCACACTGGCCCCAGAAGAAGGCTCATAGGGAAACTGTAGGGCACCTTCCCAGCCAAAGCCCTGGTGAGTTTTGTAGATGACTTTCATCTGTCCTTTGGACCCATCTTTCCCCAGCCTCTTCATTTTTGCCGTCTGCCAGAAATGAACTGATTCAGCTGCCTTCCCTAATCCTGTCTGGCATTTCAAAATGGAGGGGACTGCCAGGTTCTTTGTTCCTATTCCCTCTTGGCAGTGGCAGGGGACCTTCTCAGCTCTGGAGAAGGACAAATGTGCTGATTTATTCTGCCCCTTAGCTTTGAATAGGGGTTGCTATGTTACCCTCCAGCTCTGAGGCCTGCCAGAGCACACACCATATATAACCCCTCAGCAGGTGGCTATTGAGTAAAGGCCCTTAAATCTGCCTCTCTTGTTTCTTATGCTGCTGGCCAAGGTGTCGGGGGATTGTAGCAGGGCATGATTTGCTGGCTGAAACTCCAGGCACAGCTGATGCCAAGCACCGTGTTGGCATTTTCCATTTTCAAGTGCCCATCTTAATTTGCAGAGGAGATACCAACTAGGCAGGAACATGCTGCCCACGCTGGCTTTTGGAGGTCCTTCTTGACATGAAGGCTGCCCCATAGGGCTGAATTGTGACCAAGAGCCTGGAGGCAGAGGCTTCCAGATCCTGCTGCAGTTACTGCAGCATCCAGGGCCTGGCTTTTGGACACTTCCCTAGCTCACTCTGATTTGCTATGCATGATTGGAAGAGACCAACCATTTGAGAAGCTGTTGGTGAAAATTTGTGTGTGCTTGTCCTGTGATGACAAATTGAAACCCAGGTAGGGTAGAGGCAGAGGCATCAAAGCATCACCTTGCTGTGTCATTACGTGGTTGCAGCTGCCTGATACACCTGACTTTGAAGTGCCAAGAGGAACCTCTGTCTTAGATGAGGCAGTAAAGTTTGTAATTGTTCTAGGAAGCCTAATTCTTTGAGGAACAGCTGTTGTGCAGGCTGAGCAAAAGAAACCATGGTTCTAGTTAGGAAAGGCCTAGAAAAGACAATGGGGAATCATGTAACACCAGAGGCCAGTCTGAGTCACACAGAATGTTAAGGGTTGGAAGAAAACTTAAAGATCATCTAGTCCTAACCCTCCTTGTCATGGGCAGGGACACCTCGCACTAGACCAGGTTGCTCAAGGCCTTATCCAACCTGGCTTTGAACACTGACAGGGTTGGGGCATCCACAGCATCTCTGGGAAACCTGTTCCAGTACCTTATTCACCCTCACAGTAAATAATTTCTTCCTAATATCCAACCCAGATTTCCCCTCTTTCACGTTGTACCCATTATTCCTTGTCCTATCACTACAGTTCCTAATGAAGAGTCCCTCTGGGGCTTCCCTGTATTCCCACTTCAGATAGTGGAGGTTTGCTGTGAGGTCTCCACACAACCTTCCCTTCTCCAGGCTGAACAGCTCCAGGTTTCTCAACCTGCCTTTGCAGCGAAGGTGCTTGTCATCAAATTTGTGGCCCTCCTCAGGACTTGCTCCAACAGTTCCATGTCCTTCTTATGCTGAAGGAAGCAGACCTTGATGCAGTACTCCAGGTGGAGTCTCACAAGAGCAGAGTGGGGAGAATCACATCCCATGACCTGCAGGCCACGCTCCTTTTGGTGCAGCCCGGGACCCAGTTGGCTTTCTGGGCTGTGAATGCACATTGCCAGCTCATGTTGAGTTTTTCGTCAACAATCCATCCCCAAGTCCTTCTCTGCAGTGTTGCTCTCAATCACTTGTCTGCCCAGCCTGCAGGTGTTTACGTTTCTTCTAACCCATTTCGCGTTGTTTTGTGCAACCTCCACAAAAAAATTGGTAAAGCCCTTCCCAACAGTGATAGAAGTGAGATGAGAGTAGGGGATATTTGTGTGAGTTTCTGAGCTGCTGAACTTCTCAGCTGAGGCACTCGATAGCTCACATCTACTCCCAGGGAATGAACTCTGCAGGATCATGACTAAACACTCTGCTGACCTATAGAACAGTGAGACCTCCTCTCCTGAGCAGAAAGTGTCTGTGAAGTAGCTGCCTCACTGGTACATCTTCTTGCATAAGGAGAGAAACAAAACAAAGTCCCTGAAAAGTAAAAGGAAAACTCTTCGCATTTAACAGACTGGAGCCACTTCTTTGGCACCTTGATTCCTTTGGGATGCACAGGTAGGTACCAGCACAGCCTAGTGGGGAGAAGCATTTCTGTCTTGTCATGCAGTGCAGGGAGTGCATGGGTGTTTCTGTCCTCCTTACTCTGGACCTACTTTGACCATGCTCTGAACACTGGACCAAAAGGGGAGAGAATGGTCTTTAGTGGCCATGGTACAAACCAGGCTGTAAGGCCTTCAACTGGTATCTTTTCCTCCAAGCATGTCTCAGCCATTCTTCATTAAACTGTAGACCCCAGAACCGAAACTCTGGAGAATTTTAGTGTTCCTGGGACTTCAGACGTTAAGAAAGGGTGATTTGTAAATCCTTACTGGAGAGTTGTTGAAAAATGGGACTGAAGAATGAGTCTTCAGAGATTACATGGTTTGTCTCCCTGCTCCAAAATTGGAATAGATCCTACTTCAAGGCCAAGTGAATCTGAATTTAGCTTTTCTGTATGATACGTTTTGGTAGTGATGATGTTCTGAGTCTGGGACTGTAAATGCATCACGGCTATCCCGTTTCACTTAGTGGCTACAGGTGCCATGGATCCTAGTCCTGTGGATCCTAGGGACCTCAGTCCTGGAGGAGGGAGGAGTGCACACTTTCTTCTTGAAGGGTCGAAGCAAGGATATGAGCAAAGTGCTTCCACTGCTTATGTTAATGCCATTTGCTGCAAGAACAAGCATGACCACCTATTCAAGGAGGTGTAACTGTACCAGAGAGGGGTATGACAAAGCACTTGAGGGAATAACTTCACTGTTTGCTGCTTATATGAGCCCTGACTTCATCCCTCTTTTTATTCTCCTGCAGAGCATCAATGGAGGCTGCCCACCGCCCCACTTTATGTATGATCCATCCACCTTTGCCTTCCGTTCCCTCAGCACCTTGAAGCCGCTGAGCCCAATAGCTCCAGTGGAAGAACCGTCATGTGCCTACTGAAGGAGTTTCTCCAGAAAACCTCAGGAACTATCAACCAACCTCCTGCCTGGCAGGGAGAAGGGGAGGTGGTGACACCCAAGGGGAGGGGTGGGAGAAGAAGGGGCCAGTGACACATCTTTGCCATGCAGCCACTCTGGCAGGAGGAAGCTTTGCAGCAGCACCTGTTTTCTTACCATTGCCATGTGTGAACAGTGGCAAAGGGAGTAAGTTTTGTCTTTCAGAGCAAAACAAACCAGTCAGGTCCACAAACTGCAAGGACAGTCACCAAAGCAGTGTCAAACATGGGAATGGTGGTAATTGAAGATATTCATGGTCAGGGTTCAGGGCTTAGTATGTCCTAAGGGTGTGAAACCAAGTCCAGTCAGTTTTCCAAGGATACCTGGGTCTACTGTGCTTTGCTATACACCTGGCACTTCTCCCACTCAGAATTGAGTTCAGGACTGGAGAAAGAGGCTATACAGGGTTGTTTGCAAAATCTCATATTATTATAATTGCATTCACGTCAAGCTCTCCTAAGTGGAAAACCCTAGGGCAGGGAGGTGTGTGCAGGGGTAACTGGCACATCTAGCTGTGCATTCCAGATGGTCTGTCTGCTGGCAATTCAGTGATATTGCCAAAAAAGGGATTGAAATGAGAGGCATGAACCTCCTACTTGTAGATCAGGGGTTAGAATAAAATTCTAGAAAGAGAGGTCTGTGTTCGGACATCCCGAAAAACACAGCACCCGCGCTCAGTCCTCTCAGCATCAGCAAAGAGAAAAACTTGTGGGTGACTGTATGCTCTTGGGTCTTCTCTCTGCTGAGGCTGTCTGTGCTCTGGGATGCATAACAGTTCTCCGTAGCGTTGTCCCAATACCCTGCTGCCCCAACATGTTACTGGAGGTAACTGATACCGCTGACCCCAGCCCAATTTTATGTCTCCAGAAGGCTTTCCGCTCCCCTTGTTCATGCTGGCTATTAAATTCAGGTAGACTCTTCTGGTATCAATAGAACATATATTCCCAGATGTAGCAAGGAGTGGGAAAAAGCAGTCTGTTTTGTGACCACCTGTTGGTGGAAGAAACAGGAAGGAGGTTTGGGTGAAGCTGTGGGATGTTTCTCTGTAGACAGTTCCGAGGTAGTTAGGGCTATGCTAGACCTTGCTACCACTGGTGTTTGACTGGGATCTGCTCTTGAGGCACGTATGAGTTTTGTGCCACAAGGCTAGAGTTAACAGAACAAACTCTTGCCTCTCTTGTTGAGGCAGAGGAGCAAGGCATTTCCTCTTGCTGCACCTGGTGGAGCGAGTAACCTCTTTGTCTAGGCATTCCCCACCATGAACCTCTATCTGAGTGGAAGGGGGAGCGAGCAGTTTACTACTTGTCTGGATCAAGAGGAGCAACTGTGAGTAATACAAAATAATTTTTGATTTTAAATCTACTGCAGTATGGAGGTCTTTGATGCTGCTCTTTGGATGAGACCGATGGTCAGTCCAGCTGCCAGTAGAAGGCCACACAGTGAACCAGCATTCACTGGTGCTGTCTGGCCCTTCACTGAGACCCTTGGGGAAAGCCCACAGGCTGTAGACCTGGGGACCTGAATCCCCCACCCCATCCTCCTCTCTCCCTAACCTTTTCTCACTCAGGCAGGCAGAGCAGCTGGGCAAGGTGGTGAGGGGATGTCTGTCCTGATGCTGCCCCAGCTCAGCCTGCTTTTTGGCTCCAGACTGCTAGAGCTGGGCCACCCCCTGCACCAGCACCACCTTCAAGAGGTCGCTTGTGTTTACCAGTGAGGAACCTTTAGCAGAGCATTGTGTTCCCTGCAAGTCCGTTTTTCCAAGAGAGGCTGATTCCTCCTGCTGCTCCTGTAGAAACTCTGCTTATCTTGTTTTGATGGCACACCTCAGCTTTTTAACTGCTGCCAGATGAAGCTGACCAGTGCAGGACTGGAAGTGTTGCCCCTTTGGACCAAATTCCTGTGCTCAGGAGATGGGACAGCCATAGCCTGATACCTGTCTGAAGAGGCACATTCCCCATGCCGATGGATGGGGCAGCAGCCCCTGCATGGCCCTGCAGCCCCAGGCTTTGCTCAGTGAGAGCTGCCGAGGTGCTGGGGCCCAGAGGTGTGTTTCTGTCAGCTCACAGGTGTGGCAGGCTACCTTGCCCCGGGTGGGAGTGGGGAACGGATGTCCTGCCAATATTGTTGCCTTTTAGTACTTTTGTAACTTTTCTATGTCTTTTCTTTTTCAAGCAGAAGGAAAAATAATAATAAAAAAACCTCAAAACACAAAACAATGAAATAAAGTGTGACAGCTGCTATATTCACACCTCTGGTGGGCCTTATGTGTTTGCCATCTTCTGTGGATTTGTGGGCAGGTGTGTAGGAGGGGGTGGAGTAGAGTGAGCTGTGGCACAGTGCAGCCAGTCCCAAGCACTCCCCAATGCAAGGAGGCCATGTCAGTAAGAGAATGGCTTTGAAGTGGAAGAGTTTTTCCAAAATGAATGCCAGGTTCTTTGCACAAAAGAGGAGCTCCATGGGCAGCTGCTCCCTTTGCAGCTAGCCCTCATATGGTATATTGTCCCTCACTGGTGCTTCCCTCACCAAGAGAGTGCTTTGGCTTTTGAGTGACTTGCCTATAACTTGGGGGTAGAATGTACCTGACGGGAGGTCTCCATCCCCCCAAAAGAGAAGGAGGGGTGGGTAACCAAATGGTCTTTGGCTTGTCATTTCAGCTTCAGGAAGTCTTACACCCCTATCCCAAGATTCTCAGCAGCTTTTTGTTTACTTGTGCTCCTCTATAATTCAACTATAGTTCACCCTTTCCTCTTGATCTTGCTCTAAAAGCTTCATCTTGGGTACTTGTAATGTGCATCATCCCTTGCTATCTACTTAGGCTAATTCTTGTCTCTTCCCTGCACTCCTAGCTCTGTACCTTCACCAGCATCTCACAAGGCTATTACCTATGTTCCCTTTTCCAAGGCCTCCTGAGAAATAGTAGCATGAATTCCCCTAGCAGTCCTATTTAAATGCATTCCCAGGAGGCCTTTTGCACTCTTCCCTCCAAGCTCTGTTCTCTAGGCTTCCTGCCATCTCTCTTATCATGAAATCCTCCCTGCTCTGTCAGCTGCAGCTTGTTGTTAATTGGCCTTGGCCGATTTTGCAAGGGTTGTAAGGTGAACTTGCTGGCTCCCCTGAGCCCTTCGCTCTTGCACCTTCTGTACAGAACTGCCTTTCTCAGTGTTATTTCTTCCAGCACAACCTGATGACTCAGTGCACCCACCTTTGGGGCCCCAGATGCATTCAAAACTGCAGTGGTGGCTATGACTCCACAAACCCTGACCATTTGTAGGCTCCTGCCAGGTAAACCTTGTTCATATTTTATATATGTATAGACAGGGGGTGCCCTGACCTTGTATCAGCCTGGCTGTAGGTACAGACACCTAATTGGCCAGAGTGAGCTGGGTGTAGAGCTGCTTCTGCTGACCCTGGGGCTGTTGTCTGGGCCTCTGGCATGTGTTTGGGTTTAGTTCAATCGTGCTCACCCATCGTCTCTCCCTGCAACCTGGGCCTCTGGGTTAAGGACAAAATGGCAGTGTTTATGGTAAAATGTGAAGATAAGCCTTGATATGGCAAGGACTCTGAAGCTCAAAGAAAGCGAGTTAGTGGTATTCTTGAAGATCTTACAGGGTGCTTTTCAGCTGTAGATAGCAGTGTTACTGACAAAGGAGAGTGAGGATGTTGGCCTCCTTTGGATACCAGACCCTGGCATGAGAGAATAGTTTCCCAAAGATCACTGCAGGAGCTATCAGCAGAAACCAGGAAAAGGAGGGCTGAGATGTGGTCTTGGAAATGCTGTTCCTTGCTTAAGCCACTGTGCCCTGTTGCTGCCTCTGGCATACACCAGTGTGGGGCTTTTCACCTCTGTGGCTTGCAAACCACCTTGTGCAAACACTCCCTCCTCTGCCAGGGTGAGCAGGGGTGCTGGCTGGGATGTGAGCATGGTCAGCCTGGTGTAGGTCCCTCAGGACCTCTGGCTTGCTGGAGCTCCTGGCTCCAGTGCTAGTCCTCCCACCAGGTTTGAGTCATGGCTTGGTGAGGGAGCCCGTAATTTCTAAGCTGAGATCTCTCTGCTCTGAGCCATCTTACTTGGAGATGTGCAGGTGTTTCCCTTCAGAGCAGGAAACAAACCCTGCAAAGAGAGCAGGACTGCTGTGCCAAGATGCAGCCCGGGCTCAGCTGTGTTAACCGTCTGCTGAGGGTGAATGGGGACAGGCGGCTGTTTGAAGAGCTTGGCTCCAGCTTCAGTGTGATTTAAGCAAGGCCATTTAGGCTATTACTGTTCTCCAATTAAAGTAAATTAATTAGGTTAATGCTATGGCCTTATAAAAATAACAGAGAGGAACCAAGCTCACAGCAGTGGCAAAGTGGGTTGTTACATGCGTACCCTGAGACTCAGTGAGCCAGCACACAGGATTGTCTCTTCTTGTGTTGTCCAAACATTTTCTCATACATATCTATGTATGTGCATGCACACACACTATATATATATATTTCTATCTCTGTATGTTTCATTTGTGCAGAAATCTCTGTTCTCTTACTCTCACCCATGAGCAGGGTGCCCTCTGCTTGCCTGGGTCTGTCTTTGACAGGGCTCCATGTGAAGCCCATATCACACCCACCATCTCCATGCTACAGAGTGTGGTGATGCTTGAAAAACACACCCACCATTCCATTCCCAACTGTGTGCTGAGTGTTGAGCTATTTGCTCACCTGCCCACTGGATTGACTAGGAAAGCAGGCAACATGAGCGGGGCTGCTGGGGCCAGGGCTCTCATCCCAGGTTAGATGGAGGCCACTGAAACATGGCCTGGCACAGGAACAACTGAGAAGCAGAATTTCCGTCTGGACAGACCATCTCCTTCAAACAACTTTGAGCTTTCCCTTGCTCTTCCTGAAGCTTATAGCACATTGTGGCAAGGTAGAAGAATGCATTCAAAGGTGTGTATCAAGTTAGGGTTGAATGGGGTATGTGCTGATACAGACACAGTGCATTTACAGTGGCATTTATATACTTGTGGCATTTGTATTTATGGCATGTTATGTTTTAAGCAGAAGAAAGTCTTGGAGGAGTAAAGGTAAGGGGCATGCATGCAAGCAAATGTGGACCTGTGAGAATGGATGCTGGTGAATGTGCATCTGGGGCGTGGGCAGGAGAGCTTATGCTGGGGAGGCTGTGCGTGCAAGTAGTGATGCATGGAGGATATACTGATAGGTTATATATGCCAAGGCAAGAGTGATGAGTATTTCTTTGCTGTTTCTGCAGTCTCAGCCATTTGTAGTAATAACTGGAAGACTTTTGCAATGCATCATGCCAGAAATGATTGGAAAAGGTAAGAAAAAATTACACATGCCTGATCTGTGCCCTTGAGGCCCTTGAGAGCTTTCACCACTGAATTTAAAAAAAGCAGGCACCTGGACATGAGTGACTCAAAGCAAAGTGACCTCAATACAAATTAGAGTGTGATTGTACACTGTTCTTCTCAGACAAGAACTTCAGGGACATCAAATAAAAGTAGCAGGTGGCAGGTTCAAAGCAAACAACTGCAGGCAGATTTGCACAGAGCACATGGTTGCACTGGGGAACACTCTGCCACAGGACACTGCGCCACAGGACACTGCGGCTGCTCAGTATTTACATGGCTCCAGACTTGAAAGAAAGAAGAAAAAAATACTATCTGGGAAACCACATGCACGAATGTTATCTCTGGTTGAAGAGGGTGGTGAGGTAGGGGCATTTTCAGGGCTAGGTTACTATGTGCCAGCTCCATCTCCTCCCTGTCCTTTGTGGCAGTGTCTGCTCCTGCCGGAGTTCAAGCTGGGCCAGTAGCTCCAAATAGGCACATGCACCAGCAACCAACCTGGCATGCCAGTGCTGTCTTGTTTCCATTCTCATTGCCTTTATTCTTCCAAGACTTCCTCCCTGTAATGAGACCTCAGTGGTGACTTGGCCCTCATGTATTTGATGGTGAGGCTGGGGATGACCTAGTTCATCTACCGAGCTGCCAGCATCAGGGAGTAGCTTGAGCCCTGGGCCACAAAAGGGCATCCTACAGATCCTCTCTGCCCTCAGTGTGTGGGTTCTGGAGCCCTGCCAGGAGGACCCCAGGTCATCAGGGCTGCCTGGCCTCCCATCACATCCCTCACCACAGATAGGCTGAGGCTGAAGCATTCATGGTCACTATATGCAGAGGTTGGTCACAGGGGCATAGCTCAGGCTCAGGTTTCTGAAGTGTGTCAGGTCTGTACTGAGTGGCAGGTCAGTGTCCAGGTGTCATAGGAACAAAGTGAGTCTGCTTTGAGCACTGCTGCGGGCTTACAATGGATATATTATATATGTAATTATCTTTGGGAATTTAGGAACACATTAGGAAAGCAGGGACAAGTGTCCTCCAACAATTGGTAACCCTCATATAGCAGTGGGCAAGCCAAAGCAGGTGCAGCTGAAAGAGCAAGGTTCTGCAGAAGTAACATCGGTGATGAGGAGGACATTTAAGCATGTTGGTTCCTCACCATTTCCTGCACTAAATTTCAGTGGGCTTATTCAAGTCAAGGGGTGAGGAAACAGAAGTTGTAGATACTGTGAGAGCTCGCTCAGGCTGTAGCTGCATGTCAGCCTGGCAGGACCTGACCACATGTTTTCAGTTAATGCAGGGCAGGATATGCAGACAGCTCTGGACACACGAGGAGCCCAAAGATCTGTTTTCCTTTTTGTGGCTGCTCACATCAGTGCCTGCTATAATAATAGCTTGGTCTGTTAGTGGGCTGGCCAGCATTGGTTGCCTATTCCCATCTGACACATTCACAGCATAGTAGCTCTGAGGTCAGATGAGTGGAGGAACCGAAAGAGCCATGGGAGCTGGGTGCCAGTGGGGAGGAAAATGGAGACAACAAAACCCCTTTGACAAGGAAAGTGCTTGCCATCTGCAACGGGAGGAAGGTTGTTTTCTACCAAAGGGTCCCCTGGGAGCTCTGCCTGCCTTGCTCTGGCATGTCCTGCAGGCACCCCAAGGCAGGTGGATTAGCATCTCCATCGGGTCTGGAGCGGCCTGGGAGCATGCTGGCAGGCTGCAGCAGTGGGTCTCACGGGTATTTGCTCCCCACTGAGGGACATCAAGTATTGCTGTTGTGAGACCTGTCCTTGTGTACTTAGAGCTCTCCTATTTGCGCCACTCCTGGAAGCATTTGAAACATCTTTGCCAATTTTTTCCAAAAGGGTAACCGGAGTCTTCTACCCTGGGTGGTTTTGTTGCCAATGGGTGACTTTTGGCAATATGTTGGCGAGGATCTTGCCCAATGGCAGGCTGCTTGGCAAACCTGGCCTTGGAAGTGTGACCAAGCCAAATGCATCAGGGCCAAACCTCGATCATACACAGCTCTTACGAATCCTGAAAGTCTTTTTCAGATCTTCACCACAGAGCCTCCAAGGGCCCTGTTTTGAAAAGAGATGTTTTGTCCTTTCCTGGCTTTAAACAGTTCCCCAAAATAAACCCTCTGCTATTTACCAGCATTGTTTTCTTTCTGGTGTTGAATGATGATAAATAATCAGACCCATTATATTGTATTCGTGTCGTCTTTGGTAGCAAATAATTACTACAATTACTCCAAATCAAAATGCTTCTGTTTCTCCTGATGTCATTAGTATGTCCCAAACATTTTGTTCTTGTGGTTTAAAGTGCAGTAATAACATAGTCCAAGTGCAATACCCGGTTGAGCAGAGCTTCCCAGCACAGCAAGCTTCCCAGCCATGATTGCCTCTGAGATGCTGCTAATTTTCAATCATGGTGTCAGATCCTCTTCTACCGCAGGGAGAGCAACTGCTTAGCCTGTGATTTACCCAATTTATTCCAGTAATAACTGGGCTGGCTGTGTAGCCATCTGTCTGCTTTACATGCTCCTCCTGCCCCCCATGCTCCACCATCACACAGACTGAGCTGTGTCTCTGCCCATGCAGCAATAAAGAGAAGGCATTGCTTTGCCCAGACCATGAAGAGGGTCTCTGTGCACCCAGAGAGGGGAACAAATGTTCCTCCCTCTGCTCTGCCCAGAAGCAGCAAGAGATGCCACTCCTCTCTGCTAAGCTCCGGATGCCAGGGCTGCCAGCAGTGGGGTCTGCTGCAGATATTTCCACCAGACAGGGGAGGAAAGATCCCTTTTCAGATAGGACAGGATGGGTTATCAAGGGTTTGGCTGCACCGTGGCCCCAGCAAGGGGAGCTAAGGCCGGTTTGTGAGGAGGAAACTGGTGCAGGAAGCAGCTAAGGCAAGGACCTGACACAAAGATAGTGGAAAGATAGAGATTAGCATGAAACTGAGTCCACAGATATGAAAACCGTTGTGGTCACATGGCTCTGTCTGTGAAAAAAACCCCATGGTATTGACAGGATCATTATAAAGGCTCTAACTGAAGAGCCGAGCCCTCTCTGCCCTGTGTAATGTTACTCAAACAGACCTGCACACAAATCTTTCAAAGCAGATGTTATCCAGGGTACAGCCCTAGATCAACAGTCATTCAGGATTAGTATTGCTGGAAACCACTGGGCAAAATCAAATATAAATAGAGCAGAGAGCATTTGAAGCAATTAGGGTCTCAGGGGACATTCATTCCCCATAATGAAGCCAAGAAAAGGGGAGACAATGCATCATTTCTGTAATGCAGTGAGGACATGCAGAAGTTGGATTACTCAGAAAACTTGGAGCAGCATGTATGGTTCCTATTAAATCACCTAACCTTTCCATCTCCACTGGTATTTCTAGGGCTTTCATTACTGTGGTGCTCTACAAACTGTAACCTTGTGATTGCACCTGGGAGACAGCACAATATTTGAGGTAAATAGGATTTTATTTCTTGTGCACACCAAAATACTGAGTTTTCTGGCTATTTTTGAACCAACTGGTACTGCACAGAGGAAAGATCCTCCCTTTGGAGCTGAAATGCAGACCAGAGTAAACAAATGTTTAGGTCCTTAGAGAAATTCTTGGTTACATGAAGACTTTCAGCTGTGGCTGAAATAAAAGGGGAAGCAGGTGGCAGAAGTGTCCACCCTACCTGCAGTGCTCCAAGTAGATAATGCAGAGTGGTTAACCACTGAAACTGATTCCAGGTGACCGGGATCATCTGAAGCACCAGTTAAAAGAAGAACATGTCCTATAATTTGTGGGCTGTGGGAATCCAGTCTCTTAGTTCCTTGGCCCACAGGCAGTGCTGTCTGAGAACATCACCATGAGCAAGGTATTTAGACAGGCTTCACACTTCCCACTGCTCCTTCAATGAGCTTTGTCCATGTTCCAAAGGGTGTTACAGCTGTTCTTCAGCAGAGTGGTTAGCTGGGGCAGTTGAAGGGCTCTGCCCAGCACTGAGTTGAGCCTGGACTGCAGCCCCATCTAGGGTGTGCAGGATGAGGCCTGAGAGTCCCCCCATACCTCTCTAGCCCCTCTCATGAGGGAACACAGGCCAGGAGAGCCTAATGGTAGGCTCTCCTACCTCTCCATGGGAGAACTTCATGGTAGCCCACCAAAGGCACCTCCTGTTGCTGAGCTGGGGACGCTGCCAAGGGCTCCCTGCACAAACAGACCTTTGCTCTATGAGTGATGCTGTTGCTCTGTGGTGGTGGGGCTGACCAGGGCTCTTGGGCTCTGCAGTACGCTAGGAAATGCTCTGAACATGTGCCATAGACTTCAGTTTTATCAACTGGGGCCACCTGCTGCGTAGGCACTTGCTACTGCAAGAGGATGGGTACCATAGTCTGGGTAACTCATCATCCCACCTTCCCATAGCATCTTGCAGCTAAAATCTGGCAAGATTTTAGCCATTTCCTTACCATAGCCACTTGGAAATTCATCTTCTTAGACTTGTACAGGTTGGAGGCCCCAATAATGCTTTGGAGATACTGGCACTGCCTCTGACTGATGGCTGTGCCAACCATGCAAAGCCCATGGGTGGCTTGGCCTTGATGCTCCTGTGTAAACTGAAGAACACGTTTTGTCTTGGTGTTGGCACAGCCGAACAGTTCATATGCTGAAAAGCAGCAGGGATGTACTTCTTCCCTCTGAAAAAGGAAAGGCTCTTGACCTCTGAATCACTCCACTGTCTCCCTCTGTATTAGGTAAATAGTCTGGGCTTCTTGGGCTTGTGACAGGAAGAAGTGGAATGGAAATACACAGGGTGTTGCTGAAGTCATCCTTTCATGTCATGAGCTTGGCTGGGACAGGTTGTTGGGGCTGTGTGGCTGTGGTGGGGACTCCTCTCATGGCTGGGACAGAGGGAAGTTCCATGCTGTCTGTGTCCAGCTGCCAGTGCAGACTTGCCTCTATGTCTGCAAAGGGCAGAAAGACCCTGAGACCAATGTTAGGCAGATGAAGATGTGCCTGAGGCAATGTGATCTTGAACACAAAATGTCCCTTGAAGATGGTGAAATGTGGAGCTGGCTTCAGGTTGGCAGATCTCCATGGTACCTGCAGGTGACGTGAGCCTCCTGCTCCTCAGGGACCTGGAGCAGCCACTTTGCTGAGTCTGCGGGAAAACAGTGGAGGGCAAGAGGGTTGCACTGGCCAGGGTGACAAACTGCTGTTCTCACTGTGTAATCAGTTCCTGAAGAGGAAAAGAAAACAGCAAAGATCTGCTTCATTTCTCTTTTCTTTTTTTCCTTTCATAAGACAAGAAGGAAGAGTGAGCAGCAGAGACCCATTTGCAGCTCAGGATCATGCAGCAAAGAAGTGCTTGAGGCCAAAAGCAGGACTGGTGGTGCCTGGGAGGAAGAGGAGGCACTTCTTCCTGTGAGTTTATAAACTCTTGGCTCACAAAACAGGAGGACAAAGTGCAATGCCAAAACAGCATCATGCTTGATGTCTGGGTCAGAGAACTCCAGATGGGTCTGGGCGGCCCTTTCTACTTCCCTACCCCTTGAAAGCTGGCCAGCAGCCAGGGGCCAGGCTGGCACCTCAGCCCCGGCACTGATGGGAAGGAAGGTGAAGGGACCGTGGGAAAACCCGTCTTTGGCTGGCTACTGTCAGCTTGGCGGCAGTTGCAGTATAAAAAATACTTCTGCCCCCACATGCCCTCCCCATCCGTGCCATGCTCTGCCTCAGGGATATGAAGGCAGCAGTCACTGGGTGCCCCAAAGGACTGGGGACTGATGGATGAGTCAGCTACCCCAAGTCCCTGACAGCTGGAAATGAGGACCAGCTACAGAGCAGATGATGGGAATTACAGCTGGGTAAACTCAATACCACATTAACCCCACAGGGTGTGAGCAGGTCCTGGTCACGCAGGCACACAAAGCACCAGCTCTGCTGCATCCTCCTTCAAAATGGTGCCTGACACTTCCAGGGGCTGTCCCCATGGCACTAGAGGGGTGGTAATGCAAAGCCACACCTCACCTTCACCCTCACTATTCCAGGGCTCCAGGCACCCTGCCATAAAAGCAGCCTTTCCCCATGTGCCCCTGTGCATTGCCATTTATTACATTACAAGGCAAGAAGGTGGGCCTGGCACTTCCAGGGATTTTGGGGTGCAATGCTGGGTAGTCACTGGAGTGGGCTCAGAGGATGGCAGCACTAGGGAGACTGGGTATCTCTCATAGTACAGTGCCTTATGTGCCGTAAAAAATCAGCAGCCCATTTTGGTCAAAGCAAACAGAGCCTTTTGGAAAAACCTGCCCTAAGAGGAGATGCTGTTCCTGGGGCATTCTACAGCCCCCAGGTAGTGCTGCAGTTGGTGTCAGTGCACATAGAGAGCTGCTACAGTATTAGCAGCCCCAGAGGTTTCAAAATCTCAAAGAAGGCCTCAAATCTACAGCTCTGGCATAAAAAATAGATTAAAAATTGGGAAGTTTGGAGTCTGCTTACTCTGGGTTTGAAAATTTTTGGATTTAGCTGGGCTGCATTTTCAGGTACCCTTTGCATTGCAAGAATTGCAAGATCACAATAATTACAGCAGAGAAGGGAGCTAATTTTTTGAAGGAAGCTGAGATCCTTATATATTTATATTTACAGGGAAGGGGCCTTAACAGTTCTCTAGGCTCTGAGTATCTGTTAAAAATTGCAATGGCCCCTGACAGGATAGATTAACCTCAGACCAATTTAGGTGTGTAGTTACTGATCTAAATGAGCAAAAATTGGACTTGCCTTTTCAAGGAACTCCACATGTTTGCAGATGTGCCGACAAAACATCATTTCCACTGGAAACATTGGCAAGGAGAGAGAAAGTGAAGTAAATTGCATTGCCCAGGAAAGCATAAAGGCAGGATGATAAATAATCAGGTGGCAAAACAGCTACTTGGCAATGTCGTGAGGCGATTACAGTGCAATAAAGGCCAATAAGAAAATATGACGTTATGCATGGCTCTCCTTGGCCAAAGGGTGCCACTCCCTGCAGAAAATAGCAAAGAACTGTAAAAACAAAATGCATTCGTGTTTCAACAGAAGGCTGAGGCAATAATCACTATGGTGAAGTAGCAACCAAGCTTTTGGTTGGACATATTAGTCCTTCTCCCAAGGAATCTCTGCCACACATTGGTTGGGGAGGCTGGAATCTGGGACACAAAGTGAAAATCGGCTGCCACTTCATGTGCTCCAGGCTCTAAGTGACTGAGAGGCTGGAGCAAACCTAGAGGGAAGCCCTGAGAGTGTGTTCCACAGGGACCATAGCTTTGTCTGTTAGGGTCCTGTCCTGCCTTTCTCCTCTCCCAGCTCCTCCACATCAAAGTGGAGAGTGAGCCATTGGGAGAGATTCAGCACAATGTCTCCTTGGAAGGAAGACAAGAGTTACACCTTACTGGGCATTCATAGGCCCTAGATACTGCTCTGGGTTCAAATAAAGGGGCAGGAAAAAGTTGAAAGGAAAAAAGGAGGAATAGTTTGGTTGGGATGAAATAGGAGCAGCCTGCACGTCACACTGGCGCAGGCTGAAGGCAATGATCCTTACCCTGTGTTGGCACCTCTAAACACCACCAGGTAGGGAGGTCCAGCTGCTCTTTCAGCTTGGGAAGTCCAGCTGAGCTAGTCCTTTTCTTCCCTGGAGCTGCATCCCACTGTCCAGGTGTACAAGGGTTTGCTGAGGGGTTCAAAGGAAGCCAATTGGTTTTTCCCCCTTTTAACACAGAATGCATTCCCTTAACCACAGCCAAAGGAGAAAGCATCTGCTCTTGGCCAACAGAGCCACACTAAGTGCACTTGCTGGCAGTGTTTTGACTTTGTTTCTGAACATGACCCTAAGTGTAGTAATCCTCAGCTTTGCCTACTGGCAGTGCGGTGTAGTGAGGATGTGAGGGGCTGGGCGAAAACAGTATCCATCTAGGGAACAACCAGAAAGGAAATGCCTGCAGTTGTCCATCATCATGGCAGGAACAAATGTAAGCAGCAGTATGGAAAAATATGGAAAAATAGCATTTAGAGCCATAAGGAATGGTTGGCTTTGTGCAGGAAGGGATGGTGCAATTGAAGATGGGGAAATCTTCCCAATATCCTTGCAGGGAGATCAGCCAGAAGGCCAGACTCAGTGCAAAAGTGAAAACCAGGGAGTGAGGCTTGAAAGTCCCTGGTCCCATGGGTTTTGCATCTGATTTTGCAGGTACTTATTGTTAGGCAGGAATTCCTGGGCTGATGGTTTTTCTTGCTGGGCATCCTCAAGAGCAAAGCCCCTACAATTGCCAGGGTACAGCAGTGCTTCCAGTTGTCCCAAATTTCTGCTAAGTGCCCAAGAGAAGCTGCCAAGGCTCCACCCTAGAGACAGTAGCTCTTGCCAGGAAAGATGGGGTCTCATCAACACTTGTGAAACAGCTTGGGATGAATTATAGAAATATAATCATTTGATTCTGGAGAAGATTTCCCAAAGCTCCTCACTGATCCACTCCAGCTTCAATTTCACTTCTGGCTGGCAATTGCATCATGTTGCTCA
The DNA here is from genome assembly GCA_035221455.1 of Xenops minutus. Lineage (NCBI taxonomy): Eukaryota > Metazoa > Chordata > Aves > Passeriformes > Furnariidae > Xenops > Xenops minutus. Next base: position 28,501,535 of record JAWWEE010000105.1, read on the forward strand.
TGGTGGGTGACAAGGCTTACTTACCTTCCCCACCCAGGGTTAAAAAAGAAAACCAGACTTTTTAGAAATAAAAAAAAGTCCTAAAAAGAAGACAAAAAAGGATCCAGCAGCCCATGTTGGGAATGTTACGATTTGCTTTTGAAGGTGCTTGTTTGCCTGCCTAAGGACAGAAGTACCTTCCTCTGACAACGCCACAGGAAAAAAGCCCACTGTCTCCCAAGTTTGGGGTGCACTGGAGGGCAGCCACGCTAGAATTGTGATTAAGTGTTTTGGGCCATGCCTTTCACTGCAGCCTGCCAGATAAATATTTACAGCTGACCACGGAGAAGCAGGGGGGGGAAGGAGAGGAGAGACATCTGTAAATTCTTTGGAGCCTTGCTGTGTTTTAATTTTAAGTTAGTTCTTTTTTTGTTGTTTTTCCATCCACACATCATCGTCTCTCTTTCTCAACCCATGGATAACTAAAGAAGAGCGTTCTGAGAGAAAGAGGTTATTTCTAAAACCTCAGGGGACAGATCCTACTTGCAGTGACCGTGGCATAAAATCTGGAGCTGTGATAAACCAGTGCAGCAGAGAGCAGACTGCAGCCTTTGGTTTACTAACTGGCGTAAATCTGATGTAACATTATTGATCTCTGTGGATTTACTCTAAGTCTCATTGCCTCCTCCCTTGTTTTCCTCATAGTTTTCCTTATCCGTGGACAGTCAGTGCCTATGTGGCTGCAATATGCCAGTAAATTGCCGTGTTACACCCACTTCTCAATGGTGTAAATGATTCTCTCCATTTGGCTTCTGTTCTTAAAAGAAAGCAATTCTCCATGCCCAGTGGGAGAACATCAGCCAAAGCATCACCCAGAGCATCTTCTCCCGCTGGCCCCCGCCTGCCGAGGTGTTCATAGCTGAGCCCTCCAAAGAGAGGGCAACCTAGAATGACTTACATAAATGAAGGCCCTCAACCCTGGGGGCTCTCTGCATTTTGATGTATGAGCATATATGTTCTGTTCAGAAACATATGCAGGAATCTGTAGCTATAAAAGCCACTGCACCACCCTGTAATCCAGCCCAGATGTGTCTCTCCTTTCATGGTGCGCTCAAGGGACTCCTCCAAGCTGAGGCAGGCAGGGATGGAAAGCATTGTTTGAATTTATTCACCCCAACGAAAAGTGACCCTTGCAGAGGTCCAGAGCAAGAAGGCTGATGGGAATGATTGATTTCAGGATGTGGACAAAGCATGAGCCAACTGATGCTGGCCCCTGCTGTCATCAGATGCCTTGTGAGGCCATCAGCACAAGCCAGAAGACTGGTGAGCTCTGGGCCTCTCTGAGAGGCAAACATCAACGCATGCAGTGCAAACCCTGTTCTCACTTGAGCTCCCAAAGCTTGGTACAGAGATTGTGCAGGCAGCTGAGCCTCTGGGGATAATGTGGTGGGGCTACTCACCTGCTTAAAGGCTTTAAACTTGGGAAGCAGAGGCCAAGGATTGAGGCTCTGGGGTGGAATTTCATGCTGATCCGTTTGAGAGAAACAGGGGAAAGACCCTTATGGTTTGTTGTAGGTTGTATTTGCAAGCCAGTTACCAGGATCCCCTCCTCCCGATGTGGTAGCAGCTTGGGCTTGAGATTTATCCCTGCTCTTATTGGTGACCTTCTAAGTAGCCAAAAAGCAGCATTTCAAAAAACTTCTGCGCTGACTGTGAAGTCATCTGGGAAGTTACTCTTTCTGTTAGTGTCATAAAGCTGCATGGCCTTAAATAGAAAGTGTGGAGGCAAAGGTCTTGCCCCCCGGGCTTTGCAGTCTCAGCGCAAAGAGTGTGGTTATAAAGTAAGTCACAGAGTCCAGGAAGGAAATTTATGGCTGGGAAGTTGGATAAATAGTACGCCAAGATCAACAGCAGTGGTAACGTTGAAGTGCACCAAGTGGAGTTGCTCTGCTCTTACAGGGCTGTAACAGGCTGGAAACCTTGGACTAAAACAAGCCAACTACTGGAAAGCTGTTGCAGTGTTGAGGCCCTGGTATGGGCACCACCAACACCTGACAAGCTGAAAAGTCTGTTTGAGTGGAAGAGAACAGTGCCATGTACCAGTGATGTGTCTTTCCCAATATGACCTTACTCCTTGGGTCAGTGCCGGCTTCTGACAAAGACGAGAATTTTACAGTCACGGTCTCACGCATCACCTCTCAGCAGTGATGTGATCCCATGGGGTGCTGATGTGGCTCTGACTCTTATGTTGTAGACCATCTGGAAGCCTCTTAGGCCTCCAGATGTGGTGAGAGGAGGATTGGGCTTTGTGCAGCTCTTGAATGTTGAAAGGAGAAGAAATTCAAAATCTTTGCAGCTTGTTTTGTGGCTCTTCTCAGCTTTCCCATCCATGTCCCTACTTCTGTTCAACTTTTGTCTCTTCTCTCATCCTGGAAAGTCAATCCAGTGTTTACTTTCTCTCTTTCCCACTCAAGCTGTTAAGCATGTCCTAGGTCATCCCTGCTAATGGATCACATATGAGAGTGGTGGAAATCCACTGGTGGATAGGTCTTAAGGGAGAGGTTGGAAAAACAAGAACAGTACAGGGATAGCCAATATGACCTTGGGACGGATGTTGGACTAAACAACCTCCTGTGGTCTTTTTCAGCCCTAATTTCTGAACTGCTGTCATCCTCAACAGAGAGCATGAAAACAAGGACCTGGGAATGCTCTGGTCTTTCCAGTGGCAACAGCCCACCACACTTAGACATCTGCTTTCTGCTCATGGGCTTTTACACTTAGTTGTGTGACATCCAGTCACTGCTGTGCAATGGCTTTGTGTTCTCGGAGGGCATCTCAGGCAAGGGGGCATCGCAAAGTGTGAGTGGGGAGGGTCAAAAATGATATCTCCCTAAATTCTGTACTGTACAGAGCATGTAGCCAGTGTTTAGTCCCATACTTATTTTCTACATGAACCATGGGAAATCAGAATTAATTGTTTGGGGGACCGTACAGACCACCCCCAATCACTCCTAGGCACTGTACAACCAGCCCTCGTATATGACCTGAGATACCAGAAACAAACATCCCAATTTCCTGGCTTTTTAGGTTTGCTCTTTGAACTCTCTTGAAGCTCCAGCTCTTGCAGCACTGAGATTACACATGGCTCTCATCATTCATGTCCTCAAAGCAATGACAACAGAGCTCCTGAGGGGAAAGGAAAGCTTGTATGTAGCCTTCACAAGAAGAAACCAAACAATTCAACCCTTTAAAAAGAAATCTCACATTTTAAAAAGAATCTCCTGATTTTGGTTGGTAAATTTGCCTGAAGGTTGGCTTTGACATTCCATGTGGTTAAAAGACCAAGATCAGGTTCTGGACTTCTCTGCAACTTCTTGGATTGATTTACTACTGGGGTATACCTGGGATGCAAAACTCAGTGTTTGGGCCCTGGAAACTGTCACTGCTCTGGACTCTGAAAACAAGATGAAAAAGCCTGAAAGGTATTTCTTTCAAACTTTGCTGTCCATAGCTCCTGTTCAAAGGGTCAGAGGCCAGTCCAGAACCTCAATCACTTTTTGCTAATTCCCTGGCAAATCAAGGATGTCCTCACTGACATCTGCTGTGTCACACCAGTGTGAGGAGGACCTAAGAATCAGCTGAACAGCAACCTCTTCTGAGAGAGATGAAAGGAACCTGGAAAATTATTCTGGAGGGACCCATAGTAGGCAGCAGGGGATCAGGGTTTTACTCAGTTCTTCTGCCTGTAGCACAGACCTGCATCTGTCCAAACACTGGCACTTCCCTCCGCTTACTGACTCAAGCCAGCAAGGAGCAGCAGAGTTTGCATTCATCTCCTGCAGGGATGGAGAGCTTTCCGGATCCCTCCTGTGTCAGGCCTGCTCGTTGCAGCTTGCACTGGGTCAGGTTTCAGGCTCTGGGCTCTGTGTGTGTGCACTCGCGTGTGCTTTTAACTCACTCTGAAGTCTCTGCAGGAAATTAATTTGTGTCAAATGACTGGTTTTTGTCCTTCCTTTGGTTTTGGAAGGGCAGGGTTTGGAGGACGCTGTTGATTCAATACACTGCAGCTATTGCCCTGCTCTTCTGGCCCCACAGCTGTGTGTGCCTGGTGCAGCTCTTCCCCAGGAAGCAACTAAGTGAGGGGAAACCTGGTGGCAACCCAATTATTTTGGGCATAGGTGTCAAAAAGTGTCATAGGTGCCCAAAGAGCAGTAGAAGGTGGTATTCTGGAGTTTGAATTGCTGCACAATGGCAGGGTAGCGAGAGACTGGATTATCAGGAAAATGAGTAAGAATGACAGACCTTCTGTCTGTTCCCCATGCTTCGATCTCCAGCATACATATCACACAGCCAGTGCTGTAGCTGATATATTTGCAGCATAGACAATGTGCTTATGAACCTACTCCCTCCTACTGTGATCCGGTCAGTTCAAGTAAGTCAAAGAGGTTTGATCCAGGTCAGCCCTTGGTTGACAGACCTCAGAGGAGAGGCCAGGATGTCTCCAGATGTGACAACCTCTTTTCTAGCTCAGTAAGATTGAGCATCCTAGCCTACTATGACAAAGCTCTGTGAATATTGATTCCTGGAGGCTAATCTGATGAAAGAGGGACATCACATCACTAAGACCAGGAAATATGAGCATAGGCCTTTCACACCAGATTTCACGCTCTTTCTTTGAGCTGTGGATTTTTTTTTATTTCTTGTCCCAAGTTGCTGTGCTTAGAGATCATGTTTTCTTGCTAATCTACAGCAATATTGCTGCCCCAGGGAATCTGTATTTGGGAAGTAAGTGGGTGATGCACTGGTGAGTAATGTGCAGTCCATAAATGCTTTGCATCCTTTCAGCTCGATGACTGTGGGAGGCACATGGACTCAGCTATACAGTTACTTGAGTGGTGAAGTGATCAGTGCCTCATTTTTTTCCCCACTGTCAACAATTGTCTGTGAAACCCACAGGCAAAGTGTCCAGAGCAGGCTTACACAAAGGATGACAAATAGCTACTGCCCTCTCACTTACTCTGCTCGTTCAGGGGCAGAAAGCTGCATAGTAGATCTCATGGACGTGACCCTGCTGACGGTCCCTGTGGGTACAAGGAAGATATCATGCATTAAAGTTCCTTTCCTTTTCTCTCACTGTGCTTTAAAAACAAACAAAGCCTATTGCTTACAACCACTTCCTGTCCCTACCATTGAACAATTAATTCTTCCACTGTGACCTTAAATTCTACAGTTTACCAGTGTTGGAGCGGTCACATCTCCTCTGGTGTTCTTTTACCAGGAAGGCTTTGCTCACGTGTGTCTCTGTGCAGGGTATACTTCAAATTATGGCCATCCATGGTGTCTCTGATGTCCCTCGGCTGTGGTGGGTTCAGCAGGATGTGCATGTGTGTCGGGGTGTGCATACACATGCAGTGGGGATACCATGCTGCAGATCAAAGGGAAAATGAACCTCTAAAATATTTAGTTTGTAAAGTGTATTGTTGTTGCACTGCCGCCCAAGGTCTTCAAAGGGCCCCAGATTTATTGTCTCAGCACAGTTCAGAGATATTTGTTGTAGATTAAAAATGGAAGAAATAGGAAGAGGGCCAGGCGTGTAGATTACTGAGTAAAAATAGAAGCTCTTACATTTGTTTGCTGTATGAATTTGGGTTTTGTTGCTTTCTTTCCCCCTGCTAGTGCTTTTTCCCCCTCCCCCTTACATTTGTTCCTAAGAGCCAAGGGGTCACGTCTGTGCTTTCTTGTGTGGCCACATGCAGTATGTCCTGACAGCTCTGCTATCTTTTAGGTAGAAACTGAGATTATCCAGGCATGGCTCTTGGAAAGGAAAAATCACTACAGGCAAATCTGCTTCACTTTTATTACTAAAGGTACCTTTTAATCTCAGCCCCTGACTGTTTCTCTCCCCACAGCTCCTCTGCTTGGAGGAAAGTCATTGACTCAACACATGACAAAGAAATTAACTCTCCTTTGTGGCCACAGATTTTACAGAGAAGAGCAGTCATTTGGATCCTGCTCAGCTGGTTGTGCAATACAGCCCAGAGAGCCTGAGCCGTGGTGTCCAGTTTACTGGTGTGGTGAAGTTGATGTGTCCCCAGCAGGATATGACTGGACACTGGCTGTGATGGTGCCCGTAGGCAGGCACAGCATGCACCTACACTGCCTGGGCCCATGCAGGGGGTTTGTCCAGAGCTCCAGCCTTCACTCACACCTTGTATACTGACCTTCCCCACCAAACCCCTGGGCTGAGACTGGTGGAGGACACTCCAGCCAGGCAGTCCCAAGTTACTCCTTTCTGCAGTGTGGCTGGGGTGATGCTGGGAGTGGCAGGGAAAAGCATGGGCTGTGAGAGATGTAAAACATGAAAACATGACTTCTTGTCACCTTTACTTGCCTGCATTGAGCTTTTTCTCCCAGTTTCCATGGGCAGATGTTCACACCACCATGATCTGACTTTGTCATGGAATGGGGCAGAGGTTGTCTGCATTCACAACTGAGGGAAAATATAAGATCTCAAATACTATTCCTCACCACCTCTTACTGATTATCTCCTAGGCTAAATGTGCTGGCTGTGTCCTCACCGGGGAGCTGGCTATGACTTGTCAGGCAAAATCCCTGGGTCAAGCATTCAGTGTCAACAGAGTGTCTTTCTCCAAAAGCTTACACTGCAGGTTAAGAAGACAGCCCCAAGGAGAGAGATAGAAATCCAGAGAGGGAAAGTGAGATGCTGAAGGCTTTTGAACCAGATATGGTATTGAATCACTTATGTTTGATTTATGGCTCTGGTTCTCCAAAAGGCTTTACTCTAAAGGGTAAATTTCCCTTTACAACCCTGAGAACCTTCTGGCAGGCCTAGACAACTTTAAAGGACTAAGATTCAGGATCCTAAATCCTGTCACTTGAGGGGAGCATCACCTTCATGACAAGTGTGAGACCTAGCCATGCGAATCTTACAGTCAAGCTATGAGGATAAAGGTTTCACCCATGCTGTGATCCTTTTGGGAGGCAGAGCATCCCAAACAAGTCTTCTGCTAGTGCTCATCTTTCAGGGATTTCAGCTAGCCATCTAGTAGCTTTCAGCTGAAGAGCTGGAAGCTGGAAGCTGTGCCCATCTTACTGGCTACTCCACTCAGGGTACCCAGGGACACCACTCAGCTCTGTTTGTGGTGTTGGGTAATCTTATGGGTGCTCACCCTACATCCATCTTGACACCTTTTAGCTCTGTATCCTGCTGTTCATTCCAAAGGCTGCCACACGTTAAAAGAACATTGTCTACAATGAGGTTTATGGGTAGATTTTAATATCATAATTACAGCATGTAAACAAAATACCACTTGATTATTGAAACCATATTCAGTGAAACTGAGCTCCCATGCAAGAAATACATATGCATTTAATTGCCGTTAAACCTCTGCAAATGTACTTTTAGTAAGGAACTGGTATTATTTAACACACAGATCAAAACAACTACTGAAATCTAGAGCTGATGCTGGTGATTAATCAATGTGGGCTTTGGCCATTTCACTGTGGAACTGATTATTTGTGGGACACTTCCTGCATTTTGGCAGCTGGGAGAACTGTGTCATGCCCATGACATCCAGCTCCAGTCATTATTCAGACCCATTCAGTGGTGTGCACTTGAGCTATCGTCCTCATGGGAGATCAGATGAGACATAGCTGCTCTTAATGAGTGGCCAGGCTGTCTTTCATGCCAATGGTGTCAGCACTGGGAATAGCCTTGCAAATGCTAGGGAAGCTGGGTGCTGCCATGGGGATAGTGAGGGTGATGCTGACTTTGTGCAGGATGCCCAATGGCTGGTCAGAGTGCCCTTGACAGCCCTGACCAGCTCTCTTCTGGCTGCTCTGTCGCCGGCAGCTTGACTGCTCTGTTCTGCTGCTGACATCTGGAGCAAAAACATATACAAAAGACTTTACAAAGCAAAAACATACACAGAAGAATGAGATTAGGTTCTTTTGAGCCTCTTCCAGGCCCAGCCTCCCCCAGAGCTCTTTGCTATGATTTGTTTTGTAGGCTGGGAGGAGAAGAGCTTGGGTAGAGAAAAAAGGACATTTTACAGATTAATGAAGCCTAGATCTGATCCAGGTGTTGTTTCCCGGGTCTTTTCAAACTCTGGTGACAATTGAAGATGTTTTGCAGAGCCCAGAGGGTGGTGGGGAAGCTTGGGACAGCTTACAGATGTGTGATTTCCCTGGCCTTTCCAGCCTGACAGCCCAGTGATGGCTGTCTTTGGTTCACTGCAGCAGGACCCCTGTAAAAGCGGTAAACTATCCAAGTCAGAGGCTTTGTAGCTTGTGAGCATTAACAGGAAGTGCTCTGGGTGGCAGAGCAGCAGCAGTGGGGTGGCACAGAGCCTCCTGTGCTGGTCCTGCCTGGGGAGCTCCTGGTGAAGGACAGCAATGCCCCTCAGGCATACATTTCTGTGTCTGCTGCACACCTCACCACGAGGAGTTTGTGTGTCCTCAAAAATACCTTTGAGTGCTGTTATTCTCATTTTTCATACAGATCCCCAAAAGTATTTAGACATCCAACTTCCAATTAAATCCACAGAACTCAGTGCCTAAATGCCTAGCAGGATCTAAGTGATTTGCTCATAACATGTTGTAAGTGAAATTTTGACCTTCCAAACCTTTTGCTGGTGCTCTAGCCCCAAGGCATATTTTCCAAGGCATATTTTCCTGACGGAGTACAGATCCCTGATTCCACACCAGGCAGCCAGACAACTTGTAGCTTCTTGGTGGAGCTTACCTCTGCCTCCAACACAAATGGTGCTTTCCTGTGGCACTGGGAGGGCCTGGGAGGCTGTGGGGATGGGCTGCACTCAGAGAAGATGGGACATCCAAGTCCTGGCCACACAGAGTAGGTGTTCTACAGCTTCTTCTTTCTTCCTTTCTTTTTTTTTCTCCCCCCTTCACAGAAGTGGAGTGACACCCTTGTTGGTTTTGGCAGTTCCCAGTGGGAATAATTACACTGTGCATGCCTTAAATTCCCTCTTTTGCAATGACAACTGGATGCAATTTCCTTAGGAGTCTCACAAATGAAGCTCTCACATTATTGGAAGCCATTCAGTGAGTGCTGCAATATGTTCAGAGGTGGCTGCTTCTCAGCAGGACCCCAGGTGGTTTCTAGAAACCTTTCTATAGCCTGTCATGCACCTTGGGACCCCCTCAGTGGGTGATACATGGGAGCCCTGGGCAGTGCCTTTCAGCTAAATGAAGGCTTATTAATCCTACACTGCAGAATACCAAGATAGCCTGGTTGGAGGCACACACTTACATGAGACTGAGTGTGAAATGCAAACCTGAAGGTTTAAAGATTTCATGTGTTGTTGGGATTTTGTTCAGGAAATGCCAGACCAGAGCTAAAACCTGCTCTTGACGTTTGATTCTCATTCATGCTTAACATAAATATTACTCTTGCTAACCGAACAGTCCCCAGAATAGTTCCACGGAGCTAAGGGTAAGACTTCATGACCTCTTGTCTGTGACAGGAAAGGACTGGATAGAGCCCACCAGGTCCCTTCCATTCGTGTTGTCTGTGATTAAAGAGGGACGCTCGCCAGAGCAGGCTGCTCAGGGAAATGACTTGTGAGAGCAAATGCACATGCATTATGACGGTCTATTTGGCAGGAGGGGCAATAGTCCTTTTGATCTGGAGACATGGAGGAAAGAATAAATATTTCTCCCAGCAGAAGTCTAGAGGACATGGAGGAAAATGCTCTTCTGACAATGTAATACCTTCCTTGTGCCTGCTTGCTGTGCTGTGCTGAAGACGGCCAGCATCATCCCATCAGGCTCAGCACCAGATCAGGCTCATAGCAACCTGATCTAGTTGAAGATGTCCCTACTCACTTCAGGGGTTGGACTAGGTGACCTCTGTGTCTTAGTTTGAGGGGAGAACTAAGATATTTATGTTGGCCAATGAATAATTCCTCTCCTTTAAATTTAGAAACAGA
>JAWWEE010000105.1:28511699-28540360 GCA_035221455.1 Xenops minutus
AAAACCTTTTATCGGTTCTAAGGCGTTGCCTGCAAGCTTTGGAAGGAATTCCAACTGAGTATTGAAACTATAACACTCTGAAAGTCCCTGCTAAACCAATCATCCTAAGACTTGGTGCTACTTATATTTCAGACTTCTGCTGACTTGTGAAGACCTTCATGCCAACACTCCACCAAAGTCCTTGACCATGGAAGGACATCCTGAAATGTGCTTCCAGAATGTCTCCAGGCAGTCATGAAAGCACATCTCTAGAGACCTAGTGACTCCCAGCTCCTGCCAAGCCTGGGGTCAAATGATCTGTGCAATATACATCAGGAGAGGAGAAGAGGGAGGATCAGGAGAAAAGAATGTCACTAGGACATTCAAAGCAAGGTTCAGGGGAGGTAGATCACAGATAAAGGGGGAACAACTTGTGGTTCAAGGGAAGGAGTAAAAGAAGGGAGGGAGGCCTTGTGCAGATATTTTAATGCAAGTGCCTGATCTTTACCCTGTCTAGGGAACATAGGAATTAACTCAGATATTAAGCAAAGGCTTTGCTCTGGCTGGAAAGCAGCATGCAGTTATCTGGAGCAAGTGAGGCAGGCACAGCAGACTCCTTCTGCAGTGGGAGGTAGGCCGGTCACAGGGATGACAGTAAGTATTTTTTGCCAGTTCTCTTAATTCACCAGGACCAGGGGATGTTGCTGTCTGGCTTCCCTAAATCCCCAGAGACACCACAGGGGTCAGAGGGGAGGAGGAACGGGGACCTCCTAGGTCTTGGGTAAAAGCCCTAGTCAAACACTGCGTTGGGGAAACTTTGCAAGTGGTACTAGATAAGGAAATGCTATCCCAGTCCTTGAGATGGCTGGAAAGAATCTGCCTGGACGGCTGAGCACGGCAGGCACAACTCAGTGGAGCAGTGAGGACATTTTGGGAGCTGTGGTGGGCTCTGCTGACCTGAGAGGGTCAACTGTCCCATAGTGCTTGATAAGCAGAATTTCCATTCAAGACTCTACAGGACCTAAGGACTGATGTTGGCCTTTGAGGAGTTCATCAAGGCTGTACTGCATTTCTGCAGGCACTGCAGGGTTGTGTTCTGCACAGCATTGTAGGCTGGTGCCCTGGGACACTGCTGGGTAGGGATTGATGGAGCACTGGGGACAAGAGAAGAATGTCTCAACCTCAATAGATTCACCTGTATACAGGGTGGAAAATGAAAGGTGCTGGCCACACTCAAACCCAAGAACAGCTACAGGTTACAATGGTTTTCCAATATCTGCCCATATTTTTTCTGGTTTGCTTAGTTACTGTGGAAAGAGGGAATTTGCCCCAAAAGGAGGCAACCAGGGGTTTCTCTCTGGTTCTATTTTGTATCCCTCAGTGATTGTTTATTTTTGGGGAGCATTACTACTCATCCAATCATCAAAGCATCAGGTATTCATAGTCAAAGTCCTGGTCAGGGACCAGCACCAACAAAAATGGAAGAGTTCATGTTGCTGTGGACCTTTTGGGTGTTGGAAATATTTGGAGATACAGTCCCATGCTGATGGTGCCTGTGTGGTCTAATTACTCTTTATTGCTACTTTTGCCTGCCCACTTACTTGCAAGTTAATTTATTTGTCCCAAGATGCGCTTGTGCATCTGTTCCTTATTTCCTGGGTATGCATTTGTTTTCTTGATAAATACTGAAAGGGAAGGAGATGAAATGCATTGAAGATCTTGATTTACAGCTTCAGTCTTTCTTTAAATCTGTTAAGAACTGTGTTCTCATCCCCCCCCCCCCCCCGCCTCTCTAACCACTGTGATGGCAGAGGGATATCCAGTAACAGCATAGAAAGCTGTAACATGGACACCAAAGCACACACAGGCCCCATGCCACTTCAGTGATCCCAGCAGATAATGGGCACTATCTGCCCTGGATCCGATCCTGTGTGTATTTTTTGTGATGTCTAGCCCCTCTAGTGCAGCGTTGTACACACACCATTTGGTTATTCCAACAACTCTCCTACGTTATTTTGGAGTTGATGACTTAAGTGGTGGTGGTGGTGATGCACAGGGGCTAGCCCAGGATGCAGGTTATCTAAGGCAAGGAAGAGAGGATGGGAGCAAGTGAGAGTATCCTCCTGAGTGAGCAGCCCAAACAGCCACTGGTCTGCCTGCCCCCACAGCTGCCTAGCCACCTCTTCTTTGCGATGCTTGGCTACAAGAGAGCAACTTCTGCAAGTGAAGCAGACCTTGACTGACTCCACAATGAATTTCTTCTTCACTTGCCATGCTCTGGCCATTAATGCCTCACATGCATATGTCAAAGCAAGCCTGCACCACCAGAAGGGATAGAACAAGTTACAAACAGAAGTCAGGAGAGGATGATTCCCTGAACAGACATGACACTCCAGGATGTCATAGCCTGGACTGTACCTTCCTCTTCACTAAACCTTTGTCTTTGGTTAATTCAACCCAGACAATATCATAAGGAAAAGGAGACATCAATAGCTGCTAGTTGATCCAGAAGGTTGGTGTGTCAATGGTTGACGAGGAAAAGCTCTATCAGCATCTGTCTCCTAATCCCTTGAAAATGGACCTCTTTCAGTGGTGGGAAATGTCCTTTCAGGTTCCCCAACACCACATACTTGGCAATCCATGCTGCTGTGATGAGAGGTGTTTGAGTCAGCTGGAAAAGCACATCCAAGGGAGGACACTGAGATAGGTCGTACCTTTCTACTGCTGCTGAGGTCCTGTATGACAAGTTGCAAGTTTTCCCTAGCAGGAATCATGCCACTCTAGAGTTTCCTTAACCATTTCTTCTGTGCTTCCTCAGGCTTTTTTTCGCAATGACACTAAAATTGCCAAACTCATGGGAAGAGCATTTGAACAGGCTGTGCCCAGCCACTCACTTCACCCTTGCCTGGGCTTGCACAGGGAAAAGAAAAATAGAGATCAGCTTGTGCCCTTGGCTGTTTTGGGCCATCCTGCCACTGCATGGGTCAAATCCATGTGCTTGGACCTTTGGGGACCAGCAGAGGCAGGAGAGTTCTGTAGATCCCCTGGAAGACCTCTGGAGCAGGCAGCAGAACTGGCATCCCTGGCCACGATAATTCCTGAAGAGCAAAGACCCCTTATCTTTCAATTTACAGGGAAAAGAAGATGACAGGCACCTTGGAGAAGCTGCTCCCTCACTTGCAGCACATGAAAATTGCCCACCAGGCTGGCAGCAACAGCTGGGTTGGAGCAGAGACCCCATGCATCCCTGGTGTCCCTCCTGGCAAAGCTGGCATGAGCTGTTCTGATGGTACATGAGCTGAGGACCTCTGCAAGGCACACTGGTGGCACCCTCTTGCCCTGGCTGGCCCAAGGAGGCCATGCCAGCTGAACCCAGCCTGCTGCCTGGAAAACCCCTGGCTGTGCCATGGGACTAAATGAAATATCGTCTCCCAGCTTAACACGCAGTTTGTTAAGTATAAAATGATTTACCAGCTCTTTCACTGCAATAACTGTTCACACATTGTTTCTCTCCCTCTTTCACTGTTTTTTATGATTCATGCTGTTTGGTTTTCCAGCTGACATTTCCAAAATGAGGTTTTTAAGCCCTAGCCTGTCTCCCCTACTCTCTTCTCCTTTTTCTTTGACTCGTTTATGGGCCCAAGAGAAGTGTTTCCAATCACGATAATATCTTCATGTTTTGTTGACAAAAGGTCAACCTAGAAATAAGCCAAACTGGTTTTAGGAAAAATATTTGCTTATTTAGTAAGGGGATATGTGTAGGAGATCAAATTTATGAGGGTGAAATTGAATCTGGTTATTTGAAAGATTCTGAAATAAAAGCTTCCCACCCACTTACAAGGGGAAGAACAAGACCTATAAATTGCTTTAGGCTGAAGGGAATGTAGAAATAAACTAAGTTTCCATGCAAAAGGTAATAGGATGCAAAGAAAGAACTAAAACTACAGCTTAAGAGACAATAGCCCGTTCACTCCCTCATGCACAGAGCTCATTTCACACTATCACTGCTTACAGAAGAAAGGTCATCATTTTCCCCAGTGTCTGATTTTCCAGTTCCACAACAACCATTCTTATCCCTTGGTCAAACACTTGCTCAGACTCACAAAAAAAGGTCCAGCAGCTTACCTGGTGACCGGGATCTCTGCTGTAGCATGATTTCTCTAGTTTGACTTTAAATTACTGTTCTAAATCAGATCTTGTACACCCTTTCATGAGAACAGCCCATGCCAGGAACCCTACTCAGTTCAGGAGATTTACATGGATAACACCACTGAACACACGTGTCTGGAGGGTCCTGTCCAAAAGGCCTTCTCTCTTTTCATTGAAAAGACTAGCCAACAGTGCAACAGGTTAAGTCACCTTTTTCCATACAGAATATGAAGAGGGAATGTACCACATACATGCATATATGCAACTTCATGTATTCTAAAAGTGTATGTGCACGTGTATGTATATACATATATATGAGCTAGTACAATTCAGGCTGGAAAACATCTCTGGAGGCGATTATGTTTAATCCCCATGAAAACCAGCCCAGCCTGGGTCATATTGTCCAGGCCCTTGTCCAGTTAAGTGCTGAGCCTCTCCAAGTGTGAAGAATTTTTCCTAATATTTAATTGGCATTTTCCTTCCTGCACCTTGTTGCCTCTGTCCTACCACCCTGCACCTCTGAGGACAGTGTGACATATGAGTGTATGTCTGCAAACAGACATATATGCACATAAAAAACCCCACACAGTTTCTTACGGTCCTTCCTCTGTGCATCCAACAGAGAACAAGCAAGTAGAGCCTTGGTCTGGCCCACTGCAGCTATTTCTATTTCTAGTAAACTCCAAGCGACTGTGGGAAGGATCTGGTGTTTTCTTCCTCCTCCTGCTGTTACACAGCTTCAGTTTCTTTGTATTATTTAGACACATGCCCCCCCTCATGGCTTGGGACATGACATTTCTTTCCTCTTTAAATACGATTATTACGAAATACAAATTGGATCAAGAACTATAGTTAAAAAAACTTCTTTAATGAAGTCCCATTGACACTGGATGCTTGTTAAAAAACACAATAGAACATTAAGCAAGGCTTTGCAGCTATTAGAGACAAAGACAAGTCATTATTAAAAGAGTTTTACTGTTTTGGGTTAACCCTACTGTCATGGATGACACATTTCAGCAATTTCCAGATAAAGAGGAGGCAGGATACAACTATGAAATCCAATTTGCTTTAGATTTTATGTAATTTTTAAACAAGACAACAATATCAGGTTTAGATACTCAATATTGTTTATAGATATTCTGCATCTTTCTCTGTATTGAGCCACCACAGGTCAGCTCTAAAGGACTGTAGATGAGCTATCATAAAATACTGCAGGACACAGGACTTGCTTGGGCATAACTGCATATGACTTGGGCTTAGAGTCGTAAGAAGAATGAAGCCAAATTATCTCCCAGCACAGAGGCAAAAACGATGAAGCTCCTTGATTGTGAAACAATCCTCTTGCTGAGGAAATTGTTCCAGATTTCATAGCTGTTTTGTCCCACGCCAGAGCTGGTGTGTCCTAGCCTGTGAAACGGTGATTAGAGAGAAATATATGGCCAGTGTTCACAGGCATGGAATCTATTTCTGATAGAGTAAAATAGACATTAATCTATCTGTACCTATGGATCGCCCAGCCAATTTTCTCCCTAATGGATTTAGAGGCTTTTTCATTCATGCTTTTCTCATTTTATAAGATGAAAGTAATCATGCAGTCAGAGCTGTAGCCTCTGACCATTATGCTGTACTCTAAGAGGAACACATTTTCACATTTGTCTTTGGGGAACAACCAGGCCCTATACCGAGAGGATTTTAGTTACCCTGGTGCCACAACAGCCAACCAGGGTAGTTGTTTTTGCAAAATAAAATTGTATCTCCTGCCCGTTTGCTCTCAGCGGCACATCCAAGTATGTAGAAAGGTTTTATGTAGCGATTTCAAAGAGAGCTTGGAATCTGCCATTTCCTATACAAGAGAGATGCTGTCACACTCCCCTCTCTCCCTCCTACCCCAAACACCAACCCCATTTCCAAAGACAGGAGACACTTGGTTGCACCTTTCAGTCCTGGCTAACAGAGCTCTTCACAAAAGCCCTCCATGTACTGCCAGTGTCTTTCAGGAAGATCAAGGCTTTATGCACTGAGTGCAGCTGCATTTCTCTGAAATTAGCCACAATTTACTGCTGTACAGCAAGAGGTAAATGCCATAGAGCTTGGGAGTGGGCCAGAGTGCAATCTCAGTAGTTGATTCTGCTTGGGCTGGAGTCTAAACTGTTTAATACTTGTCTGTGTGTTTTGAGCAGCAGAGAAGAATGTGCAGAGCATCAGTGTTTCCCACCATGTCTCTTCATCTGACTGCTTCGCAAGAGCAGATGACAGTTCTTGGGCAAATCTGCTAATTTGGAGAGAGAAAATGGTTTCATCTGTCTTGCGGTGAGACACCTGAGAAGCCAAGGGAGCTGTTTCAGGAGAAAGCACAGAGAAGGTCTGTGTACCTACAGCTGTGCTTTCAACACTGGAAAATAAATCATCCTTCCACCACAGACCCCATTATAGTAACCCTCACATGTAAGAGCAATTAGGATGTTACTGCCTTGCTGTCACAGAGGGGCCTGAATTGCTGTTTCTTGAAGAGGTGTAATGGGAGTGGGGTGATTATTTGTGGTTGAGGAATAATGATATGAATAAGTTGTGAGATTTCAGATCGGTATTTCTCTAGCTTTCTGCAAAGAAACGTCAACCCTCCCATCATGAGCTGATGACTCTGCCATTTCCCACTCAAAATTTGTAAGAGTAAATTTCAGACCTTCTCTGAATCCTCTCTGATTAGAGAGAACACGAAGGGAGAGATTTGGCACTGGCTGCCTAGTGTTGTGCCATTTCATATTGCCAGCTCATAATCCAGCAGCCTGCTCAGCTCTGCTTGAATGGCAAATGCAACTCCTGCCCAGGACAGCTGTCACTTTGGGAGCTAACTCTTTTGGCTGACTCCTGCCAGAGGTAAGGGCACAGCCTGCAGACTCAGACTGTGGATGGAGCTACCTAAATTTAGCCAAAAATATTGCCCACTTTGTTCTGTACTAGATGGACCCCCTCAGAGAGAAAGATGAGATGGATCCCAAAGAAAAGGAACAGTTCAGATTCCACTGGGACTGGAGGCTCTACTCAAAATTTTGAAATACAAATTCAGAGTCAGTTTCTGCTTGGGGGAAAAAAATCACGGTTCAGGCTGGTTTCTGGTCAAGTTCAACTCCCAGCAGAACCACTTATGCAACTCAGGAACAGGACAAAAGTATGAAAGGGATGTTTTGCCATATGGCTAAGTGGAGTTAGGCTTGAGGATGAAGACGCATAAAGGAAGAGGCTAAGCACAACGATGTTCTGCCCCATAGGGAACAATGAAACTTAAACTGGATTCAACATACAGGACAAGCAGCAGCAGAACAGAGGAAGAGCAGTAGCAGCAAAACAGATCCAACCAAGTCTGGTGTGAGAAAAGATAAAAGATCAAATTAAATGAGGAAAAGCTATCATCAAGGGATGGCTTCAAAAG
Organism: Xenops minutus; assembly: GCA_035221455.1. Lineage (NCBI taxonomy): Eukaryota > Metazoa > Chordata > Aves > Passeriformes > Furnariidae > Xenops > Xenops minutus. Next base: position 28,519,258 of record JAWWEE010000105.1, read on the forward strand.
GTGTCTCCTAGTCCCTGGCTTCTGCATGAGAAGAAAATGATTGCTTGCCAAACAGAAGAAAGTGTAAGGAACCACTAGATAAATCTTTCCCTTTTGGAGCAAACTCTGCTCTGCTTGTATTACACATGCCAGCACTTAAAAACTTCCTTATGTATGAAGATTTTTGCAGTTCATATGAATATAAATTTTCATCAAACTCCATGTGTTGCATTTAAACCAAAGTACTGCACACACTGCCTATTAACCATATGGTCAAGGCTTCAGCAAGCATATCTTTATATACAGGGGTATAAATATGATCCATACGAAAAAGAGAAGCTCTTTTCTTTGAGTCTGGGGGAGAGGATGAGCTTTCTAGTGTGAATCCAAGCACCGTCATTGCTTGGGCCAGCACAGATGACTTTTGATCTGCTGTTTCACAAGACTAATCTCCATTAGACTTCCCTTGAGCAATCACCTGCAGGTGGATTCATATCATATGCTGGTTTTAGCCTACATATCTCATTTCTAGGTGTTACAAGAAACTGGATTTGAAACAGGTACTCAGCATAAACAAGTGAGCCACTTGAAATGCCCAAAGACTGCAGTTTCAGCAGGCCAAAAGAATAAACGTGAGTTTCAAGCGGTTTAATAGGTCAAAGCAGAGGAACAAAGTAATATATTCATGGCTGAAAGTGCGCATACACCTGCATATACATCCACACAGCTGCACAATCAACAGAATACTTCCACAATTTAAAAGCATATTTAAGCAAATCAAGCTGATATATAGATCCTTCCATTAACTTAAAGAACATTTTTCACATCTTACCTCACATTCACTTTGAAAATGAAACTGAGAGCTCCTAAGACAGCATTTCATTTTCAGAATGTAAAAAAATAATCCTAGAAATGCCCCCTCTCATCACATCTACAGCTATGCTGAGTGTATGTACAGCTCTGTGCTCCAGAACAGCGGAATGTGATGCTATAGAGGTATTAAAATATATATTTATGCATAGAACTGCAAAGCAAAATATCTTGCAGCCAGCTGCCCAAATATTAGGTGCTCAAGGGCCTTAGGGCATTGATGCCTCATAAATTTAACAGTATTTATTAGGTGAATACAGAGCTGGAAGTTTTGTAGCAGTGGAAAGTAAGCATGATAATGAGGTAAACACATGTTCCAAAGAAAATATGAACTAATAGTGCACTCTGTGCAGGAAACAGCAGCTTTAAACAATCACTTTGTGAATCCTGGAGCAAGGCTTGTGAGCTGCTGCAAGATAGGCTGCTTGGTAATGACATCTCTCTGTGTCCTGTAGCTTTTTAGCACTCTAAACCCAGCTTGACATGTAGGTAACCAAATAGGTGTTCTGCTCCTTTGAATGCTTCGAAGGACCTTATGAATGCTTCTTTCCATTGTAAAAAGTAGAGTGTTACATGTAGCTTCACTTTTCCTTAGGTAAGTAAGAGAAAGAATCCTTCAGAGGACCATAACCACAGCTACAGCTGGGATTCCCTCCTTGGGTTGGACACCTCAGATGTGCTGAGCTCTGTGCATCGTGAGCTCCCTCTGGAGGTTGTTTGCTCTAATCTGTGCTTTTGGAAGAAATGTAGAGAAAATGTAGCAGTCCTGGATCAAAGTCACCAACACTCAGGGTCATCTGGAAAAAAATGACCTTGCAAACCAGAAGAGCTGGCTGATGTGGGGGTGTCATGCAGAGAATGGCGAGTGGTGGGATGAGCTCAATTCGCCCATGGTAAGGGGGATCTTACAGCTATGCCTGAGATGCAGCTTTGCTGTTTCCTTATCCATTGGTCAATGCAGTAAACATGAGGCAGAAATTCCAAGACTTTCCTGTTAGACTGTTTATGGTGGAAGCAGCTGCCCTCCCAAGTCTTCAGGGTGTATATTTGAAAGTCTACCTTTACCCTCACCCTCCAATGTAAAGAGGGTGGTAGAAGAGACATCAGCCCAATCTGTGGCTTCCACAAAGCACACACAACAGTAGAAATGGTAATTTCAGAGGTTCAGGGCTAGGCAGCAAGTGGAAAAGTAGAGGTTTGGTAATTTGGATGAGGTATTGCTGCATGAAGCTCACAAGGCACTTGTGGAACAAATTTCTGATTAGTTATACTAGGTGTCTAATCCCAGTGGTTTTGCTCAACTCTGTCCCAAAGCTGTCTGCATGCACAACTTCAACTGCAGTCTTCCACTGTTAACTTTAGTACTATGAATTCAGAAAAAAGTCTCTTGCTTGTTTGAAGTCAGAGAGAGCTGAGACGCGATCAGACGTTCTGCCAAAATACTCTGACAGTAAAAGCTGCTGGGAGTGGGGTATCAGGATCCCACAGACCATCTCCATTCTAATGTTACAGACAAAAATCAGTGCTGTATGGCTGAGCTAAAACCCACCAGTGATTGTTATTTGTTTAGTCAGAGGTCTCGCACTGCTTGCAGCAGTAAAGGGTTGGAATGATGTGGAACTGTTGAGAAGAGCAAGAGAGCTCCATGCAAAAAGTGTTCTGTGCATAGAAAGGTCATGCTGAGCAGGGTCTCTTTGAGGACCTGCTCTGTGTTAATATGCTCATCATCCTCCTACCTGAATGGAAAAAAATGCTGGGGGATTCTTAAGCCAAGGAACAGCCCTAGATAGCCTAAGAGCCCTTTCCTCTTCTGATGCAGTGAACATCACTGTGGAGTTAGGGAGGTCAGGAAAAGTATTTGGGGTAAGAAATGTTAGTGAGATTTGCCTTACACCCTATAATCACACCCATAACTGTCAGTATTGCCAACTCTGCTTGCTGCATGACTGTGCACTTATGGCCACAAGAAGTAGGTGCCCCAGCCGCAGACTTCTGCACAGGTTTGGGGAACCCAGATTGTTTGGCTCTGATTTTATGTGAAACACTGCGAGATTCATGTAGAAAAGCACTGATGTAAACCCAGAGTTTTCATTTTCATAGACTCTTTACATTTTTTACACATGAAACTAAGTAGTCTTCCCCAAGTGCTGGATATCAAGGACTGCAAAAGGTATTTCCTCCATTTTTTCAATGCTGCTGAAAATCAAAGTTATATAGGCCCTCTTCCACAAGAGGATTATGACAGGGTGCATAGCGTGGTACTTAAGGAAAAAAAAGCAATTCTTGACATGTACAAAGACCATCAGGAGGTCTTTGACTTGCAATAGAAACTGAGTTACTGTTGACAGCAAGATATAAAAAGGCCTGCAGATCATACAGAAATAAGATTATGGTGATGGCCTGTCACACAGTGGATAAGAAAAAAAGCAATGAAAAGGTGAAGGTTTATTGCTGTGTAGATCCCTTTCTGTGTGGTATGGTGACCTCCATGTCCATATACTAGTTTATAGCTGCTATTGGAGGAAAAAGATGTATTTGACCAATAACATATATACATGGCCAAAAAGGAAAATACTCAAACCTATCATGTGTTGCACAGCTGTTTAGCATTTTCTGTGGGGTAGACGTGGAGGGGGCTCCATTGCTCCAACACTACCATTGCAAGAACTAAGGAGTCGTGTGGTTATCCCTTCAGCCCAGCTTCTGACATGCTCTCCTGTGATTTATCCACAAGGATGCAGCCACTGTCCAGTGGAAGCACATAAAAGAATGTGTGACCCTGGAGTGCAAGACTACCATTTCTACAGCTTTCCTTAACACAGTATGGTTGGGCCTAGAGCTATACAAACCCTCAGACACCCTGCATGACCTTGCCTTTACCATAACATAGGCTCTGGGACAACTGTGAGTCATCCAGGGGATCCCTCCTGTTAGGGACTATTTAGATGAGCTGATGAGGGATGACCATGTTAGTGAATTGGGGGTTTCAGGTCCCAGGCACTGCTTAAAATGTTAAGGCTGGACTCCAAACGCAACAAACAGAAAAGATTCATTTCTCTGTGAGAGCCCAGAGGGGCAGGGCAGGGACAGGCAGGTCCTGGCAGCCCCCTGGAGGACTCTGTAGCCCTGAGGCACACTCCAGCTTGGTCACAGCCCCCTGCCCTCTTTAGCTCCACCCTGCTCCTCCAAAGAGGTCTTGATCTTCAGCCTCTTAAGTCAGGGGACATGTACTGCCCTTTGCTTTTGTTTAATTACTTTCATTCACACTGACATGAGGAGGTTGCCCTTGTTGAAGAAGGAGGGGACTGCCTGCACTGATGGATCCTGAAGTATGGGTAAAATATTAGCTCCCTCCAATAAACACTTGCAGCACTGTCACCTCTCTATAACGGTGTATTTGCTCTTTGAACCTGACTATTCGTAGCTCTAACAACTTTTGATGGCAACTCAAAACTGTATTAGTGATAAATTAAGAGCAGGCATACCTTAAACTGCATTAAGATAGAACTTTGCTCGTGTTGTGACACAAGAACAGTCTTCATTGTAAGGATAACCTTCTTCATTCCAGGATAACCTTCCATTGTTTCGTCTGTCAACCCCTGATTCAAGATAAGCAGTACTAGCTTCTTCAGTTCTCCAGCATTTCTGCACCTTTGTAACATTGTACACTCACCATTTTATACCACTCCATACTAAGTATTCCAGCAACTGCACGAGGGAGAAGTGAAAACAATAGGAAAGGAAAATAAAAGAACCCTCGAGTTTTAGGTTGTGTTTACCATGACAGTACTTTCAAACAGCAGCCACAGAAGTAAACCAGTAGTGTTCCACATTTTAATTGCATAAAACCAACATGAAAAAATTTTATCAAGCCTGCAATTATACAGAGGTGTATTATTTTAATATTTTTGTATACTTTTATTTACAAAGGAAAAAACCAAACCTATAGTTTCAAGCCAAATAAAAAAAACAAGGCTAAAAGGTGGAAGAAGAGGCAGAAAAATGTGTGGGTTTTTTCTTTAAAAAAAAGTATCTGAAAGACAAACAGAGGACACACAGGGAGAGCTAAGAGCCAGAGCAGCTGCTTATGCCTTTGAATTTGAAATAGCATCTGAAAAACCAGCTCTCTTATCCCTCACTTCACATGTAGTGAAAGAGTCCAAAATAGAGCAGTCCTTTAAACCTCAGACATACTCCAGCACACTTGAAGCTTAGTAGCCATATTTTTCATTGAGATGAGTCTTGCCATCACCGCTTTGACCTAATGGACAAAGAGGAAGAGGTGCATTATTCCTTTTCCCCTCCCACCTAAGAGAAATGTGTATCCAAGTATGAAAGTCTCTAGGTAGCACCAGTCATACAAGCACAAAGAGGATAAAAAGTCAGACCGCATGTTGCAATCAATGGCTCTTTTGATTTAAACTTATAACCCCTTTTAACCATACTGATAGTGTTAAGATTGTATCGTGTACCCCTGTTTTTGTGGCTAGTTTGTTGCGTTTTTTTGGTATCCTCATTATGACAGGTTAGAAGGTGAGTTTCACTACTAGCAGGCAGAGCCAGAAAATGGAGCTCCCTCCTATGGACACAGTTCGCTTGGCTATCCGAGATCAGACCTCTGAGTTACTGAATCCAGTATTTTTTTCCAGTGGATTCATATGCCAGAAATGTGCAGTCTTTTCATTGAAGGATGATTCACCAGATTATAGTTCTCTTCAGTGAAATTTATTCTCATTTTTCTTATTCCTTTTGGAGCCTGCCTATACGATAAGCCTGCAACAGCCTTAAAAAAAATTATAGTAATGAATCTACCAAGTGAAGGCTCAGCTTTGAACTTACTATGAAAACCTTTGTGTATGAATTTTCTATTTTAGAGAAACTGAAAATTCATTACACTGTTTAAGAATAACCTCACTTAGCTAAAAGCACCCTGGAACTAAAGTAAAAAAAATGATTCAACTTTAACATATGTTGGATGCATGCATCCATTATTCAGTGCCTTCACCAAAGTATTACCAAGACTTCTCTCAAAAAACCTGACACATTGTTTGTGTTCCAACGATTTTTTCAAAAAAACCGCAAAGAAGATTTCTGGATTTCACAGACTTTTATGAAAACTGAGAATACTAACATTGTTGGAGCATTTATCCCTAGTGAAGGTCTGAGCTTGTGTTTTAGCTGGATTATCACACCACTATGTGTGAATGGAGTTTGCACTCTCAGGTGCTACAAAATTGTAAAACAAACTTCAGGTGCATCTGTCCATTGAGATGAAGCTACTGCAGGTATGGTCTGTATTTCACTGCAAGACTTGCATGGCCATACAGCAAATATGGGGCATAACACACTAGAAAGCATCAGATTCTGAGTAAAGTATTCCTGAATTAGATTTTTCTTGAAGACTTACAAGGACATCCTGACTATGTATTAGGTAGGTTTCTGAGTCATTAAGACTAAAACCAGTAAGGAAACGGTGAATACCTGCAGGAGGAACCCATACGCAGTAATCTGGGTCATCTTCTGGGTACTGTGAGGAAAAAAAAGGTTGTTGGACCTGCAAAAGGAGAAAAAACTTTTAAGGCGCTGCACCCCTCCACTGTGTCACAGCCACTAAATCCTCAGTAATTCAGAGACAAATGCTGAAAGGTTAAGGGTTATATCCACGAGAGTCAGGGATAAAAACAATAACATAGAAGAAAGATCAAACCCTCAAATAGATCCAGTTTATTCCCTGTAGAGTCACAGACTAAGAAATGCTGATTAGAGAGGACTTCTGGAGGTCACTCAGCCCAATTTCCCCCTCAAAAGAAGAACCTGTTCACTTCTGGACAGTTTAATCTTGTCATCCTGAAGTCTGGCTGTGCCATTTGACACAGGATTTCTTTATGCATGGAAAAGCTTTAAAGCAGGATTTTCAAGAAGTGCTTTACTGATTTCAATGCACAATCCCACTGAAAACTTTGGGTTTAAGGTGACTTTCAAACTGGAGTATATAAAAGTTCATTTGTTATAGAAGGATAACTTAAGTTTTCAAAAAGAACACTCTTTTTTTTTCAGGTCTCACTGGTATCCTGAAATGTTTAAAGCAAGCAAAACAGGTCACTTTCAATGCAATTGTTGACACAGCAATATCTCTTTGGCCCTAGATTTTTTAAGTTTTGCCACATGGTAATTTTCTCAGCAACTTTTGTTTCCAACAACTGCAAGTAGCTATCAAAAATCCCCATACAATTGTAGAATGCAAGACTTAAGAGCTCAAAATCTAGCCAAGTTACTCAGCACTGATTTGAGTTACTCTGTAATATCATGACATGGTCTTAAATCATGCAGTTGAAGCAAGCTTTCGTTCCCTCAAAAACTTTCCTTCCCAAAATTAACCTCTAAAACAGCTATTTTGGAAGACTAATGTTTTCCAAAACATTAGACTGCAGGGTTGAACAGTTTTTAAATATGGCTTGTGAACAATCACTTGAAAATTGTTTTTCCAGTTTTACATGATTCAAAGTTATTGAAATATTAAAAGAAAAAAAGAAAAAGCTGACTTCTGGTTGATACTTTCCATGCAAGATTTGAGCCCAAAGGCAGAGATGTGGAAAAAGTGATTTGTGATGGGAGAAAGAATACATCTAAGCCATCTGGCATCTGGAGAATGCTCAGTGTTAGAGTGAACTCTGCTGATGAGAGGTGCTGACTTGACTGTCTCAGCATGAAAAACTGCCTCGTCCTCTCATATTCATAAAAGTGGTATAACTTGGGCTTTAACAGTTATAAATATACTCTTGATTCCTTTAGCATCTTTAGTAGGCCAGCAACATAGGACAATTCTAAAGACTGTGCCTACCCAATCCTTGGGTCCTCTGCCAGGACTAACAACGCAGCAGTTAGCACATACAGGCTGCAGGGAGTTAAGTTTCTTTCAGTAAGTGCTGCAAGGCTAAAATTAGATGGTTACCACAAAGAAACTGTCTTAGTGGTCAGAACTCATGGCCCACCAAGTACAGTCATCTCCTCTGATGGCAGCCAGCAGAAGGGTGGGAGGCACTCTAAAGGGAAGAACCTCACAATAATCATTAGGCCGAGACCATGCTGTCAGAGAAGATCCTCCCAGCTCTAGGAAGGCAATAATTGCCTGAGTCCCAAAATGTGCAAAGTTCATATACTTTACATTTTAATACAGATCTTATGCACAGGAGAAACATTGTCTGGTACATCCACTCAAGTTTAGTGATAATCTGCTTGTGAAAGACAATAATCTCTTAGACCCATCTCTTCCCACATCTTACAGAGAAGGATGACATTAGAGATAGACTAGCTACAACTTTAGTACAGCATGTTCTGAGTCAGCCAATACATATTTCCCAGGCTATTCACCAAGGAAAGTTTTGCAATGACACTCCAAAGCCAAGAGAGCACCTCTGTTCTACAACACTTGTGATACAGGAGAAGCAGCACTTAGTAATTGCCAAGTGAAAAGGTGAAAAACATAAATTTGTGATTGAACAGAATGCTTCTAGCATGCCTGAAATGCTGTGCTGTACCTTTTCATTGGAGATTCCAAAGTCTGTGTCCAATGGCAGAGTATAGTTCTACATTTGGGTCTTAGCAGAAAAGCACTACTATCACTGAGTTATACTCCATCAAATTGTTTCTATTTCACTCAAAAAAGACCCTACTACATGATTTCTTGAAAGTCTTAACCTGGAGAAGTCATAGTGTTGTAACTGACCTTGCTTGAGCTATTGATTTTCTTAACTTTCTCAGAAGTCTCTTCAGGTTCCTTAGTTGCTACCTTGGGTGCTGAGGAGAAAGCAGATTTGTTTTATGACCACAAATGATCACTTCTACCAGAAATAAATTTACATTTATCACATAAAAATTAGTATATCCACAAGGAAATCCAAGACTCACTGCAACACAATTCATACTCAAGAATAATACTGCTGAACATCTTATTGTTTTTCATAGATTTAACTTAGGCTAAACACTCTGTGTGAGTGCAGTTGAATACAGTCCTCTATCTGTGATTCTGTTACACACTTAGTAGCAGATGTTTATTTTCTAAAAGACACTTGCTATCTGTAATCACTGCAGTGATGATTTAGAAAGGAAGGAGTAGGAAATATGCAAGACCAATACGCTTTTAAAAAAAAAAAAAAAATCCCATCCAAATGTTAGAGTAACATGAGTGAGAAGAATTCCTTGGTTTTCTGCCACTTGGTCTGTGAAATGCCAAGACTATTATGGCTTAAATCTACGGGTGAGATGATGAGGACAACGTTAGGAGTCTAGAGTTATGAAAAAATTGAAAAGTCATACAACTTTCCTCTATGTTCAGTTCACCTAACAGTCTTCATTTTGAAGATCTCATTTTTTGGGTGTAGATGCAGAGGGGTCATCTAGGTCATTAACAGATTATTAACTAATGTATGTATAATATATATACATAATACATAATATTGTAATAACATACATAATAATATATACTATAATATTAACTAATGTTATGTACTATTTGTCACTTTATAAAAGAAAGTTCTGTCCTTCTGTAGTGCTAGGAGCTACTGCAAAGAATAAGGGAGGAAAAAGCATTATCTTATTCTCCTAAATTAAAAAAGTTTTATTCCCATGCTATTTTTTAAAAACAAAGGATCTAAAGCAGGTAATGACTGTGAAAAGCAAGAACTGAAATACGGTGGAAGTGACCTGTCTTCACCATACACTTGTCACTTCCCAAACAAAACACAGTTCTTCATTTCAAGTCTAGATTCTTTGGGCTCTACATTAGGCTGTTTCCTTTGACCCATATAAGACAGTAAGCCCTTTATTTAGTTTCTAAACTCACATTACAACAGAGTCTAAATTGTACTGCTTACCTTGAGATTTCTCTTGTGAAGGTCCCATCTGTGATTCATTCCTCAGAACCTTTGGCTCAGGCAAAAAATCACCCCCTGTAAAAGAAAAAAAGAAAGAGCTGGGTTTGCACTCTGCAGTAACTCATGAGCAGAACACTAACATCCCCAAGACAAAGTACAACAGGGAACTCTTAGCTCCATTTCTCTTGGGAAGAGCCCTTTTCTCAAAAATCCTCCAAATTATTTCATCCACCAAGTCCATTGTAATACATTAAAGAAAAATCTGTGACATCCAAAACACTTTTCAAGAGCAACCTGTCCAGAATTAAGCCAAAAAGTTAAAATTAGCTTTCTGTTATCAAACATATCATTTACTGAGAAACATCATTACTGAGCTTTCAAAGGCATCAAGCTGATATAGAAAAGGAGGGATACATGAAGATACAAGCGGATACTTCTCCATTACCACTTATCTTCCCTCCTTACAAAGCGATCTGAAGCTTTTCACAGACATTTGTTTTCTTATTAAGTCACTTTCATTGCCCACAATGCATTGTAGTTGTTTTCATACGGACAATCAACCTAATGGAATGGAGCTTATCAAAATAGGACCTTTTTAGCATCCAGGATCTTTAATCTATTTCATCAAAATGCATGAAAACAGAGTTTCATGCCAACTGCCATGGAGAGTTTCAACTGGAACCATGTGAAACTTAGTTGCTGCCACACAGACTCTGGACTCATGACAAAAAAAGCCTATGGAAATGTGCTGGAGAACCTGTGACTCAAACGTTAGGAGAAAAATTCAGCAGTAACAGAATCAGCTTCATCACTGCAAAAAAGCAAAAACAATGGTTTACCATCCTGAAGGGATTCTAGATTCTTGTTTTTGCAAGGAGAACCATCAGAAGCATTTGTTTCTTTTCCTGTTTCTTTTCCTGTTTCTTGCTCTGTTGTAATTTTCATTTCCACATTTGAAGCTCTGCTATTTACTGCATCTCCTTCTTGCTGCTCTTCCATTTCTTCTTCCTCCTCTTCCTCCTCCTCCTCTTCTGGTCCATCATCTTTCATTTTTAACAAACTTTCAGGGATGTCTGGACGCTTAACAGGCAACTTCTGCAAGGCAAAGACTTGTGCATCAGTGCCAAGATAAAGGTGGATGGCACAGATACTCATTACAGGAGAAAGCACACATGTTATTGTCAGAGACAGCTGGTAAGGAAACTCTCGATGAAAAATAGTTAGATTTTAAGGAAAAGTTATCAGTAGAGATGAAACATGCAAAAAATATGTCCAGTCCATAAAGAAGGACTTTTCACAAGGGGACACTGGAACTTGAATCAGTCTTGGATATGATCTTGACTGTAAGATCAAGAAAAACAAAAGGAAGTAAAGGACCAGCCACTGAGGTATAGCAGTGGTTCAGCCTGATGTTCTCAGACTGACTCTACTTGATCCATTGCCTTTTGCCCGCAGCTGTGCCCCGGGAGACTGGCTGGACAAGAGCACAGAATGGCAGCTGCTGGCAGCAAACAATATCCAACAGCCACTGCTTGCTGCCCATGCACGTTCCACTGCCCCAGGCTGAACCTCCATGCTGTTTCCATGCATGTGAGAAGACACAGTTGCCACCTATGGTCATCATAGCTTGAGAAGGTGTCTGAGAAACAGCCACTGCCTTGCAGCACTTATGAGTCCAACTTACCCCTAGGCTTCCAGTTTTCAGTTTGAATTTGCTCCCCCCTTTCATTGCACCGAAGAGAGGCAGGCTCATCTTTTTAGGCTTGTTCTCTGCATTCAGACTGTAACTCCCACCCCTAATAAAGATTAGATACAAAGGAAAAGAGTGTACAAAGTATCAAACAAGTCTTCTATACAAAAATGCAAAAAAAAAAAAATCTGCACGTAGAAGTGAATATATAAAAATCCTTTTATTTCTCTCCCACTTGCAGCATCCAAGGAGGAAGCTCCTCCATTCTACACACGTTGTAAAATTCAGACACTTGTTGTAGCAGGAAGCAAAAAATAAGCAAAAAAGAAAAAAAACCCCTATATCACACACTCCCTCAAGTTCAACTTCATACATACTTAAATACGTATATATAAAAACACACTTGGAGGCCAAACCTCAATTTAAGTGAATTAATTGAGTAATTAAATCTCAAATCAATCTGCCACTAGTAAATGATGAACCCAGCACACATCCTCTTGCAGCAGTGCTGCTGGGCAGTAGTTGAACAGCCACTGCATTTGATTTCCAGATAAATTTCACAGAGTGAAAGTGGGTTTCATGTTGTACATAGTATCTGTAAAATTCTTCAGTTCCTTTTGGATTCAGGTTGGGAAACAAATTAAAGAAGCTGACACTATGCTTCCAATCCCTTCCCCTGCCTCATCCTGCCAGCTGGGCTCATCTTATGCCAGTTTTGTGCACCTGCCTCAACCACAGATGCTGCAAGAACCCAAAGGCACAGTGGCTCTTTAAAGAGATGAGCCAGGTAGTTTGGAAGGCTGTCCCGTTTTTGTGTTTGGAAAGCTGTCTGTTTACTGGGCTTGCACAAGTAACAAGGGGATAACAAGGGTAAAAGCACTTGTTTTAGGTTTTAGCTGACTTACTGGGGCTTCAGCTCAGGCAGTTCTGCAGGCTTGACGAGCTTTATTAACCCTTTCAGTCTCTGTTGCTCTTTCTTCAGTTCAAATGACCGCAAGTGAAGCTTCTTTCGTGCCACACTGTCTAAGGTGCATCCTGATTTTATTTCGGTCATGAATTCATCCAAGGAGTCTTGAGCTGCTGGCTGGGACTGGACTAGGCAAGGTGAAGGGAAGATACATATTGTTATGGTAGGAAGATGAGAGCTGTACCCATCAGATCTAGGCTTTAGAGAATAAGGTCCATATAAACAACTATCCTCTCTGTGAGTTTCCTTAAAATAATGGAGATTGTTAGCCCCGGAAAGATGAAAGCATTTCTCCTAACAAAGGACAGAAATTAAACTTTAATCCACTTACATAACAAAGCCTCTCCTCAAACTGGATGTTTCTGTGTAAGTGTCTCTGTTCCAGGTTGTTCATCTCATTCCAAGATCTGCTCTCCCTAAAAAAGTGGCTTAGGGTTCTTTTTGTAGTCACAGACTAAAATAATCCCAGCTACAAGGAAACCTACACTATTGTATGGGGAATCTTACTTTGGCTTTCCAGGAACGTTTAGTAGTAATATTTGGAAAGCTCAAAATTAATCAACATATGATGCTGCCTCCTACCCCTGAAAAAGTGCATACAAAACCAAGTTCATATATTAGGCCAATCACAAAATTTACCTTTACTTTGACTGAATTATCTAACAAAAAAACACTGCTCTGTACTTGAAGAAGAGTAATGACTGTCTTCCTACTCCACCTAATTTCAAGTATTAGCAATTCTATGCATATTTGACTAATTAAAACTCAGGAGGTAAAACTAAATCTCTAAATGAGTAAGAAAAATACAGAATTCTAACATGTGGATTTCAAGTAACCAATCAAAAGACCCAGAAAAACTCCTTTCTTGGGCTTGAACAATGCTTCATAAGTTTTTACATGGCGTTCAAAAATAACTTGGAGGTAAACAAAAAAAATGTTCTTGCCAGGATCTTCACAAGTCTTTTGACAGATACTCTTCTACCTTTTAATATTATATGAAAAATCCAGGATGTATTTGCTGCCTTATAGGTGTTTTTTTATATACGCACAAGCATAATTATGTGATCAATGAGTCTCAATTTTCAGTTCTGCTTGAGCTAATTAAGTAGCACTTGAAATTTTAAATGCATACAAATATGATAGTCTAAGTTATTCTAAAGAGTACACATTTGAGAAGTTTTACATGACTTAAATATTTAAAGTCTAATAAAACTCTTGCTTACAAATGGACTCAACTGAAAATGATATTTCTGACATAAAACAAAACAGAGTTTAGCATTTGAAAATATATGAAAGTTGTAACAGTAACCATTCAAAGATAGACAGAATTAAGAGGCTTCAAAAGATAACAAACAGTTGTAGCACCCACCTCCACACAAGCATAAATCATGACAAAACACATCCTAAAAGACATTCTGATAGAAATAAATACTCTTCTTTTTCCTCATAACTATTTATTTGAACCAAGACAAAAACACAACAATGAAAAGGTATTGTTAGCAATCAGTCTGCAACTCCTAGCAGGCAGGAGCTGAGCAGAATGATAACTTGATTTAAGCATCAAATTACAAGGATACAGTTTACTGACTAGTCACATAATCCAGAACAATTAAAGCTCCACAATTAAATCCACAGCTCTCTGCTTTGGCTGCAGAACAGTCTAAGTGCTTCAGTCAGTGAGTGATCTTCAGTGAGACAGATCATCCCCTCTTGCAAATTGGATTCTCTGCTGGATTCCACCAACAGTAAAGGGTTAGTTAACATTTGCTATCTGTTGCAGCAGTTTTCTACACTACTGAAGCAAAATTTAACATTACTAGGAGGTGAATCAATCCCAGTGAAAAAAAGATATAGGGTTATTTACTGCACCATCAACTTATTGATCATTTTCTTCTGAGTAGGCAACCAAAGAGGAGACTGAAGAGCATTATGTATTTGATCTGCATTCAGCTGCATCAGTGAATGAGAGATACCAAGTCAGTTCATCAGTAATTAGTGCTGAAGAACCCCAGGGAACAATTTGTGAACTTCTACTGAGATTTTTATAGACAACTACTTAATTTCTCCAAGTGCTAGGTAAGAGGTGGTGTAATTTAGCCTGTCATTCACTCAGTGGTCTCCAAACACTCTTGCCTTTAGGCTACAAATAATCATTTAGAGCAAAAAGCACATTAAGGTTTCGGAACTGTATGTAATGCAGCAGCTTTGCTGGGTAGCTCATGACATGGGTAAGAAACATCTGTGGTCAGTAACCCTTCTCCTGGCTTACTCAACATCTGTGATTAACCTATAGTGTTCAAATAAGTAAGAGAAGACAGGAGGATCTAGAAAACACCCAAACAAACTACCTGATGATGCAATATTTGCTTTATGTTTTATCCTGGCCTAGTTCTAGAAAATTCCCATCCAATCCTGAATTATTCTGTACTGCAGTAAGTGCCAAGACTGCAATTTCTTTCAAGGTTCTATACTAGCTGTGCAACCACTTGCAACTTTCAAAAACATGGTAACACAAATCAGCATTATAAGGCATTAGTAGAAGGGTAAAAATGAACTGACTCTTCTTTCTCTCTGCCTCTACTGCAATATGATTTAACAGTCTTGCTGAAAAACAGTATCAGCAGAAACAAAGGCATCAGAACATATGAAAGCTTGGAATTACATGTCTCAGACAATATAAGCATTAGCTTCCCTTGCTAGTCAATCACTAACTACTTACCAAAACAGTCATGCTGAAAACAACTCCTTCAAACACACTGAGCATCAGTAAGAATGCTCAGTGGAACGGTACTGCTTTTTGAACAGAGAACTAGTATAATCAATCACCAACAAAAATGTTGATACAAATGAGTTTTGGTGTGGAGTTGAATTACCAGAAAGAAACACAGTCATATAATGCACAAAGGACAGCCCAGCTCTCACATTGCTGTTAGGCTCCTTGGAGAGAAACTCCAAACTAATGCTGCAACCTTTATTAGTGCCAATTCTGTTAAAAAGGTTTTTATATGAAGAATCAGCCTAAACACATTTCCTTCCTGCCTTCCTTTTACCCCACAAGACATCTTTAGTAAGAGAAAGCAAAATGCAGTTATTTGTATAGCATGCTTTTAAATCTAACTCACTAAGAGGTACAATTACTAGTCTAGAAAGGCTCTGCCTTTGTACACGAGGGCATAATCCTAAGACCTGAATTGCACCTTCCTTAGCTAGCAAGTTCATTGAACATATGGGCTAAGTCTCAACTGCTTTGACTCTATATTTCTCTTCACCCACCTTTGCTTTTTACGGTGCATCTACAGTAAGAGAAGTGAAATGAAAGATACTACCTTTGCTGTCAGTGTTTACCTCTTCCCTCATAAATAGTTTTGAAGGGAGTGGAAAAGACAGTGTTCCTCAAATTAGGTCACCAGTATGGGCAGATAAAACAGTAATAATACTCATCCTCCTAATCTTGCCACCTTACTTTAACTTAGATGCTGCTTACTTTGGAAGAAGCTTTCATTAGCAGGTGACTATACACACAAAGTATGTAAACTATTGGATGAAGAGCATAAGTATTCTCTCCAGCTAATTCAGTGACCTGCAAAACTTCCAATCTCTTTGTGAGAAGTGGACACTAAAAAAAGAAAGCACTGAAGCGAGAAATCTGTAAGATAATTTTAATCTCTATTTTTCTTTATCTATGATCAAATAAACTGCGATCAAATAAACTTCATGCCTTACCTTTCCCTGAAGCCTTCAGCTTCTCTGTTATCTCAGAAAGCTCATTTTCAGCTTCCTTTAGCTTTGTGACCTATGAGAGAACAACATGCTTAGAGACTTTTCTATAGTCTTAAAATCCCCTTTTAAGTGTTACTGAACTATCCTGCCAAATTACTTTAATTTTTCTACTTCTGATCTTTGAGCAGCACTTCCTGGGCTGAAAAAACTATAGTCTAGATTGCTCCTAAAAATTTATCCATCCTTTGACATATTGTTAAAACAATTTTCTTTCTGAAATATAAAAATATGTATAATTCTTCTGCAGCAGTTTTATACCACCACTGTCAGACTCCAACCCACACTATCTCTCACACACTATTGTCTGTGTAGGATTTTTAGTTGTCATATGCCTGTCAGTTGAGGATACTTATTCTCTGAAGCAGAACAAGATTCTTCCTTGGGATGTGTCCTGCACACCTGAAAGCTTGCAATTATTTTCTGATGCTTTAAAACTATTTCAAAAGTATCCTGTTCTGGCATTTCATTCACCCAGTGCTGTAATCCACTAAGACTCCTTCTTAGTCATAATACAGGCATGGGAGAGTAACCCTGACATGTCACAGTAATTCTTACCAAGGAGTCATAAGTCTCTGGTTTTTCTTCTATTTTACCAGCTTTTCTCATTCTGTTCAGTCGTTTCTTTTCCACAGCACCAGTTCGATCAAGGAAGGTGTCATCATCACTATCATAATAATCCTCATCTTCCCAGTTCTTTGATTTCCTTTTTCGGGATACTGGGAAAAGTAAGGGAGAAGACAAGAAATCGAGTGATTTGCACACCAATCAGCAATAAACCAAATTCAAGACAGCCATCTCAAATCCCCAATTTATGACTTTTAGAATGATCACTGCATTTGACTAGTTATTCACCTGCTTCTTGCCTCAGTACTCCCCGAGCATCGAGGAGCTTGCAAGCTTCCAGTGCACACTGTATCATTGCTTCCTTCTTCTTTCCTGAATGGAGAACCTCTGCCACCAGCTGCTTCCCTGATGCATCATCCACAGGCAACCTGTTTGGTTTGAAGGATCAGAGACAAACAGCTTTTCAGGGATGCTACTGAAATATTTGACCTATCACAGTAGCATTTTTCTTCTCATTTCATTCTAATCTTTTTCTGTGGATTAAATATTTCCACTCTTCATTTCATACAGAACCAATCAAAACACAAGCATGGATTTTCTAAAGCATGCAATTAAATTTTTATTTCCTTCGTCCAAAGAACAATTTTTCCTTTATTGATTCCATTGGGAATACAAGAATTTAAAAGGTTAAGTGTCAATTCCTGGATCATTTTAGACACCAGTATCTTGCATGCACGCAACACCAGTGACAAATATTTTCCATGCTGAAGCAAAGGATTTTTAAGCAGTACACTCATTGCAATGTTGTACCTATCCACTTGAGACTTATCTTTTTGATTTAATTTCCAGCTCACCTTCTCCTGTCTTATAAAAGAATGATGTTAGCGGCCTCTAGCAGGAACCCATCAAAAACTGCCTTATTACCATAAAAGAACTGAGATTAAGCACACAGTAGAATAAATGCTAGGTTTTTTTCTCTGCCCCACTAGGAATCAAAAGACATTGTTTCCTACTATCTTCTATTTCAATTTCACATATTTCTCCAAACAAGGGAAGCTGAAAGAACCTAGACTCTTGCTTTCCCGAGTTTCACCTCTAAGGAAAACTAAATGCTGCCAGAATGGAAAGGAGTGCAAACACTGAACTAGGTACTGATTCTTGAACTTCTGTCTCAGTATCAGGCCTTAGGTCTAATTCCAGCTTGCCAAGTGTGACCCAGCAAATAATGCCTTCAAGCTTTTGTTCATGAATTCAACAAAGTCAACTTCCATGTACCAAAGTTAATGAAGGTATACATACTTTATCCTGCATAGCCAGCTATTGTGCCCACGATCATCATATTCATATTCTAACTCTTCTCCTAGGGAGGAAAAGAAAGTTAATACAGAAAACAAAACTGAAATAAGCTTGAATAATCTTTGCAGCAGAGATGAATGTCATGGTTAAACAAAAGGCATAACATGCCCTTGTTACATATCAAAAGTCTGATTTTGCCTTACTTTTTTTTAAAGCCCTGAGATCTTCAGTTGGTATTATCCTCATTTTTTTTAATTTTTTTAAATCAAGGCTTTTTCAGATCAAAAAATCTCTAAGGGGTCACTTTAGGAACATGTAGTTCAAAGAAAAAACAACCTTTTCTCTGTATGTATTAAAGTAAATGACACTAAAATAATGACAGTTTGCAATCTGAAGTCACAGATACTGTTAATCATATTGTTTACAGATATTGTTCATCAGATTGATTTTTCACTTTAGCAAATAAGTGAATAATCTTTAAGTTTCGTTAGAAAACACTTTAGACCACTTCATTATTGCCTTTTGTCTTTTTCATATTTTACAATTTTATCTCACAATTATATCTATCTCCAAATCGAACAATCTCGAATTTGATGGGTTTTGATTTTCCAGCAAAACTTCAAAGCATGGGTGAGGTTTGAGTGTCACTCCAGAGGAGCTGAAGCTGCTCACTGCAACTCCCCATTTAGGAATTAGTAACTAAGTCTCAGACATACAATGGTGACCCAAGTTTTAACAAAAAAAAACCCCAAACTGAATCCTCACCAAAATTTGACCAAAGAAAAAAGATTATCCACAACATAGCAGAAAAGTTGAGCTCCCACACCACACCTTAAATCCCACCCTCAAAATAGGCACAAAGGTAGAACTTTGCTAAATAAAAAAAATCACATTTAATAAAAAGCAGAAAGTACCTTCTCTATCAAAAAAGCCCTGTAAGGCCTTCCTAGGATCTTTCATATAGAAGGCATCTTGAACATCCTGAAAATCAACAGCAATAGGATTTTCTTCAACCTCATCCTCCTCAGCATCCTCACCTAGAGGACACACAAAGTGCAAAAAAATAAAAGAAAAGGTGAAACATTTTCTAGAAAGAGAGCACCAGTATCTTTCAACTTTCATGAGTTTGAAAGAAGTAGCAGGTATGTCACCCTAAAACATCTTCTGTTAACTTTAATACTATTTCTGCACCCAATCAAAAAAAAATACCAAACCACACTTCTTTTTTTTTGCTATTAGCTATTCCAACATAAGATATAGTTTTGCAGATGCATGTCCCTGCAGTTTTGGTACTTTCAAAGGTTTCTGTGCTTATAAATTTCCATTCGAAAAACACCAACTTACTCTTTGCTAAAAACTGATTAATCTAGCAATCTAACTAGCCTCAAGATGTGGATTTCCTATTGCAATATAAAGACAGCTATACTGCATAGAAGTCTCAAGCAATTAAATTTCACCTCTTGGGTAAAAGTGTGGACAACATAACAGGAGCAAAACAAATAGCATTAACCTAAACTCTCAGTTTCATGGCCTTTTGTAGGCATAGGTGAATTACCTCTCCTGTTTCAAGGGAGCTCTTGTGTATTTCTCACCAGATATAAGCTTGTCTTTTCAAATACCCTTCTTTTGAACACGAAAAGGATTAATTTGTACTCGTGAATTTCGACTGGATTGTGACTCTTGGCAGCAGCTGGAAATTGAACCCCAGTATTCACTGAAAACGGGCTTAAACACCTTCTAATGCATATCAGTCAGTTTATACACTATCACTTACCCATTCCCCATGAGCAGCTCATATCACTGTTCTGACTCCTTTCACTTCTCTCCTCTTTTTCATCTTCCTCATCAGAGTCCTCTCCTAACATTGTCTTCTCTAGTTTTGCTTGCTGCTGCTTACGCAGTGCCTTCAGTTCAGTCACAGTTAGTTCTGACTCAGACTCCTGGTCCTCTTTGGGTCCCTATGTAACAGATAATAAGTTAACAGAAGTGTTTTTAAAAGAAAAAAAAGCCCAAACTCAAGTATTTTCAACACACATGCAGATTACATACAATAACATAAACAAATCATTATAGTGCTCTTCAAAAAGTGGAATTACTAGACCAGTTATTATGGCTTGCGTTCCAAATTATATTAGTTTGATGATGATTTTGGGGTGTGTGTGAACAAGAATTATTGCGTACTAGTCAGACATCAAAAGATGTTGTCAGTGTCAACCAAACGTTATCAGAGGTCAAATATGACTGTTTTAAAGGCTGAAGGCAAAAATTCCCATCAGAGGTACACGGGTGAATTTGAGGAATGAGCAGCTTCCGAAAAGCATGCAGAGCACCTGAAGTGCTGTCAAGACTAAAAGTAGAAACTTGTTTACAAAGAAATATTAGTTTTTTATCACTGGGGCATCACACTGTCAGAAAGATATTCCTAACACATCTCGCTGCTGGAGAGAAATGCCTTTGGCACTCACGTGCACACCAGCAAAAGCCGCACAGCTTAGCTGCTGCCCCGTGCCCGGTGCCCCA
Source organism: Xenops minutus (assembly GCA_035221455.1). NCBI lineage: Eukaryota > Metazoa > Chordata > Aves > Passeriformes > Furnariidae > Xenops > Xenops minutus. Next base: position 28,539,797 of record JAWWEE010000105.1, read on the forward strand.
GGGCGCACAGCAGTGCGGGGACCCGCAATCCCGCTCGGTCCCTCTGCCCCAAACCGCACCGCAGAGCCGGCAGGGATGAGGGGTCACCTTTGGGACGAGGACTCACCTCTTCCCATTTTGGGGGGGGTTACCTGGGCCGCGGTGCTGTCGGGGCGGATCCCATTGAGGGCTGGGACCTCTGGCTGGTGGCTCTGGGGGGTGGGGGCCCTGAGGGGGTGGGAGACAGGGGGAGGATGCCCCTGTCACCCCCAGAACCTCCCTGTGTCCCCTCCCAGATTCCCCCTGTCCCCCATATCCCACTTCCTTCCTGAACTCCCATGTTCCCCCCCTTCAAATCCCCAGGGTGTTCACACAGGACTCCACAGCCCCCCGTCCCAACCCCCCCAAGCCTGGGGGTCTCTCCCAAGTCCCCCCAAAGTCAGTGTTTCCCCATGTCCCCTCTCAGCCTTTCCCCCCTAGAACCCAATTATCCCCTCCCTGTCCCCCCCTAGGCCACCCAACTTCCTGGATGTCCCACCTGGGAGACCCCCAAGCCCTCCCAGACCTCAATGTCCCCCCCACAAT
>JAWWEE010000105.1:28543586-28584686 GCA_035221455.1 Xenops minutus
ACAGCAGCGATGGCCAAGGTCGAATTCCTTTTACTCTGTTAAGAAGTTCCCAGGCCTGGAAGCTACATTTTCCTACAACATTTCTCTTGTCTTGGTGCTCAAGAGAAAAGAAGCTATACTGTAGTTACTGGAGCAGGACTGTCAGCTGCTGTGGATCCTGCTGGACCACGGCCTCAGCTTATTCATTGTGGAATGAGCTTTCTTATCTCTAGGCCAGACAAAGAAATAAGTTTCCAGCTTTACACTCCTTTTTTTCCTGTGCCTCCAATGACTTGTAAAAATGGAAGTTCAAAGGAATTTAAAGCAACGTTGGTCCTCTTTTTTGATTTGTGGTAAGTATAGCATAGACCCTTGTGGAGAACAATTGCCCATTAATATAGAAATTATTGTACTAGAGGGGAGCCAGCAGGCTGAGGGGACAGAGACTGTCACACTGTGATGTCTTTCTGTAGCAGTTGCATGGTCAGTCCATGGCATGAAAGAGTCTCTAGGAGCTCCTCTATTTATTTTCTAATGCCATCGGACAATAGGCAGAATTGTAAGAAAGCTAGTTCCAAGGGGAGATGGCTCTGACTGCCTGCATCCCTCAGGGTGTAGCTCCTCAGGCACTGCAAGGTTCTGGAAATTTTACTTGTGCAAAGTATCATCTTCCTCCACAAGTGGTCCTAATGCAATCAGTGGAGTAGGTTCCTACCTGAGTGAGGAAGTCAGACAACAACTGGTCCTTAAGAGCTCTGAGTTAAAAGTCTAGCAAGTAAGCTGATTTCCATAAAAATGGAAATGAGTCAGAGAGGGAAGAACCATATTTGAGTGCAAATGCAAGCAATTAGCTCAAAGCCATTACTGTAATGGCTAGAAAGACTTTTTTTTTTTTATTGTCATTACCGAAATGCATTAGCAATATCTTTTTTAAAAATGTAAATATACACAGTACAATCCCATCTATCTGCTGGAGCATGAAGTAACCCCATTTCAGTGGTAGGTGTAGAGGAGTCTGTGGAGGCTCTTAACCATAGACAGAACAGTATAGAGGAATATGAATGAAAGCATTACGAGGCAGCACTTGAGAAAGGCAGCTGTGATTGGTACCAACACAAATATTTGCTCAAACTGAAAGCTGGATTTTCAGACCAGTTTATAGGAATACCTGCTTGGCACTACCCACCTTCCTGGCCCTGACCTGTGCTGATGCCCCTCTCCCCCAGACTGCTGCTTTTCTCTCCTTCCCCACAGGCCCTTTGGAGGATGTCTGGCTCAGCTACAGGACTCTCAGGTTCCATCATAGGATATGGCAGCACTGGGGACTTTCAGGGTCCTAGTGGTGTGGGCAATGTGTATTGAGTGCAGTTGAAGTCATCTATCAGTCTCAAGGTACTCTTAAGCAGCCTTGGATTTTTGTTCAAAGAGAGTCCTAAGTCCTGCCTCACTATTTCATCTAATCTCTGTAGTTGCATTTAGGTAAAATAGATGGACAATGAATTCAAACTGTTTTCTGTGAAAATGTGATGAAAGTGAAAAGCTTTGTTTTCATTCAAGCAGGGAGTATGTGGAAGACTTCTACATGATTGTGAGTGGAAGTGGTTTGATTCTTAGGCTGCTTTTCTCTCTATCTTCTTCTTGACTTTGAAATAAGGAAAAAAAAAAGATTTAAAAAAAAAAAAAAGAGAAAGACCCCAACTACATATTAGAATGGTTGTTTTGGCCAGATTCAAAGAGTTCAGCTCAAGATTTTATAGCCCCGAATCCCACCTACAAGGTGGGCAGTGCAATCCAGTCTCCTGCAAACCTCTTTCATATCTGCACTTTATTTTTGAGGGCAACTGTAGCATCAGACTGAGGTAACAGAATGATGTGTTACTTGTATGAAACCAACTTTAGAAACACAAAGGAGGTTTTTAAGCATAATTCACAGATGATCTGAGGAAGACACATTGATGTAAAGAAGATCAACTAGCCATACAACTCAATTCAGTAAGCATGACTGCAGCCATTCCCAGTGCTGACAGAGTCTAGGACATCCAGGATAAATGTTCTTCTGGTAAGCTGGGGAAAGTATCTAGGTTCTGAGCATCACTGATGAGTTTGGGACCTAAACTGTGCCTTCATTGACAAATATTTGCATTTTCAGGGTTTTTCTTGCACAGCTGCAGTGGTTGGTGGTGTAGGGGTATTGAGCTGTCCTCTTGTGGCTCTACAGTCCTGCTGCAGCTCTGGGAGAACCACCCTAATGCTCATATTATTTGGTACAAAAATACTTAGAAAAGCATAGTACTACCAACAAATGCAAGTTCCCTGGCAGCACCTTGTCCATGCAGAAACAGTGAATGGCAGGGTCACTGTGTACAAGTATAGTTTTATTCACACCAGTAGATCGGCAAGTATCTGTTAGTGTGATAAGAAGGCGATGTCGCATGACAGTCAGCTTGTTTGAAAATATAGTGTTTTTGCTTCATTAGACAAGTGAGGTGAAGACTTATAGGCTGACTTCTGCCTCTGAGTACACCTTCATTGCTCTCACTGAAGGCAGTTGAAAGAACTAGGCAGAAGTGGTGGGACAGGCTATTTAATCCTCTGTGCAGGAGTTTCCCCGACAGGCAAGTGGTCAATTCACTGTGTTCCATGCTCGATGAAATTTCCTCATGCATACGTGTGTGTGTAATCTGTACCTTCCTTCCTGGGCCTCAGTGGGTCTGAACCTGGCCCCCAGATGATATGGAAGATGTTGTCTGCTGAAGCAAGATGTATCATATTTTATATCTGGATTCAATGAGGTGACAAATGTAAGCCTGTTTTTTATTACTGTGTGGCTGCTGTATTTCTCACAACTGCCTGTCAAGAGTTGTTTGACAGAGATAGAAAGTCCCGGGTTGTGCATTTCATGTATTTATATGCAAGGTTGCTCTCTGCAATCCTTTCAGAGAGATGACTGATGCCCTCGGCCCTGACAGCTTAGCCTGGTGCTCATTTCTCTGCACAAGGTTCTTCCATCCCCCAAAACAACACAGGGTGCAGATGCTTTCATCTGGGGCCCTCCCCATGTCTAACAGACCCTTGATTCCATGATGCTTCAAACCATGTGCCAAGTTTTAGGTGTGCAAGCAGCCCCACCCGTTTGTGGTTCAGTTCAAAGACACAGCTAATTCCATCAAACTTGCGTTGTGGACCAGCAGAAGACTTTTGGGCAGCTGCAGCGCGTGGCCCTGTGTAAAGCCAGTCCAACAACCAAAGCTGTTGTTCTAGCACTGCTCAGATGCACGGGCTGTAAGTGCAGAGGATATCCTGTTTCCTGCCATGAGCCTGACAGCTGCTACCCCCAAGGCAGGATTGAAGTTGTGGCATTGTGATGCTTTGGTGATGGAAACGTGGGGATGCGGTTCTGGAAGGATTCGACAGAAAGAAAGAGAGTGCCACTCTTTGCCTGCAGGAGCTTTGTTGGGACATTCTCACTCTATTTAGTCTCATTTTTGGGCTCACGAAACAGGGGATGTTTTCTGGGATGGGTCCCAGAGAGCCAGAGGCTGGGGCACTGTCTGTGTGACTGGACATCCTCAGTTATTCTCTCTCCAATTTACCTTTGTGAGTGACATCTTCCACTCCTGTCATGTTTTCTGTGAGGGAGTGGAGAGGTAGCAGTAAGAGGGCTGTCACCTTCCTGTGCTTCCCCAGCAGAAAGATTACAAAAGGACATGAAACACTCTATAGAGCCTCTGTCTGACAGTGGCTGCCCTGTGCTATTTAAACAGGATAAGGAGTCAGTGACAGACGAAGGAGCTACATCTGCTCATTTCATGCACCACAGCCCCTCAGAAACAAAACAATGACACTCATTTTGGAAGGACAGTCCTGTGTGATGGGTCTGGAAGGATTTGATGAGTCAGTATGTGGACCACTGCTGAAGCAAGGAACGCCGGGGTGAAACTAGCAGAGAGGGATGCAGTTAACTTCAGCTCAAGATGGACATCAGTTACTGACATAGTCCATTAGTGGAGCTGTTTGTTATACCAACTTACTTGTGTTTTCAGAAAGAAAAGGGGAAAAATAATCAATATACCCAGTTCATTTTAAAACAATAAATAACCACAAGTCTCTCTCCTGTCTTTGTATATAAAATTGCTATCACGTGGGAGAGTGAAAGGTGCTGTGTTTGGCTGTTTGGCCAGCAGAATCAGGCACTACAGATCTCTCTGAACTATTGCAGTGCCTCCAGGCACTGAGAAGAGATCCTGCTTCTCCAAGGTGATACATGGAGCAGCTGGTATACCATTCTTTGACCTGAGTTTTCACATCCGTCATTTACTCTTTGCTGCAAGCTGTTTTTTCTGCTCCAGCCATTTTAGCACAGCAAATCCCAGTACTCACTCTCCCACTCCATGGCTGTGGAAGTTGCTTCCTTTATTCCAGCATGACCAGCAGGTTGAGGGAGATAGATGTAAGGAACAAATTCTTTACTGTGAGAGTAGTGAGACACTGGAACAGTGTTGCCCAGAGCAGTTGTGGAAGTTGTAGATGCCCCTTCCCTGGAAATGTTCAAGGCCAGGATGGATGGGGCTTTGGGGAACATGATTTTTGTGGTTTAGGAATGGCATTTCCTAATTTAGTGCCTCCATATCCCTCAAAGACTCGTCCAAGAGAGACACCACTTGCCTCATGGGAGACACAGAAGGCAGAGATTATGGGTTGAGATAAGAACAATTTACTGGAAACAGCAATGAGATAAGGAAAGGAGCAGTAACAGCAACAATACTTATAACAACAGTGTACAAAAGAGAGGGTGATTTACATGCAAAAATGCTCACCAAGCCTGGGACAATGAAAAACAATGGTGGACAGATCGTCCACATGCCCACACTTTTCCTTGACTACAAGTCACTCACACCTTCCTCTGGGAAGTGAGAATCCCTTCCTTCCATCCCCCTCCGCTGGTGGTGATGTGAGGGGGTATAGAATAATAACCTAGACACGCCCACATGGCTCCAGGCTCCACCTTAACTCTGTCCTGGATGAAAACCAGGACACTGGTCTAGTAGAAGGTGTCCCTGCCCATCACAGTGGGGTTAGAATTAGATGATCTCTAAGGTCCCTTTCAACACAAACCATTCTTTGATTCTACTCATTATAACTAAAAGAAGAGTCTGAATCAGAAACTTCAATGTTTGGTGCAAGGACTGTGAAAGCAATAAATAAAAGCATCTTCTAGTGAGCGCCTTGCCTCAAAGCTTGTGTCGTTTTTGGCTTTGTAGTGCACAGGGCCAACACATGCCCTGAGAAACTGTTGTGAGATGGAGAGGGTGGGCAGGAACCACATCAAGCCTAGACCCCCAGCTCATGGACTACCCTATGCATGCATGAACCAAACACATAGTACAGGAGAGATCAGAGCCAGTTTTTCTTTATGCCCTCATATAGGACAACCCATGGTATATGAAATACGATAAGTAGTATAAAACATGGGGTATTTTTTTTCTATGCTTGAAAAGTGTCATTTTACCACTATTTGCTTTTGTACCATTTTCTCATGAGTCTTCTGTAGTTCTTGAAAATTCATGGTATTGGCTAGGAAATCATATAATTAATAAGAAAACACTGCAGGCATTTTAAAAGAAATGTTAGATTTCTAATTCTGTTTCATCTCATTGCAAACAGAAGGAGAAGAAATGTCCACAAAAACAAAAAGAAAGCTGAAGATCTAGGTGGTAGACCTTTAAGATATACTATAAATATTCCAGAAATTACGGTGAGTTCATAACAGCCTGTAAGAAAAATCTGTCTACTGAAAACACAGCCTTTCAAAGATTGGGACCATAATTTAGTCCTGTGTCTGGAGAAATATGGTATAAGTGCTTAACAAATTATAAAAAATAACAACAACAATTAATAATAAATGAAACCTCGGGGGGGGCGGTGTGGGGAAGGAAAAAAAAAAGATGCACCACTGCATTAAGAGAACCCAGTAAAAATCTTGTCAAGGATCCTATGCTGACAACTGTATCTGCTACAGCAGCATATGCTGGAAAAATGCTCCAAGATAGGGCTCCATTACACATATTTACAAACTGGGTGATGGGAATCTGGCCTGCAGCTTGACAGTCTCATAAATCAGTGATAAACCTCGCTCTGCACAGCTTGCTGAGACCTGAAGCAAGTGCCATTTTTGTGGGGGTAGAGAATGACTTGGCTTTATGGCGATGGTGTGTCTGGTCCTGGAATCGATGGAGCAAGGTATGTGGGAAGAATTTTGGAGAGACTGGTATTACCAAGGTGATAAGACCCTTTGAGGGTAAGAAGGACAGGCACACTCCAGGCAGGGGTATGATGGAATGGTGGAACGGCACATTTATTAAAATAGCGCCGGCTTATATAAGGGTGGCATGGAACTTTCTGGAAAGGGGGTGGATTTCAGGAGGAGCATGCAAATCCTCTCACAGAAAAGGAAAAAACAGGGAAGGATTATAACCATAAGGGGTAAACGAGGGTGGAGATAACCATATACAGGAAAAGCTCCACTGTGGCAGAATCTGTCCAATTGGAGCAGGGATAACATGAGGGAGAAAACCAAATTCCATTTTGTACAGCATGCAACAATGTTATTTAACTTTACAACTGTGAATTCAAAAACTGGGAAACCCATAACAACCTGATATATGGCAATAAACTTTGTCTTGTGCAGGATAGCTTGTTCTCGTAGCTCCCCTTTTTGATTCCTTGGTCTCGTCAAGTCTCTTCGTGGTCTCTCTTCCATTTACTGTTATCTTGTACTCCTACACCAAGGGACAGGGCCAGTAATGGAGAAGACCAATTCCTGATCACCAGATCTGTACAGACAATTGAATCGAGAATGGTATTCCCAGTGTTTTCTGTGTGAAAATGAACAGGCTTCCTGTGGACTTGCCAGCAGACATAGAGACTCTGCGCTTCTGCATCCTCTGGCCAGCTCTGTGTGCTGCCCAGAGTCAACTTCTTGTCTCCCAGAGTGTACAAGCAGACATTGCCCTGTGTGCTCAGGTTAAGGTGTGTTTGTCCTCAGAGTGAGTTTATCACCCCACATGGGTGCCCACAGCAAGTTGCATGCATGATGAAGATCACTCCCCTGCCTGGGGCTGATCCCAGAGAAAGTAACATATATTGCAGCTGCCAAGCAGAAAGGGCATGTCTTGCCTTTGTCAGCAAAGCAGAAATCCTGGCTAAACAGGTAGAAAGTGTGCCCAGGGCATGCTTAAAGGCAGAAAAATCCAAAGGTGTGTGAAAACATTAGATGTATGGTAGCACTTTTCTTTCTACTTTTAGCATCCTTTTAGAGACACATTTCCATTGGGTTGTTTACTCTGAACTGAACAGATCTGTACATTGAAGATTGATTTTTAGTTACAAAAGGGTTCTTTTTCCTATCTTGAAAACATAAAGGAGCCATAAAAAAATAATAAATTGCCTTTTTTACTGTGTGGAGCCCTCCTTAGATTGCCAAAGTGACGGAAATTGGCCTATGTGTAAAATAAGCTTTAAATATAAATTGCAAACTGTTGTTATTCACTTAGCCTTTGTCATCTTCTCTCAGGGTATGAGAACTTGAGATCTGGCTCCATCCTTCTTCAGTGTTTGGAAACTGCTCAGCACGTGTGACAGGCTATTGTAAACAAGTGATCGATAAGTACAGCATGACAGGTTACAGCTTCAGTTTCAAACACTTTTGAAGAGACAGTGGACACACTGGCAGGTTCAGGGCTCTTTATATTTTAAACAGGAAGAACTTTTAATAAGAAGTTATCTTTAACAAAAGTACTGCAGAAGATTTCTAACCTGACTAGTGACGTGGGGAGATTTCTTCACTTCTCATTGAATTCTCCATTTTTACAGAATGCTTTCCTCTTCTCATCAATGCAGTCCTTATGCTACCTTTCTACTGTATAGACAAAAAGGTCTGTAAGTATTTCTGCTGCTTTTAAACCACAGGTAGACAGAAAATTCTTTTGCCTCAGTTTTTGATGATGCTTTCATACAAGGTGAGCAAGCCCCAATTTAATCTTTCTCTTCATAGAAGTGGAAACCTTTTGTTACCATTCTTTCTACTTTATTTTTTATTTCTTTTTACCCAGGTGAGAAAAAAATTCTCAGTTTATACTAGGTGGTACAACACAGAGAGGAGCGGCACAACACAGAGAGGGGTGACATAATGAAACAGATACAGTCAATGTGGTTTCAGCAAAGCAGGAGGGAAAGATTCCCCTGCAGAAGAACATTTCTCCTTGTGAGCTGAAACTTAGAGCAGAATCAGCTCATAATGTACTGGAAGAGAAAATCAGCTGCATATAAAAGTAGTCTGGACTTAAAATTGCATTACATTGCACTTGATGAGAGCATCTATCTCTACCTACCATCATGCTCACATTGGTCCCAGTTACTCAGGGCTTTTTATGCAACCTCTTTATCTGCTCTTGACTGTACTTGAAGGAAGAAAGAGAAAGGGGAAAAACTTCTAGGTCGTTTCCATAGCTATATCTCCTTTCCCATAATCTGAATGACAATTTGACACCTAGGTTTCTATTGTCAGCTGTTCCTCAGAGGGGATGAGGGAAGAAAAATTTCTTAAGGTTTTCAATTACAAAAGTAATGATCTTTGCAGAACAGAAAGCAATATCTGTCTATAATGCAGACAGGTTGAAATAAAAGATGTAGAAGAATAATAATAGAAATGAGAGTGTGACACATGCATACAGAGGCTTCTGACATCTATACTCCAACGATCCTCTGTCATTATTTGCTGAAAAACTGAATTTACTTGTTTGAAGATGTAAAAAGAAAAAACCTCCACAACTCAGAAGCAAAGAACTGTGTGACTGAAGAAAGGGAATGCTCTTCTTCTCTCATACCATCTCAAAGACTTTTAGAAAGCTGATTCTTGTCATATGAGATTACAGCTGGACATTCTTGTGTGTATCTGACAACATCTAACTCCTAATGTCAGGTGGCAGTTGACATGTTTTTTCATTTTATAGGACTGTTGATATTACTGGTTTTGTCAGCTCTTGGACCTGATTCCTGTCTCAGCTCAGTTACACTAAAGAAGTCGGGTCCTTACTCTGCAGCTTCTCTGGGGCTACCAAGGACAGACAGTGGTTCGTTTTGGGCAGTCAGTTTATGTATCATCTTTACTACTTTCTCTGATTGCAGGGAACATTTGCCCATGTGTGGAGGGAATATAATCAGTATGGTAAAATTGATGCTGAGCAGAAGGGTAAGCATTCCTTGTTCGGTCACCTGTGACATTTTTTGGCTTCTGTTTTAAAAACAAACAAAATCATGAACTTTTTCCTGTCTAGTAATTAAGACCTTATCCTATGTGTTCTCCTGCTTCCTGTAGGGCTTTTGTAACAAGGTCTTACAAGCTATTTGACTTACCAGATGCAGTGGTAGGTGATAAGCTGATGATTTATAGGAGCTATTGATGCAACCAGTAAAGACACCAGGTGCAGCATGGTTTTACTAGAGTCATTTATGGAGAAAGGTTATCTGGTTAGAAACTGGTATTTTCTGAGCTTTTTTTAACATGTATTTTGATCTTTTCCCCCCCCTGAACCCCCTGATCCTGGTTTCTCTCTGTGGGAAGGGTTGTCACCATCTATAATGAGAGTGTCCATGCTGTAGAGCTGTAGGTATGCTCAGGGACAAGGGTAGCAGGAGCCTTTCATTCAACCCCTTAAAGCATTCAATGCTCAACTTCTCAAATGAGAAACCCGAGATGAGATGAAAACAGCACCACGTGTCCCAGAGCTGAGTGTCAGACCCTGCACATAGCTCATTGGGTACAACCTTGGTGCTCCACAAACACTGGGTGATGCCTTGAGAGCTGGCTCTAAGAAGTGAACCACATATGCATAAATACGTCCATCCCCATGGCAGGGAGGCTAGGTTGATCAACTATCTTAACATCTTATCTGTTTTGGACTTCTTGGGGTAGATAAAGGCTCTGACACAAAGTACATCAATTCCCTTTCCTCTGCCTGACTTAATCCTACTTGGTTTTTCTTCCCCCCTTCATAAAAACTCACCATGCCACTGTAAAGTGGCAGGATTCAAATCCCAGTATGTGTCCACCTTCAGTAACACTCTTGCAAGGTAGCCTGTCCTGCAGTGGCTGGAAATAAAAAGGAAGAATACTGCTTAACTTATTTTAGCTTTATCAGTGCTCTGAAGACTTTTTCCTAAATTATGGGAAATTCTATCTATTTTAATCCTTTTTCATCAGCTCAGAGGGACTTGCTCTTTTCCTGTTGGTTCTGTCCTTGCAGACAGGTGGGCTTGGAGAATCAAGCCAATGACATTGTTCTACTAGTTAAATAAGTAGTTTTGTGGAGTTTGATGCTTATTTCAGTTTGGAAAATGCTCAGAACCCAATTGACAAAAGCAAAGATTAACTGTGTTTCTGTCAGAAAGACTTGCTGGAATAATTACAACTCTGTACATATACTGACCAACCCCTTTCACTGCACTTGCAGCTTCCAAGTGTGTGGAGTGACAGCTGCTTTGGGCTCTAGCCAAAGGACTGAGATGCACTTTCCCCCACGTTTTAGTTAAGTGGAAAAGAACAGATTTCTCAGCACATAGTATGGCTTGAAGCTTGTCTATCAGGAACTATAAAAGCCAGAGTCTGGGGTCTGTCTCTGCTGCAGTGTTTAAGATGCTGAGCTGGAATATATATCAGTCTGTAATGGCAGATTGCAACAGTGACTGTTGGGATATATTCAGGCAGGCTGTGGTTGCCAGGGGCCAGGAGTGGTGCACGGAGATGGACGAATGGGCTTGTCAGCCAGGAAGGGGCAGCTCAGCCACAGGGTTCACAAAAGAGACCAACCTGGTTTTTTTTTCTTCTTAGCTGAGGTCAGGAACCATTTAAATTAATTAAAACCCTGTTTCTGGCAAACAAGGTAAGTGCAGCCCAAATTCTCTTATCTCTGAGGATGGCACTTTGGCTTCAGCACATAGCCTTGGTTAAAATGCATAGACTTCTGGACTGGTAGGCTGCTGCTGTGAACAAATTTGTTTCATACTTTGTCCTGTATGGTTGTGAGCTCAACCCAGACATGTTTTGTAGTGGTGGAAAACCAGAAAGGATTAATGGAAAGTGGAAGTGATTCAACCCTAAGGCCAAAGAAATTCTCCTCTCATGCCAGTTTTCCAGTGGAAAAATACCTTGATTTTAGTGAAATTACCCCTGATTCATACCAGTGTACATAAAGATCCTGGAAACAGACCAAAGCAGTGTGGATTTTGCATCTGACTTAGCTTGCTGTTCACGTTTTAATTTTCCGATATCAAAGGTGTCTTGGATGCCTATCGCATTTTCTATCAAATCCCAGAATGTAGATTTGTGGAAATGTGGTTTGGATTTAAGCCCCATCTCTGACAGGCAGTCTAACTTCAGCATCTTAAAGAAAGCATAAACCTGAACAGCCAGTGTTACTGGGGAAAACAAATGAAATTTGAAGAATGTGTTAAGTTTAAGACAAGAGATGGAGACAGGAATGATGAAAGGTTTACAAGACCAGCTTGCTTTGTTAATAGCTGTAGAGAGGAGACATCAATTCTTTTAACTCGATTTTTGCCCTGGTAATGTTCCTTTAAGAAAAGCAAAGGCATAGTGAGATACTGTAAGGTTTCATTCCTGATGATAGGGTCTTTGCTGTGCGTGTTGTTATTCTGATCAGCTTTGACACCGTATAAAATAGCACTTATTCTCTGAGTAATCCAAGAAGCTTTTCAGAATTCATGAGGTTTAAGTCCAAATAATTACATTTATTGATCTCTACTATGTGAAGAAAATTTCCAATTTATTGCAGGCCTGTTTGGTGTTAGACCTCAAATTAGGCCATGTCAGGAATTTCTATTTTACTGTCTCTATTTTTTGATGCCTTTGTTGAGCATGAGATTCTTCACCTGAAAATAAATGCTGTCAAAACTGTTGTTGCTGAGCAGGTAAACTAGGGCACCTGGTGCCGACAGCAAGCCCCAGGCCAGGTGAACCCTTTGTAGGTCCAAGGGAAGGAGAGAGAGGTCATGCCTGCAGCCCACATCTCTGATGCTCTGCTCCCCACCCTGCCATGGCCTCATGGCATGAGTCTGGGTGCTGATTGCTCCGATCTCTGGAGAATAAAATGGGGAATAAAACTGCTTCCTCCAGTTCAGTGAGGTTAAAGTCCAAGTGCATGGAGATCCTCAAATTCACCCTGTGCCAGAGGCATCTTGTCTAGGAAAAGGAGGTTGGTATTCCTGCTGGTTGTACGAGAGATAAAGGGGAATCACCAGTATGGCTTCACAGTGCCTAGAAGATCCATACGTGCTACATATACATCTAAATAAATTCCCAGAGGTACCATTCTTGCTATCTTGTGATTCTGTGAAGAACAAGAGGATTAAAGGTGTTTGCAGGTGTTCCTCATCTCCATTTGCCCACTGCTAAAGCCCCATGCAACCATAGTGAGGGAGAGGAAGACTCCACACTTGAGAAAGCAGATTTTATTGCATATCAGGTCTGAAGTGCACAGATACAGCTGTGGGTGTACTTACACATGCCCAGGAAGAGATGAAGTCAGGCACCAGCAAACTCATGTGGGTAGCATAATGCTGTCAGAACCAAACTGTGACTTTGGAGTCAACAACAAGAGACCAGCCCAGCACCTTCCTGGGGCCAAGGACGGATGGTAGGGTCTGTCTGGACAACTCTACTTCTGGACGCACGTTTCTCCTTCTGAAGGTAGGTCAACACGTCCCTGGTGGAGCAAAACTCTTATTGTGAGCTTTGCCTTAAGCATGTACAGAGTTTACCAGCTCAGAAATTCAGAAGTCAAAGCTGATGTGTTGGAAAGCCATGGCAAAAGTCACAGCGATGCCTTAATATACACTAATATACACTGCTCCACGTACGGGCTGTCACTGGGGGGATAAAGGCCTTTACAGGTTGTTGCTTGCTGTCTCTCCTGCTGCTGGGCTCTGCACCAAGCCCTTGGGCAGGAAGGTTCATCAGGGGCTCCCAGTGCTGGTGGCCCTGCTCTGGTCTGACAGTGGCCGTGGGAAGAGCATCTCAGTGCCCTGGGGCCACACAGCTCCCTGTCTTCTACTTCAGGAGGGTACTGTGGGCTTTGCCAGGGCTGGGGATTGACCCAGCAGGGCAAGAAGGGGATATTTCTGCTGCAGACTTTCTGCAGACGAGAAGGTGTTGCCAGTAGTTTAATAAATTATGCTTTTCTCCAAATATACCTTTAAATTTAGATCTTAGTTTAATAAGGCAATCCTCACATATTCTTTCAGGGGCATATGTATTATTTAAAAAACATTTATAAAGGTTTAATGTACTCTGGAGCCCCACTGACACAAATCTCTGTCATTTCCAGTGCCAAAAGCCAAAACAGTCCAGCTTATTCTAAGAAACCCTTTTCATCTGTGTTGAAATCTGGCAGTGGGAAAAATGTTAGACTTACAATATTTGTTTATCTACAGGAGTCCTTTGTTTATCCAGTAAACAGGGATGGCACAAGCAGTGCTACTGTTGTTTCTTCCTGTGCTCAGCCTAACCTTTCTGTTCAGCACATGGCTGGTATATTTGCACAGAGGATCTCAAAGCTTCTGATCAATTTGTGCTGACTCCTGCCACCTTTGACTGTGCAGGCTGGTTGTCTCCACCTCCAGTGTCCTGGGTACCAGTTTGTAAATTGGGAAATGTGTCTATCTGTCTTTTGCAAAGGGTTTGCATGTCTGCAGGTGTCAACAGCTAGAGGGATCTTGCAGATGGATTGCTTATCATTTTTATGTGGCAGATAGTTGTGCAACAGGAAGCAATAGGAGCTGTCTCACTCTGTGACCACACAGTGGGCTCCCAGTAGCTGCCCCTCCGTCCTGACAGCTGCAAACTGCTGGGCAGTGTTATCCTTTGTTTAGCTGGACCAGGCAGCATTTCCAAGTGCAGCTCAGTTTTCTCGTCCTGAAATCTCTGGAAGTGATGACTGAATTCACCAATGCTGGACTTAAGCTTTTGTGGGGAGCAGCAGCTCCTGCCGGGAGAGGAGCAGGATGTTTGAATGAGGCTTTAAACATTGCTGCTCTTCTGGCACTCTTCTGAAGGATGGACTTGCATCAAAACAAGCTGTTTAGATCTCCAGCTTTCAGGGCCAGCACAACCTTGCTGGGCAGTGGGAGGGCGATGGAGATCAACTGCCTTCTCTGGTCCCATATGAGCAGCCCCTGGGCAGCCCCATTGTGCTACTGTGGGCATGCAGCTGGTGCTGGGGTGAACCAGGGTTCCCTCCCCTTTGGCTGACCTTGCTCTCTCTCACCAGCAGAACTGCAGAAGGAGGAACGTGGCAGGAGAGGCAAGGGACCAGTAGTTTTCCTGTACAACTGAGTAGAGAGGTGGGATGAAAGAGAGAGAGGTGAGCTCAGCCACAGAGAGATGTGGTGGTGGGATGGCCAGTTGCCCGGCCTTGCCAAGCCTGAGGGGTGTCACCATCCCAAGGGGGTGTCTGTATCTGCACATGGGAAGGGTGACGGCTCTTGAGCTGGGCTCCATCTCAGCTCTCTGCCTGACTCCACGTGTCGATGGAAGCTGTGAGGCCAGGAGGCTGGAGAGATTTCTCCTCTCCATCAGCATTGCAGAAAGCAGCCAGTCATTAACAATCAAGGTTTTGCTGGCACCTAAGATCTTTGCAAATTGTTGTTGTGCACTACTCCTCTCCTGCCCTTTCCTTTCTCTGTGCTCCTTCCCCCTGGCCTTTGATTCAATAAATCAAAGCTTAGTGCCAAATCTTGTTACATTCCAGCTTCCCTGTGATTCCCTCTCTGCCCTTTGGGAGATGAAAGCTTGGAAATGTGTATAATAATGAGAATTGTGAGATGTGAATAAAAGACATGAGAAATGTAAACTAGGAGGCTGATCAAAGATGATGCATTAGCTCTGATGAGGATCTATATTGCTGCTAACAGGGTGGCCAAACCAATACAGAATGACAGAAAAAAATCCCTACTGTGGTACTGCTTATAAAGTCTCAGTCTGCACTGGGAGGAAGGCTAGAGGAGAGCAGAATAGAGAGGGATCTGTGGTATCTGAAGCTGTCTTTGGTGGCAGAAAGGGATAATCTCAGTTCTTGAGGCAGCTGAAGGACTAAAATATCCAGAGCTGGTGAAAAATACCTAGTTAGGGTTTCATAGAAAATAATAGGGGTATTCCTACTTCTCTTTTTTTTAATTAAGAAAGAAGAAATAACATTATTTTGATCTTATCTTTTATTATTTAACAGACATCTTTGAAAACTGACAAAATGACAGGTTTGTAGTTCTATCTTTTTGACTTTATCTCCTGTTCCCTTGTGGGTTTTGTTTTCATTTTAATTATCCTATTTTTTTTTTCCCTCAGTGAAGTGAAGTGAAAATAATAGAGGTATGAATCCAACACTATTAAGATCTAAAATACATATGACATAAGAATGTATATCTTTTTACTATTTATGTTTTAAACAACAAAGCCCCACAAAGAGAAACAAAGGTCAGTTTCCACTGGAAACCTTTTTCTAACAAATTTTTCTAAAAAATACCTTTCCTGTTTTCTGGGTCAGACAGATCTCTGTTGTTCACCATCTCCTCTGGTGCATGCTTTTTTGCTTTTTTTCCCTTTTTCTGCAGCTTCTTCTACATTTTCTCCTGCTTTGGTCTTCAGGTCTGGTGCATAGCCCTGAATCCCAGATACCACCCCAGCCCTGACGAGGGTGGGACAGCACAGAGAGGTTTCCTAATGATTATAGCAGATGACACAGAGCAAGAGTTGCCAAAGTGAGACCAAATTCCTCTGGAGTTTGCATGTCCCTGTGTCCTGAAATACATGCTTCTAAATTCTGAGTTATTCCCTGTCTGATGCCTCTGCAATTGTGTTCATTTTTCCTAGGTAATATTTTGTTGAAGACTTTCTTGAGTTGAGGTTTGTTGATTTTAGACAATTTCTCCAACTTATTGAGACTGTTTTGAATTCAGGTCCTGTTCTACAAATGTGCTCCTAAGTTGGAGTGATCAGCAGATTTTATAATGCATACTCTCTTCTGTTGTTCTAGTTCCTGATGAACAATTGGAACAAATCCAGGACCAGGTTAGATTCTTTTGGGATCCAGATGAGATTTCAGACTGGTAGTTAATCACTGACACTTTATCTATTTTTTTTTTTTTTTCTGTCTCCCTGGTTGCACTGACAGGCAATTTCATGTAGACCAGTGACTTCCACACCATTACCTGTGAAATGCTGATGAGCTACAAAGCCATAGTATGTGGTCTGCAGGTGATGCAAGGAAGCATTCTCGCTCATGAATGTTTGCCCATTGAAACTTTAATGGTAATGTTTGCAGGGAAGTTTATGTCTGGTTATGCTCAAGGGTCCAAAGTACTAAAGCATTGCTAAGCTGGATTGTACTTTCTTGGTTTGCCTATGGCCACGTGGGACAATAATGAGAGCTTTGCTAAAACATATATTTCAACTACTTCCTCCTTACTCACAAAGCTAGTTACCTTGTCAAAGATGAAATTAGTTTTCTCTGGAATAAATAACTGATTTGTCATCCTATTTGTTGAAATGAAGAACTGAAATTATTTTTTCTTGATGAATTCATTAAGCTGAGCTGGTTTTTGTCCACTGGTTTTCCTTTGTGTTTTTATATATTGATCAGGCAGTAGTCTTTCCTAGTGTTTTCCCAGGAAGGCTGACTAGTCCACATTTTCCCTTATTCTTTCTCCATTATTTTGAATAAAGATATTATATTTCCTGTATCTCCAGGGATCTCTCCCAAGGCATGAAATTCAGGGATGATTTTTGAACAGATGAGATATTTCTACAACTGGTATCTTCTATGCTTGAGGGTGGGTTTCAGAAGGCACTGATAATTTCAGCAGATCTCGTTTATCTCAAGATTTTTTCTTTCTGGCTTGCATTTCTGTCCCCTTGTTCAAATTAATTTTTGAAGTATGTTATGGAGCTTGAAGTAGAGATAGATTAGGATACTTCACCCTTCTCTGTATCAGCCACTGTTTCCTCTTTTCCCATTGAATAATAGCCTATATGTGCTCTTTTTGTGCCTCTACTGATAACCTAGTACTTGTGATTTTATGACCATTACTAATTGTAATTAAATTTGTGCTTTAACAAGTCTGATTTTTATACTGGTTCTTATCTTTGTCATCTTTTCACTTTTTCTTTAATTTCTTTTTGATTTCCCAATCCCTAAAGAGCTCTGGACACAGCTATAATAGTCTCTTATTCAGTTTCCTGTCTTTCTATCACAATAGGATAGGTTGCCATTGTGCTTTAACATGGTCTATCTCTGTAACAGCCAATTGTTTTGCTTTCCTCTATGCTTAAATTCTGCTCTCAGGAGACCCTATCTGCCATGCTGCTGAATGTGTTGGAGTCTGGGAGGGAGAGTCTGCATTTTCCTGCTAATTCTGCCTCACTTTCAAAGGACATAGGGTGCCAGCATGTCAGAATGACTGCACCCAAATGACTTCCCAGCTGAGATTTTTAACTAGCAGCTACCTACTGATTGCAATCAAGCCTAGAAAAGTGGCTTGTTCTGCCAGCATCGTCCTTCACTGTTTGAAACAAATCCCCCGAGCACTTGAACAGTCTGGCATACTGTCTGTTCCTGCTCTACTCCTTTTCTAATGCATCTAATAGCAAATGAATATTGCTGCTTGCTGCCAGCCACAGTTCTGCCCCTTTACTGCCTCTGTTACTTTATAAACACAAGAAGGACAAGCTTAAGCTTCTCCATGGTGAGATGAGGGGCAGTAGCATTTTCTCTTGTCTTTGCTTCACTTTAGGAATTTATTTATTTTTTTTGTGTAACTTCAGAGTCATCCCCTCCATCTGTTTTTATTCTGCCTACTAGGGGCTCCAACTCTTTCTCACTATCACTTACACTCCCTGAGCATATACAGGCCACTTGCTTGCCCTGCAGGCTGCCCTCATGCCTCTCTCATCTGACATTTCATATCTTCCATGCAGCAGCTTCTTCTCCTTTTCCTCACCAGTAGATTTTCTTACCTTACCAGTTGGTTGTCTTACGAACTCAATGAAAGGCACTGTCACCCAGAGGTGAGCTGCTGAGTGCTGAGGAGTGTGTTTTTGCTGCTTATCTGATGGATGTAGTTTCCCAGCTCTCATCCACGTGGTCTTGGGAGAAAAAGTGGGTCCTGTAGGTAGGTAAAGGACGATATGAGTCAATGCTGCTAACTGTTTTTCACACATGGTATTAAAATCCCCAGAATTTTAGTGTCTGCCATGACATTTATTGATTTCCAATAAACTGGAAATGCTTTGGTTACAAAACAGATGCTTTTTGTTTTTTATTCTTCCTTCTCCTATTCTGGAAAATATCCAGTAGTTAGTGGTGATATATATATATATATTTAAGTAACTCTTCAAACATAGAGAAAAGGACACTGTTCTGAAAAAAAAATTCTTTTCTCTAAAATGGTTTTTATATAAAACATTTAGCTGATGATATAATTTAGTGATTTTCCTCTGCTAAGTACAATTTACCCTTCCTCTTTATCTTCTCTTCACAGCTTCTTCCCCAGAAGCTGTGATCCTGCAGATCCTGTGGTTATCAGCTGCATTTATAAAAAGTTCAGGTATATATGTTTTAGCCCTTTAATTCTCAGTTTAATTTTTTTGCTGTGCATATTAATATGAGCAGTTTTCCTTATCTGGTGGTGCGAGAAAGGAACTAAGAAGAAATAAAAATTCTGGGACTTGCATGAGCTGAGGCAGAAGCAGCTGGTAATTTTGTTTGTGTCTGCTTGTGTCTCCAGCGTATAGGCTGAGGTGCTGTCCATGGAATGAGCAGAATGTGGCCCTGGCTATGGCCCTGAGATGCAGTTGCAATATTAATGATAACTTCAGGGAGCATGGACTCTCCCTGGCTCCTTTTCCAGACTATAAGTGCATGGAGAAGTCAAGGTAGTTGTGCTGGAACTGCAGATGCCCCAATGCCCTCACGCTGTTGTCCTGTCTGGAACCAGGGGACACAGATGTGACAGTGAAAGTGTGCATTATTTTTCAGTTTAATTGCAAGTGTAACATTTCATAGGTTAGTCAAGTCTCATTTTGGGGTCTGGTGATTAGCTCTGATCTGGTCAATAACAGCTTGTCATTTTCTTTACCAATGACACTTTCTACCTCTGAGAGATCCCAGCCTCTGAGCAATACTGGCCAGGGGTCACCTCCCCATCGAGCAGCCCACAGAAAGCTTTGTGCTTCCTCAGTCTGAAAATTGAGCTATTGTATACTGGTAGCTGTTCCACTGGCAGTTTTTGTTAATGATGAAGAATTACCTATTATGCCAGCACTGGGTGGCTTTGACAAATCCATTACATATTACTAATAGTGTTATTAATGTATGGCAGCTTATCCTTGGCTTTTGAGTGCATGTGAGTATATATGAGTGTATATGGATGCATGCATGGAGGCAACACATCTACATTCAGAATGCAGTAGCCACTGCTGTCATCTCTCCCTTCTTGCCATGGGGAGACTATGCCAAGAGCAGGAGTGAGCATGCCTGGCTCTACCGCTCTTGGGAACAGAAGCGTGAGTGAAGCTGACTGACGGGAAAGATGCTGATCTCTGGTGCTGTGGCATCCTCCATCTCCTGTGATTTGGGAAATGGATCTCTGGTTCCTCCTGTTGTTCATCCACACTGAAGCTCTGGTCCCCTTTCTTTTTTCCTGGTCTTTACAGTTTGGTCTGCAGACAAATAATTCAGTTTCTGGAACTTACTTATGTGTTAGACCTCCTTCCAGGCACAGACTAAACAGTATTATGAGGCTGACCAAATAATTGAGGGTGCAACTGCCTTGCTTTCTCAGTAACAGCTTAGCCCATAGGATTAAAAAATTAAACAAAATTCTTGTGGTGCTGTCATAATGTAAAAGACATTGATATGACATGCATACAGCTAGTGCAAAATTGATCCCCATTTCAGGGTTCCCTGGAGGTCATATGCATGCAGCCTTGAGACGAAGAGAGACGTGGGCTTGTGGGGAATGCAAGCCAGAACAATTTGGAATGTGGTGATGTAGGTAATCTCCTCCCAAGCACTGCACAGGCAGGAACAGGTGGCTCAGCCACCCCAGAGGCAGATTGCCTGGCTCGCCTCCTGCAGCCCCCTAGCATGGGCAGCTCCTGCCCAGCAGGTCAGTAAGGTATCAGTAGTGCTGAACAAAGGGAGGATGGCTGCTTTGGTTTTATTTATCTAAGGCAGGGAGAGAGCTTGCAGCAGCCCTGCCTTTAAGAGGACTGGAGTCTTTAAACACCTGTTGATGCACGTATCAGAGTTGTGTGTATGTGTCCACCCTTGTCATCCCCCTTATTACCTCACAGTCTAGTGTATTTAGATTTATCCCAGCAAGAGGGGGAAGAGGTGGAATGTGTCTTCTGTACCCACAGCACTTTATTTATACAGATCCCCTTCTTTTCCTCTGTACCTGCACAATTTTCAAGATGGTTAGGAGCAAAACTCTCCCATACAGTGCATCATATGAGCTGCACCAGGGGATTTCAGTCCTGGCCAACCCCTCAGGGCTTTTGACACTGCAGTATGATCCCTAATGTCAATACAACAATGTCGTTGTTGTCTGCTGATCTGGGAGCAGGACTTCTCTGCAGTGCAGTATTTGTGGTTTCATGTACAACACAGCTGCTGTCCTGGGCTGCCTTCGAGGCCCTATCACTTGCAGGAGTCATTGCAGTCCTACAGAGACCAAGGACATGGTCCTTGCTTGATCTCCTGGTGTTTCTCTGCATCCCTCTTACAAGGAACAGTCTTCTGCTGTCCTGTGCAGTGCTGGGAGTAGGTGTAAATATGTGAGACCACTTAGTTCTAGCCTGGCCTCTTCTCCTCATCTTGATGAGCCAGAACAGGATGAGAATCTCATCTATTTTCCCCCAAGATTTGTCTCATCATGAAGTACATGGGAAGAAGTTTATGGAACTTCTGAAATAAATGCCTCCCTCTCTTGTTTTTTTTTTCTTTTTTTCCTTCCCAATGTTTTGAAGTTAAGCCATCTGCAGAAGAATTATGTTTAGAAATAGCTTGTGCATCAGTGCAGGTGAATTTTTCTGTGTCTTGAAAAATGGAACAATTCTTTCCTATAGCTATTGATTGTCATTCCACATCTATGCTGTCCTCCTAACTTCAAATCAATTTGTGCTTTACCAAGCAGTTTGATGTCATCTTATGACAGAATGCTAACTTTTCCTCTTAAAGGCTATTTATCTCTGTCTCTTTGTAAGGTCAGTGAAAATCACAGTACTCTGGCCCCCTAAAAGTAATCCATCTAGTGGAGAAATGATGAGGTAGTATTATGTCTGGCAGTCTTTTTAAACAAGTCCTCAGAAACATGAAGAAAAACATGGTAAGCTTGGTCAGGGAGGGGGAATTGAGGATGTTACAAGAGTCAAGTTTGAAAGCAATCAAGGGAAAGCTCAGAGTTCTTATTGTGGAAATATCTCCTCTTCTGAAATCTATTTACAGATATTTTCTGCTGCTACTGAGGGGTGGGGAAATTAATAGTAATCCAAGCGGGCTCCCAGGTGGTGGATGGCCATGAGTCTGAATTGGAAGGATCATTTATCTCTTCTGCCACTTTGAAGCCTTTTAGCCTGGGGGAGATCCCTTGTCTAATGAAATTAATTGAATGTGTCTGCAGTCTGGGTACTTCATCTGATTTTAAGTTTTTGCCTCTTAACAGTTTCCAGGTATCCACTCATCTTCAAAATGCCCAATGCCAGCATAGCATGCATCATGCACTGCTCAGGCTCATGCAGAATAAAATCTCCAGTACAGAAACAGTCTCTTACTGTCTCTACCACTGTCTGTGCTGCCACTGAACTGCATGCACTGCATTGCAGTCAAAAGATCAAATGCAGTTAGAAAAGTTGTAGAAGAAATTTTCAGAGGCTATTTTTTAAGTGCAGAGCAATAACATCTCAGAAAACTTCTGAACAGCAGGTTGCCAGAAGGTACTAGAGTGTTACTGGGAAAGGGCCACTCTATTTTCATCCTCCTCTTATGCTGTTCACCTCAGTGTTGGTTATTGGCAGTTATTAGATACAAACCATTGAAGCAGTTAAATCTTTGGCCTGACTAGGAATAGCCATTTCTGCACCTGCTGCTGAGTCAGGAGAGTCCAAAGCTCTTGATGGAAATAATATATTCAAGACAATTCTCTGATGTCAAATTAAAATATCCCATGCTCTATTCCCAAAGAAACCTACAGCTTTCATATCAATCTGACACTGAGAAAAATGAGAATATGAGCTGTATCTGTGGGCATCCACGTGGTCGTGGCTGCTTGTGGTTGAGCAAAGCACTGAATCACTGCAGAAACCCTCTTGTCAAGGTGGGAGCCCAGTAGGGAGGATAACAAGGTGTCCCCAGAAGCAAGCTAGTGATAATATTGAAACATTCAGTACAGAGAGCAGCCCCACTTTAATGTAGGTCTGATGGGGATTGATTCAGCATTTAATTGAACAAGAGAAAATGGGAGAAATATGAGTTACCATAGATGGTTAGACACTGTAAACGAGATATGTTATTTCTCCCTTTTTCTCCTGCTACGAGGCCACAAGAATGCCACAGTCATTTGAATATGCTTACATTTGTTTTCTGTTCATTATTTACTGCAACCTTCTTTTTCCTTCACCTGCCAAGCTGCGTTCAATTTCTATGCTTTTCCTTTGGAGCAGATTATCTGATTTTATACAGTTTTAGACATGGCTCTGAGATTGCATGAAAATGCCAGGAATATGACAGAGGTTTGTGTAGGCATAAATGCTGTATTATGTGGATAGTCAGCAGCCTGGCTTGATCTTGAATAGATGCAGATTTGTTATGTATAGATGTGTGCTTATTTGCTGAATACTTATATCCTCTCAGCCTCGGTAGCTTCCCGGAGACAGTTGTGTTTGCGTGACAATCTTGTTCCCAAGGAAGAATAAAATGCTTGTGCAGAAGCACTGGCCCTTAGGCTGGCGGATGAGGGAGGTTTTTCTTTTCTCATGTAGGCTGCACTGAAATCAGTACTGAGAAAACCAAACTCTGAACAGCACAAGCCTGATATTTTTTTTAGGGTATGTTATTTATTTCTTTTTTGAAAGGACATCTAGCTGGTATGTTCCTCTCCTTCAGTGAAAAACAATGTTATGTTGACAGCAAACTTCTGTTAGATTCAGTGGGAGTCTGACTCACTTCAATGCGGTGAGGTAGCTAGATGAGTATCTGAGCTTGCACATGTCCTCCTTATGAGGCTTGAAGACACACTCTTACCTTGCTCACTGAGGAGGTACTATGCTGTTCTGCTGTGCCTCAGCTATTCTGTACAGATATGTGGCCCCTCTCATGCATAGAATCTTAGAAATCCTCGTTGCCTGTCTCAATTTTTTGCCTTTATGTTGCAGCGTGAGGTGTCTTGAACATGTACTGCAGAAAAACCCTTAGGATCCTTTCAAATGGGTGGCACAGAGAGCATTGCCACAGCAAGGCTTGGCAAGCAAGAGGTGGCCTTGAATACAGTTTATGCACAGAAATCTCTGTGACGCAAAGGTAGTAAATATTTCTTACTGGAATAGGAGTTAATTTCTCTGGGCTTGAATTCAAGTTCTGTTGCTTCCAGCTTAGGTCCAAAGTTTGTGAGCCTTATCCTAGAGCACCACATTGCAAGTATTATTTTTTTTTTACTTAACGAATCTTTTTTCACCTATTATTCCATATCGTGTTCCCCATGTCAATTAAAGGCAATTATACAGCAGCCCCATTTCCTGTTTCTGTACTCTGTCACACTCAAGGTCTTAATCACAGAGCAGATCAATACGGATTCTTGTTGTGCCTGCCCTGCTCTTCCCGGGTGAAGAGGCCAACAGCAGCGAGGGGTGTAAGACCAGATTGTTTTTTAAAACCTCACAGAGATTAGTCTTGGCCTTTGATAAAGGTCCATTAAAATGTGTCACACCCAAACCCCACCTAATTTACCTTTTTTTTTCCTGCAAAATAATATAAACAAGAGAAAATGATGAAACAGTTTTCCATTTTTTACACCCCTGTTTGAAGCAAACATATTCTTCCCCAGACAATGTATACACAAAACAAAAAGGCCACGGAGAATTGGTTTTGTAGCAGACATAAAAGGTGCACCGGTGCCCTCTATAAATACAGATGGTGTTTGATCTGTCTGGATCTACAATGCAGTCAGTGAGACAGCTTAATGACAAAAGACTATGCCATCTTGGAGAGCTTCCAGCTTCTAATCCCAGTGGGGAAACAGCAAGTCCACTTCAGCTCTGCCAGAGAAGTTTCAATGCCCTCTTACAAAGCTCTGTGGAGACATATGGTGTTGACAGAGATTGCTGCAGGGACAAGGGAGAAAACTTCCCTGAGAAAAAGGTTTCAGGAAGAGCAACGGAGCAGCCCTCAGGGACTCTTTTGCACCATGTCAGAGGAAGCTGTGGGACATGTTCAGCAGGAGGGAACCCATTGTCAGAGCGACTGTAAGGATGTGGCATGTGAGCAAATAGCCCTGAAGTCTCATTTGCCCCTGTCCTTTTTTTTTTTTTTTTTTTTTTCTCCCCACTGCTGCAGAGGACTAACTGCTGTTTCTTAAGGAATGGCTTCTAATTGTTCTTAGATGTATTAATCTAGAGTGGCTTATCATTGTTCATAGGATGTGTAAATGTGGTTGAGTTGCAGGGAAAGGATGCTCCTGTGTCCTATCTGAATATAATATAACAGTGAGATAATGTGGGAGTGGCAAGGGAAGGATCTGCACAGTTTTCTCTGGAGACAGAATTTCAAAAGCTGCCTTGGTCACACAGAAAAGAAATACCATCTACCATAGCAGGAAATCCAGCTCATGAGTTGGAGAAAGTGCTGAATAGACACAGACTGGTCACTGAACAACATGAGCTGAAGGGCAGAAGCAAAACTGAAAGGAAGTGTTTGCAGGGCAAATTTTCCATTCATATACTGTGGATTACTGCTTCCATAAGCAAAAATACTAAAAAGTAATTCCAGCAGAATTGTATTTTTTCTTGGTGAGAGGAAGGCTGACTTAGAATGGAAGGTCTGATTGACATAGATCTGGCAGTGGAGTCCAATACCTGCAATCAAAGCTGATGTATCAGGAAAAAAAAAAAAAAACACAACAGTTTAAAAAGAGGCTTGTGGGAGTTGTACTTCCTTTAGGAGAGGTGAAGTTTAATCAAACATTTCTCCAGCTGCTGTTGTGGCTGTTTGTGCTTCTGCCTGCCAAGGTAGACCTCATACTTCTACCGCTTTGTTTCACATCTATATGTTAGAAGCTAGAGCTGAATATGGAGGACTCAGCTCTTCAACAGCTATAAACGACGTAATGCCTTTAAGTAAGACCTAATGCTGCTGATCTATGCCACTGAAAGGGCCAATGTCCCAAACAATTTTTATATAATTTCTCTCTGATCTTCATTTTTTAATCAATCTGGGCTTGAATGCATGCCTGGCAGCTTCTCCAAAGGCAGGTACACACCATGAGAGTCACTGGACTCAGAGGCAAAAAAGTCTATAAATGTATTCTGTTTGAGGATATTGAGGACTGGCGTTAAATCTCTGATGGTTCAGAGATCCAAAACTTACCAAGAATGCCAAAGGAGTTTACTTCTCTCTTCCATGAAACAATATGAATAACAACATATACTGATGTTTAATTAATTAGGTTTATATTAGAATCAGAGATCACAATTCGGATCCCAATTCCTTTGTACCAGCTGCTTCCCCTACACATAACAAGAAGCTTTCTGCTTTACAAAGCTGATCTCCTACATCAAAGACCTAGAAAAGGGAAATGGTGATGACATAACTGGAAGTGAAACTAGGTATCTGAACTGTAATCTAGTTGTGCTGTCCTCTAAATGCAACTATTCAGAAAAAAATTATAAGCATTTCTTTGTGGCAGGCCAGAGGATGGAAAGATTAAGTTCATGATATACCAGATCTCGCATAAATTTAAAACGAACACTGATGTCTTCTACTGTTTTAGGCATCTCTTGAGGAAGATTTGTGACTGGTGTAGAAAACTTGAGACAGGTGCTAGTGTGGGTCCTTGGCTTCCCCAAAGCCCAGTAAAAGTTGTATTTATGCAGTTGCTGTCTTTAGTAATATTAAGGAAGAAATTTAAGTCATATAGGCAGAAGGAATGCAGGAAGGACATTTTGTTCTAATAAATATAGAATGTTGTGATTTCCAGAGATGGAAGAAATAAACCCTATGCATCTTTCATGGGAAGATAGAACAAAAAGTTGACCTTGTCAAACTGACTTTGCTTTATTCTTTTCTCTTTAAATCTTATCTGTTAGGTGAAATTTTAATATGACTATTCTCATACAATCCTGTGCGTCCTGATAGGGAACACAAGACTGGGGATGATGGTGGCAACTGAGTGAGAACAGAGCCTCTTCTTTTCAGAAACACTCCAGCATGAAGAGAAGTCTTAGGGATGACCTAATTGCAGCCTTCCAGTGCCTGAAGAATGCCTACAAGAAGGATGGAGAGGGACATTTTTCAAGAGCACATAGCGACAGGACAAGGGGAAGTGGATTCAAACTGAAAGGTAGTAGGTGTAGGTTTAGATTAGATATTAGGAAAAAATTCTTTATTGTGGGTGTGATGAGGTACTGGAACAAGTTTTCCAGAGAAATTACGGAAGCTTCATCCCTGAAGGTGTTCAAGGCCAGGTTGGATGGGGCACTGAGAAACCTACTCTAGTGAAAGGTATCTCTGCCCATGGCAGAGGGTTTGAATTAAATAATTCTTTAAGTCCCCTCTAACCCAAACCATTCTATGATCCTATGACAAGATACTGGAGATCTTGTGCCTGAAAGCAATAAGTTGTCTCAATTATAATCATCCTTGCTAGTCAACAGTGAGAGCTTTTCTGGGAAGTGTGTACGGTGAGGCCAGAAAAAAACAGGAGGCAAAGCATTTCCTATACAGACCAGGGCAGTCCTGTAGTGGACAACACCCATGGAGCCAAATGGTACTGTCAGGTACCCCTGTTCCTCTATGTCTCCTCATATTCCTGTTACCCTACTTGCTCTTCAACTTGTCAGCAGACATGGAATTCTTGTTTCAGCCCATAAGGCTAACCTTTAGCTAGGAGAATTTCCTGTGTTTCAGTGCAACAAATTAATGCCTTTCCAGTGTCACAGGAGTCCTGGATGGGTGGGACCCTGTCTCTGAGGGAACAACATGGGATGGCTAGGGCATCTTCCTCTCCTCTGACACAGTACCGGCTCATGCCCCTTTCTCTGGCCTGCCAAGAGTCGTGTTTTTCCTTATATGAAGGGTACTATTGACCCATCCCTGTAAAACCCCCTTACTGGGAGACAGCAGTGCATGTGCCCCCAACTCTCCAGAAACAGAAGAAGTGTTTGTCTGGCTGTTTGCTCAGATAGTGACAGGCCTCTGAGCTTCCTAGACTACACTGATGGTCAGTTCAGCTTAAGAGGATGACTTTTGTCTGCATGTATGCTTTGGTTTCTAGGTACCTGAAGATTTCAGTAGTCAAATTGATAGGGCTTCAGAAGCTGTTCTCTGGATTGTGCATTCCTCTGGACCTTGAACTGTCTGAACCTGATCATCTGCAAAGATATGTGTGACCTGAATGCGTATCCAGCTTGATGTTAAAAGAATTCTCTGGGAAACTGAAATTTTTTTCCTATGGCCATTACTTCTGCTGTAAGTGTCTCTAAACTACCATTTAGAAGTGATGTTTCACTGTTTATAACTGCAAATGTGCCCAGAGGTTGAAGAAAAGATGCATTAGCTGAACAGCAGGGAAAAAACAGCGATCTGTTGCTGCCTGCATTCCCCCTGCTCCTTGTTCAGTTGTGAGAAGGCCCAGCAGAAGCAGCCCACAATAAATACCATGTCCTGAGTCACCATATGGAGCCAGCAGGAGCTGTGCCACAGCTGCTGGCAGCCACAGCCTTCAGGAGAAAGCCATCTCATAGCAAATGATGATGAGACAGGGTCAGGGCATGCATCATTTTCGTAATGTCTCTTGGTACTTTCCAGCTTTCCCGCAGCCAGGAAAACAAATTGCCTGCGGGCACTGCAAAGGTCAGGGTTGCCATCAGCTAAGCGAAATCGCTGGAGGTAATAGCCCCATCGACATTTCCTTCTGCAGCAGTGGCTGTCAGCACAAGGTGCTTTCATTATCTGTGGGCTGGGCTTTCAGGGGATCATTTTGTGTTTCATTTCAGTGAGAGTCACTTCTCACCTGTCATGTTTCTGGTAAGCCGCTCCCCGCAGTGCATCAAGGACAGGGGAAGGGAGGCTCAGAGAGATAGCGTGTGTTCCAGTGAGGTGTAGTAAGTGGCCAGATGTGCCTTTGCTCTCAATGTCGGGAGTGAAATCCAACTGGTCCAAACAACCCTTTAGCTCTATAAATGTTTCTTGCACTGATGTAACCCAGAGGAATTAACAGCTCAGAGTAGGTGTTCTCATTGTAACTCCTCTGATGGGAAAGCTGACCTAATAAGTACCCCTGATTCTTTCTTTGGCACTGCTTCCTATTTCTCTTTTCCCTGTTGCCTTTTATTGTCATTATAATTTTGATTTTAAGCCTTGTTTTTTAAATATCTCCCATCCCTAGGACTCATTACTGGTGCATGCCAGATACATAGAAATGTCAATAAACAGTCCCCCAGGATTGCTGGGGACTACTACCTCCTCTGCTCTTGTCAGCTTAGGTTGGTAAATGTCAGTCAGAGAATGTGGGACCTACTTCAAGGGTCAAACCAGTTTGTCCACAAAGACAACCTCTATTCAGTTCTAGGTTTATAACTTGTAACACTGCCACTTCTTCAGAGAACCAGAACAGATAGGTGGGAACCTGGATGATGGGATAAGGGCTTTGAAAAATGGGGTATGAGTCTGACCTTTCCTTCAGTTCATAGCAGAGACAGCAGCAGCAGAAGCTGTGTAGGGGAAGAGGAGAGCTCTGGGTCGGGCAAGCCAGTAGTCAAAGTACTTTTTTCCCCTCATCTGCTTAGTCACCAAGATACTGGCTTTAATATCTGTAAAGAAAGACTGTGCTCCCAGCAAGGGAAACTCGAAATCTTTCTGTGGCTGTGAAATGCAAAGTCAAGAGACATGAGTTCTCTCTCATTTTCCTGTGAACTTGATAGTTAGGCTTATAAAACTTCCTTAGTTGCCTGGCTTAGTTGTGCAGTGGTGTGCAACAGGACCCTGGGACTCAGGTGCTGATACTCTGAGTGGGTGATTTTCTGCCTGATTTGAATGGCTACACAAAGTGCAGGCCTGGCATTAGACTCCCCAGTTTTTACCACTTGTACTGTGGGTAAAAGCTGGTTACCTGCAAACCTGTGATATTCTGTGCAGTGAGATTTATTTTTACCTTTGACCTGTTACTTGAGAACTGACTTTCCCTGTTACATTAAAATTTGGGGCTCCTTTAATGTCAAATAAGAATTCCTTGCCTAATAGAACAGCCCAATGATTTGCAATAGAGTATTTCGCAACTAACTGAAGGCTGGCATCCAAACCCCCTTATTTACATTTCTTCCTGCATCATCTTCCCTCCTTTCCTGACATACTCCCTTAACCTGCCCTCATTGCTGAGCTCTCTGTCAAGTCATTTCTTCTGATCTCTCCACCAACTAATTAGAGAAACAACCCTGAGAGGCATCATGGGTCTCAGCTATATGTTACAGCTGTGTAAGTTTGCTTTGACGTTCAGATAGCTTTCATTTCTCCCTCCCTGCCATGGGAGTCAGTGAGCTGGAGAAGAAGAAATTGTGGATTCTGTAGATGGGACCAGGGAGCAGCATGAGTCTCATGCTGCAGCAGAAAGTGCTTTATGATTTAAGTCAATGTCTGGAAGAGTGTTAGTCTGGTTAGGTGGTAGCAGGCAGGGAAGCTGAATTTTCTCTTTGTAAAAGGCAGTCCTGGACTGTGTGTGTGAAAGGTTTGAAGCCTAAGCCTGTGGCTTCCAGTCTCGTGAGACTGCTGCTTCCTTTTAAAAGGGGCCAACCAGTGTATGAACTGGTTAAACTAGCAGCCATTTGAACTGCCTCAATGAAAACTCTAAGGCCCTAGTCAAAGACAAGAGTGGATGGCCATAAATGCACATAATCACATCCATTTAAGTGAAACTTTTGGGTCTATTTTATTTGAACAATTATTATAATTTCCCCATTTGGAGGTAGAAGCTATGAAATAGTTTCTTAGCTATTTTCATAATTCACCTGTCATTAGGAACCTCATGAAGACAGCATTACTGCTATACTGGTAGATAAAAGCCACACACACATATATGTGCCTACGCGTAATCACACCTGCAGTTGGAGACTATTAACAGGGTCACAAAAGCAGGCACTCAGAGTGGAATCAATGCCCAAACTGACACTGCCCAGACGACTTGTGGTTTGTGCACCTGTGCTCTGATAGTCTTTAATTACATTATCTTGTATGCTTTATGCCTGCTTTCAGGGCTCAGGATACACAGCGTCCATTTAGTGAGCAGCTGTTCAATATTTTGTTCTACCATCACTGACTAAGACACATCCCCTTTCCTTATTACTGGCAGCTAATCAAACTCTGCTCTGAGGACAGCATGAATCACTTCCACTTGTTTTCTTATTGTGGTGCTTTCCACTGATGTATCTGAACACTTCCCCCTTTAAATTGTCTTCAGAAGACATGGTGAATTGAACCGGGATGCTGCTTTCCACTCATCGGAGAAAGGAGCAGAGGGAATAAGAAAGCTGAAAGAGGCTGTGAGCTTCAGAGGCCCCTACGTGATACTGAGAACACCATGTAATGTGAGGAAAGTGCTGCTCACAATGCACCACCGCTGTTGTCTGTGGCTGCTTTTTGTGTTTCTGCCAACCACACCCCGAGATAATGTATCAGGGAGCCACAAAATAGCCACATGAATGAAGATTACTGTAAGTCGCTTGTGCAGTGTTCAAAACCCTTTTGTGTTTGCAATCAGTGTCTTCATTCTCTGCAAGTCTTTCAGCTTAAAGAAAGAGAAGACTCTAGGATAAAAAGCACAACTAAAGGAGGATAAGAGATCTTGTAAAAATCCTTAGGGAGTTGAAAATAATCAAATTAAATTAGCCTGCTAGGGACCTCATTATAATTGCACAAACACGTTGCATAGACATCTTCAATTCTAAAATTTGTGTCCTTTGCATGCTTTTGCTGAATTTGAAACCACAAGAGAGTTCTTTGCAAGTGGGTGTGCATGTATGTGTGCAATTTCCTAAATTTAAAAACAAAGTAGCTGAAAAGAAGATTTCCACCATAGTTGGCTATGGATGACTGGATATGAACCATCACAAGGTTTGGAATATTTCAGTTGCACAGCACAGACCTCTGCCCCTGAGTTGAAGGAGTGTCTGACAGCAGCAGAAGGTTGTCATCATCAGCTTTTAATTCCCTGTACAGGGAGAACAGACACCTACTTTGCCAACATCTATTCACAGATCCTTCCCTTTGGCAGAAGATTAGCGACAGTTGGGAACATGGTCTCCCAGTCGAGGTTCTCAGGGTCGGGTGTTCTGCTGGGTACAAACTTTTCTGCCAGTGAAGGACCAAATTTGTTAGATCCGCTTCATCTGCCATGGCAGAAAAAAGGAAAGAAAGAAGGCCAAAAAGCCCAACAGGAAAGACAGAAAGTACATGAGCGTTCAACAGGAATTTTCTAAGTGCAGCTGAATGTGGAAAGGGATCTGGTGTTTCAACTTCTTTATTCTCCATGTGGTACTTGCTGAATATTTGTCAGAAACATACTGTATTAGTTTTATATAAAGAAGAGTCTCATTGTACTGACCCTGATATATTAATGAAGTAGTTAATCAAATGTACACAGGAAAACATACAGAAATACAGAAGTAATGACAACCAGAGCTGAAATTCTCGTTATGGAGATGAGATGGAGGGATGGAAAGAGGCAAAAAAAACCTGAAGGAGGACAAGGACACAAGCAGTAAAACTTTCTGGTCACATTTCTTTCAGAGGACCATCCTGCTGGGCTTTGTAGGAGCACTGGCTATCTTCCAGGAAGGTATCTCTGAAGCACCATGGCTGTCCTAGAGGACAGCTTCTCCTTAAGAGGGAATACACACAGAGATGGAGAAACAAGGACAAGGGGCAGCCTCAAGAAGTGTGCGTGACTAAATCTTGAAGATGGCACTGCAAATAAGAGTGGAATGAAAGGTGAGGATGGAGATTGTACATGGAAGAAAGTTTGAGCAGAATTGCAATCATGTGTTCTTTATCTGCCTTCATTATGAAAAATGATATTGTGTATGGAAATGGGGACAGCATGGTTTGATGCCAAGTTTTGCTACATGGTATTAAAGAAATCATCTTCCCATTGTATGATGGTTTCTCAGGTGGTTTTTTTTGCCTGACTTCATTGAAACATATCAAGCTTTTTCTTCCTGTTTACTCCATCTTCACTCTGTCTTAGCAGTTTCAGACTTAAATAATTTCCTCATTTGTGAATCTCATTATGCATCTTTTGTTTCTTGGAAACATGTTCACCGTGGAAAGCAAAGCTGCAAAGAAAATTTTTTTCCATGGAGCCACCACAAACCTTAGAAACCATGTAGCGTATTGCACAGTGACTTTGTGTCCTATAAAATGTTGCCTCTCTTGGCTGCTCTGCAGGCATTCTGGACAAGCAGGAAGATGGGGACCTCCGTGCTATCAGTATTGAATACGATGCCACAGAACTGAAGACCTTGAACCTCTATGGAATTTTCAGGTTTACATTTACATTTACAGATAGAACGTTTTGGAATTTGGTTGGAAAGGGCATCCAAGGCCTCCTTTGTGTTTTATGACAAGCCTGACCACCATAGCTGACTACTGAGCTTACTCTGGCTTCAAGCACATGGTGAAGGAAGTTGTGGCTTTCCATATGTCTACATGAGTTTGTCTGAATGCCACTGTACTACTGTGATGGGTTCAAACAATCAATTTTTGAATCTCTAGCATAAATGAGGTTTCATCTATTTGTACTGCATTGAATCTGACTCTTGAAGTGAGTTTTGCAGAAGCTGCCTGCTGCATCCTAGACCTGACAAAGCTGGTGAGCCGTGGAGAAAGAACAGTTTGCTTTACAAATTACAGTGAGCAGTTCTGGACATATCTAAAGTAAGGGTAGAAAATACTGTATTTTCATACACTTATTTCAGTCAACTTCCACTTCTTTAAAATACTAGTACTTGAAAAAAATCCTCAGGGAACCCTTAGCTGCAGATAAATTGCACCTTTTGAAAACAGGCACAATAAAACAGTCTGAGGTCAAGAAATCAGAGAAAAGGGAAGAGGCTGTGGATGAACTTTGAGGTAAATTTCCCAAGTGCTTCCTTCACACATATGTAATCCACAGTGATGCTGAATCCTGGGGGGAAGAATCTTCTTTCTATGATTTTAATGATAGTCACTGGGTAAGCATATGAAAATACAGGTACACCTTTAAAGTGGCATTGGTCTAATTTCAATTTTGCTTTTGGTGTGAGTTGAATTTTTTCCTTTTTCTGTTAGCTGTTTCTCTCCAGCCTAGCTCTGGAATATACATTTTGAAAGGTTTTGTATGGGATGCCTATCTCAGCTTGAGCAGAACTCATTAATCTTCTGTAGTACTGAAAGGAAAGGATTAATGAAAACACCTCTTCTGGATTTGTAGTTATTTGGACCCTTCATTTTTATTTCTAATTTCTAGTTTAAATTCATAAAGCCCTTGGAACTCACCACCTGCTTTTTAATTAATTAACTAAAGATAATTGTCCAGTGTATTGCATCTGGCTGAGACAACGTTAATTTTCCCCATGGCAGGTCTCATAATGCTGTGCTTTCCATTGGTGGCTAGAAAGGTGTTTTTTACAAAACCAGTGTTTAGGCTACTGCTGAGTAGTGCTCACACAGCATCGGTGCTGTCGCTACAGCATTCTCCCACCTCACCCAGTAAGCAGGGTGTGGGCAAGGTCCTGGGAGGACATACAGCCAGGACAGCTGACCCAAACTGACCAGAGGGATATTCCATATCACACTGACATTTCTCAGCAATAAGTCCTAAGAGAAAGGAGAAGGAGTGGGGCCATTTGTTTCTATAACTTCTGTCTTCCAGAGAAACCGGAAAGTGGCTGTACATTGCCTGCTGATGAGATGTAGAGAGTAAATCTTTTGTTTTCCTTTGCTTCCATGCATGACCTTTGCTTTTGCTTTATTAAAGTGCCTTTATCTTGGTCGAGAAGGTTTTTTTCATCTTATTTTCTCAGCCTTTTTCTGCAGAGGAGGGGACTGATGGAGTGGCTTGGTGGGAACCTGGTGTCCAGCCAAGGTCAGCTGTCACATCTAGGAACTGGATTGCTCCCTGGAGCTCACTGGTGAGCTTACTTCGAGTCTTGTGATCAGCAAAATGCCTCCCCAAGCCACAGCTTCACAGCTCCTGGAGACAAGCCATTACATGAGACTGTTCTCCTTTAAAATAAAACCAAAATTAAGGTCTGAAATTCTCAGGTTGCAACAGTAAGATTGAAAGTCTGATACAGCCATATGCTAATTCTCACAGTTCAGAAGGCAGACAAAAGGAGACCAGCAGTAATTCATAAGTCAATTCACTTCATCAATCCAAGTCATCAATTCATTATTTTTACAATTGTGGTTCTTGGGTATTTAATTTCTGATTTTTGAGTTCCTCAAATGGGCACCGTCAAGATTTATTCAACCCTTTGGTCATGGTGCTCCTCCAAGCTAGGCTGCTAACATCCTTTCAAAAGCACATTAGGCAAAACAGAAAGGGAGATTTCAGTCCAAATCTTAACCACAAGGTATCTATTTTTACTTTTTAACCCAGGAGCTCCAGGAAGGTTGTTTTTGTGTTGCAAAGGCAGTTTCTACCTACTTAAAGGATGGGGAAAAAAATGAAAAAAAACACCACCACCACCACCACCACCAAAAAAACAAACCACAGCCCCCTCCCCCCGGCCTTCGCCCACCAAAGAACCCAAGAAGGACATGTCAGGTACAGATTAGTTCCTCTCCAAACCAAACTCAGGAGTGATAATTTGATTTGCTTCAGGTGAGAAACCTACTCTTGGCCCTCAGTGCAGTCAGTTCATCTCTTCTCCCTTGCAATAAGCAAAGGAACTTTATTACAAGGAGTGGTTATTAAACGTGGCATTTCAGGAAAGCTGGCTTTTCCTCCTAATAATAGCACCTTTATTTTCAAAAGAGGCACACTTCAAGGTTGAACACTGACTATGATTTTACAAAGGCTTGTATCACAGTGGCAGCTTTGTGTGCAAATATTTACGGTTAATTGCAGTAAATCTGAGTGTAGCATCAAGGCTAAAGAAACAGGTACAAGTGATTTACACTTCAAAGATTTCCTAATAAACATCAATCCAAGCATTTTACACTTGATTCCACTATAGGTTATATAGGTGTAAACCAGAAGTAATTTTATCGAGGGCATGAACCGTGCAAAGCTAAAATGGCACAAAACAAGCTCCATAAAGACGTCTTTGTTTTAGTTGAAGCCTTACTGGCACTCTTTATGACTGGAAATAAACCATTTCACTTAATGGCTAACACTGAAACCTGTGCCAATCTATTTGTATTTATTCGATGATGTCCCTTCACACAACAGCGGCTTGTGGAGAGAATCTGACCATATGTAAGACTGGGACACAGATTTTTGAACAAGCATGATAGTAGCAATTGTTTCTGTAGAGGAAGACCTGGGACGGAAGAATATCAAGTGACCACTTAGTATTCCTGTTATTAAACTAAGCAAAGATACTTGTCAGCTTAAGTGAAAACAGAATTGAATGGAAAACATAAAATAAAATGTAAAACATTATTTTAAAATCAAAACAACTCCAGTCAGTGGTTGTTCATGTTTTAGGGCTATCATGTCAAGATCCACAAGCAGCAAAGCATTAACTTGAATATATAAATTTTGATCTACGAACTATTTCAGTGTTTTCAATACCAGGGGCATGACAGTGGTGTAAGGGAAAGGGGAAGCAGACCAAAACCTTGTTGAAAGGGGTATTCCAGCTGTTCAAATAGTTCAGAGATCCCAGCATGGGGCAACTCTGCCTTCCCTTCTTTCAAGCCATTTGAATGGATTGCCAACATGTAATTCATCAGCAAGCAGAGGGTCTTTATTGTCTAAAAAGTCACCTTTCACTGTCTTGAGTGTATAGCATATTTGTGGAGCAAGTGGCGAGTTCTCTGCAGTGGCATTAATATTTCAGAGTAGAATATCATCTGACCTCGTCATTCAATATTCAGAGAAGATGTTTGAGTGTGAGGTTTTCTTCTTAAGGTTAGAAATACAGTCGTGAACACTGTTTACTTGAGTTAATCTTTCATTATTGGACTGCTAAACACTGCTATTTTGTTTGCACATGCATTAACTGAGTGAGCCTGACATCTCTTTTAAGACATTTCTTGAGACAATATTTGCAGGTGCCTCAGAAAAAGGTGTGTGGGGAGAGATTTTGCACGGAATTTAAAACTTAATATAAAAAACAATTTAACACATACATAGACATATACTATTTACATCTAAATGCTATTTATGATATTTACTAGATTGTTGTGTTTGAGCAAAGGAGATAAAGAAATTCTGATTTTTCTCTTCTTAATAGTAGCAGTACAACAAAATAGGAGTCTGGATGGCAGGGATACCTCCAGTTCTATTGTATATTTTGACCAATTTAATC
This sequence comes from Xenops minutus, assembly GCA_035221455.1. NCBI lineage: Eukaryota > Metazoa > Chordata > Aves > Passeriformes > Furnariidae > Xenops > Xenops minutus. The sequence goes on from JAWWEE010000105.1 coordinate 28,580,416, forward strand.
TGATGGACAGTTCAGTTGGTGAGCCTTCTGCTGGTTACCACAAGTGATTAATGCTGCGTAAGTTAAAATATTTTGTGAGGATGTGAGCCCAGTAATTTTTTTAGAATTACAGGAAAAGTGACACCTGGTAATTTTGTCTGCATGCCTCAGAGCCTGCACTGTCTCGTATGTCAGTGAAATATCTTTTCTTCTCTTTGAGGTACAACTTCATTGCTCACAAGTCAGGGCAAGGTGGGTTCAGCTGAGAGGACAGTCACAGCTCTGGAAACATCACGATGATATTGCAGCTTCTTTTACCCTGAAAATTACCTGTGACATTTCATTTAAAAACTAAGGTTTAATAAAAGAAAGAGTCCCTAGCTATAGCAGTAGTGACAAATACACAGGACAAGCCTTGAGGAAAAAAGAGGGGTTTAAAATTAACCTTGGGAACAAGAGAGCTGTGGGCATGAATATCCTCTCAGAGGAGCAAGGGAAAGGAGGAGAGAAGCTACAGAACCTCTGGTCCTTCCAGTGTTGGCTCTCATGTCAGTATTTGTGCCCTCCTGAGACACTGCTGCGATTACAGCTGTGTCTGCTGCTTGTGCACAGCAGTTGGAGTGCAGATTCTCTTCTTACTTAGATTTCCCCTTATAGTTTCAACCAAAAATATTGTCCTAAGTTCTTCCTCTTAAAAAGTGCCAGTGGATAATAGTGTTTGTGTAAACTGGATGAGAAAGTGCAGAGGTAGGATTCTTACATATACACACAAACAAATTGTCAGTTAGCATGAGCTTATGAAATCTGATTTACCTTCTCAGAGATTCTGGTCTCCAGCCATTAAATTGCCTCCAAAGACTTTAGGTCAACAGGTTTTCTTTTCAAACCCCAAATTCTCCTCTTCCCAGTTTCCCAAAGGTCCTGCTCCCTCCCCAGAGACACATTCACTGGTGAATGACACTTCTCTGTTACTGCTAAGTGGAATATAAACAAAATAGAGACTCATTCTCCCACCCAGGGACCTCAGAGAGATTTCACTCCAATACACTGACCAAGTCCTCCAGCCACCCATTGATAACCCCAAACTGTGGTGCTGCTTGTGCAGAAACAACACCATAGCAGATATTAATAGTTGCTTTCAGGACATGAGGGTCTTCTTTTTTCTGTGAACCAAGTGGTTCTGCCCTGTTAAATAAAAGAGGATATGGGACTGCACATGCAGGTTCGGTGCTGTTGCTCTGTTTGTAGTGCAAAGTCAGATTCAGGATTACCAAAATATTTTCTGTACTGCTGAGGCAGCACAGCAAAACCTGCCTGTCCCTTTTATTGCAGAATATAGTGTTGAAGGGACTTTTTAAACATGAGCAAGTGCAGGACTGGAGCAAACATATGCCCTGTTACTGACTCCTCAGAAGGTCTTGAGAAAGTCATCTAATCTACATCTGCTCCTCCCATCTGTATGTATGGAGACAGACCCAGTTCTGTCCCTAAAGGGGAAACAGTGTGGGCTAATTAATGAATATTTGTAAAGTACTTTGTAAAGGAAACCTGCTATATCTTATAATTACCTGATATAAGCCAGATCCTGGGGGAGTGCTCCAGATGGCTGGTGCTCCATCCTTCACCCTGGCTGCTGAGGCCAGTGCTCTTCCTGTGTTCTTCCAGTGCAACAGATGAGGATGCCTCTGGGGCATGCACATAGTGTTTTCTGTGATGTGAGATTTTACTTTTTTAAATGAAAGAATAATTTTGTTATCTCTGCAAAACTAGATATTTGAAGTCTGCCTGTTTCCCTTTGATCTTCACTGCCTTGATTTTTTTCATTTGCAGCCAGACCACAGGGCTGAAAGGAACACACAAGAGGAAGCAGGTGGAAAGAAAGGTGAACAGTTCAAAAAGCCAGAAGGCATTTGCCTTTCTAACCATAACACCCCTGTTTGCTTCTGATTTTTTTTTTTAGTTGAATAAAAACCTGTTGATGCAGAATGTATCATGCACAATAAAATTGTAAGTTGTCCTGAGCACAAGGAGCCTGATTCAGGTTTCTTGCAGGCTTCAATGTTATTTCTTTAGCCATGCCAAGACCTCTCACCACAAGTGCCTTTGCTACAGCAATATCATTTTTTGTTTGTCCTAACTTTAAAAGCTGTCTCTTAGTAAACTGTCTGTGTTGCCCAGAAGGAAAGGAACCAGGTTGCATAAAATTTGAGAGAGTGCATTCTGTGTTTTGTAAGAACATTATTAATATAACCCAGGGATAAAAGTTGGGAAAGTTCTCTGAGAAGAGCTGATGAAATGATTAGAAACAAGAGAACCTCTGGGAGCTTAAACTGTTTTGTTCTAAAGAGAGGTTAAAATTTAAGGCTCTAGCAGTCTTAAAATGAAATTTATTTAATTTACAGTCTCTGCAGTTCAGATGTCCTCATAAAGACCTATTTCTCATTCTGGCCATAAAAGTGAAGACCTGTGGTCTGATTCACCTTCAGTCTGGTATTCAGACCACAAGACAAAAAGAGTCAAGGACTGGGAATTAAAGCTAGTCTGGTTTATACTGGGAATATTAAGTACTTTTATTAGAGTAAGAGTAATAAAAAAATAAAAATGTTGTAAAAAGTGTATAATAAATTCTGCTCCACTCTAGATTGGAAATTCTAGGCAGGACATTTATTTTTCAATGGTAACTCCATGTAAAGAGCAGTGAATCTGATGAAGTCCTCAGCTTGATGGTAAATCAGAGACCAGATCAGATAATTTGGGTGGAGTTTTCAGTCTAAATGAATCCTTGTGCTGTCATTTCCTAGGAAAAGACCCCAAAACTCAAAGTGAAACTCAGCAACCACCCAAATTCACATGGCTTCCCATCAAAACTATGGGGATCAGTGATCAGAGAATAGGACTAAGAAATTATTCAGGAGTCTGAATATGATTGTGGAGAAAAGTGGATGAGGCTGGGAAAATGTTTTCTTCAGTATTTCGGGACATGACTTGTATTAGATTCTCATGCGTGCTGAAGAGACAGAGAATTCATGGTTGAGGGAATGCACTGGTTTTTATTGTCTCTCTGTGCTTTCCTTCATCATGGCATCATGTATGCGTGCAGGCTGAGACCCAGAGTCTGAGCTGGGTACATGTGTAGTACTAATTAAAACCACCAGAACTGCAAGAAATCCTGCTCACAGATCAGAACCCTGACAAATAGGAACAGCAAAGATAAAACCTGAAAAAAATGTCACTCTGGATGTGAAACAAGAGAAAAGAGCATGGTCCAGACATTAGAAATCACCAGAGAATGATGGGGCATCAGTCGTACTCCCCTTCCCTCTTCCACCAAACATGAGCCTGGCTCCTCTTTCAAGGTAAGAATTTTTATCCTGCCTCTGCTCAGCCCTCAAGGATAGTCTCTCCTGTTGCTGGCAAAGGTACTCAAAAAGCTCTTTTTACCATGTTATTCTTCACATTTTGGAAGACTTGATGTAAACATGCACAAATACCTCATTATCCTGTGCTAGGGGTATCATTATAACCTCCCTTTGTGCAGCCTGCAGAAAGGTTAGATTGCCTGATTTGCAGAGGTCTGCTTGGCCCGTTTGCTGTCTTGGACAGCTTGGAAAAATGTCTACACTCTACATAATGACCTTTCAGAAGGTCATATTGAATTATTTATTACATGCTATGTGTGTACATATATTTAAATATATATATTTGTTTTATCTATGCATATACATATAGAATCCTTTTTGCCTGTGTATTTGTGCAAATGGTCTTATCCCGGAGATGTGCTATGTGTCCTGCACAAATCCTAGACAAGCTCTTTTTTACTGTGAGTGCCTTTGTGCATGTTTTATTACAGCATATCATCTCAGCCTTCTCCTCCCAGATCAAATCTTTCCTCTTGAACCATTTCCTCCTTTCCAGGGGTAAGTATGCTTCCAAATCAGGATGTTGTTTTGCACAATTGTTTCCACATAGAGACTGCCTATCTGTCAAAGGTTATAACCAATATTTTATGTTTTCTGGCTTTTTATTAATCAGCATGACACTGTTTGCTGCAGACAATTAACTTCTCTACTTTAGTGTGCTTTTTGTGGGCCTCTCTCCCTCTTAATTTTGTGTTCATGTGTTGTGGAGGCGGGCTTGCAGAGCAGAGAGACGACTCAATATGAGTTACCAGCAAAGCTCAGTTTATTCCAAAGCACTCACACAATTATACTTTTACTAAGAGTATGTGCACTAACATTATTGGTGTACATAGCATACAAGCAATCATCTATTGGCCACAGTTACAAGCTACT
>JAWWEE010000105.1:28584786-28599159 GCA_035221455.1 Xenops minutus
CATAGCATACAAGCAATCATCTATTGGCCACAGTTACAAGCTACTGTCTCTGTCTCTGTACAAACTCTTGCAGGTGTTGTTATCTTCTGTTTCTTCTGAGCTCTCTCAGTCTTTGCAAGTAGTTTATCTTCACAGCTACACGGCAGCGATGGCCAAGGTCAAATTCCTTTTGCTCTGTTAAGAAATTCACAGGCCTGATGCATTTTCCTACATTCATGGGCCGCAATACTACAAGCAATATTGGATTGCAGCTATGCTGATGCAGTCTCCTGTGACTCAATCTTCTTCCCTGACCTGGCAAGTACTCTTGGCAGAACAATATTCATGGATCAGTTGAGAAGCATGGAATGAGAAACCTCCATTGAAGGCAGGGACTGCAGCTTTACTGAGTACTAAACCTGTCCTCAAGGCTGCACATAAGGAAGAAGCTCCAGTGGCCTCTTCATGAAGGGCCTAAACCAGTACTTGCTTTGGCACTAATTTTGTCTTTCTTATTGCTTGCCACCAGTACTCCATAGCAGAGTCACATAGCTCCAGTTCCAAAAACAAAGGAAAACATTTTCTGCAGTTGTCTGCTCTCATTACAGCCTTAAAGTTGTTAGAGAAAGAGATTAAGGCTGTGTCGTTTTGGGTTTTTGTTGCTGTCTTTGCCAAGAAAATGAGTTGTCACAAAATCTCAAGACCTAATCTTTTCTTGTTAGGTGCTTCTCTCAGTCTGAGATTTAGTGGACTTTTAATGAGAACAGACACTGATGCAGAATGAGAATGTTCCCACTGGTGGCTACTCTAGTGACAATCTGAGTACATACAATTTTTGACCCTGCTGGAACTTAGAGATACGTTTCTACTCAGTGGGGAAAGTGAGGCATCCAGTCTAGTTTCAGCTACTTTCAAATTTTCATTAGGGAAAGATACAAACGAAAAATATAAAAGCCACCATGCAGAAGACAATACTGTGAATGGATGTTCACCTCATTTCCATGTAGACAATGTCTGCTTGAGTCTTTGTGAGCACAGAGAAAACACAACATTAAACAATTACTTTGAAAATGCAGTGGCCAGATGACACTAGGCATCGCTAACTAAGATGGGAGTGGTGACTTCACTGCCAAGAGCTCCTGGTACCAAAAGTAATTCTTAAAACTCTGAAGCCCACCTCTATTTGGAAAAAGCAGGTATCTCTCTAACAGGTGTTGTGTCTGGGAGATACTGTCTAAGTTCAGTACCTAGAAATGTCCAGTGTGAGTGGGACTTACCATACCACCTTTCATGCATAAGAGGTTATACTCATTGTTGTAGAACTGTAAATTAATTGTTTATAACATTTTCTGATACTAAAAATTGCTCAGAGAGTGGCATGTGACTGTCCTGGAAATCTGTAAGCATGAAAGAAGTTGCTTCTTAGATGTGTTCAGCTCTCAGCTGCCTTCATCAGGGATCCTTGCAGATGGAGGAATAACACATCTTCACACATTTTCAGCACTCTGGTTGCAGAAGTAACCTGATTGTGGTTGTAAACAAGCCTTTTTAACTCGAAGTTGCTAAAGCCTTAATCTGAATGCGTGCTGTAGCCTCACAGACCTCTACAATGACAGCTAGCATGATATGAGTACCCTTGCTCTTTTGAGGTGGTAACACATGGATGCCTGCATTAAGGTGTTAGCTGAAAACTGTATCCCACGGATCAACAGAAAGCGATACAATTTCTTGCTCTTTCCCTAAAGTGATCAAAGCAAGTGATGTTCTTTAAAAAAGTTAGTACTACCTTCTGTATGCAGTTTCAATCATCCTGCATTTTGGTGTTTTACCCGTGTCCTGATTTGGATGTTTAAACTACTTTTTATTGCACCGTTGTGACATTTAAACTGGTATCAACAGCTCATCTATTGTTCAAGCTTCTGTAAAGTCTATAGTGTCTAAAACCTTAGCAAAACCTTTGTCAGAGCTATATAGGAATGGATAAATGCTCCAGAAGGACCAGCAACATGTCAGGGACCTTCCTTGATCTGCATTTTGCTAATGCTTTTTTGACTGTGTGATTTAGTGTCAAAAATTTGAAAATAAAAGTTTAAAATATGTTAATTTCTTGCTGGATCATCAAGTCCAACAACCTGAAGTTTAGGGCATTTCATCCCTCAAGGGATTTTTTTTTTCAGATTGTCCGTATTTAACACTTGACCATCGAGAGGTTTTAAGTGAAGGTGGAGATTAGATTTTATCTTTACTTAAGGTCTGAGAACAATGGAAAAGTCCTTTTAATTTTTTAGCCTTTTCAAACATCATCCCTTGTTCTTGGTGCCTATTCTAAAGAAGATGCAACATGAAACTGGACTCCTCATTTTGTCTCGGTAGTTGGCCTAGAAAAGTTCACCAAAATTGCAAATTTTCATTTAGCCCCTTCAGATACAAGAATTCATTCTAGTCCAGTGGAATCATGAAGCCATCAATAAGCCAACTGAGTCACCCTTTACTTTTTTTAAACTATAGACTTAACTCTTATAGTTACTACAGTCTTGAGTATAGCATCAGCATCAGTACAGTCAGCTGAAATTCCCCAGTCCTTAAACTCTTGCTCACAATGGTCATGTGTATCACAGACTAACAAGAGAAATCTAGAATCCCATTAAGCCTTATTTTGCTATTCCTTTATATGAGCACTCTCATCATTATGAGCTGAAAGTATGATACAGGTGATACTAGATGCTCTACAGTGTCTCACAACACATAAAATATGTAATTAATCACATTGGGAGTTAATTGTGTAGGCACCATAAAAAATATGACATTAAACCTATGTTTTTGAGTTTATCTTTTTCCCTCCAACTCTTCTTCCATAATTAAACCTAGAAATGATACCTTGGTGGTTGATACCTTCACTGAATATATTCAATATATTGACTAAATATCCCCATCTTCTAGACATTATTTTTGAGAGAAGTAAAATAAATTTTATTCCTCAAAACAAACACTCCAAACCCCTAGGTTTGATAGACCTTTAGTCAGAAAGATTAGCTGTGGGATTCAGCAAGTGAATAAAAATTTGCTATAGAAACATTACAGGCTATCACATGTGTAGATAAGTAAGTTCCAAGATGTTAAGAAACCCTGAGGGGCAGCCTGCCTAGCAGGAAGAAACATTGCCCAGATTTCAAAATGGTCTTTAAGCTTAGGTATGGCTGGAAAAAAATGACTGGTGCCTTCACCGAGTGTAAATCACTTGTTCTTGCTGACAGTTCCCCACTGCAGGTAAGCAGGTTCTGGAAGTGCAAGGTGAGGCCTGAGCTACTCAAGTTATCTTTTTGTGCACCTACCACAAAGCTCATTCTTTGCTTGTACTGTAACTACAAGTGGGGTGCCTGTGCCTGTGCCAAAGGCAAACGTGGTGAACAACAATTAGCCACCGTTTTCTCTTCTTTTCCAAAACATTGTTTCCAGTCCAAACTATAGTGTAGCCTTAAAAAGTGAAATAGGTATTAGATGCACCAAAATAAGGATTTTTTTTTTCCTAACATGCACACACACAAATGTCCCTATTTTCAGCCTGCATGGAATTTTGTAATTTATTAATTTTACAGGAGTATATTTTTGCACTTTTGTTGACTTCCAGCTTCAAAGGCCAGGGAGCAGTCCAGGCATTTAATATCCTCCCCTGCTTAGAGAAAGACCCCTCAGAGTGAAGGATAACAGGTCCTTCCTAGCATTTGAAACTGGGTCTGATTGTCCAGGAGGGTATTTTGTTTCTGCTAGTGCAGCTTTGGCATGAGCAGGACAGCAGTCATGTATGAATGCAAAGAGGAGAAGAAATGTTTCAAAGAGAAAGCCAGGAGTATGTTAGAGCCTCAGACTTTTCCTAATTGAACATTCAGTGCTATGAACATTTTCATTGCACTGAAACAATCAATATGCCACCTCGTGTAGCAGGGGGAGGGGGGAAAAGAAGGACACTTTTCCCTTAAAAGAGACTTAGGAATGAATGATGACAAGTTCAGACTGATTAGTCCAACAGAAGAAACTTCCATCTTTCTCTAATTGTTTTGATTCATATCAAAGTGATATGCATGCACATAATTAATATAGTTAATAGAATCTAGTGCCATTCTTCATATTACAAACAACTTATTTATAGAGGTGACATTCCAGTCCTCATGTTCCTTCTAATACACACAACTGATACGCCTAATTTTTTTAATGTTGACAAACGATTAACAGCCAGTGCAGTCATGAAGTAATGTTGTTATAAACATTTATGTGGAACGTTATAAACTGCCATGAAAAGGTCGGGAAACAAGAGCTGGAGCCTAAATTGCACACATAGACACACAGATGCCGACAAAATGAAAAATGCTTTGCCAAACGGAGTTAACGTTGGTGTGCACATGCTATTACTTATAAAATGTAAATCACGATGTTGACAATGTAAAGCACCAGTCCTAGAACTATGTCTGTTTTTCCTGAATTTAAAAAAATCCACAAAGCACCAGCAGCTCATATCAAGCCACTTGTAAGCGTTGCACACTTTCCAGCCTTCCTAATTACACTGGCATAAGGCCACAGAGCTAATCTTCCTGAAGAGCTCCACTCCAGCCTCAGCCAGCTTTTTTGGCCAACTCCCACTGGAAAATTGGAGTCCTCCAAAAAACCAAGGGTGGTAGCAGATCCAAGCTGTGGATTAACTGAGATGGGACTAGAATCACATCTGAGACAGACATGTTTTCACCAAGTGCCTTAATAACCACTCAATTTCCCTTGGGGTGAAATTGCTTAAATTTCATCACTTCTGCTGAAAATTACCCTTCATAGAATGATCCTGAGAGAGATCTCCCAGGAAACCATGGTGCAAAGTATTGAGAGATTTAAGAATTAAAAAAGGAGAATCATAAATTCCCCCAGACTCAGAAAGTGCTCGAACAGCTCCTGACCAGTGACAGAACAACCAAAACCCTTAGGAAAAGCACCCAGCCCCCAGAGGAACACCAGTTCCTCCTCAGCAGAGACCATGGAGTGCTCCCTGATCTAGTACCAAATCCAAGGGATTTCTCTTCAAGCTCTCTGCTCCACAGGATGTGACCTACTTAAAGCCATCTCTAGAGAGGAGAGGAGCTGATGTTAGCCATGCAAATCAGACTGATTTATATTCTGATGCAATCAGCCACAGTCATGAAATCCACTTAGCTGGGTGAGGACTCCAGCTTCTTTGTTCAATTACACAATTATCATATTCCATTTAATCCCCAAATCAATTCCTATATTTAAAATTATTTAAGATGCTTCAGCAATTATACTTAATTAGGTTCTATCAGTAAAGTAAATAAATGATGTGATGTGCCAATCAGAAGGCTGCAATGGCAGCTGAAGGAAAAGGAGCTCCTAAGTCCTCTGCTTCAGCCAAGGATGCAAATGATTGTTAGAGTTTTACAAAGCCATTTCCTATTGGCGTTGGTGGGATGAAAACCACACAAGGCCAGTATTGGAGAAGAAACCTCCAAAGAACTCCCTGTCCACACAGAAACCCTCTGCATGCTCAGTGACTGGAGATGCATGACAGTGTCCCCTTCACCCTCATGCAATCTTTTTATTCCACAGCCAGACTGAGCTGTTTTAGGGTCCCCTGATGCACTCCAAACTTCACTGAACCTTCAGCTGCATACTCTCTGTCACCATCATAAATATGCTTTTCTATAGGAAGAGCCACCAGTTTTGAAAATATCAGCTTGCCTTTTGGCCATTTTATTTAATTCTTGTAGTTTTTACTTTACATCAGCTTGAATATCTGGCCTTCAGGCACAGAAAAGTATTCATTTAATGCCATCCCACGCCGTCTTGCAGAGCAAAAGGTTTTAAAGCAGGGACCCGTAATGTCAAAGTGCAACTTTCTACAGCTTGAGTTGAAGAGTAATTCCTTCAGCTGATAGCATGAGCAGAATATTATCTCCCATTTCGTTTAAAAGAAGCATGACATGGCATACAAAGCTATGACATTTCCATTAAAAAGGAGCTTTATTTATAAACAAAGGTTATTTTATCATCTCCCACACACATGGCATTGAGAAAAGGTAGATATAAATGAGTGGACAAATACCAGGCAAACATACTCCCCTACAGAGCTGTTGTGAGTGGATTATTGGAGAACACCACGTAATTACTGGCTACAGTTACATATTAGATTTGGCAGAACCATTACAGCTGGTGAGTTTAAAAGTCACTATGAGACAGACTTTGCTCCCAGAGGGAGATTGTAAATTGTCAGCCTTGGAGCCGGGGCCTGAGATGTTAAACCCACAGCACCCACATGCACTGTCTGGTGGTCGGTCCTTGGCTCTCTCTTTCTCCACCACTTGGCTAAGGATGGGTATTGGGAGAAGAGGCTGCCTGGAGCCCTTACTGATCAAGCCCATGCACATAAAAATGCATTTGTTCCCTATTGGTATCTGCATTTTCTCTGGGGAAAAAAAGCAAAAGAAGCCTGAAACTCTTTTCATTTAGGCTGGTGTAGGTCAGGAATGACTCACTGGGCTCAGTGGGGTAAGTGATATCAGCAATTTGTACACTGCCCAGAGCATGTAATTAAATAGCTAATGGTTATCAGGCAATTGCATTTAATCTGTGTCCCCATAATTTGTAGTGTTATTGTGGGGGAGATTCTCTTTTGCTCTTGGCCTTTCAGTTTATCTTCCCGTGTGACATTGAGAAACGTCCTCAATAAATGCTGTTTGCAGCTGAGTGGGCTTCCTGGCCGTGCTGTTCACCAGGTGCCTCCACAGCTGCTGCACAGCCCATGATGCACAGCCCTTGGGCACAGCTAGCTCCTTGCCAGCAGGGAGGTGCAAAGATGAGCCTGAGGTCAGTGGCTGCAGTAAATAGCCCCTTGCTTTATTTAGACAGAGATTTGAGCAAACTGGTCTAGTGGAAGGTGTCCCTGCTCACGGCAAAGTGGTTGGTCTTTAAGGTCCCTTCCAACTCAAACCATTTTATGATTCTACGATTCATTCCTGGAAGTTCAAGTCTAGGTGGAGGTTCCTTCAGCTCCTATATTTAGTGGAGAATTTACAAGCAAGTACATTTTTCTCAGGCCTTTGGGGCAATTTCCTAATTTACTCTGACTGAGCTGGCAAATAGTGCGGATGAAGCCAAAAAAATTAAAGGGTTAGACCACTTAAGGACAGGAAGGTGTCTTGTCCTTAGAAGCTGATCTTCTGCAATCTGACTTGTGACAGGACAGGAGCAAAGTATGTTGCCAGTCAGCCTTTTTGACTTTTGTTCAGTATAAACACAACACTGTGGGCCAAACCACAGACTTGCTAAACGGGGGATTTTTCAAAAGAATTGTCAACTCATCAAGAGAAAAACAAGAAAGAGGAGTCAGGAAAAAAAAGATGAAACTTTTCAAGGTTATGGAGAAAGAATGTTGCAAACAAGACACCCTTGGAGAAATTGTGAACTCCTGCCCTGTTCCTGTGCCATGCTGGAAAATCCCCTGTATGGTGTTACCCTGTCGGGCCATTCAGCTAGTTCCTATGTACATCTGACTGTGGTACAGCAGATCAGCAAGCCACTGAACGGGGTAATCTGCCACTACATTTGGATTGTGGTGTCATGTATTTTGGGAATTGAACAGGTAAGTTTTGGGGTAGGACATTTATCTACAGATTTCCGTGTCTCCTAAAGCAAACAGCCAGAAGAACTTTGAATGTGAAACATGTGATGAAAAATATATTATGTACTCATTTACATCCTGCAGATGATGCTACAGTCACTCTGGCATAGTTACTAAGAACCAGCCCAAACAATATTAATAGAAGTAAAACATTACTGCTTAATGATATTGTGCCATTAAAAGAGCATCAATAATGGCAGGATGGCATTGCATATATAGACAAGCCATTGAGTGTCAACAAACTAATGAGTTATATTTATATCCCTGTACAATAATGTTTATCAATATGGTTGTGGAAAGCAAGGGACACTGTATGTTTTATAGGCAGGTCTAATATTAGAACTAATTGGAGTTTGTGAGGCAGAACATCTCCCTCCATTTAATATGTCTGTTGCAGAAATCACTTGCTTTCAATGGCTTTGCTCTGAGGCTGTGTGTGGGAAAATGGTTTAAAGAAAGAAATGTAGAAACTACTGATAAGTCAAAATTTAACCCATTTTCCCCATTTATATTCTTCTTCTGTTTTGCATTATTTTGTCCTTCTGAAACAATGATTGATTTTGATGCTTCTTACTTTTTGTGTGTCCCCAGCTCAACCACCATCTCTCTTCTTTCCTCTCTGTAAACTGTTATGAAGACCTCTCCTGAAATGAATATATTGCACAGACATACGAACATCAAGACTTTATGAAAGCAGTCAGCCAGGAAGACAGTGAAGAAATTGTAGAAAGTCTTCTCAGATACCCAGCAGCATCCTGAGTTGGGCATACCGTTTCCATCCAGAAATCCTTTCCCTGATTGTTAGGCCTTAGGGCCTCGGTGGAAAGAGGGTTGCTGGCATCATGAAGGCTTTTGGGTGCTGCATGAATGTGAGTCATTTAAAATGACTCAGATATGTGTGTGGGTGACCAGCATTTGAAAAAAAGTTAAGCAATTCTTAAATAGCCACTGTTGAACTAGTGACACTCTCACCTTAAACCCATTCACTTTTTAATTAAAAACTGGATGAACAGACGAACAGTGCTGGGGAAGGGTCTGGCATGTGGGATGACCCCTTGGTAGGGAAGTGTCCCGGAAACAGACTGTGGACTCTGTATCTCTCTCCTCTCTCTGAAAGTGGGAGAGAAGGACACCTGATGGTTTGGGTCACTTGGGGGATGTACGCAAATATTTAGTACCTGTTAGCTTTGGACACAGCACTTCAGGGAACCCATGCAATTAGGCATCTAGGAAGCAAGCTCTGGTGATGCAAATTGAGCATGATAGATTTTAAGTGTTGGAAAGAATGTTCCTTGGGTTGCTCACTGAGCCTTGAATGCCAAATATCTATCCAAACTGGGTTGTAGTCTGAATGGTCTTGTCCTGAGGTAATGTCTCACAATATAAAGTCACTCAATGGCAGTAATTTATATGAAATGATAACTTCACTCCATCCAGAGGCAAGTATTTCCATGATGAGAAGTGACCTTGTGTCTTATTCTCAATAGAAAGGTATAATATAAATGGTCAGACAAATCTCTGTTGTTTGCAATGCCTTCTGCCTCTGGATGAAAAGGCTCTGGACATTAGGGCACTGAAACAAACTTGGCTCTCATCATGGTGCATCATGGTGCTCTACCTCTGCAGGAGCTGGTGGGGCATCCACATGCTGTTCTTCTTCATGTGCCTTTCTTGGGTCAAATGTGAGTATTGGTCAGGCTTATCCATGGCTGCTGGCTTTACAGCAGTAGACTGAGTGACTTCAAGGCGGAAAGGAAACACAGCCATTTTCGTTCCTAATATCTTCAAGCCCATGCTCAACTGATTTTTATAATGTAAAGCTGAAAGGCACCCGCAGTTGCAGTCATATTTCATGAAAAGCCTCGGAGAACCTACCTGTAAAAGGTTCCTGACAGTAGCTTCTGACCTGCTTACCTACCCAGTTTACTTATCCCCCTGTCATACTGGAGCAGCATCAGCCTCTGAGGGGAGATGGAAACCCCTGATCTGTTTCCCTGCATTGGTGTCCAGGCAGCCCATATTGTTCTCCTGTCACTAGCAGAGAAGGCTGTAGCTGGCAGTTATGTGCTCACTATGAAAGGCTTAAGATATATGAACGTTGTGGGGGTGTCTGACCTTTATCTCTGTGTAATGATGGGGACATTTATTACAGATTCCTTCGCGCTCCACACATTTGTATAAAAAGTAATGTGGCCCTGTGCAGGCTCCTCTAGTTCTTCTTTGTATCTGAGAAGTGATAAATGCAACAAAGTAGCTAATTAAACATTTTGTCAGTGTGACATTCACAAATAATTGAGATTTCTAATGATAGTGCTGTGATAAATGAAGGAGTTAATGTATTCTGATGGCATCCAGACAATGCAGATAAAATGATCAACCTGCATCTCGGTTCCTCTCCTGAGCATTCCTTTTCCCCCTCCCTGGATGCCTATTGCTCCTCCCTGGCAGAGCAGATCAAGGAGATGAAAAAACTGAGATCCGTCCTAGCTGGGTATCTCAGTAGAGAAAACTTAAATATATTAGATGTCTGGTCACAATCTTCTTGAGCTCCCAATGAATCCTGCCCTCGGGAAGAGGGTTGGCCCCATTGTACCTACAGCCTCCAAAACCCCTCTTCAAAACCATTTCTATTAAAGTGTGTAAGGTAGGCAGAAGCATGGTAGCAGCTAGAGGAGAAGAGACACAGATATGGACACATGTATGTACAAGGACAGCTCACCATGCAGCCAGCTAAACAGGAGGAAGAGGAATAGCCATCCAGCTGGAGCAATATGAGACTTTTATTGTTTTATTCTACTGCTGACAAGCTAAAAATAAAAACCCAACCATGGGAGGGTGAGGATATCTGGTGAACTTTAAGGAGAAAGAGTCTACTCTGCTTTGTGCAGTTGTAAATACTGGCTTTTCCTAAATGAGACACCTTGCACTTGCACCTGGTTGCAACCCACTGTAAAACTTAGCCCTAGAAGGCTATAGAAAACCAGATTTTGCTGCAGCTATGGGGTGATTTTGTAACTGTCACCCTAATGAGTTCCTAGCAGTACCCTGGGACAAAGATGTTTAGCCACAGAATGGACTTGGCCTCATGAAGTCAATAGGATGATAACTGTGCCTTCTCTATCCCTCCTTCCCTTCATTCCCAGACTGTCTAATTCAATATTTCAAAAATGTTTCCAGCCCAGTACTTTGCCGAATTCAAGCATATCCCAAGAAGAATAGTGGTTTTAACAAACCCAAACCAGTATTTTGCAGTGAAAAGCTGATTGCACTGAAACATTTCCAGACCAGCTGTTGTGAGGACAAATTCATTAATATATGCCTTTGGGCCTGTTTTGTTTTAGTCGTCACAGGAAGACAAATGCTCTAAAGTTTCTCCTGCTTCAGGTGATGTGCTTAGTTACTATTCTAGCAGAGCCATGCTGGAATTGTAACAAAATGGGATTGTGAAGATCTAGGCAGGAGCTCAGTAGCTGATGGCTAACACTCACTGCTCCTCTTGGTCAAACGCAGGCTGAAATTGCTGCTGCTTTCAGAGGCAGCAGGTGCAGGGACTGTAGGCTGCGAAGGGGTGGTGCGTCCTGCTTTGAGCCAGGGTGTTTCTGCCTCTCCATGCCTTTATCTGCCAGAGGTGGATGCAGCTGCTAATGTGAAAGCTGGCAGCTGCTGTGTTCAGAATGATGTTTCAGGTTCATACTTATTTCTGCAAGCTTTCCTGTTAAAGATGGAGGAACGGGTTCTTCTTTTGGTTTTCAGGAATCCTGATTGATGACGCAAATTGTGTGTTGGGGACTTGGAAAGAAAAGTTCATGCATGAAAATTCATCCTTTTCTTCCCTTGCACTTATTTCTAAAGATATTGTGATTATTGCAGTGTTATCACAAATTCTTTGAATTTCAGATGTGCATAAGAAGAGTAACCAAAAAAGAAAAAGAGCAGCCATGTTCAGACTCTTAGGATTTAAGTATAGTGTTGTTCATAGGTGGTTGTTGTATTTCACATGCACAATTAGCACACAGCACTGCACAAACACAGCATTTCAACAGAGAATTTCCACTGAGCCTTGGACTGTATGTCCAGCCGAGGACTTGACTCTGAGTGATCATGAGGAGACAGTGTTTGCAAGGTGTCAGTTGAAGAACCTTGACAAGAAGCAATATAAATACTCCCATTGTTAACAGACGTTGGCTCCCATAGTGGGAAGTACTGAAAACACACAGTAAAACTAAAGGGCAGCACTTACTGAAGCACTTACTGAAAGCAAATAATTTTATTCTGCAGTGTGTGACAGACTCATGGAATTAACTGCCACAGAATATATAGGCAATAGAGTTGAAAGGATAGGTAGAGACATCAGTGAAAAATAGTCTATCTGATAAATTTAAACTCAGTTGGAGGTAGTCTCCACTGTTTATTTATCATTTATCAATGAGCAGCTTTTGTTCTTATCTGGAGTTTCACTGCAATAGATGCTATACTGATGCATGGAGAGAGTTAGTTCCAGCTCTAAAGTATTAAAAATACACATATGAAGTCAAAGAAGGGATGGGACTACTGGTAATCAAATGTCTCTGTAGTTTCACCTTTTCTATATTGTGATTTGTGTTTTTTTTTACAGCAAAAATGGGCTTAGCAAGAAAGTTTCCTGAAAGAGATGCATCTCCCAGGAAATCTCCCAGGGAATTCAGAAATTAGGGAGTAGCTAAAGGACATTACTTTTCCTCTGAAGTTTTGGGTGGTGGTTGCTAGAAACTGAGCAAAAAAGCACTGTTGTCTGATACAGAAATTATTCCATTTCTGAGGATAGAAAGTACAACATCAGAGAAAAGTGGAGAAGCAGAGCAAAAAAAACGTAGTATTCAACAAGTTGTCCTTTATTTCCAATGCTGATTATTCAGACTCTGTGAGAAAAACCTTTGTAAACACAAAGCTGCCTTTAAAAAATTAGGGTTTTTTGAAATTATAAGTCTTCATTTGTTTTCAGTTGTTTAATCCTTTAGGTTTCATACTGCGTACTCTAGATAAAGTTTGATGTCTTCCCTGCTATATCAATACTGTGGGGGGAATGGCTGTGCGGTGTCCTTGGGAGACCCAGCTGCACTGGCACTGGGGAACAACATTTCCAGCTGCTGCCAAGAACTCATTTTGGAGCAGAGGAAAGCAGAGCTGTTCACTTGTTCATCTTCAGCCTTCAGAGACAGCCACAGTCCACCATGGGGATACCATCCATCTGAGCACATCTCACAAGGGCTGTTTGTTCAACGAGAGCTGAGGACAGATGGTTTGTAACAGGTAGTTCTTCAGGCTGCAGGATTTCATTGCAAACAGAGGCAGAACCAGAGGGAGTAGGGAGTATGAGAGTAGAAACCTAAGGAAGGAGCAGAGGGCAGCTGAGGCGACTCATCTGTGCCTGAGACAGAAACAACTACCCTGCATTGACATCTGACTGCTCCTTGCCATCCATTTGAGTGTCCCAGCAGACAGTGAGATTTTCCTCTCATAGGGAGGTGGTATCAGCAGAAAAGTGCCAGATGCTGAGATAATTTTAAGAAATGGGAAGAAGTGGGTTATTTATTGGCCTGGAGATGCTTTTATTTTCAACTGCTATAATTTTCAGCTGTCTCAATGAATTTAGGTCAAAGGGCCTGCTATGCAGCTTAGTCCAGACAATACCAGGCTGTAAAAAACATTTGCTGAGGAGCATCAAGGAAAGGGTGATGGTATTTACTGTAGTTCTGCTGCCCCACATCTTGTGTCCGTCTCTAGGGCAGGATGAAATTTGACAAAGCGTGGCCAAATGTGACTGGATAGAGGCCAGGGTCTGTACTCTGTCTGCTAGTGACCTGATAAAGTAGGTCATCACTGCTTCATTTGCTCGCAGTGAACATGGGGAGAAAACATTTAAGTCATCCTGCAGTAATGAGCTATCACAGAAGGAGCTAAATAGCAGTAAGGAAGGTTTTGGTGATCTTATGAATGGAGAGATCATGATTAGTTTTAGAGCTTGATTATAGAGATATTTAGAAGTCAGCAGTAAGACCAGGAAGAGGCTTGTCAGCAGAGATAGAGTTACTGGTTGCTGATACACCTGCTAAGCAGCCAGATCTGTCTTTCTCTTGCCCAGGTAAACCCCCAGCTGCACGCTCTTCCTTCCCTTAGAGGGAGATTTAATGTCAGGTTCTTCTCACCTCCTAAAGGTGAACAAGCACATGTGAATCTAGTAGTTGCCCTTCCCTTGACTTGAGCCTCTCTGCTACCACCTTCACTTTCCTGGAGTCCCAATCTGTATTTCTGCATTGAAATTCCCTTATCATGAAAACTGATCCTTACTCTGTCTCAGGTTATACCAAGGCTCTCAGGACTTGTACATCACTCAGGTGATGATCTGATCTGATCTTGGCTGGCTTTGAAAACCTCTTTATTAGGACCATTCACAAGGGATCTGAATAGGGGACTTGAATTGGGGCAGTATGGACTTAAACACGAACCTTGAAGACACAGGCTAGCTTGGCAAGAAGACACCTCACACATGGACACACATGTGTGAGCACACATGTCCAGTTGTGTGCATTTTTCTTTTCACAATAAATATTTTGATAATTTTCTGTGGGTAAGAAACCCCCCAAACAAACAAACAAACAAACCAACAACAAAAAACACAAAAAAGCACCATAGGAAAAAGACTCTGCAAGAGCAAAGAGCACATAATAACACTGCCTCCT
>JAWWEE010000105.1:28599259-28699757 GCA_035221455.1 Xenops minutus
CAAACAACCAAACCCCGCCCCCGCCCCTCCCCCCCCCAAACCTCATTCCCCCAAAAAACCCCAGATATTTTTCATACAGAAAAGGTTGTGCACCAGAAACCTAACTTCTGTCAGAAAACTAAACCAGTGGAAATTTTTGTAGCAGCTCAGAGAAGCTTCCTGTCTTTCAGTGATTCTTTGAAGGAGTAACTCTAATGTTTTCCTTTGTCCTATTTTTGGCTGTTCCATACTGGCATTAAGGCACAATAGGTATAGAGGATTAGCTTCTTGTGTCTGTAGTTTAGACTTCAGGTGGAACCTTTTTCCATCTTTCAGATGTAATTATGGATATTCACGTTTGTATCTAATACTGTCCAGGTGTTTGCTTATAAATATTCACAAATCATTGTTGTGTGAGCATAAATCTGCATTATCTAAGCATGAATGTGAAATTGTTCAGCTAGATATGAATATTCATTGTCTAAATAGACTCTGAATAGCCCATAAACTGTCTCACATTTTAGCAGCTTGATCTAGGTTTCTTTCACAATGAGCCCATAGCTTTACAAGTGACTGGTCAGAGTGGAGACAATAAAATTTATCATCATGCACAGTGGTTACTCATGGTAAAAGCACAAATTCATTCTGCATTTCTTTCTGAGTGTATAAAATGAGTAGGGACATGGCCCATCAACCTCCACTCCATATTCCATGCTCTATGTTTTCACCCTCAATTTTCTAGGCTAAACTTGCTTCCTTTGTAAGTCAGGGCAAGATTGTTTCTCAGAATCACAGACACAGTGTATGTGGGGCTGCCTTACTTTGTATTGCTGTAAAAGACCAGCTATGGTGCCAAGTAATGAAGAATTAACCCCAGAATGTCAAGAAGTATAAGGTCCTACTTGTTTCTGTGGTTGTGCTACAGTTGTAGAAACCAAGAGGAACTGTCTTGTTCCCAGACTGCTTGAAGGCTCTTTGGTTCTATTGGAAATTCACCAGGGGCAAAGTTTTTCTCCTCCACAGAGGACTCCTGTCTCACCTGGTAAAGATTTCCTATCACATACCTACACACTGAGGCAGAATTTATAGGAAAAAGAAAAGCTCTTGTGTTAGGCTATTTGACAGAATTGGAAAAAATCAAACTTTTGAGCTTTTAGAATTCTACTGATATCTAGAATCTACCGTGTTCTAAAAGTTTTAAAAGTTTTGTTTTGTTTTGCCAGAGAAGATAAAGATGTCTGAATAATGTGTAAGTATCTCTGCCTTGTTTAACACATAGATATTAACTTTAAAGGAAATACTCCTACTCTTCAGGTCTTTGATGCTTTTTTTGTGTGAAATAGGTAGTGTTCATTGTCCTTTCCCATGAGCTAGGGAAGTAATGTGCTATAACGTGAGGCATTCAGAGATGGAAAGAACAAGTATGATAAGAAGAGGTCATGGGTACTGTAGATAAACTGATAGAATAACCAAAACTCTGGATCAGAGCTTTTCCCAATAAAACTAATGTGATTTTGACTTACCACCACAAAATCCTGGTCTGGTTTGGATCTATATGTATTCTCTGCATGGGCCTTTCTCCCAAAGCAATGTTAAGGGAAAAACAGTATGAAAGTCCAGTGCAATGAAAGTAGTACTCCATACGCAGTATTGGAGCAAAGAACTCTTTTGTTCTTTGCTTGTTTTGCAGGGATAATGTGCTCCTATTTGTCTCTGTCTTTGAGAATCTAGAGAGGTGACAGGCACAGGAGCAATTAAAGTGAAATGGTACATTTTTGCACTCAGTGCCCAGCAGTGAGTACTTGTGACTTCCTTGAAGAAATAATGTGGAAAATTCTTCTCCACTGCAGTTTAATTAAAACTCAGAACATTATGGTTCTTTCTATCTCAGATATATTCAGTGCATTTCCTTCATCACTCTTACTTTATTTCCTCTGTGAAATACTTTTTGTGTAGTGCAGGGTGGGAATCACAGAATCATAGAATGGTTTAGGTTGGAAGTGACACGCAGTGGTCATGCTGGGTGCATTTGGTTCAAATTCTTGTAGTGCCCATTTACAGTGTGAGTGAAAGGACAATTGTGCCATACCAATCAAAATCCTATAAAAGCTAGCAGTTGCTACCTAAAACCACAAAGATGTCAGTAAATAAGCTGACAGCATTTGCTTTGATAGCATGATTCTTCTAAAATGCTTTTTCCTTGATGGAAGGTTTCTTGTAGAGGAACAGTGTGCAGTGAAAATTCTCTGAGATTGATCATTGACTGCAATGTTGATATCGGTAATAATAACAACATTGTAGACTCCAGAGTAGCATTGTCCTGCTTCTGAAGAAGATACAATTTACACAGGAAATGAACCTCCTTGACACACAGATCAATTTAACCCAAGTGCTAATGCCATTTGTTTTGTTTGTCATTGCAGAAAGTCAGGGTACTGTCTTTTTCTCGTTCACTTTTTGGTTTTTAATGAGGTGCAACTAGGTTCTGACAGAAAGCAGGATGCAATGCAGTCAAAATCCCTACATGTTTGGTCAGATGCCTGTTTTCAAGATTTGTATCCTTTGCTGCAACTCAAATGACTTGTTCAAATTCTTTCCAGCTTTCACTTACAATGATGCCTGTGCTTTGTGCTAGTCATTTGTCAAAGACAAAAAAAACATAAAAGCTTGGACAGACAAGAGATGTGGGCCTCATCAAACAGAGGGAAGATATTGCTTGACAGTAAACAGCACCACGTTGAACAGCAGCTTTGCCTGATGAGAAAACAGAGAGTGGCCCAAAATCCCTCTAGGGGAAGATGAGGGTCAGGGTGAAAAAGGAATAATGATCTTAAGAGCTTTCCAGATCCAAAGCAGAGATGAACTGTTTACCAACTCATCCCTGCAGGATGGTGACATGTTAAATCACCTTTTTAAAGGGGAGACTGTAAAAACATTAGATTACATTTTTTTCTTAAAAAAGGTCATGCTTCTGCTGCATGACAAAGCCAATAAATTAAACCCCACAGGAACAAGGTTGATTATGACAGGATCCTGCCCATGCCCCTGGGGGGCATTAGCTGTGCAGGCTTGGGTGTACAGCAGCAGAATGGAAAAGATTACATTTGTATTAGGAAGAATAATCTGCTTTGAAGGGCCATACAAGACTTGGCTTAGCTGCGAAGAAGGTCATTATTACACCTCGCTGAGAATCAAAGGATCTGAAGAGTGTAGATGCTAAGAAAAATATCATTATTTTAATTAATGTTTTATATCCTAAAGCTGCTCCCTCACAGGTCAGTTCAGCCATCTTGGGTACTCATGGCTGCACTATAACACACTCGAGCTGGCAGCTGAGAAATTCTCTATGTCCCCCAAAAAGGAGTGGAGCCTTCTGACAGCTGGGTTGGAAGCTATTGGGAATAGCAAGACTGGCTGCAAAACCCACTCTGGGGTGTAAACTGAATGCAGAAAACATGGCAGCATCACAACTTTGCAAAGCCAGGACTCATTAAAAGGACAATTTCATTTCCTGACTGCCAGCACAGAAACAACTGTTCAGCATAGCCTGAAAAAGAGGAGTGTCTATATGAATGAGCCAGAATACATAATGGTTGAGCTGTGCATTTTCTACTTTATAGTGTAAAAACTACACAGAAAATGTTCTTCTCGGCTGTGCTTAAATAAGGGACTCAGAAGTTTTCCTTCTGGGTAGGTATGTCTAAGCTGGCATGTTGCTTGAAAATAATCAAAGATTCAGTAGTTCTATAGCACCAATCTTGCAGTGACAACAGCAATTGCTATCAAGAGGGAAAGGGGGATGCTGCTTCTGAACACATTCACAGAAGCCTTCATGTGGTGAGATGCTGTTGTTTTAGGAGAATGCATGCACATCTCCTTTGGCCCCTGATTCATTTGCTGCTCTGTGTTCTTTTCTTTTTCCCCTTAAGGGCATGACATGGCCAGTAATGTCATAGCCCTAACTTAAGCCTCTGCACCTGGGACAAAATCCAAGCCTTTCAGTGTATTGGTTACTCCAGAATCAGAGCCTGCCACATAAGAGACATGTTTCCAGAGCATTACACTGAATTTGACTTTTGACCCTCTTTTTATGAGTATTTTCCTCTCCATGTGTCCAACTCTATGAAGGTGTGAAAATGGATGTGGATGGCCTTACTGCAATACAACAGGCTACAATGGAAATGAAGCATTTAAGCATTACTGTAGAAAACATAAGAAACGTCAAACTGTTGAATTGCATGTTCAGGGATGAGGATTACCCAGCTACTTTCCCTAGGAACAAATATTTACAGCTTCAGAAGGTGCCATACACCACTAGGAAACATTTCCACTGAAAAATAGTTGAGAAGTTGAACAGTGATTTAACTGGGAGCACGATGTGGCCTTCTGTTGGATGAGAAGGCTCAAGATGGTAATTTTACAAGATAAACGGCCATGAGAAGTCTTTAAATAGTTTGTATTCTCTGATGTTTTCAGACAAAAATTGCAGCTGGAGTTTTTTTCAGGCTTCTGTGTGCAGGGGCAGACCTTGTGTTCTCACCTTGCAAATAGCGGGACTGTGATTTCAACATTGTTTCTGTGTTCAAACTGATGGAGAGCTGAGTATGAAGCGTGACATTGACAATGTCCTTTGAACATTTTGATTGGCAGGTCTCTACCTCCTGCCATTCACAATACCCAGAGGGAAAGCTCTCTCATTAATAACAAAGAAAGAAGAAAAATGAAAGCCATTGCCTTGTGTTGTCTGAGTGCAAGTTGTAAGACTCCTGATACCTGCAAGGTGGAATAAACACTTGCATTTCAATCACTAGGAGGAGAAGTCCATGTATACAGAATTCAAATGGTCTGTGAAGGTGGTTCCTATCTACAAGTTAACATGTCAGCCTTCAGTCAGAAAATCTATTTGTGCTTTCCCCAGGATGCGAGTGATCGATGACATGTGTGCTAGGGGGCCACCAGGTTCCATGGGCTTCTGAAGGCCAGGGAGCATCCAGCAGAGCATCCTGTAGTTGGCAGGTAGTAAAGTGTAGGTTTCCACTGCTATAGAGTGCATGTATATGGCTTGAGACCAACTTGGTGCTGCCACTGCACCACAACTTGCTCCGAGGAGTAGGTACAATTCTGCTCACCCCAGAGACCATGAGCACCAGAGGCATTGCACCCTGTGGCGTGCATTGCTGGGAACTGCCTGAAAACAGAAGGGCCAGGGTGTGCTAGGGATGTGCCATGGAGGAGGGGAGAAACTACTGCAGGTAATAAGCTAATTCAAATGCACAAGCACTACATCATTTCCCACCTGCCTGCCAAGGGTGATAGGAAATCCAGCTGCCCCTTCATAACCTCCAAAGCAGCACACAGCACATAACGACAGAGAGTGAAAGCCCCTCAAAGTAAAACTAAGGAGCAAAGAAATTAAAACTGAAGGAAGAAGCAAGGAAGAATTGCTGAATAACCTTTTGGAGCTGACATGTTCAGATGTATGTGACAGTTCTGGGTGGTGAGCTGCAGACGTGGGCACCTGTAGCAGTCCGAGCAAAGCTTTAATTAAGTTACCTGTTTTTATTATGGTTCCCCAGATAACATCCTCCTTGCTCACCTTTGCAGTGACACTTCTCTGTTTTTCAGACTAAAGCAGATTCATCTTGTCAGTTGGTTTTGTAGGTTGGACTTTTTTTTTTTTTTTTTAATCAAGTCACATTTTTCCTTTAGGGAAAAATAAAATGAAAAACCTTACCAACTCTATGATTATAATTCAGGTTACTCTTCCTTGGACTGCAGTTTTTCTCACTTTGTGTATATATATATAAGGATTAGTAAGTGAGAAGCTAGAAGGCAGAGGGAGTTTGTTGCTGCTTTTTTCTAGTGCTGCTTTGCTCAACAGACCTTAACAAAATTTTCTTTAGTCACCATTCTTTCTCTCAATATTCTCTTCATCTTTAAGAAACCTAATCTTTAAGACAATCTTAGACAGATTTGCAGGACAGAAGAGAGCAATATGAAAATCTTGGAAAATTAGCACCACTTTCTACAGTATGAGCAACAGCAGTTCAAACTATCTCCTCCCCGCCTTACTAGATGGACCCTGTCCTGATAGAGACAAATCAACTCTTACAAAAAATTGTCTGTTTTGCCCATTCACTTCTTGCTCTGCGCAGCTTCTGAATGGCTGCCAACATCTTTTTAGTAGTTTTGTCCACAACACGTCCACACTGGAGGGCTCAAGGTGTGTTGTGATCCACTTCAGGCAGATATTGTTAAATAGAGGACCTCAGTGCAAAGCTAGATTTGAGCCTTTCTGGAGATTTTATGTAGGTGTGGTGTCCAGCAAGTGAACACCAGAGCTGGACACCACTGCTGTGTGCTTTCCAACCCCCTCACAGTTGTGTATCTGTATATCTTTGCTTCTGGTTGGTTTAGGTGTTGTCCTTTGGGAAGGAATTAATTTTTTCTGGGAGTGTGGTAGGATGCTCAGAGATTGGGACTGTTGGCATGGCTGTGATATCCTTCACTAGGTACATTGTGTCCCAAAGCCTTGTGGTCTATTGGCATAGATTGTTTTCAGCCAGATCAGCTCCTTTCTGTATGCTGTTCCCAGCCTTTTTAAGCTTTTATTTTTTTACCATGGTTGCAGAGCACAGTGTGAGCCATAATGAGTTCTCAGGGTCATCTGCTTTTATACTGCTTTGTCTGTCATCATTCAGGCAGTGCCACAGAGTAGGGGTAAATAATAACTTGTAAATTAATCCCAAAGCAAGATGACTTCAGTTACAATAATCTTTTTCACTCTCTTTTGCTGTTTTAATGCAAAATGAAAGAGACCCACATCCTAGCGGGAGTGCAGGCTACTTTTTGAAGGCACTCATGCCATTTTATGATAGCATCCTTATTTTGACAGCTTAAAGGGAAGACCTGAAAAGGTAGCTGTTGTATTACCTACTACACTTTGCACAGCAGCATGGGTTCCTTCTTTGTTTCCCCTGGTTTTCTTTGTAAAAGAATTTGTCTTCCCTTAAATAAATGTCAAAGATTATGTTGAACAAGTGCCACTTTCTGACCCTGCTCTCTGCAAACTCCGTGGTTCTAGGGGATGTATATATTCTATCTTAAGGCTATCCATATACTACATACTGAATGCACAATATGACCCCTTGGGCCTGAATAGCTCTGGGTGTTTAATATGAAACCTGCTGTCTGCAGGTCAGCTCTGTGGCAGGAGAACAGGCTGGACATACAGCCATGCTAATGACCAGCTGGCCACCAAAGACAGTCCTTACTGAGTAGAGAGAATGGCTCTTTCTTGGAAGTGAAAACAAGTTACCTGGGTAACAGCAGGAAGAACAAGATTTCCCCGAAGGAAATACATAGCTGATCTATATGCAGTGTCAAACATATTTTAGCAGCTTGATTTTACAAAGATAGGGGAGATGCAGGTTTACCAGCATCTAAAGAACACCAGTCCATGCAGCAGCATTTTGTGTAGGCTGCTTTTAATATTTCCTCACCACAGTAAAATAGATGCATTTGCTGAAGGAAACTTGAGAAAATTATGCTGTGGAGTCACCCTGGCTGGACATCAGGTGCCCGCCAAAGCTGCTCTATCACTCCCTTCATTAGCTGAACAGGGCAGTGAGAGATCAGTCACTGACATGGGCAAACCAGACTTGACTTGGGAAAATTAGTTTAATTTATTACCAATCAGATCAAAGTAGAATAATAAGAAACAAACCCAAATCTTAAAACACCCTCCTGCACTCCCCCTTTCTTCCTGGCCTTAACTTTACTCCCAGTTTTTGCTACCTCCTTCCCCGCAGTGGCACAAGGGGAGAGGGAATAAGGGTTGCAGTCAGTTCATCACATGTTGTCTCTGTGGCTACTTTCTCCTTAGGAGGAGGACTCCTCTAGTGGGAGTCCCCTAGGTATGTTGCAATCCTTCCCCTGTGGAATCCTGCCAGGATCCTGCTTCAGTGTGGCTTTCCACAGGGTCACTGCCTCCTTTGGGCATTGACCTGCCCCAGTGTGGGGTCCTTCAGGGTCTACAGGTGGATGCATCTGCTCTGGTGTGGACCTCCATGGGGTGCAGGGGAACAGCCTGTCTCATCATCTACATTGAACACCTCCTCCCACTGCTTCTTCACTGACCTTGATGTCCTCGCAATCGTTTCTCCCACATATTCTCACTCTTCTTTCCAGCTGCTGTTGTGCAGTGGTTTCCCCCCCACCCCCTCCTAAAATATGTTATCCTAAAGGTGCTACCACTGGCACTGATGGGCTCAGCCTTGGCCAGCAGTGGGTCTGCTTTGGAGCCAGATGGCATTGACTCTGTCAGATGCGGCAGAAGCTTCCAAGAGCTTCTCACAGAAGTCACATGTGTAGCCCTCCTTGCTACCAAACCTTGCCACACAAAGCCAATACAAATTGATAAGGTTGCAACCCCACCTGGTGTAATCTCAAGAGTGCCATTGGTTTAAAAAGCTGTTTGTCAACTCAGAGCAGCCAGGTATCTGTTCCCAAAACGGCTGCTGCTGTGTCCATTTTCCAGGTACTGTGGCTAAACCTGCAAGAGAGCAAACACTTCTTGAGCTTGCAGATCACAGTAAGTGGGCATTGGAGAGACCTCAGATAATTGCAATATAGGTGTTCATAAGACAAAATACAAAATTCACAAGCCCCTCATGAAAACTTTGCCTTGGAAAAGATGTGTATATGACTGTGTGTCCTGGCATATACCCTACTTCTTCACTTACACAGACAGATGAGCCTGAAGTGAGGGCTATGTTTGCTGGTGGTGGATGGGAACACTGAAAATCTTGGAATATTTTCAATATCATCTCTGTGCTCCCACAAGGTCAGCTTGATGGAGATACTTTGGCAAATGGGGAATTATGCAGTGTTCTGGAAAAAGTGTGAGCATTTTCTGGTGACTAACTCAGCTGCTGTAAGCTAACCTGTGGCCTTCCCTGCTTTTACCTTCACCTGCAGAGACTCCCCATGCCCTCTATTTTTCTTCCTAAGAGAAATGGCTCTCAGCATTGTGGCCCCTTTCCTGTGCCATTTTTACAGCAGAGCTGTGCTGGAATACCTGGGAGAACAAGCTGCTTTCTCCCATTACTATCTTCAGTGCCGAAAAGATGTCATGGAGATGTTAGTCCACTCACCTGCTCCTCTTGCTTTAGGAAAGTGACTTTTGATGTACAAGGTAATAAAGACACAGATGCCTTTTTTTCCTACAGTCATAACCTCTAATTCTTGTCTTGTCACTTCCCGGGGTCCCATAGAGAACACCACAGCCACAGCATCCCATTCTCCCATGAATCCACCTTCCCCCTTGTGATTGCAGCTGTTTCTGTGCTAATTACCCTGCCTAGCTCAGTTGGACTGCTTCTGTTATTAAATAAACACTGTTGTTGTGTCAGTCTCTTGTGAATTTCTGGAAGCACTACCGGAACACTTGGAGCATCCTGCTCCCTCTGCCTTTTGTGGCATAGATATAGGAGTATGATTTAGCACATGTATGTTTTTTTATTAACATACTCATATTTTTACTATCACTTCTGTAAGTGAAGGCTTTCTTTATCTTCTTTTTTTTTTCTTTTTTTTTTTTTTGTCTTTTTCATTTTAGTTGGACATCTGTTTTTTATTGCTGTTCAGACTTTCTTATTTCCTGAGGGTCTGTATTTTCTTTATAGTGTTGCTTAGGAGAAGAGTGTATTAGGGATTTTTTCCACTATGTAGGAGGGCTAAAATGCAAAATATATACTCTGTTTCTACAGGAAAAAAAAATGTCTCTGGAAAATTATGGGCTTCCATCATCTAAGTGGAGATGCCCACACAAACCCAGCTCCTAATGGTTTCTATACCCAGTTTGTGCAGGTTCAACCTGAAAGGGCCTTGCTATCTCCTTTTCTCATGTGAGCGTGAAATGCACTTGGCTTTTTCTAACAGTGCTTTATTTTGGTTTTACTAGTTAATTTTCCAAACACATGGAACTGTGCTTAACCTTTGCAAATTGAACCAGCATCTGATAATTTAACCTAGACTGTTTTACACATCGTTGCCAGAGATGATCAACCTGCCTCTGAAATTTAGTGGGTTGTTCCAGAGTTATTGTGTGTTACAGCTGGTTGAATAATGAGAAAATCTGTATGACTCTGTCCTCCTGAATGAGATTCATGATGATTTGCAGAGGCACAGCAAGTCATTATTCACCAATATCGCAGTGGCTGCTGGGAATTTATGAAAATGTTTGCAAATTGTAAATGGTTCAAGAATACATTCTGGAAATGAGTTATTTGCTATTTGTCATTCACTGGTCTACTGTTTGGAGGCATAGCTCACATACAAGTTTCAGTCATCGAGTCCAAGAACAAAAATTATGCCATATGACTATTCACACATCATGAGTGACTGGGAACCAAAGTGAGCCATTTGTGAACAAATTGCATTTTGGAAATTATTTATCTGTACTAACTGGCAAAGATTTATAAACATGAGTTGAATTGTGCATGTTTGGAGCAAGTCAGTACTTTTCCCTGATGCTTTCTTCTTCTGTTCAAGAATCTCATTTTCGATTAGGATACATGATATATAAACACATAAAATTTCAGTCTCTAGCCTGTGCCACTGGGAAAAAAATCTTCAAAATACGAGCAGGATATAACCAATAGAGGAATGTCTTCCTAATCCCACAAATAATCTGGTAGCTGCAAGACACAGCCTCATTCATCATTCATCAGATGAACCTAGTATTTGAAATTTAATGAGCTTTAGAATGATGATGGCTGAAATGTTGACATTTGTATTTCAGTGTTTATTAAAGGCTGCATAAAAGGTGTTAATGGGACATGGCCACATTTGAAAGACTAAGAAACCCTGAAGTAAGCAACAATTTATAGGTAAGAGGAACCTGCAAGATGAGTGGAGCTTGGGAATATTTCCTTCACTTGATTTTCCCATCTTCAGTCCCTGCTTATGAATATTGAATCCTCTGACTAGCTGATGAATGATTCATCAACACAAGCACACACAGAGAGCAAAATAAGGAAAAGGTTTGCTTTCATGAGTTTTGTTTAACCACTGTTTTGCTCCAGACAGAACAGAACTGAAGGTGCATGGGGGGATTGCCAATGAGGTGCAGCTGCTGCAAGTCCCATAGCAAGTTTAATTTTGAATCTTGCTTCTCTTTCCATGAGGGACTAGTGGTGACTTTTGTCCTTTGATGGGCAGGTCATGTGAGTAGACTTGTTTTAAGCAGCATGATTCTGAACCTGTTGTCCTTCTCAGAGACCTTTGCAGAGTAGCACTACAAGGAGTGCCATTTTGATCATGCATCATCTTTGCAATGCTGTTGTATCTCTATTAATAATCTCACTCATTATTAATAGAAAAAGGTAGAGGTGTTCTATGAACTCTGGGATTGGATAAGACATGCCCTTTAATCCTGGTGTATTCCTTCAGTCAGGTCTTGTAGACACTACACCAATCAATCCTGTAAGATGGAAATCTCTCCATGCAGTCCAATTCTAGACCACAGCAGTGCTCCCAGAGACAGGGATTAATGGAGTTGAGGATATGTTCTACATTCACAGGTGAGTACAGGTATACCAAAAAATACACTTCTCTTTCTTTATCTCTTCTAACTTATGAGATGGAGTCCAGTGCGGGCAATGTATCTTCCAGAAAGGATCACGCAAAATGGGGTGCTCCTCTTGTACACAAGTGGTGTGTGAGATCATGGCATGGGAGGGTGGCCACTGCCTTGAGGCAGAGGGCAAGACACAGCCCTTGCTGCTGGGGAATGTGAGGCAGGAGCCTAGTGTTAGAGGGCTATGGACTGTGTATAGCACTTCACAGCTGCAGTAATGGGGCTGGTGCTGGGGTGTGACAGGACTCTGAATATTGCTGCTGGTGGATAGGAGCTGTGATATCTGCTCCTCTCTCTGCTAGCTTAAGACCTTTCCTTCCCAAACCCATCTGTATGATGAAAGTAATGATGGTTATCCACCATTGGGAAGAGAGAGGAACCAGACTATAGGAAGAGTAAGAAAAAGAGTAGTCAATTCAAATAGCAGGAGGATCTTGTGAAGACATCTGTTAAGTGCAGGAATGCAGCAAAGAAGATACTGACATCAGATGCTTGGAGAATACAAGGCAAGTCAGAGGAAAACTGGGTAATGTAACAGGGAACATACAGAAAAGAGGAACAGGAGACAAAATGGACAAGTGAATAGAAACTGTTAAGGCTTTTTCGTCTTTAAAGTCTTTGATTGTATAGATGAGTGTCTACTTACCCTGCTGTTGCCGGCTCCATTTCAGTAATGGCCACAACACTCTGTGTGTAGCTGGGGAAAAAAATATTAATAATAGAACCATCTGGAAGTAATGAGTCAAGGATAATGTAAGATGACAGTAATTGATTCTTTGAAATAAAATTCCGCAGGAGGAGAAAAGAAAACAAGCAGAAGGAGGGTTGGGAATAATGCCAGCTGGGAACCCCAGGGGACAATTCTGGGAGCATACAAACTTGAAATCCTTTGGAAATCCATGTATACAGTTAGAAAAGGACCAAAGCTGGTCTGGAACTTCCCAGTGAGACATTTGGGTTTGTGGTTAAGTTGCCTATTTTGCCTGGGAAACATAATTTAAATATAGTTATCTGCCAGGTCTATCACCTTCAAAGAAGAGCATTTATTTGTTTAGTTGTTTTATAAAAAATGTTTTTGGGGATAGAGAAGCAGAGCACATTGTGGAAAATGCTACACTGACAAATAACCTAGCTCTCTGGTCCTGGTCTCCTGATTGTTCACACTGTGTGTGTCTGTTAGTATGCTTGCCCCTAAATGAGTCTGACATCCAGACTATTTAGATATCTTAAATTGATTTTAAAAATTGTCAAAAATATTTTTAATACAATGTTTTTTAGTGACTGTCTTCAGTGACAGTCTAGAGCTGTTAGAGTCTCTCTAACAGCTGGGTATAGAGACAGCAAACAATTCCAGTGAAGCACAGTCTCAGACTTTTAAGGATTTTGAGTTTTTGCAGGATCACCATATGTGTTCTGCTGAATTTCAAGTTAAAAGCCTTCCTCTATAGCCTGAGAATGGACAAAGGATTCAGGGATTTCTGTCTCTTTTAGTGGTCTTAATTTACCTTACCTGAATGGGACCAGTCCTGGAGGCTCATGGTTTACTATCCATGGTCATTATCTGTATTGCAGGTGTAATAATTTGAGTCAGTCCTTGTTTATGGCTCCTTATTGCTCTGAGATCATGCCTCATTTCTTCATGGAAGAGAAGGATATACAGGATGAATTCCATGTATTCAGGTGTAGTTTCAAGCTGCACCTACATACACTGAGGTTCAAACTCCTGCTGACTCTGGAAGAGCTCAAACAGCATTTACAACAACCCTTACTGCAAATTTTCAGGGAGGCTTGATACAAGCCTCTATCAGCTTCAGTATGCGGACCTCTGTAATTTGGACTAAAGGAGTCTCTCCAAGGGCTGGCAGCAGCAGTATGCTGTGATTTGCAATGCAGATCAGTTGCCGGAGGCTGAAATAACATTCACTTTACAAGTTACTTATTTCTGGCCCTCTGAAATCAAGGCTCAGAGCTCACCTGTTATTGTTTTAGAAGAATAACAGGAGATTGCAACAAAAAAGTTGGATGCTAGAAACAGAAGGAAGGCTGTGTGTGCACTGTGCAGTATGGGTAAGCTGCTCCCAAAACCCACTGATGGGTGCAACTCATTTTCATCCACAATAGCTTGATACACACTAAAGACATTCACATGGGACTGGCAAGTATATAGCATGGATATCTCAGGTACCAAAGGCATTCAGAGGACTATACTTAGGCAGCTGAATTGTTCCTGGCACATTTAGCTGCACAGTGATGTACTGTGTGGAGATTCAAGCCATTTCTACACCCTGTGGTGTCCATTGTGCATTGGTCTTAAAAAGGTGCTGTGTTCCACTAGCCCAGCCCCAGGCAAGCTGACAGGTGCTGGAGCAGCTGTGGTGCTCTCAGGTCAACTGCTTCAGGTCATCCTGGCATCAGCTCCATCTTTGGCAGCCCTTCTCCTTCCTGCACTCTCTC
Organism: Xenops minutus; assembly: GCA_035221455.1. Taxonomy (NCBI): domain Eukaryota; kingdom Metazoa; phylum Chordata; class Aves; order Passeriformes; family Furnariidae; genus Xenops; species Xenops minutus. The sequence continues at coordinate 28,613,334 of JAWWEE010000105.1, forward strand.
ATTCACCAAATTTAATTTTCTGAGTGAGGAAGTAAACAGGGTTGTTCTGTGGCCAAGATGGTTTATGGTGTGTGCTGGATGGCCAAACGACCTTAACTTCAGCAAGGTCTGCTGAGGTTGTAAGGAACATGTCCAAGATTGGATTGAAACATGGGCTCCATAAATTGTTTCCAAGATCATGCTCACTCAACAGTCAACTCCAAATGCTGGAGGTGTGATGACTTCTGACCTTCTTTGGCCCCTACCGTTCTCTGGCTTTCATCTTTTCAGGCAGAGCGTGACTTACTGATTCCCTCCTCATCTCACCTTCTGGTTTCTCTCTCCCAACACTAGACACACACTCTTCTCCCCTTTCTTTCCCAGGCTGTTTTAACACCAAGTTTCTAATGTCAGCCTAGAGACAGAATATTCCTTACCCCTTATTCCACAAAAATGGTGAGAAATGTAGCCTTACCCCAAACAATCTCTTCTCTCAAAATCATCAAAGCTGATAGCAGCATCACTCTCCTGCATCCTGCCTACAGATTTTGGTTCCCCACAGATCGAGTTTTCATTTAATCAAGCTCAGACCGAGTGAAAGCAGCACTATTAATTAAACAATGGCCCATCTGGTACACTGCAAATATCTACAACACTGGGAGATTAATATCAATTATATCAGAAGCTGGAGGGATGCAAAACCCTGCAGAAACACACTGTTTGGGTTGTGTTAGAAACCAGGCAGAGAAAGAGGGTAGTCCTGTGGAGAGATCTCTGGGCAGGGAGCAGGAAGTGTCTGATCCTATCACCAGCTGTGATGTTAGTATTCCTTGTGAATTTGGACAAGCCATGCCTCAAAAGATTTCTTCGGGTGAAAGTTGGGGAGAATTTGGTGTGTCATTCCCAGCTGTACCTTTGAAAACACATCCTGTGCTCCTATACCCCAGAATCCCTCCACTCAAAAATCCTTTCTTCAAAACATGTTTTAGGAACTGTGGAGAAAAATGTCTACAAGGACTAGGAATAAAACCTACAACATCTGGTTTCAAATCCCCGTTTGCCGTGTCTCAGTTCAGTGTGGTGCTTCCTGGCCCCAGTCCAGAAACTCTCCTATCAGCTGGATTGCTCACTCTCTAAGCTTGTATTTTGGAGCATGCTGATTTGGAAACCAGACTATTTTTTTTTTTACAAATCGTCCCCCAGCCTACTGGCACAGCCAGAGATGTCCCAGATTTCTTATGTGCATCATTGTGTAGCAGCAGCTATCCAGAAATCCAGGAAGGTCGATTGCTGTGATGGCACAGAGCTGGTTTCTGTCACATGTGTGGCAAGTCTGGCACATCTGGTGCTGGAGCTAGGCAGATGAAAAGAAATCACTGTTGGACATGTTGAACCTCCACTTTTGACTGGGGTGGCAGCAGTAAGTATATGAGCAATTTAATCATGGCAGAGCATGTCATTGCATTTTCTTATGAGAGCACAAAGAAATGGGACTAGAAGTAATAAAAACACTGCAAACAAACTAAAATAAAAGAATTCAGTTCTATCATGTTATTTTTAGAGCAGCTGGTTTTATCAAGGTGAAGAGTTGTGTGCAGTAAACACTGACTGGCTGTGATGAATAGCTATTCAGTCAGAGATAGAGAAGTCTCACTTCACAGTAAGAAAGGAAAACCTAGGTCTTGTGCTAGAAGCAGTCACCATAGACTTGGTATCAGATATATGAGCTTTGCTATCTTCTACATTTAGCTTTCAGGGACAATTAAAGGTCACAAATGTAGCTTCTTGAGCAAAAGTTCCCTGACTAAGACCCCATCTGACAAAGACCCTGGATGACAACTCATGCTGGGCCTTGTTCCCTGAAAAGGCAAAACTGATTTTCAGTTATGGGTCAGCAGACTTTTTGCTTGAATGGGAATTAAGTCAATCAGATGCCAATACCTTTTCTCCCCCTCTTAATACATTTCAAAACTCATTTTGGCCCTGGGCTGTGTAATTCCAATGGCGGGCACATTGGCCTGCGCATGTTTAAAGCTGCTTTGGCCAGATGGAATCAAGCAAGGGTGGGAGAACTGAGTTGGAACAAATAGAAATTGTCCCAATCCTCAAATTTAATAATCTGCTTGGCTTGACAGGGTTTGGAGGCTAGAGAAATGCTTAGATGAATAAATGCTCTTTTGCATTTTCTCACTCTGGAAAGGCTTCTTGCAAATTTCTTGCCCCAGACGAGGCTACAGGATATATCCAAGCCTCTAATGGGAATGCTGCTCCCTTCACTGAGAAACAGTTTCAGGACCCCATCACAAAACTTTGTGCTGCTCAGTGCAAAAATGGTGTCCCTGTGCAGCCTCACGCTTGTAAATGATATGAAAAGAAAGTGGCTTTGAGCTTGGTTGTGCTATTTCCAACTTATACTGCATCCTCCTGAATGGGAAAATGACTCATTTTAGGATGCAACTATACCCCAGGGAAAGCTTCTTCTAAATGAGTTATGGGAAAGGATTTTGATGCAGCTGTCCATATTAACCTGAAAATTACTTGCTTAATTTCCTTTGCCTTTTGGGGATTAGGACATAGGGGCAGCTATTCTGCAACACAGGCAGCTTTTTCTTTCTCCTTTTGTTGCAAATAATGAGGATTTGGAGAGAAGGATGGGTCATGTTTGCAGGCTACAGAGCTGCCAGCCCTTCTGTGACACCTGTATGCAAGAGAGGGGAGCTGTCTTTTGCTTAACACACAGGCACTTGAATGTGTCTGGTTTGTTCCTGCAGAAGTCAGATTCACTGCTGCCCCGTCTGTATTGGAAAAATCTCCCTTTTCAATCTGTGTTTTTCTCATCTGCAGAACATATTTTAATTTGTTTGTTTATTTATGTATTTATTTGGTTCTATCAGAAAGACAAAAAAGAACAGTCGAATGAGAAATGCCTAGAAAAAATGAAGGCAAGCAAACAAAAGCTTAAAGTCTGTTTAGCTCTAATGGTTTCTCCTTTGCGCTGTAGGGTGTTCCTGAGAGTGAAAACTAAGCAGGCAGTTGTAGCTGAGGAAATTTCCAGAGAAGTGACATTTTCAGAAGCTTTGCAGATCTAGGACAACAAGGAACAAAGAAATAAAGTTGACCTCGTAGATGCATCAAACCTAGGCAGGATTCTGTGAGATTTCCAGGTAAAATCTCACATGGATCTAATGCAAAGTAAGAAAAAGGTCTCATGTTTGCTCTAGATAATTGTGTAGATCTGAGTAGGTTAATTATTTACTGCTGACCTCATCAATCTCAGGTCAAATTGGTGTTCTCCACTAATTGGGGGTAAGGTCTCCTTGGCAGAGATGGGATTGTAGACACATCTGAAATAAGACTTGGGTGTAGTACGAGCCATGTAGATCTTGTTTACACACCTGTCCCCTTGTAAATTCTGCATTTTTATTTTTATTGATGCTTTTACAGTTTGACAAATATTTTTCTATGAAGAGAAACATAATTAACTTAAGTCATTTATATTAATCAGAAGGGTGAAGACTCATGCAAAACAAGTAATTTTGCACTGAACAAGTAGGGTAACCTAATGAATATAGATGATGCTGATTTATGTGTTTACAGAAAAATAACACTGGGCTGGGGGTGTGGAGAAAGAAAACAGGCCAGGAAAATGCACTGTTGAACGATGTTCTATGATTTCTGTGGAGTCCTTGCTCGAGAAGTGTTTCAGATGTAAATGCAACTTTTCAGTGTGCTTACTGAGACTAAATTACTCAGAACAACAAAACAAGACATTATTAGATTCACTGTTTCTAAACGATGGGCTGACTGTTAGTCCCATAAATGAGCCACATTGTTAAGTGTTTCCACTCATTTATTTGACTGGGATTTGTAGGGCAAGGACATATTTCTACCAGGAAGAAGGTGTATATTACAAGCAAGCAAAAGTTAATGTGAGGCTTTTCTCCAGGATTTGCATAAATATTGGTGGAAAAAACCCCAGTGTTGAAATGTCAACCTCATGGAATTAGTGACGAAATAGCCATGAGATTCAAACATGACAGACTCACCTGTAATGCACTGGATAGTTGTACAACCAGATGCTACGTAGATGAAGGGGAATTATCCCTAATATTATTTGGTGCCCTAAAATGTGCAAATTGAAGGCATTGTAGGTGTGTATGTACTGAAAAGCATCTTGGTCTTTTAAGGGAGGGCTAAAGCCAGTACAACAAATGATTTACCTTCAAAGACTTACCTAGCTTAGTATATCAGACCTGGCACAACCACTTGAAACCTCAGGGCAAAGCTGAGTAAGACCTAATGTACCCCAGCAGTTGCACAATGGACTCTCTCATGTTTCTTCTTTCCTGAATGAAACAAGGGTAAATCCAGTCACAAGGCTCTTCTTAGATTCCCATCTCCAAGAGGAGTCATTACCTACAATATTCAATGCCCTTTTATCAGAACCTGTTGCAGCTCTGAACATGGCAGTCATACTCACAGCTTTGTATGCTCAGGTTGCCCAACACAACTAGATTTTGGAGTTATATTTTATTAATCTTTTAAACAATCAATAATGAAGAGGAACAATCTTTGTTGAAAAGCTCCTTTTATCCCAGAGGCTTTTGGAGAGGTTTGCAGACTGCCTGCAGGGAGCATGAGGCGGCTGTTTAACAGTGTGCAGCTTAACATGTGCTGGATAGCAAGTGAAAAATATCACTTGCTACTTCATCTTCAGCAGAAAATGTGGGGAGATGAAATATAATGATTCTGTAATGTTTCTGCAGGCATTTGTCCAAGACTGCAAACCACTGATACTGCTGTAGTGAAAGATGGGACTTGAATTTACTGAAAGTAAATTCAGCTTTTGCAAAAACAGCCCATTTGTAGCTTTAATGTGTGTTTCCTGTTCTTGCTGGCGTGTTTCTTCCAGCAAGAGGCATCTGGCAGCACTGAGGTGGGGATGTCCAAAGGTTTGATTTGAAAACAGAGCATATATTTCTACCTGTAGCAGTTATTAAGCATGGACACCAGGTACTACGGGAAAGGCTTCCATCTCCATCAACGAAATGCTGCGATCCAGACGGGATGTTTTCTAAGGATCAGGCCAAACAAAAATTAATCAGAAAAGCCCTAATATCTCTGTGATGTGGAAGGCTGGATTAGTGATCAGGTTGTGTTTTCTTTCTGGCTCTGCTTTTTGAAAAATTCTTCACAGTTCAGGCTCACAGTCCTTTTGGATTACAAGTTGTTTTGCTCCCAAAACTAGGGATCCATGCCAGTGGTTAATTTCCAATACCATTTGCTTTAATGCTGCAGTTCAGGCTCTTCTGTAAATACTTGCTAAGGACTGTCCATTTTTATTTCAGTCTCAAAAGCTGCTGAACAATTTATTCAAAGAATTTTAATGAATAATATAATCAAAATACCACCCACAGGCAGAGAGCAGGCCTGGAAATCTTAATTGGAAAGCTTCTTAAAACTATAAATGACTGAAAGACCCCATGGCTTGCTGGGATCTGAGCTACCAGAATATCTTTCACTGTCCCAAGCCTATTATTTTTACTGGTTAATCTTTATAGGGAGTTGTAAGAGACAATCCTCTCTGTCTGCTAAAATCTCTCATATCCCTTGTGTTGAAGATGGAACACACCTTGACATAATGAGAAAAACTAGCATACCACAAGGAGTAAACCCTGGCAACTTGGACTATTAAATTACTACATGAGCCACAGTCAATGTAAGCCCCTTTCTGCACCATTGCAGGGTGTCTTTATGGAGGTTTTATTCAGGTCCAAGCAGATCTTTTCAATTAGCACCTGTGGAAACCTTCTGAATCTAGACAAAGCCTGAACTAGTGTTCTGGTACGAGTCATACCACATCAGGCACGTTATTGTTGTTGCTATTATTAGTACTAAATCAGTTCGCCGCAGATTGATCGACGGTTTGGAGTGTTTATTATCTATGGGAATCTTGATACAACAGATGCTTGGAACAGAAATGGATGAAAGCTGCCCAACAATATATTCAATGCTTTGTGATTTATGCACATTTTCAGAAATCCCAGAGAATTGCTGTTCTTTGTTTCACTGTTTACCATCTTCAGACAAAGAATATAAGAGCCAATCAAAATAGTCCCAGCTGAATGTTGTCAGAATAGCAATTGGTTTTTCCACAATGTTTAGCTTTGTGGTCCTCTCTTTCTGCCTTTCAGTGAACACGTCAGTGGCGCTGAGCTGCAGATAAGTGGTGTTGTCTGGGAGAAGCTCGAACGATGCCGGCTCCCCGGCAGCCTCCTACGTGCAGCTGAGGTGGCACAGTTTGCAGTGTGCTCTGTTTTCCTACACAGAAGTGGGAGTACGACTGATTAGTGGGAAGTAAAAAAAAACCCCAACTCCAGGTTTGTTTGGCAGAAAAAGTTTTGATTTGATAATTACTCCTGTGGAGACACAGCTGCATTGGGTGAATTCAGTTTAATTTCTCTTTAGACATTGCCACCTATTTCGGTTCCTCCTTCCTCCTTACAATATGTATTTGGCCATGGCTTTACCTGTTCTGTCCTTGAGTTTCTCTGCAGCTGAGCTGTTCTCTGTATCTCCCTGACTCCTGGTGTTTCCTGTCCTCCTCATTATAGATGAGAAGAGCTAAAAGTGATAATCAGAGTACAGCAGAGCTTTTCAATTCCAAAGTGCTTTGCCTACATTCACATTGCAGATGACAGGTGACAGTTTTTATTTTCTAACCTGAGGAAAAACTGCCTGCCTGTGCTGAAAGGAACATTCCAGCCATTGCTTGAGGGTGGAGTGCTATGCCAGGGGCCATGTTGTGCGTGGGAGAAATGGACTTATTTCTGTAGACATGCTGCTTCATACTTTAACCCAACTAAACAGTCAGATACGATCCCAGAAGACACATGAAAGCCTTGGCTGCTAGGAAAACTTCAGGGCTGTAAACAACCTTTTTGTTGACTTTCTTTTGCACATAGTACATAGTTTGGTCTATTATAGAAGAGACTTGTGAAATAAGGGCCATTCCTGAAGATCTGTGATCATAAACTCTGCTGGAAATGTGTCTATCTTGGTAGATGGGCTATCTCAGTCGCATTTCTACTTAGAAAAAAGGTGGCAAATATTAGCAAAAAAGATTTGTCTTGGGGCAATGGTACCACTTATACTGGCTTCATATGTCTTTTAGAATACATGTGGCAAAAAAGTGCAAACAATTTCACCATCATTATTTTAGCTGACTTTGTTCTTACTAAGACTTTACACTTGCTGTCATATTTCAGCAGTAGATTTCACGTCATTGTGCAAATATGAGCAAATGATGCCATAATATCAGTTTACAGATAAAATGTGACACTAAACAAGGGAAATGGTAAAATCAAGGTTAACTTTAAACTGGAGTTCAGATATTTTGTTATACATCCTTGTTTCCCTAAAAAGTGCCATTATTTTCTCTCTCTTTCCTCCCTGAATCTTCACTTCCTATCTTGTATTCCTGTACACTGTTCTGATGAACTATTGAGCAGCTAACACATTACTTCCCTGAGGGATTTCACTCAAGTGGTTAAATTGTTCCTATGTTTCAAAGTTTATAGAGATAGAGCATTTTGAAGCTTTTTCTGGAAAGAGAGAGTTATTCCTGAAGTTATTTCTGGATATAGGGGCATGCCAAAATGACCCTCACTTCGAAGACACTTCTGAATTCAAATGTTACTATAGTTATAATGCACTAGAATAAAAAGACAGCTGGATCTCTGGTCAGGAAATCCAAAACTTTGATGTTTGGCTACAATGTCTGCATTTGGCGTCCCTTTCTAGCTGGTTTAAGTGTTGAGGATCCTGCTGTTACACAGTGGTTGTCCACAGAATATGTGCCAGTAACTCTTCTTTTTTTCAGGGCTGTTGTTTAATATTCAGAAAAACTAAGAAATACAATGACTATTTCCAGAGAGTTACTTTCCCGTGAAATAATTGCTGTAGCTGGCACAGTGGTCCCTGGCATTGCTGGAAGGCTCTGTGTGATTTGGACCAAGACAAGAGCCATCAGTGTCACTCAGAAGATCATGTGTAAGGACCTGCAACAAAACTAGGGAAAAAGCTGGAGAAGCTTTTTCCCTTATTTATTTATTTATTTTTATTAGGAAGCTGACTGCTAAAATGGTCTCTTTGTGAGCAAACGGAAAACACACAGGTTTTGATGCTTTTGGTTGTAAGGGTCTTGTGACTACTATGAAGTAAGCACAATTTTTGTGGTTATCAGATGTCCTTATTTATTTGTTTCTTATATGCTGTTTTAAAACTATACCTGCATCTAGCACTTCACTTAAAAAGTGAGTTTTAACACTGCACAATGGCAAAACAAAAGCAACAAAATTCTTGTCATTCCTGTCAGATGCCCTTGGGCAGCTGTAAACTGGAAATGGGTTGCTGGTGGGTGAGGGGCTTTTGCCACCAATGAAGACAGGCTCATCCAGGACTGAATGGGCAATGCATTCATATTCCCATACCATCACTCAGATATTCTCAGACAATTAGGCAGGGAAAATGAATTTAAAATTGAATGCTTTTTGGTACAGCTTCTTGAAATTACTTTTATTAATCAACATTGATTTTTAAAATAGTTTTTACATAATAGTGTCATAATTTTTCCTGTTAAAGAGAGTAGCAGGGAATTTGGCAAAGGCTTGGGAACTAATGAATCTGATTTTGTATTCCACATGTCATGGCCCAGAAGCCAGGCTGTGACAGATTTCTTTATTGAACCTTCAGTCAGGCTCTTTGTGAGAATCATTTTGTAAATGAGGGTTTGTAAGCCGTGACCATGGAAAAGGTTCATTGTCCATAACAGCGGATGGTTCATGGGACTGATTAATAATAGTGAACAAAGACTTTCACCTTGAAGGTCACCAATTCAGGTTTAGCCCAGTCTCGCAGTGACAGCAACCTCTTTGCTTCTTGGAACTGTAAGGGATGAGAATGATAGACAGAAACCCAGGTGGCAAACTTCTCCATGAAATTATACGCTGGGGACAAGAGGGAGAGCTCTCACATCTCTAGGGACATCTAGTACAAGGATTTAACTTGTCTCTTGGTCTCCCCAGAGACCAATTTTGTTGGAAGGCTCTGCAACACCTGTAGGAGAAGCCTCTCTCATTATGTGGTCTCCTTGACTAGCCTAAATGGACTAATTAGCCTGACTAGGTCAAGTAATTACTGTCTCAAACATGTGTCTTAGTGACAAGTTTGCTGCGAAGACTGACGAACATTTGGGTGACTCTAATAAGTGCTTCTGCCATGCTGTATGTACTGTGGCATATGAAGCTGTGTGCACAGAGAGTCCATGAGCTTTTATCACTTCCTTGGCATGGGTACTTCCTATTTCCCTCTGTTGTTGTGTCTCTTTCTGGTTTTGGAATCCATCTGTAAGACTGCCAGGAGAGACACTGTTTCCTGTAATCATACAAAGCTTGGATCATTGAAGAGAGCTGAACCTCTTACTGCCTCTGCTTGCTATTAAAAAAGTAACGTGTTGTGCTGTGGATAAGGAGGAGATAATTTCACTGATATTGCTTGTGCTGATTCTATTTTATTGAAAGATTTCAGGGACTACGTTATGACTCCCAAGAAGATGTGACTGCAACAAACATGTTCCAACTCTGGTTTCATATGAATATACAGAATCTGTGAAGATTTGTTTGTGAAATGAGAGATTTGCTCTGAAGAAATAAAAATATTCCATCTTTAAAGTGATTTAACCATACCTCCTGGGCTGACTGGTCATTCAAGAATGCATTGAAGTATAGGAGAAATAACTACATGCTCATATTCTGTCTTGAATTAGTGATGTGGCCAGATGTCAGGTGAGGGGAAGACCAGATAAAGATCACACAATGAAGTGGATATGTAGGAACGGGGAGAAAAGTGTGATAAGGCAGCTTATTGCTGATTAAGCACTAGCTAATCATGCCGTAAATCAGAAAATCAAAAACAGACTTCTGGATGATTGGGTCAATTCACTAATTCTTATTTGCAGCCAAGGGGAAGTGGGCAAGGATGACTGGTGTGCCTTCCTAATACCCCTTTCCAAGTAACGTGGGAAAAAAAAGGTGCCAACAGAATATGAATGTGAAATAAAGTATGAAGTATGGTGTAGTTGTGACTCCTAGGACAACAGAGTTGAGAAGCTCTGCATAGAAATGAATGTAGTTAGCATACACTTGTCTACCATGAAACAGGTTTGCAGTTAAGCTTAGGCACTATCTGGGTCCATGACTGGAGATGAACTTACCTTGGCCACATATGTAGTCGCTGTCTGAGTCAGGAAGAGAAGTGTTATCTTAATAAGAGTGGAATAAATCCTTTATTTGAAAGGGTCATGGCTCTTGGGTTAGTGTTGAAGGCCCAAGCACCAGACACTAAGATCGCACCTCCAGAGAAATCAATGTGTCTATGCAGGCAAAATGGAATTTTACTTTGCAAAAATTATTCCTCACAATGATATTTTCTTATGCTTCCCAAATGCTCTTTACTGTGTACCTTTAAAGTAAATTTAGCTTCTAAACATGCTCTACCCTTGTAAGCATCAACTTAGGTTTGCCCTTGCCCTACTTATCTATGTCATTATGAAATTTAGGACATGAGTGGCAAAATGTGAATTTAACACGTCTGCACAACTCACAATTGGAATGAACTGACAATGCCTAATTATTCACTAGAAAATAAATGGATAACTGTGAATAACAGATACATCTGAGAGTCTTCATAAATACAGAAATTGCGACATTCATTGTTGTGAAGTGTTTACTTGGCTCTCCTTCTGTGTCTACAACACCAAACCAACAATAGTAGGGCCCTAACAGACTTTCTCATGAGATATCCAGAGTTTCCTTTTTCAAATCTGTCTAGAAAATACCAGAACAACAGCTTTTCTTGTGACATTTTAGTATTTCCAGCCTCAGTTTGATTGCAGGAGACCAAAACCATCAGAAAAAACCAAAAGCAAATAGGCAGGATTCCTTAAAAGACATCTTTCTCAAACAGAAGTCACTGGTAGCCAGTGATTCCTTTATCAAATTCAGTCTGCGCCTGTGTCCTGGTTTGCAGAAGATCATGCTGAACAGTTGTAACAATACCTTAGGGATCCTGCCAATTTTAAAGCCTCCAATGAAACATCAGGTGAACATCTAAGGGTGAATTGGAATCAGTACTGACATTTCTCCTGAATCATTTCTTCTGTATGGCTGGAAACAAGTAAAATGTATGCTGTATCCTGCAGCAGCCCTGTGAGAAACCTTTATTTAAAGAGACCCATGGACACCCAGCATTGTGCTGTCAAAACTGAACCTGACCCTGTGTAGCCTAGCTGTCAACTTGGTCTATAGACCTTCTCTTCCCTTCTCAGTTAGTGAATACTGTGTGAAGACTCTCAGCTCAGGCTCTCTGGAGTGGCTTTCAGACTTGTTGGCTGTAAAGTTTTAAAGCAGCTAAAAAAGTTTTATAGTAGTGTTCCAGTACATAAAGGTATCCTATAGGAAAGTTGGAGAGGGACTTTTTACAAGGGTGTGGAGTAATAGGACAAGGGATAATGGTTTTAAACTGAATGAAGGTAGGTTTAGATTAGATATTAAGAAGAAATTCTTCACTTGGGGGGTGGTGTGTCATTGGAGCATTCTGCCTAGAGAGGCTATGGATGCCTAGTCCCTGGAAGTGTTCACGGCCAGGTTGGAAGGGGCTTTGAGTAACCTCGTCTAGTGAAAGGTGCCCCTGCCCATGGCAAGGGGGTTGGAACTACATGATCTTTAAGGTCTATTCCAATCAAAACCATTTTGTGATTCTAAGAAAAGAAAACATCCCTGAAATCCTGATTTTGGTTTACAGTCATAAATCTTAAAAGTTGTGGGGATATTTGTTATTTTTAGCTCTGGTTATTGAGCATTTTGTGTACTACAGTGGTCATGTTTTCACATGTCTCAGCAACTACAAAAGCTAAAGAGACTAGAAGAACAACAACAACAAGAAAGATCCCCCTGCCACATCTGAGCTCCAGGAGCTGGAGCATTAAGTAAAACACTGGTTTTATGAGAACTGGATGTGCTAGCTTTAGCTGGGATGGAGCTGATTTTCTTCATAGTAGCTTGTATGGGACTGTGTTTTAAATTGGTGCTGGAAACAGTGCTGGGAACATAGGCATGTTTTTGTTATCCCTGAGCTGATCTTACACACAGCCAAGGTCTTTTCTGCCTCTCACTCCACCCCATCAGCAAGGAGGCTGGAGGCACACAAGGAGCTGGGAGGAAGCACAGCTAGAATAGCTGACCCCAGCTGAACAAGGGGATGTTCAACACCATATGGTGTCATGGTCTGTTTATAAAGCGAGGGGCTAGAAGGAAGGTGGGGGTGGGATGGGGACGTTTGAAGTAATAGCATTTGTCTTCCCAAGTTACCATTATGTGTGATGAAACCTTGTTTTCCTGGCAATGGCTGAATGCCTGCATACCCACGGGAAGTAGTGAGGGAATTTCTTGTTTTGCTTTGTTTGAGTGTATGGTTTTTGCTTTACCTCTTAAACTGTCCTTATCTAAATCCATGAGTTTTCTCACTTTTATTCTTCCAATTCTCTCATCCCACTGCAGGAAAGTGAGAGAGTGACTTCTTGGTGCTTAATTGCTGGTCGGGGTTTAACCATGATAATAGCAAAACTCATTCTGTTCTTTTCTGGAGTCTGGCCTCATATAATGTTTGCTTCTCTGTTTCCAGTATGCACTTGTCAAAACATTTCATTCTTCCTTTCCAATCTATGTGGTGACTGCAGATGATCCCAGCTCCTCCCTGCCCCCCTGTCTTGTTTTGACTTGAAAAACATAACTCTTCTAGGTAACAGATGCTTCTCTGCCTAAAGATGCCATCTATAATGGGGAAATAATCTCCTGACATGGAAAGGGAACATTAGCCTGGGCTTTGACATGTCAGACCTGAGAAGAGAGTGGAAGTGTTCTGGCAGCGACCTCAGGCAGAGCCGGGCTGGCAGGGTTGTCATGGCAATCAGCTTGTTTATCACATCAAGGTCCCCATAATCAAACGGCAGAAGATGTAATTCACAGAGCATTGAAAGTAAAATATACATATCAGTATGTACTTACTTGCAAGGAAAGTGGGCAAAGAGATCGAACTGTCTCAGCATTTTAATCATAGGTGGAAAGACTGAATCTCCTTTTGGTTTAAATGAAAGAAGTGACAGATTTTTCAGCAACTTTAATGTCAAGAGGTGATACCGATCAAAATACAAATATTATTGTGGCATCAGCACACACAGAGATGTATTTAGATGCACAAACTGAACTCATACTAAGTTCATATGAAAAATTACACCATGTTGATTAATGATAGCTTTTTTATTCCTCCTATTTTCATTGAAGGAAATGGTCAGGCAATAAGAATGTAGTGTAAGTTTAGATCTTGGATTGAGCAGAGTGAAATAACCCATAAACACTGTGAAAGCTTATTGCATAAGACAGTGCTTGCATAAAAAATATAGATCACCTTGTGGGAGGATCCAATTTTAAGAATAAGAAATTGGAACTATGGGATAATAAGAGATGAATGCTTAAAATTTTTTAAATTCTTGTTATTGATATAAGGACAACTCTGTCCTATGCAAGCTCCCATACAAATGTATGTGTTTGCAAGGGGTAGCAGTATTAGCCACTTGGTTTAATTTGGAAGAAAAGCAATAGATTTGATTGAAAGAAACAGGCAATGTGAGGCACCAGTTTGTAGGAGATGCCTGCCATAAATGCTAACTTGCTTAACCTGACTTTGAGGGTCAGGCCACACATTATTGGAAAAATCATTCCTCTTGGATTCACCAAAAGTTTCTGCACTTCAGCTGTGACTCCAGATTCAGTAGGTGCAAATGAGCAAAACACAAATATTACATAGCCAAGTGTGGGAGCTCTTGGGCAAGGAAATTCAAGCAGACACCCTTCCCCTTCCGACTGACACTGGGATCCCAGGTCTCTGTATATTCTCTGCCTCCCCATGCAAATGAACTTTATTCAGCTTATGGGCTGGGTGTTTGCACACATTGCTGCTTTAGTTTGCTCTGGAAAGCTTCAGAAACAGAGGCATGAGAGAAACTGAAAGCTTACAGTCAGGTGCTGCTTTGGCACTCTCTTCTTATGGGAAGACAGACAGGTCTGAAGGAGTTAACAATACACATAGCTAACTAAGTCTAAAACATGCACCAAAGTATAATGTTATAATTGAGTAAATTACATGCTTCAAAAGATCCCTGCTTGCATATTTGGCGAGTGCTGGCTATGCATCTACTCACACCGTACTGTGTATATTTGAATGACTGGAACAATTCCTGAGGTTAATTACTAAACTAACCAAAGGCCTTGACTCATTTGGAGCTGATGGAGAGCGCTGCACTTATTGCCCAAATTTATCAAGCAAACACAATTATACTGTTCATGACATGTGGTTTGACTAATAGCACAGATAGATTGGACTAAAACACCCTTTCTTGGCATGTGTCTTTCAGCCTCAGAAATTGTCATGTGCCATAAGATAGGAGGTGATGCAGGAGGAAAAGCAATGCCCACACACTGGATATCCTCCCTGACACTTTGATTTTAAATTACATTATATAACTGGAAACTACACAAATAAATGACACTATCTTCCTGAAAAATGCAGATAGTTCTTGCTAATTAGTTTTCTGTTTGTAGGGTACAGTCTAGTTGGCTGTGACATGTGGATGAATGAGCAAGATGAATACGTGCCATTGGGGTCTGAGATGATGTCTGAACCAGCTACCTGTGAACTTCCACCAGAATTTTCAGTGGGAACAAGAGTTGAGAATAGCTGGGGATGAATGGCTCCCAACCACCTGAGAAGCCTGATGCAAACTGCTAATCTAACATCTGGTTGTCAGCCTTTACTAAGACTGGCAGATACACAGGCAGTGTAACTGCAAGTCAATGAGCCATTGCCACGTGAATCAAAAGATGCCCTCACCAGCTCGCCTCTGCAAGCCAGTGTTGGTACTTTGTTCCCTTGCCTTTCACTGCATGTTTCTCCACCCTGTAGAATTGTCCTTGTTCAGGAGGTTTCTCCAGTAGGGACTTTCTTTCCCAAAAATGAATGTCTTTTTACGTATGCATTCTGCCAGGTGCACACAGAATCACAAATTTGTAAACAGATATGAAGGCAGGGCAATGAATCTATCATTTCCAAGGTTAGCTATCTTATAATCTGAAAGTCTTTTCTACTTCTAAGGTAATAATTGTATCCTTAAAAAAACGTGATGATGATCCTAATTCAGCACTAACTTAGGTGTGCAGTTATGGACATCCCTACTTAATAAACCCCTCAAATATATGATTAAACCCTACTAAAGCCAACTTTTAAGAGTTTAGTTGATGTGGCACTTAATTTGTTACTGTTTTAATAGTCCCTCTACAAATCCTATCTAAATATGAGATAATGAAACAGAAAGTGTCATCCATAGCACCAGAATGAAGACCTTTATTATCAGAGGTAGTCCTGAGCTCTATCTACTTTTAGAATAGTTTTCAATTTTTGGTTAATCAAGTCTGCATCCTGCCTGCCCTGTGGGTGAACTGTCTGTAGCCCCTTTGACATTGAATTTTGCAGCCTCCTGTACCATTTTGGCTGTGAAGAAGGGACTGGCAGTAGAAGTACAGAATCAGCTTTTAGACATTCCATTGATGCTGTACATGCCCCTGACAGCAACTGGGGCACTCAGTGCCAGCTGGGAGGATGCACAGGTGGGGATCTAACCCACAAGGAGGAATGTGGCTTGTGCAGTGTTCACCAACCTCCCCTGCTCTTCCCTAGTTACTGTGAGATGCCTGTCCTGCCCTCCACATCCCCGTTCTAGTTCTCTGTTACTGCATTTGTGATGTCCTTGTGCTTGGGCTTTACTTTTCGTAAGAAAGGTTGAATGGGACAGTTCAGCTGTCAAGATCTTGCCAAGTTTATCTGTTTTCAAGCAGGCAAATGGGAAACCTGATTACAGAGCTAATGTAGGAAGACTTGAATTAAGAATTATAGACTCATAGAATAGTTTGGGTTGGAAGCAATCTTAAAGATCATGTAATGATTTAGAGTAATATGTTCCTTAAAGAAAACAAAAGGAACCACATTTGAAGCCTGGACAGGATTTGTGATGATCCTTTTATAGTTTGAATGTGGGTGTTGCTTCATGTAGCAAGATCTGGCAAAAAAGCCTGCCCTGAATTATGTATAATTTCTGTATCTTCTAAATTTAACAATCAGAAGCAAAATGCAATTTTACATTTTTTTAAAAAAGAAGAAAAGGCAGGGGTGCGGTGTGGGGAGAGGAAGTGTTGAAGGCACTTCTTTGGTCTATCACAGGATTATTTTAATGTGTTTTTGAGATCACACAAATGCTCTGCCAAACTTCCTCTGGTTATAGATATTACTCACCCTTTTTTTGTGAGTGAATGTGAATGAAAGTTCAGTTATTTGCTGAAGTGAAAAGCATTTTGCTCTCTTTAAGTAGAAGCCAAATTGCAGTGTGTGCCAAGAAGAAAGTAAGATGAATGAAGCTCTTGCACCATACTAGTAAGAAGTCAATGCCATCTTTGAGGACAGTTATCTAGACGCATACAGCTTATGCCATAGGCACCAGTAGTGTTACAAAGCCAAAAAGTTTAAAATCAGACAGATAGACAGTAATTAAAAGAAGTGTTTCCCTTGGAGGACTACAGAGACACCGGTCTGCAGCAACAGGTGGTAGAAGCAGAGCTTGACAAGGATCTCTGCGCTTAAAGAAGTGCATCTCAGTGACAACCAATACTACTCACAGTGTGCTAACCCTAAATGGTCCTCTCCCTGGACAAGGTCAGGTAGTCAGTGCAAGACACATGCAGGCAGAGAGGACACTGCTACTGAGCCTCACTTTGTTATCTACTGGTTCCTGGTTTGGAAAAAGAGCTGCATTTTGCTGCTGATTGTCATTGCTGGGTTTGACCAGCATGCAGGAATAACTCATGCCCTTGTGTGACACTGGTGAGACTTGAGATCACTGGTCCCTTCAGTAAAGTCCTTCATGTCTTCACTGGCTGCTGATTACCACTGATCCAGGGAGCTGTGCTTGCTTCCCAAACTTGGTACATGTTTCCTGACTCTAACTCCCATAAATTATTCTCCCTGAGTCTGAGCTATTCCCAAGGATCCTATGAAGACTTAGGAATTCTATGGCTGAAATACCCGGATGATTCAAAATTTCTATGACTTACAATGCTAATTAGATCCCTTTTCGTATTATGACTGATTCTCTAATTGTGGGATGTCCTGCTACGCTTTTCAACAGGATTTCTGTCTCATTCAGTGAACATGATTAGTCCTGCTCTGGGGGTCCCTTTTGCTATATTTCCAGTCCTTAGACAGCCTCTGAGCTTGTTAGTCTGACTACAAGTCTTGTGCCAGAGTGCAGGTTAGGGAGAAATTTGGATGTGTCTCAACCCCTTCTTATGCCCTGATTTCCCTAGTAAGGAAACCCTGGCACACAACAAAGAAGGAAACCACTGTATTCTCCAGTCTGGATACTGCAGATAAGGGAAAGAACAGCTTACGTGACCTTCGTCTTTCACTGCTGTGGACTTTGAGAGGAAATGTTCACAGCAAATTCATTAGGGACCTGGAAAAGACAGTGGATGGTGCTGTCATGGTTGAATCAGTGTGATGCTGCCTGGAAAAATGGATTCTGCCTGTTCCACAGCCACAGGGTTTGTGTGTGATACTGAGCAGAGAGATTCTAAATTTTTGTGTTCTATATCCTGCCCATGCACAATGTAAGCTGTGGAGTGTGTCTGTAAAACAGAGGAGAGAAATCAGCAACTGAACTCAAAGCAATTAAAGTACCACAAAATCTAGCATCTCCCGCCAAGTCAGGACTTTCAAATGAAACACCCAGCACTGCTGGACATTTCAGATGTAATATCTCACTGTCTCAGTTCCCCATCTCCATGGGAAGTAGCAATATCACATCATGTCTCAAGATTTGTTGTGTATATCAATTAATTAGTTTTTGCAAACCACTCAAACACTGTGATGATGAATGCTTTAAAGAACTTATGATTAATGTTGTCTTCAGATTAAGTTTTCACAGTGTACATAAATAAGGTCTGGGGCTGTACACAGACAAATTAAGATAAAACAAATTGCTGAACAGCTGCTTCTGGGGGGAGCAGATCTATTGTACACTCCAGGTGGTGGGGGTGCTTGAAGATAGTGTATGTGGGCATGAAATTAAAGACGATAATGCATGCTTTGCCCACACAGGACTGAAGCAAGCTTGCACAGACCTATTTTCATTGTTATCTTTGATTTTGCAACTTTTCAACCTTTTTCAGTCCACGTGATAATTTTTAATGTACTAAATGTACCAAGACAAAAACACAATTCAAAGAGGTAATTTATTTGTGTTGGGTATGCAAAGCACATTTAAAAGAGAAAGCAACCCTCTTACAAATATCTGTAGCAAATGCTGAAAATCACATGGCTGGTAGTGACAGGCTAGTGCAGCCTTGTCATGAACGCTATGGAGGCCATGGTACCCCTTGAGGAGTACCAATATAATATTCTTTCCTGGGTCATATTGTGTGGCATCCCTATCCAAAATTTTGTGTCCAGCCTTGGGTACCTATGGGAGTATCTCGGTACACTGTATTCCTGGGCAATGAACCACCACTGAGCCATCCGCTGACTTGTCAAGGAAGGACCAGAGAAGAGAGAACTGAGAGGGGATTTTATCAATGCGTACAAATATGTTAAGGGTGGGTGTCAAGAGAATGAGACTAGACTCTTTTCAGTAGTGTTCAATGAGAGGTACAGGGGCAAGAGGCACAAACTGAATGACAGGAAGTTCTATCTGAATATAAGGAGAAACTTCTTTACCTTGAAGATGACAGAGCACTGGAACAGCCTGCTCAGAAAGGTTGTGTAGTCTTCTTTTTTGGAGATATTCAAAACCTGTCTGGATGCAATTCCTTGCAACCTGTTCTACATGAACCTGTTTTAGCACAGGGGTTGAACTAGATGATCTCCAGAGGTATCTTCCAATCCCAACCACTCTGTGATTCTGTGATTCTGTGGCTGACAATCCATATTCCCCTCCATTTTTTTCTGCTTTAGAATTTGGGGGCTGAAATGGTACCTTGGCTTTCTCCCTACTGTTGAGAGTTTAATTTAATTTAGTGTGAGTATGAATTGTGGTTGTCAGCAGCATTAAAACACTAGACCATGCTTTCTGACTCGGCTTGAATGTCTCAGGAAACCTAGGGTGAGTGTTTCCCAGGCACAAAAGTCACAGTCACCCTAGAGCTGGCACCAGCCCTGCATCCCTGAAGTTTCATCAATGTAGGGGGGACAGCAGATGGGGAACGCTGCTCCTGGGGACAAGACAAGTGAGCTGGTGCTGCTGGCAGAAAGTCCCAGGAAAGTAACTCAGAATAGCTCAAGCTTTTTCTGAAGCGTGATCTGGGCTAGTGATGAATTAGCACACAGGATCCAGTGAATTTCTAGCCCTGAGGCTTAGTGTTCATCCCCAAGGCTGAATGAGGAGGCTAGGTTGCAATCCAACTGAAGCTTAGGTGTCTTCTGCCTTCACTTGCTTCACTTGGGTGAATGAAAAATATGCGGTCACATCATCTGGTGGTGTTCTAGTTGCAGAGAGCCTCTACAGGATACCAAACTGAGCATCTCACTTGCCAGGGGCTTCAGGCATTTTTTCTGCATGAATGCTTCTGCTATAGCTCTTCCCGGGAGACCAGACCCAGAATTAGCAATGGTGGGTTTCTGCCTCTCATCCTTTTCCCTGCCATATGCACCATCTCGCTCTACAAGGTCGAGCACCCCTTTGCATAAACCAGTACTTCGTTGTGGAGGGAATCCAACCTATGCTAAATTACAGGTGGGCCAATCAGAGCTTGCCAGGTCATTTTAAAAACAAACAATCTCATCTAATTTTCTGCATGTATGTTTTTTCCTGCATATTCTTTAGCTTTGCCTTGGCATTTCTATAGCAGCAGGAGACTATTATCTTGTCAACAATGGTCTATTGCATTGACATTATCTCTTAATTACACAATTACTTTGTTATGTACTGTAGTACGAGCAATAAAACATTTGAAGTACTTCAAGCAAATATAGTTTTAAAGGTTTAAAAGAAAAAAGGCATAACCCAACTCTGATTAAAACTATCTTCTAAGTGTAAGTACTTTTTTGTTCTCTTAATAGATTAAGGAAGTAATTGCACAATTAGTGTTAGAAAAGTGTAGATGAAATTATGTTTCTTGTTGGAATTGGTAAAATGGTGCTCCTTTTCTTATACTGATAGACAAGTTGAGAGAATGGGGCTGCTTTACTCATATCACTCCTGGTCATATCACCGTGGGACCCTTCTGAAAAGAACTGGGTCCAACCCAGCTCACACCTTGTTGCTGGAGGCATCCTGGCAATGATCTGCATCTGCTAGCTGTGCTGTTAGGGAACTGCTGGCCTTACTCCAGTCCTGGCTACCTGTGGGTTCACCTCTGAGCACCAGGTACAAGTCTGTGCTAATGCCACTGGGTTTTCAGTTCAGAGAAGCTAACCTGGGATACCATACCAGCACAGCTGTTGCCTGAAGGTGTGCTGGAAATGCAACTCAAAGCCAAGTACTCTCTAACACATTCCCATACCTGTCAGGTTATCCCTTACAGGCAGCTGTGTCATATCCCACACTTGCTCCCAAATAAGTCAACAATACTCTGTCATTCACAGCAAATGTGGGAATTTGTAACCTAGATAAAACTGGTGTATTTGTCAAGCATTTTATTTTAGAAACAAATCTCCTTAACCTCTTAAAAGTCCAACATTGCTGACTTCTATACTTTATACTTTTTTCTACAACCCTTGCTTTGCCTTCTGACAAAATCAATACCCTAAAAATAAATAAATAACCATACTGTGCAAGCATCTAAATTGAAAAGCAGCAGTTGTCAGAGCCATGCATCTTTTATCTGGATTTAGTTACCCAGATAGAGCAAAGCTTGGCAAGACCCCTCAGGCAAAGCAGTCAACAAACTTTCTCACTTAAGAAAGCCATCGGTCCTTTCCCCATTACACAGGTATAAAATAGCAGTAACATTGGAATGCTCCTAGTCACATCTCCCACAGCTCCTCTCAGCCTGTCTCCTGGGACAATAGAGGAAGATTGTGGCTGTTGGAGTTGTGTCAGCACAAAGGAAGAGGCAAGTCCCCAAGGTTGGTGGAGGGGAAGGGCTGGGATGAAGTTGGAGGAGCAGGCTGCAGGTGCAAACACCTCTAACAGTTTCATTGAGGTCCTTGCATTGTGTCAGCCCCTATCTGAGAGGAAATGCATTTACAAAGGAGGGTCCTGTTTCCATGGTGGGTGGTGTTTTTTTTTTTTTTTTTTTTTTTTTTTTTTTTTTTTTTTTTTTTTATTTTTATTTTTATTTTTTTTTTTAATTTTTTTTTTTATTTTGGGAAAAACCATACAGGGAGGATTCGGGGATGATAACTTGAGCAGAACAGCTTTTTTTTTTTTTTTCTTTCTTCTTTAATCTGTAGCATTCTTAGTGTTGCCAGTAAAGAGATACACAAATATGCAAATGAAAGATACTTCCAGGTGTTTGGCACTCCCATCACCAGAAAATTTTAACTGGAACCCTATTATGTGAATAGCCATTTCTAGTAATCAAAAAAAGGTTTCATAATGTTGCGTTATTGGGAGACAGATGAAAGAGGATGAAATGTCAGTCTGTTATACTTCAGGGAATAAAAATCAGCAGCTCTAAAATACAATCTGAATGCAGATATCACGGTGATGACCAGTGAATAAGGCAGTGAACTGAGCATACAGGTTTTTACACCATTTGCTTCCTTGGGTTTCTCATCGAGTTTGCACACACAGTTTAGCTAAAATTCAATGGCTGTTTTGCACTGAAATATTTATCAGAGCTAAAGAAAAGTCTAAGCTGCAATGAAATCTCAATGGAGATCTCAGCTCCCCGTGATGAGTTGGAGGTGGGTTTGGGCCCATTCAGGCTTTGCAGAAGTGTGAATATTTTCAGAAAGAATTTTGAAAGCAGAAAATACTAACACTTTTGGGAAAAGGAATCTTGTGCAGAGAACCAGCAGGGAATGAGTGACAAAACCAAGACGGGAATGCTTTTCTTTGCACAGAAATAGATGTTTCCTAGTAGCCCCTGGGTAATGGGTCAGAAATTGAATTGAGATTTGTTTGTCCTTCTAACATGTTCATGTCTGTGTGGCTGTGTATTGCATGCACTAACTGCTCTGGCAACCCTGGTCTCAGATTCTTAAAATGTTTTTGCAATAGGATTTTTGTTTTCTGCCTTTGGCCTGATGAAACTACAATGCCAGAGAAGTTCAAAGGCAGCAGATGATGAACCCTGGCTCTTTTTTTTTTTTCCACCACATGTATGCAAATATCAGCTGTCAGCTAGAGATTATAGAAAATAATTCCTTCTGAATGATAGGAATAAACATTTTTCAAACATCTGTATGAAGAAGAAAAACAGAAAATGATGACAGTCAGAAAGACGGGCGGGGCAAGGAAAGCATAAACAATTAGCATGGCTGGGTAGACCAGAAAAGAAAGGTGAATGCTTTGAGAGCTGTGTTGCCACAAGTACTGTATGCTATAAACAAATGTGCTTGTTTTCCTCTTCTTCTTTTTGGCACTGCTTCTCAGATAGGTCCTGCCCTCCTGTCCCAGATCTGAAGCTCAATGGAAAATGATTTTTAAGTATCTTCTAAGACATCTTATTTTTCAAGCCTTGGATTCAATTTGTTTCCAAATGTGTTTCATAAAATTTGATATTTCATGGTTAAAAATGTTTATTCAACTGTAAAGACCAATACTTTATTTTTTCAAAAAGACTATCTCATATGAATGTAGATTTAGGTAGTTGAGGGTTTTTTTTATATTGAAAGTAAAATATGAAATGTTTTGACACATTTAAAGTTAATTAGCTTTTTATTCTAGCTAAAAAGCATGATAAAAACAGTTTTCTTCAGCAAAATTCCTGACCTATTCTGTTATTGCATTCTGCCTTTTCTGCACATGTGCTGTTTTCCAACAACAAACAGCTCTGTAGGATCATGGGAGAACTTTGGTCTTTTCTCTGCCCTATTCCTCCTGGCTAGGAGCTACTCCACAATATATAATAAGCATTTATTTTTTACTTTCTTTCTTCCTTCTTCATTCTTGCAGGATACCTACCTCACTGTGCTCCCACTCTTTTGAGTCTTTCTGCTTTGTCTGCATTTCTCCAAATGAATCATTTTTTTTGCATCTGTTTTTGTGAAAAGGAAAAAACAAAGCAAAACAAATGAGCTCTGTGAAATGTCAAGGAGGCTGTTAAACAACAGCCTTGAGAACGGCGCCTTAATTACATCACTAATGGGAGTTTTTATCTAATTGAAAAGCAACGAAGCAGATCATTTTTTGTTATAGTTTCCATTAAACACTGACTGAGAAGTGGAGAAATGAAGAGAAACCACAAAACAAATATTTATGAGGGCTTGGGGGGTCTTGTTGCCTTGAGAGAGGGATATGCCTCCTTGGAGACACAGCTGCCCACCATACTTGCCTTGGAAGCATCAATGCTGCCTACAGAACCCAGTGGGAGGTTTAAGCAGCCATGGAGAAGAGGTGGTGGGCAGTCACTAAGTATGCATCAAAGCTGTCTCCTCACAGGGCGATGTAATACCTGCTGCGGTGGAGAGAACTGTAAGCCTCAAATTTCTGGGGTTTGAAGAGCCAGTTCTAATAAAATTTTTATTTCTTAACACCACCTGTCTGTAAGTAGCTGACGTGAGCAGTTGCAGCATAAACTTTATTTTTTGAGAAACTTTAATTAATCTTGGACCATAGACTGAAGTGCACATAAAAAGGTAGACTGTACTTGGAATGCCTAAGGGCTGCAGTATCAGTCTTGCTGCCCACGTGAAGATTTGCACACATACATGTCTGACAAGCACTGCAGTTACTGATGCACTGGAGATGCTGTCTCTCTTTGACTCTGTTTCAAGATACATGTACAAGCAACCAGCATTTCTTATTTCTCCTGTGAGAGTGCATAAGCATGGGAAAATTGATCTGTACTTGTCCAGTAAGCCCTGCCCTCCCATCTCAAGAAAATCATGACAGATTCAATTAATTCTTCAGCAACCAGTAAGCTGACAATAAAACTAGTGGCTGGTTGGAAACTAGCCTGGAGCAATGGCATCATACAGCCAGAATTTAATAATATGGCACTTTGGGAGAGAGGGTGAGATGGGATTCTCAATTCACTGCTCCTTTTGGAAAGAAGCATAATATTCTGGGGACTCTCTTGGGCTACAGGGATGGAAAACCAGGGACCTTTCTGGTCAGATAGGTTAATACCATTGTGATATTAAGATTTAGCACTCTAGTCTGGAAAAGGATATGGGACTTTACCCATAGCTCTTCTCTTCCCCTAATAGGTGTGCAAATCACCACATTTGGTCCAAGGATGATAGGGATTCAGGGCCAGGGCTTAAGACTTAACTGTGTTTGCTTCTATCTGATCAATTAAAAGAAAAGCTGTATGGTTTTCCTGTAATTTCTGTTTGAAAGTAGATATCACATCAAATTGGTATGGAGGCTTAGAGCTTATCTGCACCTAATATTTATGAATGTTTGTGGTGCATGAGTAAAACAAATGGTATCCTAAATTGTACTGGGAGAATATGAAGGATCAATTCAGCAAACAAAACAGGCCCTGATCTTGTTAGCTATACAAACACACACAAAAAAACATTTAGAGAATAATAAATACCTCTCATTTCAGCAGCCTCTGAAGCTCCCCCTAGGAACTGTGTACCCAGACAGAGACTCCACCAGGCACCTCTTTGGCTATGTGTAGTAACTGCAGTTGTGCATACAGAGTCTTTCCTAGCAGCATGTCCTGCAGGTGCTGCACAATTAACCCTAATCAGGTATAATCACAAATTGAGTAATTGAGTAGCAATTGAGTAGCAAATGCTGCTCAATTGTCCAAGTAAAAGAGAAGAGACTACTGAGTGAACTGGCTGGGGAACAGAGCTTGGCAGAGTGCAACTCCCAGTGTAGACAGCTGATAATATTCTTTTTCATGGAGAAGTGCCAAGGGTCCCTTAGTGATGATACATAGATAAGAAAACCTCAGAATTTGTGTCTCATCTGAAATACCTCTATACCAACAGTGAACAGCAGTCTGTAATGATACACTGGGGTGATGGTTTGATATAGACTCTGCTAGAAACACATTATTTATTTCTTCACCTGCACCCCTTCACATGCCAGGGTGTTTATTTTCCTTAGAAATATTCTCACCTCTGTCAGTAGAACAGGTTAAGCAGAATTTTGCAATAACTGATAAAACCAAATAGGCAAATTAATTTTATTAAAAAAAGATAAATTCCTGATTAGGATGAAAGTCTCAGCACTGACAGTCTCCTCAGGGAAATTCTGCCCAATTACCTTTTGATATCCCTAGCATTTTCTAGTAGCAGAAATCCTGCAGAGTTTATGAAACAGAAGCTGCTGTGCCAGCTTCATCCTCACAGCCTGGCTTCATGGCAGCTGCCAGATGTGCTGCCAGGGGTCTGCAGCTCCCAAAGCTCTTAGGTACCACAGCTGTGCCTTGTATCTTATTGCTGCACCGCAGAGGTCTCCTGATATTGGACAGTGACCTAGGACTGGGATCCAGTGATGGTTTTCAGACAGCTGCCTTGAGCTGAACATTATTAGATGGGGTGATTTTGGGGCAACATTTCTGGTGGTTCTGAGGTTATAGCTCTGACCATCAGAAAAAAGCTGCACTGGGAACACGGACATGACAGAGTGGTGGCACATCAGGATCTGCTGCTGGAGAACACACCTCTGTGGCAGCAGATTAGCCTCCTTTCACAAATGATGATGGGGACATGATGGCCTCTGGATGCTGAAGTCTTGGCTCAGACTTTCAGAGGCTCTTGACTCTTGTCATTGAAATAGGGAATCTTATTGAGATGTACTGTTTTGAGGGTTTGTAGCTTTAGTCCCTTCCTTCATTTTCTTTTTTCTTTTCATTACTAGTCAGATAAAACACTGCAGATGAAAAGAATAGTGGAGGTGTTGAAGCAAATTATTTTTTTTCTTAATTATGACGTGAGGAAAATTACACATTTCACTTTAAATGAAAAGTACTATTTGAGGAACAGATAATGTCCTGGAGATGTTTTCTAAAATTGAATTTCTATTCTTTCCTTCAAAAGATGTCTCCAGGAATTTGCTCTATTTCTGTCCAACTTTGCCGAGGATAAACACAAATATTCCCCCTGTAAAGAGTGAAGAGAAAAGTAAGCCTTTTCAGATCACTCTCCATGATTCTGCTGCCTCTCTGCATCACCTTTGATGTTCTCCCACCTCTGCTGTGCTGGTGATGCTGCCCTCATCACTCACTAATTACAACTCCGTACCTCCACGCTTTTACTCCTCTCCCTGTGAATGGGCATTGTTGCTTTCTCACCTCTATGAGAGCACTGCTCTGAGTTACCATCATGTGCAGGGTCTGACTGTGCATGGGAAGAGTTCCCTGAAGGAGGCTTCTATCATAGTCCATCATTCTCTTCTTTGAAATTTCTTTGCCCTGATTTCAAGGAAAGTAAATTATGGGGGAAGGAGGAACCCTGCTTATCAGCCCGAGGTTGTGTCCTCCCTGATTCTTCAGGCACCGCCATGGGCTCTCTTGCACCTGCCCATCGGCACAGTGGTCTTCTTGGGGGCTTCTGTCCTCAGTGTTGGTCCCCAATATTATTTTTAATGGGCTGCTTGGGCTGAAAACAATTTGGATCCCGTGTAGAAGTGTCTCCAATAGCCTCTCAAGCTGAAAGGCTGAGCCTACAGAGGTGCTCACAGCAGAAACACTGTTAGAAAGGAACTGGCAAGAGACTCTTGGAGCTAATATTAATAATAATGTTACAGAACTAAAGCAGACGAGATAGAAGTCATTAGGAATTAAGAGAGTTATTAAAGTAGAGTAGAAAGATATTTCAGAGAACCTGGATAGATTAGTGGGGGAATGCTGGTGAAAAAAAGATATCTATACAAACAGGCTTATGATTAAAAGCTGAATTAGTAAACATAGTTAAGAGGATTAAAAAGAAAAAAAAGCGAAATAGTTGAGGTAGGAACAGTGCACTGGCTTTGAGCAGGTTATTGTTTACCAGCCTGCAACTTGTGCTCTGCAGAGAGAGAAGGCAGAAGAGCTGGTTTGGAGTAGCAGCAACAGAGTGGGGACTGCAGGTGCTGGGCACCTCCTGAGGATATCTACCACAGGCACACTTATTGGTGAGACCGTGACTGAAGAACAGGGCAACCTCCTCATGCCGGGGTGACCCTTCAGGTTTTGCAAGTGGAATTCCCTCCCTCTAGGACCTGTTAATATCCTCCCTGCTGGAAGTTGAATCTCTGTGAGTGGTATTTCAGCAGACACCAGGGACTGTATTTTCAAACCCAAGTGTTTGCAGTTATTGCCATGCTTTCTTCCAGATAAATTTTTCGGCACTTATGGTACTTGAGCATGTAATGATGCTTGCTACTCCACCTTGTAGCAAGGAAGAGATTACTGGCACATTTTGAAGAAAAGTGCATTGCAGGAGAAACTGGGGGCAAAACTCATGACAATGTAGTCAGTATGAAACTTGGCTTCAATTATCGAGCAGTTTCCTTGCTCCTTTCCTTACTTACCTCTACTAGAATTGTGCTGCTGGCATAACTAAGTGGACTTCAACAGTCCTTCAGAGCATCTAGGTCCCACTTCTCTAGAAGCACTTATGCTCTTTTTATGCCCTTTAATGCTCTTTTTCATGTGAAAGGGAGGTGATTTCCAAGTGGAGATCAGTTTGCCAAAAGCATTGCCTTGACTGAAAACCTTGGACCCTGCAGTTTTGAATTGTTCAGGACTTCCTAAGAAAACCAGAGGTTTCAGCAAGCAGTGTTTTGAGACCCACTTGCAGTAGGTTATCCAAGACCTAGCAGCTCTCTCATGGTGTCTGGGTTTTACTTTTAATGTTTTAAACAGCTGGTAGCTGTGAACAAAGGCCGTCCTCAAATTCAGCCCTAAATTTCTTGGTTTTATATGTCTGGTGTGTTTTCTGTCTTAAGGAATTACTAATTTTGCACACAGCTACATGAGGTTCTTACTCATGTGATTTACTACAGCTCAGTTATCCCCACAGGCACTGCAATCACTGAGGGCTGGAGCTTTGCTGATACTCTATGGCCTGTCCTAGGAATAGGAGGCACTTGGCTAAGGATGCACAGGGATCTGTGTGTAAAGGCAGCTGGCAATGGAAAACGTTTTGAGGCCACCTGCAATGACTCAAAAATAATGTTCTTTATTTCCAAGTGAAAATAAAGCTCTGTGAATACTTCATAATACTTCATAATCCATCATAACAACTATGTAGGAATATTTCTTTTCAGATTGGAAATGCTTATAGAGGTATTTTCCTTTTTCTGCTAGAGCCTATTTCCTGTTCTGTTGAGATGGTCCCACCTGCCTCTCAGAGTTCTTCCTGGTGAAAGAGACCCTTAGTTGTAGCTAATGTTTTCATTAAATGTTTTAACTTTGCAGAAACACTGCACTTCAATAAAAATGCTTAATCAAAAATACTCTGGACAGTTCTATAAATGCAAACCTTTTCATTAACATTACAGAAAAAGTATTTTCCTCATTGCTACTTACATTCTCAAGTTGTTGTTATGCCAGCAGTGAGCATTCTCCTCCTGTTGTCTGGCACTGAAGCCCAGATCCACCAGGGTATAAATCATGAAACCTGTGTTAGCTTCAGTGATGGGCTGCAAGAAAACAATTGTCCCCTGAGTCAGCCAGACCCAGAGGAGAGTCTGTCCCAGTGATTTGAATTTCTTATTGCTGATCACTGTCCTGCATTGCTCCTCTGTCCTATTATTTCTTCCTTCTCCTGTGCCTCCTCTCAAGAAGCAGCAGGTAATAGAGAACAGGAATTTTTTTACTCCTTCAGTAAGCATGATTGAGACTTCAATTTCTTGCCTGGCTTGTTGATCCAATGGAGCTAAGCTCATATCCTTCATAATTTAAGGTGACATGACAAGGCTCTCTGGGGACTATCCCTGCACACTACATGAATGAACAGTCCTATAAATGGTCAAATAGTTTTTCGCTACTTTATCTTCTCTGTTTTGTTGCTCAGCTCTTGGAAAACAGAGGATTACTCTGTTTCAGCCCATAGCATATTGAGTTTGAAGAACTCTTTTGTCAACTGTTCTTTTAAATTATTGTTATCTAGTTATAATACAAGATCTTTCTCATCAAGAGATGTCTGTGCACTCCTCCACTCTGGAGGGTGTTGCTATTCCCATTTATACTTGGGGACACTGACTTGAAGAGAAGTTATTAGTGTGGGTTTTGTGGTGCCGGGCACTGCCAGAGTTTTAATATATGGAGCACACAGATATCTCCTCCCAGCATAGCCAGTAATAATGCTCTTTGGAGAATGCAACATATTTTCCTATGACTGCAAGTCATATGACAGAGAGACAGTGTCACAGCAGTGAACTCCTGGACTAAGAATCAACATGGAAAAGATTGACAGGGTCATTGACTGATTTTCCCTCTAATTATGCCATGCAGAAACACTGAACAAGTCTGTTTGAAGATGTCTTTTCCCTTCTGCACTCCAGATCCACTCTTTCCCTTGCTTTTTTTCTCAAGTATTTTCTCTCTAAGTGCTCTGTGGTGCTCCCTCACCCATTTGCACACACCTGCCAGGGCTGTCTTTGAAACAGGAGATTAAGGTGCAATTAAGCACGCAGACAACATGATGAGCATGCTGTTACCTCCAGAATCCTGAAAATCACTATTGTCTCATATTTTCATATACTCCTCACTTCCTGCTTGGAGTGCCCAACCTGCAGAGACATTTTGGAAAAGGGGATCAACACCTTTGTGTATCTGCTGACCAGTGAGTCAGAGCTAAAACTGGGATGCTGTAAGTGGAGCTGGAGCCACCAGTGCTACTCTCTGCAGGTGGACAAGTCAGCCTGGATGAAGTGTTACAAAGACATTCCCTCCAACCCAGAGCCAAAATAAAAAGAAAGTTCAAAAATAAATAAAAAAACCAAAACCACAAGGAATTTGGGAATTTGAATAAATTTAGTTTTCCCTTTATTTTATTTTTACATTCTGAGCTTTCACTAGGACAACACATGGAAAAGATCACAATAGACTATCCTGACCAAGAGGACAAGTGCATGAAGTTTTTGCAGACAAGAAGTGTCCATGTTTCAGGAGGCCATGACCTACAGGACCCTCAAAACTGTTACTCTGCTCTAATGGGAATTCTCACAGAAACAGGACACTCAGCTGCTGAATGCAAAACAATTTTGTACCTACTAATCTACTTTTTTGTTACTGAAATTCCTTCTGCCCCAGACAATTAGTATTTGGCCATTCCTTCCACTTTTTTTGTGATTTTGCTGTCTCTTTCTTGTAGTAGCACACCTGTGCTGTGATACTTTTCCATAAACCATCACAGACAGCAATAAGTCCAGCATCATCCTTTCCTGTAGTGAGCTTCTTGCATTTATAAGAAAGTGGAAATTTAGAAGAAATTACTTGAGGGCTGGTGATATCTGAAAGGTCCTGAACAGGGCAAGAACATCTAGAAAGACTCAGCCTGTATTAACATCAGCTGCATCAGTCCCCTTTTGCATTGCTTGTTCTGTGATAGAAATTCACACCCAAGGAGAAAGACGTCTTTCAAATACTGCACTGATTTCCTGTAGTGACCTATGTGTGCTCTCCATTGTCTTGAGTCTATTGTGTTTTACCTTCATTTCCCTCCAATCTAATCGCACTCATTCCTCTTCTTAGCTGAAACCTCTCTCTGTCATTGTGTCAGAAGATTCCTTCTGCCTCTTTTGGTCTTCAGCATACCTGTCCCCTTGCTCATTAGAGCAGCAGTCACAACAGGATTTGCTCCCACTCCTTGGCTTCCCCCTGTAACTTTGCTACCTCTCTCTGTGCCTTGCAGTCGAGCCTGCAGTGTGTGTCTTTGGTTGCTCTGTCTGGTGTGGCACAGCTCAGCTCCTGCTGCCTTTCCTGGGCACCCTTTGAAGATGCTCTACAATGGTTCTAGCTGGGAATGTGCAAATGCTTTCAATAAACATAAGAATAAAACACTTTCGAGTTTTGTTTCCAGAAGAGCAGAGAGAAGTGAAAACCCAGGAGAGTTCTTCAGTAAATCTCAGAGTTTATTTTTGTGAATGAGTGGAGGGTCAGATCAACCTCTCAGTTTTCAGTGGACAAAACATAAACAACCACCCTAGCTGTAAAGGTCATAAAGGGTCAGAGGAACATGCCGTCCTTCTCATCATCCCTCTAAATTCTTCAGAAATCTCTCTATCGGATTTTATTGCTATTTTTTGTGGCAAATCGAGGTCACTCTGCTGGATGTTTTATAACATGCACAAGTATGAATGCAGGCTTATGCTGCCTGCCAACCTTTGTGCCCAGTGGTGGTACAAGACCTGCTGCTGGTGCAACCTCCCACATGTGCGAGTTCCTTCTCAGGGTGGTTAATAAACACCCACTTCTTCCAGAAGTGAAGGATCATGATCTCAGCCTCAGCACCCCACTGCTGCATTGTCGCTGTAACAATAGTGCTACTGTAACTAGAAGGAGGTGATGTTTTCCAGGGATTCATTGAGCAAGAAAGGCTCTGAAGTGTGTAAGATCTGAAGAGAGTAGCAAATGACCATTAAGCATAAAGACACTCTCTTTTGGGGAGAGTGGGAGAGAAGAATAATATGATCTAATAAAAGATATTACATTTTGTCCCTACACACCTTGCCTCTCCAACACAAAATTAAAATAGAACAATTACTTTGGTCAAGATAGAGGTTTAACAACTGTTGAATTATTTCCAGTTGGACAACAGGCATTTGGAAGCCGTGGAAACAAGGGAAGGGAGTTGGGAATAGTTGTTTACCCAATCCTGTTGCTGCTGAAATCGATTAGCTTTCTTCTCCTTGCACCACCATGGCACAGTACTTGCTGACACATTTAAATGTGTAGGCATGACTGCTTGAGCCAGGGGTTACTCAAATATTAGTGTGTTTAATTGCATGCACAGCTGCAGTGTTAAATATTCAGGCAAACAATTCCTGCAGCTTTTGCCTTCTTTCAAAGATTGACCCAGTGAACCCCTGTGGGCTGCGTGAACTGCAGTGACAGCCTTGCCAGCTGGGCATCGTATCTGCTTTAAAGGCCAAGCTGTCACGCCTCACACGCCCAATCTGCAATTCAAGTAGCCCCCTGTTCACATCCCCCAGCCTGCGCCTGAGACATTCCTCCACAGCCTTGTAGTTTTGCTCCCTCTTCACCATGTTGCCTGCTTGAGAGGCTGAGACCTGGCATGGGCAGAATGTGTTGGGTCAGTCTCTGTGCTTGTCCCATCCTACAACGTTATCCCAGGGAGGGTGTGACCCCGTCTATCACTTACTACATATGGGCTGGATAAAGAAAAAAGTGGTGGCTCAGCCTGTTTTTAGCTTAGGAAGAATCTGTGTCTTGTGATTAAGGAAATAACTAGAGGCTGAGGCTTCCTGACCTCTGGCTCTGCCTCTGACACAAATGTCCCGGCAGCCTTGGGCAAGTCATCTCACCACCATGGGAGTCTGGCCCCATGGTGTTTTCCTCCATCCTGTTGCCTGTATCATCTCTTTGCATCAATGTGCCTGTGTACACCTGCAGGCCACTACTAGGATGCCTGAACAATTAAAACCAGCAAGTTTTCTGGCACTAGGGTTGTGATGGATACACCTTCCATATTTTTCACTGTCACTGAAAAAAAGTGAAATGTGTCACAAAAGAAAATAAAAACCAACAATGGAAAACTCGGCCTGAGTTTGTCAGTTGTTAAAGTAAAGAATTATCCTCATGCAGCACAGTGCTGGCCCTACACATCTGCAACAACAGAACAAAGAGATTCCACTTCTGAGAAGAGTTTTTGTCATTAAACCTTTCCTGGGTTTTGGGTGTGTAGTTCCAAGATGAGAATGCCTTCCCCTTGCTCACCACTCTGTCCCTGGTCAGACCATCATAATCTATAGGGAAGCTTGAAGAGGATAGAGGGATTTGCTCTGGGTTGTTTTCTTTTTTTTCTTTTTTTTTTCTTTTTTTTTTTTTTTTTTGTGTCTGAGGTTTGGAATCTGCTGTGTTTCTTTACTGTTGAAGATAAAAAGATCTACTCATGTGTTAGTGTTAAGTCTGTTTTCATCCCACACCTCCTTCCAGATCTCCTCTCATTCTTTTTAAAGACAGCTTGACTGCGGGTGTGAAATACAGCGTGGGGAGTCCATACATTACTTCCCCTGAACTAAATCAAGATTTTTTTTTATTTCCCAGTCATTTTGTCTGAGCTATTCACACAGCCTTTCCTAGATGCAGGCCTGGGCTGTTTGGTGGGAGATCCAGAACCCAACTGAGCTGTCAGTCCTCACTTTCCTTCTCAGGGCAGCTGCTTTTGTGCAGCCCTTGTCAATGTATACGCAGCTGCAAACCAAACCAGGTTTGTGCTGAATGAAAAGCGCAGCCATTACAACGCTCCTTTTCCATTCCTCCACCCGATCCTCCAAGGAGAGCTTCAGCTATCAATTATTTGAGAAATTGGAGCCATCTGTGGGGCACAGGGAACTTTATCTTTGCATGCTGCGCATAGCAATGATATGAACCGGGAGTCCCATAGGAAAAACACTATTATTATTTAAAGAGCTATTGGCTGTCATTGCTCTGCCCTCTGCAGAGGTCTCTGCAGCTTTCTGATTGCTTGGCTGTTTGGCTTTACACTGATTTATTGTACTTACATAAATAGGATGAATAATGTGTTTTTCAAATGGTAATTCAGCACCCAATTGTAAACTCCCTCTTTGTTCTACGTGAGCCCTTGGGTGTTATTTTCTTTACCATATCTGTTGTGGATTTCTTGTTTCTTTTGGCTTAAAGGGTGTCTCCAGTATGTTCAGGAAGCTTTGCTTGCACAGCAGTGGCTTCTCATTGCTGTGCAAAGGATTGTGGTTTCATATTCGATTTGAATTACTGAACTGTTCTGTATATGTGGCAGCAGAGCTACAGCCTCACCAGGACCCCTCACTGGCAGGGGCTGAGAGACTCCACCTAGAATCACCACATCCAGTTTTGTGCCCCCCTGCACAAGACATCAGCAAAATGGAACAAGACACTCTGGGTGGATGACTATCAAGGTGATCAGGAAGCTGGAGCACCAAATGTGAGAGAAAAGGCTGAGAGATTCGATTTGTTCAGCCTGGAAAAAAGAAGGCAAAAGGGGATTTTGCTGGTTTTTTTCACCTGGTTAGGAAAGGACATA
This sequence comes from Xenops minutus, assembly GCA_035221455.1. Taxonomy (NCBI): domain Eukaryota; kingdom Metazoa; phylum Chordata; class Aves; order Passeriformes; family Furnariidae; genus Xenops; species Xenops minutus. Next base: position 28,647,801 of record JAWWEE010000105.1, read on the forward strand.
AGGAAAATGGAGACAAGCCCTTCTCAGAAATGCGTTATAAGAACGGGAAGCAAAAGATAAAAGCTGCAGCAAGAAAAACTATTCAGAAAAAAAAAAGGCCCCAGGAAGATGGTGTAACACCAAAACAGGGTCCAGAGAGCTGGTGGATCTCCACCACTGGAGACATCAAAAATTCAAGTAGACAAGGCCCTGAACATCCTGCTCTAGCTTTGAAGTTGTCCTGCTGAGAGCAGGGCTTGGAGCAGTACTTTGCAACTTGAAATTCTGCAATCCTGCCTTCAGTGCTTGTCTCCCAGGAAAGCACTGGCGAGAGAAGGGAAACCTCTGCCAGCTCTTTTTTTCATGGCTACCTGCAATAAAATACAGCTGGGAAAGGAGATCTTGACAGGAGGGGGAATGTAATCCTCTCTCCCTATTAATGTTGCCTGATGTAACTGTGTTTTCCACTTGGCGAGAAATTTTTCAATAGGGAAAAATTCAAATTGCACTGCACTTTGCAGTTTCATAAGGCACATGCAAATGGCCTGACTGCCTGTGCAGCCTCTGCTGTGTTGGACTGAGCAAGACTCAAGTAGGCTGTGGGAAAAGAGCAACAGGTAAAACAAACTTGCTGTGAGGAAGTTCTCACAGGTTTGAGTTCAGGGGAGAGGAGGGGATTTATCAAGTAAATCTCTGTCTTGTGCTGTCTCTGTGTTTGTGGCTTTATTTATTAAATTGAGCCATTAGGAGAACCAAAATGCTCCCCAGAGTCATTGAGGATGAAAACACTTTCCCTTATGTCCTAGGTACTTCTAACCACTAGAAGCAATTTCCTGTCTCTCGGAGGCCTTTGCTATACACAGCATGTAAGTGATGGCCTAGGATGGCTCTCCGATGTCATCCTAAATCTCTGCTTTGTCGCACATGATGAGTTAGAATAAATGCAATAAACTGCTGTGTGTCAGTAATGGAAAAAGCAATGAAGCAAGGTCCAAAACAAGAACCAGCCACTTTGCAAATAATAAGTCCACAGCTGATAGCCAGCAGTGATCAGAAAGCCATGGCAGTCTGCGTGGTCAGCCTGTCCCCTCATGTGAAAAAGGTTGCAGGCTTTTGTCCAGTCCCTTGCCAGAGGCATGTGTGGGGTATAGAAAGGCTACAATCAGTGTGCCTGGAGGCAGATTTGGCAGCCTCTGTTTCGTACCTTTTGATACTTCATAAGAATTTGGATGAAAACCTATTGTTGAATGTAACCTGGCGGATCTCGGCTCTGGCATAAGACTGGTACAAGTATAGTAAATAAACTTGCTCATTTTTCCTTACTGCATTACAAGCAGGGTTAGTAGGAGTATTTCAGAATCACAGAATCATGGAGTTGGAAGGGACCCACAAGGATCATTAAGTCCAACCCTTAAGTCATTCAGTGTCAATGAGATTTGCCTTCATTTTACCCTCAGTCAAAACTGGCATGAAAATCTTTTCCCTTAGAAGACGATTCCCTGCTTCTTCATTCTGTCAGAACCTCAAGCCGAACTGAGAGTGGATGCTGATCTGTCCATGCCTATGGCTTGTAATAAGCTCCTCCAAAAAGTCAAGCTGTTAATCTCAAAAAGCCAGTTTGTTTTAGGATGCTGACTAAAGTGCTGATTACCTCCCTAAGAAATGGAGGAAACACAGATAAGGTAAAGAGAAAGACTGAGAAGAGTCTTTTCAGGGCACCACAGGCAGTAGAGAGTTAAGAAATCATTCAATTTGCTGAGAGTGCTTTGGATGAGAAAGAAGGTTTTTGATCAGCTAAGGAGTGTGAGAGTGTCACCTGTGGTAATGACAGCATTTGTCTGTTCCTGTGCCTGGCTCCTACACTGACCAAAATCTTCAGACAAGGGCATATTTCCACAGCAGAAATTTTAAAATTCAGATAGACACCCTTTATCACCCTTTCCACAACTCACATTGACAGCTGGTCTCTTCTTATTATTACTTGTACAAGACAGACAAACAGCCCCATAGTAAGCCAGTATTTCTTTCAAAATATGCCTAGAGAATCCAGGTCTGACTTATTGCCTCCCTTGTGCTGCCAACACCTTGCAGGGCACCCCAGTCCCAGTTAAGAAACAGGAAGCTGTGACCATGTTTATTCACCAGTAACTGTATGGGATTTACTTTTTCCTTTCCCTATCCAGGCCCCACATTGAATCACATGTGCACACACACATCCATTGTGGGCAAGCTGAAAAACAAGCAAGCTACAGTGAGTATTTCATGTAATGCCTTTATAGGATTAAATATTTGAACAGTTCCATTAATCTTGCAGTTAGCTGCACTGAACTGCGTTACCCACACCAGCGACAGCTGGAGAAACAAGTGCCTGACCACACTTCTAACATGTTTACACTCCCTTCCCACTTTGCAGTTCCTGGTAATCTAATCTAGCAAACCTTTTTCAGAGCCAACATCCCCCACCGGAGACTGTTCTTTCCTCAACATCCTTTGCAAATTACTTCTTGAAAGAGATCCCTTCTTATTATTTCTCTTCATTTGCCTTCCAGTGGATAAGCAAGCAGCAACCAGGCTGCAATCTGGTAAACAAACTGTGCAGAGCATGAAAGAAAAAGAGAGGAAATGTAATCAAACAGTCCAGGAGGGTGGAGGGGATCCACCTCTTCACCTTCCTCTTTCCTCATGGCTACCTCCTTCCAAATGGGATGCAAATCATTGCAGATCATCATCTGAGATGTCAGCCACAGGCTCTGCCTTGAGAGCCATTTCTGATTCCACCCTACTTCTGCTCAGCTTCCCCACACATGAGGATGTGGTTGCACAGGCTCATCTGAGAGGTGCTGAGTGCTGGTGGGGGTTTTTGTGGGCTGAGGCTCTGGCTCAGATCCATTCAGCACACCTTGTCTATCCCTGACTCTTCTTCAGTGCCTGTCATGTTCAGGAAAGAGCACTGGATGTGAGAGGCAGTTCCAGTTCCCCAGCTATACTCTATCCTATCGCAGTGCAAAGGCAAAGTATCTCTACTAAAATGAATGATGTGTGAGTAGAGTAAAGTTGACACAGGTGGGAAGAAGAGAATCGGGCTTAAGGTTTATGTGCAAAGTATAATAATCTGGCAGTTTCTGCAGGCTGCATAATGAACCTACTCAATGTAAAACTCATGCAGTTTCTTGTGATTCTGGAACGCCTCCTCATTAAAATTGTGCACTCTCCTTTCTTTAAAAAGTGACATATAAGAATGTGCATATTGCATCATATTAAAAAGCACAGAAAAATCGCAAGCACCATCTCACTTTGCTAGGTACAGCAAACGCTGCTGGCATCCCTAATATGAAATTTTTTAATTTGATAGTTTACATTCCATTAGCATCCCTCATCTATCAAACCTGAAGTGCATAAATGTAGCACGGCATACAGTACTTTGCATTTGCAAAGATAGTGCTGTGAGGTGCATAAGAAAATATTTCTTGAGGCTCTGAAAAGCCATTTTCAACATGATCTCACCAAACTAAAAAGGAGATTGCAAGTGAATGGGCTGTACAGATATTATGAGAAACACATTACAGAGTTACATTCCCCAACCTCTCCACAAACATCTGTCTGTTTACCTACTGACCACACGATTACCTTATCTAATGGTCCATCCAGTCCGTTATTGTGTAGTTCCCAAAAACATCACTGACACTTTGATTAAAAGGCAAGGAATAAAATAGCTCCCACAAACACATTTTCCTGGAGGGAAGCTACTGCGTGATGTTTCAGACTGTGACCAACATATGATCAAATATTAACGTCCTTAGCTTGTTGAATCCTCTAATCAAAATTTTCAAATACTTAGAGATCCTTAAAGATCTCTGTTTTGGGATTGTGTAAAATAGACAATCGCATAATAGATAATGATTTTTCATCTGTGCTGAATATGCTCTGAAAATTATGCTCTTTTTAAAGAAGGGTGCCAAAGTCCTGCTGCCTGAAACCATCACATGTTTTGGAAAATGCCAGCTGCTCTTTTTGGAGAATATTAACAACTTTTTGGGATGAATGAAAAACGTTTCTTCTCCTTGCATCTGTGTGCAGAAGTGCATTGATTCAGAATACCATTGTGGGTAATTCAAAGGATTACATGTAAGGTTGGTAGTCCCCTGTATGTATTTGATTTTATACATAATAGGGGGCATTCTTCTGGCCTGTGTGACATGACAATAATATAAGCACAAGTTGCAGCTGAATGGAACTAAAGGAAGACAAGAACCATAACACAACTATTTGTCTGGACAGCATAGCACCGTCCAGAGGGACCCTGTTGCAGAAAGCCACTCAAGCAAGGTCAGACTTTAATAAAAGAGAGATACTCTGTGACAACTTGAGCTGCACAAGATAAAGTAAAAGTAATCACCCATGATTCAAGATAAAAAAACCGGTTTCCCTGAACTCCTAAGGGTTTCTTCCTCTACTCTGTGACAGCAAGCATTGCATCAAGAGTCACCTGTCATTAGACAATGCTTGGACCATTCCCTGAGTTAGCTACACAATAGTTTTTCTTTGAAGGGAGATTTCATCTGTAGTGCTATGGATAGCATGATGGTGCCTGACTTTTATATGTCCTCAGTAGTAAATGGAATTAATTTAACACTGTAATGGTAGGTGCAGTATTGGTAGGGATTGCTGCCTGACTACTACAAACCTTTTTTCTGTAGTCTAACCTGATATGAAGAGGTATTGCCTCAAATGCTCCCGTGATTTTGTTCCTGGCTCACAGGGGTGGTACCTGTGGAGGTGCACACCCTGTGATGGGGTTGTATGAGACAGGGATGCTTGGTAACAATTCAAATGATGAATACAAAGGGCTAACTCAGTCTTCCGGCCTCCTGACACATTAGAGGCTCAGACATCTCTCAGAGATATCAGGAATATTGGAGCTCCTGGGACTAACTGGGAAGCAGAAGCTTCTCCAAGCACTTGTAAAAGAGCCCAGCTCTAAGTCAAGTTTTTGGGATGCTCCAGGGGACAGGTCTTTCCGTAGTGCACTTCACTGCTCTTCATCACACAAAGCTTCAGGGATCAGCCTGTATCCAAGCCTGGTGTCTAAGGGATGAGCTGCAGAAAAAATTCTCTTTCAAGCATTCATAAGATTTGCAGCCAGGTGAGGAAACTGGGATTTGCACTTGCATTTTATGCTCTCCCTTGTCTTTTTAATTTGGTTGAAACAGAACATCACCCTGTATATGAGAATCCTACATGGATTTGAGGCAGGCAGTTAAGCCAAATACTTGCATTCATATACAGTCTGTGCATAAGAGTGGGGATTTCTTCACAGCCCCAGAACACCTTCTATGTCTTCATTCTTGTCAAGTGTAAACAAGCAAACAAAATGCACCAAGAAAAAAAAAAATCCACCAAGAGAAGCTTAGCCATTGTCATTAGCAGAAATTTGCAAGAAATGATGGAAAATGACAGCACACAAATCCCAGGTGGTGTTGTTTCAGGCAGTGCTACAGATGTGAGCCCAGAGAACAGATGTTTTGAGACCAGCTGTGAGGAACTGAAGTCAAACAAAATCAGTAGCACTGGGCTAATTTAGGGCAACCAAGTAGAGCTAAACACCTTGAACCATGAAACCTATAGCCCCTTCAAGCAGTCATCAGCAAACAACTACAGGTGTAAGAGACTGAATTCTCCACAACTCAATTTTATACCCTCACATCAAATGCACTCACAGGTCCCTAAAGGAAGCTTCTCATAAGATAGAGATGAGAGGACGTCTGTCAAGTCATGTGTTCAAAGTAAATTCATTCATGGTGGCATTCATTTCAGAGTAGTATTTCAGCCCTGTGTACAAGGGTGGACTTGAAATTTGTTTTGGGAAATCATTAAATACTTAGCTCACCATTTCTTCTGCACAAGATGGTAATCTTGGTATTGTTTGCTTATGGAGTAAAGTGCTGCCACCTCTCCCAGACCTCTCTCCTTCTAGTCTTCAACCCAAGAGGTTTCACATGTACCCTTCAGTTATGGCCAATATCACAGTTTGCTTGGATAGTGTCAACCTGTTTACATCTCTTGAGTGTTTGCATTTAGTGAAATACTTGCATCATATACTGTGTGACTGGTTGTAATGTATTCTGGCACTCAGATTTTATGCAATGTACCTGCTTGTACTTGCTTCTTTTCCTGCAGTCTTGTGACACTGATAGATTCAGCTTCATACAGGAAACCTCTTCTGGAGGAGGCAGATCCGAGAGTTAGGTGGCAGCTTCCACTCCCTTTTGTGTCTCATGTGCAGATTATCAGAGATAAATTGCCTTGATCATTTCCTTCAGGATGCCTTGAAAAGGGCACTGGAAACCTCTACCTTCTTTCACCTGTGGAAATTCAATATTGGAAAACACAGGTTTCATGACATAATGCACACTCCACAGCCTGGAGTGTGGCAGGCTGTAAATGGAGTCACCACAACACTTTTGTGTGAAGGGAAAGTGCATTTCTGAGAGAAGACAACTAGCACCTTTCAAGCCCAAATACCTGGTACAGAACTTAGTGCCTTTGCTGTTGTTACAGGTGATTTAACTCTTCTGAGTGGTCCCTGAGCCCAGGAATAGGTCAGCACCATTATGTCACATCTTTGAAACAAGACACCCATCTGAGGCTGCAGAGCCAAATCAGAGCTGCAAGCATTGTAGCCCTGTGATACTCCCCGGCAGGCTTTTCCCATGAAGAGCATAAGAATGGTGTCAGCCCATGTCCCTCCTGAGAGGTGATAGCAGACAGTGTGAGATCTTGCTCCTTGTTCAGAACACATGGTGGTTCCCACCCATGTGCTTTAGGTCCTGCAGGCTGGTGTTGGAGTCCCACAACTTTGCTGATCACTGTTCCCAGGAAAATCAACCTTTGTATTTCACCCAAACAGGTGAGCTGATAGCAGGCCTATGAATAGGATTTCTGTGAAGGGAAGAAAGTAAATAATCAGAAAATTATATTTATTCAATAGTTTGCTGAAGCATTCACACTGTGAACCAGAACAGACTTGATCTCAACTATGCCAAAATGAGGTTCAGTTTCAGTGCACACAGGGAGCCTTAGGAACAGAATCCAGAACACTGAGCCTTTTTTACCATTCATTTATACTGGTTTTAAACTATATTTACTCTGTAGAGCTCTTGCAGCCCAGTGGAATGGAGAATGAGTCTCAGTACATTAGATATTTACAGATGTAAAGCCGTTTGATGTTAGATAATACGTAGTAAGAACTGTAATACTGACCAGTAATATCATCCTAGAGACAGACTGCAACTCCTAAGAGTTGTTCCTTTCTATTTTTTAGTAACCTTAAACTAGCATTTCTTTTCTAAAGAAGAGCATCAAGGGCTTTTTCCTGAAGACAAGCATATTACACAAATGTGATAAATTTCAATTTAGAACATCTCAACAGATCTGAATAGAGACAGATGTGACCTGCATGGAGGTAGGCACGCAGAGGAACACTTGCTTCAGGCAGAATCCTGGGCAACACAGGATAACTCAGGGTGAAGAAAAGAAAAAGAGGAGAAAATGAAATACAGGTGAAGGCAGGACCCAGAATATAGCAGAGAGAGAAGACAGTGATCAGTGGTCCCAGCAATGCTCTGCGTATTGACATCTCTGGGATAGGAAAAATTTATAGGGTCTCGGAAATGGAATTTTAGTCTTTTTTTCTACCATCCTTTAGAGGGTAAGGTTCAGCTTCCTTAATATCAGCCATTTAAAAATTAGTCTAAGGTCATCATCTGGGGTTGTGCAGACAGTGAAGAGCAAACAATCTAGTACAGGATCGATGAGTTTACTTCTTGAAGTGCTTTTTTCTGTCTCAGTCAGATTATTTAGGTAGTTGTCTAACTTTTAAATGGCTACAGTTAAGCAAGGTGATTCCCAACCTCAACTGTGACTTCTTGCTGGATGTGTAGATAAATTTCTCCAAAGGAATTAGAATTTTAAGACACTCCACAAGGGGAAACATGGGTAAAACAGAGAAGCCAACTCAAGAAGTGGGATTAGACTGGCTTCAGACCTGGTGAGAGTCAGAGGTTTAAACTGAGAGTGAGTCTTTAAGATAGGCACTGGATATGGTTCTATCCAACTAGTTGTGATGAAATAATGGGATGAAAACATTTCGCTGAAAGCTGAGTCTCTGGCTTGTCTGGAGTAACACAGCTGGGCCAAAAGTGCAACCTAGAAGTTGCAGCTGTTTTTCCCACTCCAGTTCATAACAGAATCACAGTGTGTTCAGGTTAGGATGGAGACTGGTGACTCTGTACAGAGATTGTTATTTAGCTCAAGCCTACCTACTGGTGCATCCACCAAACAGAGACCCACCTCTGAAAGAATGTGATGAAAAGCAGATGCAAGGGGAAAAGCTTTGTGCCATTAGAAGCATCTTAATTGAATTCTACAGTACTTTACCCCGGTGTAAAAGGAAAATCAGCCACTATCAATGGCTAAAGACACAACACAGTCACTATAGAAACTCTGAAAAGAAATGTTAAAGAGGGTGAAAAATTAAGGACCTAAATGAAACCAAGCACTGAGGTTGATACTATTAAAATAGCTTTTTAAATCAGAAAATCAGGTTATTAAACCTTTTCCACACAAGACAGAAGTATTATCTTCCCCAGAAAATAATATTTTTCTGAACAAAAAAAAAGGACTGGGTCAAAATTTTTCTACAAAGAAATCTCTGGGTGGATAAACCGCAGGGTATTCCAAGGGAACTACAGTTCAGCTGACTCATTGTCTTATTCTCATAGATGGCATATGATCCAAGCAGACTACAATTCCTGCTGGATCCTTGTTGAAGAAGATTTACAATATGCTACCTCCCTTTGCCAGAAGGAGAGTTTGGGGTGAATCACGAGAAATATAGTAACCAGAGATTGTCATTGATAGGAGAGGAGATGATGTGGAGCCTCAGTTAGAACCTTCATTAGGCTCCCTGACAGCACCAAGGTATACAAACACCTAGGTTTTCGACCAAAACACTCCTCCTCTATCCACACACTCCAAGTGAGAGCAACTCTCACCTGTAACATAGGATTTGTTATTTTGGAGCTTTGCATAATTCGTATCAGGAAGCCCAATGACAACATTTTTTGGGTGTTTTCTCTCATTTAATCTGATTTTACCTTTCTCTTTTGTAGATGCCATTTTCATCCATAACTACTTCTCCTTCCATGTCCTCACTTAAATCATCAATATTTTTCATCATTGTCTTGCCAGTTTCTTGTAAGTCTGCTGCAACAGGCATGACTGTTTCCACATTTCCTTAGCTCCCTACCCCTGGCAGATATTAATTCATGGCTGTGCAAGCCTACCCTTACTCCACAGTGATATCTTTGGAAAATCAGGTTTGCACCCAGAAGAGTCAAATCAGGTCTGGAGTTCGATCTTCTTGTTTTCTAGGTTATTCTGTAATGTGATATTATTTTGGTCCATATTCACCCTCTTGTTATTTCATTTAGTGTTTATTTGGCATTACCATTTCCCCATTTTTCCCCCATTTCCTCTCTGGCAGGCATGCTGGACAGATGAAGGTACTTTTAGCCTTACAAGGACATTCTTTGGCAATATAGCTGAGCTGTCATTTATGAACGGGGAAATGAAGCACAGAGAAATTCAGTGACTTGATCACAGTAAGAAAGCTATAGAAAAGAGAGGGAATTGAATTTGAGTGTCCTGAGGTCATGCCTAAGGTACAGATCCATTATTCTAGGTAAATAAATGAATGTACCAGTAAGCATTACTGATAAACTAACGTGTGATTTTGACCATGCTATCTGTCAGAAAATCATCAAGATTTCACCTAGAATTGATCTGCAGTGGCAACTTTTACATTTTCTGGGTTGTTTTGTTGTTGTTGTAGGTTTGTTATTTTCTTTTTCTCTCTTCATGGAGGGGTGAAGGAACTGAATTAAAAAAACACAGTAAGGCATAGAAGTGTTCCTTCACATCACTCCCAGCCCAAGGCTACTTCTCTTTTCAGGAGTACAAGAGGCTTACTTCACGAAGGTGTAGCACTGGAGAGTGCTGGCTGGGGAAGATGATCCTTTGACTTCTACAGGCTGCCCTCTCAAACGCAGAAAGTGAGGAACTTGTGTCTCACTGAAAAGAAAAGCATACTCCAGTCCCAGCTTCTACCAGCTTGTTTTCCACTACCACTTTTAAAATTAATATGTTGCTGTGCTCTTTTCTACTTCATGTATTTTGTCAAGGACTTTTCATGTTACCTAGAAATAGCACGTAATGCTATGTTTTAATAAAAATAAAATAAACATCTTGCTGCTGCTGGTTAAATGTCATTGACTTAACTCCTTGGTATCCATATTTTTGCAGAAAGCAGGCTACATTAAAAACCATCATGATTTTGGAACTCTTGGCTACAATTCCTATAAAGCATATTAAATATTCCAGGTGTTAAGGAGCAGTCCTTTGTTTATGAAATGGTCTTTGCTATATGTCCATGAGGACTTCATACAGGCAAGGTGCAGTTACATCTGTGCTGCTCTTGGTATGTTGTTGCAGTGATCATTTAGTTGGATCTATGGGCTGAAATCTTTGCTGAATCTTTCACTGACACCACCTAAGTGAGCATGCATTACTTCAGGTAGCATCGGAGAGCTCTCTGAACAGTGCCCTAGGTCTCCCCGCAATAGGTTGCCAAGTCCTTCAGTTTTCTTGACATTCTCTCCACCTATAATACTTCTCTGAGGACAGCTTGTAACACATGGCCTTGAACTAGACACCTCCCTGGAAACCTGTCAGACCCCAGCCAGCTCCCAGTAGAAATGTCAATTCTTCTTGTCATTATAATATCATTGCTCTAACCAGCTGCAATATAACTTCTTTTTAACCTGATCAGTGTTCTTTCCATCTCGCCCAAGAAGGGCCACAGATCCTGAAACATGGACATTGTTGCATTCTTATCTTTCCGCAGATGGACTGAGGAACCCAAAATAATACAGTTAAATTTTTTTCAGTTTGGATTCCTTGAATCTCATGCATTAGGAAGTTCTTTGCTATTTGTACTGGTTTCTAGGCTCATTTCATTGAGAGAAATAAAGACAATGTTAAATCATAGATCATAGAATCAGTTAAGTTGAAAAGTTACCTTCAAGGTCATCAAGTCAAACCATTAATCCAGCACTGACAAATCCACCCCCAAATCATGACCCTAAGAGCCATATCTATGTGCCTTTTATGTAGCTATGCAAGAAAAGTGTAAATACAAGCACCTTTTACACTCAGGGTCATCATCATCAGCCAGCACATATTGTGCCAATATCAGTTGCACAATATCACAAAATGATGAATCTTTGTGGACCAAAGAATCACTTCACTTTCTGAGTGACAAAACCCAAAGTAGACTTAATAGCTGATTCCCAAAATTTCTTTGTATGCATAACACTTGAGAAGAATTCACTGTCTCATGTTTCTCTTCTCAATTTCTTCTATGTGGAACTCCTTACAAGATTAATGGTAAAATTTTGGAAGCCTTTCTCTGCCCCCTTCCTTATTTCCTTTCAGCACAGCAGACTGCATTTGCTAAAGACAGAGCTTCTTCACAGCTTACTGCTAATCAACTTCACACATATACACAACTTCTGGTAAAGAATATTCTATATTTCCTAACCTCAAGGACATGGCATAAGTAAAGTTTTAACCTCCGGTACCCTGGCACTCCTCACTCCTCATGGTTCTGTTTGAGTGAAATCTGCACTGATGCTTAGGCTTTTGAATGCTGCCTGTGAAAGAGTTAGATATGTTTATCTGAGAAATTATGGTGGTTTATCCAAACCTTGACTTCCTAGAAATCTCCAGAATTTTTGTCTTCTATAGAGGACATGGTGAATGTGGTGACTTCCAAGAGAGAGGAGGTAGAAGGGTCCGCTGGGGCAGGACTCATACTCTCATCAAGGAGAAACTCCCTGATCCTTTCCCACCACAGCAAATGTGCAATGACAGTTCTCTGTGCCCTTGTTCTTTTGGAGCACATCAGGAAGGCAAGGCAGGAGTTACAGGCCAAGAAAAGCACAAAAGCTCCTGCCCTCCAGTGTCCTTACGAGAAGTAGGGATGTGTCCCAGTTCACCCAAGGGATGCATCACAGGGGAAGGCATGGTAAGACATATCAGATAAACAGTGGGGGTTGGTGTGCAGGTACATAAGAGGCGAGGATGATGATGACTTTTATTAGACTGGGCTATTTATTTAGAAAAAATGGATTAGCCATCGGGTTTCAATCAACCACAAACCAGCTGCCCAAACAAATGGCTCCATAAACCGTTATGCCTTGGCATTTTTCCATCCAGTATTCACCTGAGAATTTTGCCTCATATGTCTGGAGAACTACAAGCCTTACAAAGAGAAGAAACTACCTAGGGAAAATCTCCTATTGGGATTCCTTTCAGTAAGACGGCTTGGACTACTAAGGGTAGCTACCAACTCATTCTGCAATTTGCTGCCTTGTTTCATTTTCTCAGGCTAGTACTATGTAATCAATAATATCCTGCAGTCCCATAGACAAAAAGTTCAGACAGTGTACCTATCTGGGCTGGTGTTGTTTTGTTGTTTACTTTTAACTGTGGATTTCATTATCTTGTAATTCCCTTACTTACTGCTCCACGGGGGTGGGGGGGGTGGGGAATGGGTAACATGGATTTAATTTTTCCCCAGTTCTTATAATTTGGTGAGGAACACTTTAACAGTAAGAAATGGTCAGTTTTCTAATGCACATTGCCTGACTTAGTTTTTTTTTCTTATGCACTTTATTCTTTTGTCTGTTTATTCTACTTCTTCAAAATTTTGGACTCAAGTGTGATATTCTACATGATGGTGAATTTTGAGATCCCTCTGGAAAGCATTTATATTGTTTTCTTGCCATTATTTTTCTGATTCCTAATCTTGTTTTAATACGTCTGAGACATTTTAATACATTTACAATATTTTTTACAAGATTCTCCCCCTCTAAGATATAGATCAGTTAATTACATTTTATGCCCCTTAGCTTTAGCAACAGAAATAACAGTAACATTGAGGTAAAGCAAATATTAAGTGTTGTGCTCTTATTATAGGAAGGAGTCATGTCCAGTTCTAGGCTTCTCAGCACAAGAGAGATATGGAGCTTCTGGAGCGAGTCCAGAAAAGGGCAACAAGGATGATTGAAGGGCTGGAGCATGACCCCAGGATTAGCTTAGTTGGTTAGAGCCTGGGGCTAATAATAAGGTTGTGTGTTCAATGCCTGTATGGGTGGTTCACTTAAGAGCTGGACTTAATAATCCTTGTGGGTCCCTTCCAACTCAGAATATTCTGTGATTCTGTGATCTCTCTTAAGACAAATGCTGAGGGAACTGGGCCTGTTCAACCTTGAAAACCGATGACTGAGAGGGGACTCCATTAATATATATCAATATCTGAAGAAGGACATCACGAAGAGCAAGACAAGCTCTTCTCAGTGTTGCCCAGAAATAGGACAAGAGGCAATGGGCAGAAAGTAATGCACATAAAGTTCCACCTGAACACGAGGAAGAACTTTACAGTGCAGGTGACCATGCACTGGCATAGACTGCCCAGAGAGGTTGTGGAGTCTCCCTCTCTGGAGATATTCAAGAACAATCTGGACACAATCCTGTGCAATGTAATCTAGGACGATCCTGCTTAAGCAGAGAAATTGGATCAGCTGACCCACAATGGTCCCTTCCAACCTGACCCATTCTAAGTTTCTGTGATGTGTTAACCGAATACAGCTAACCAAGCTGACACAGTTTACTATCCCAGATAGTATTTCAGCTATCATCCCAGATAGTAAACATGAGACAGACATATTATTGAGGGAAAGAAAAGGAATACACTGTAGCTCAAAATATGCAAAACCAGATGAATGATATTATTAAGGAGTGAGGGATCATAACATCCCTGTGGAATGAGTATTACTATTACAGAGAGTCTAAAAACTGAGATCATGTTCCCAATATGAGATTGTCAGACTAGGTTGGTTAGATTTGCACATTAAGAGTAAGTTATTTGAAAATATTGATGTGAACTGCTACCAGTGAAAGCAGTGAATAGTTGAATAAAGGGCAAGACAGAACCAGTCTGATGTCGGAAACTATGAGACAAAATCAGACCCAGTGTCACCAGCGTTTCTGAAAAATGAAACCACTTAATGTCGATGCCTAAGTAGGGATGTAGGTTCTGCATATAGATGTTTTAGTTAAGAACTTGAGTTTGAAATTCTGTTTTCCTCCTGTCAGTAAGTTTTTACTGAAGACCTGGAGTTGTATCAAATGTTTACATGGTACATGATACATACCCATGTATCCCACCCAGCCATCGCTGTGACTGGTGAAAGCTATTACTCATGTCTGAATAATACATTTGGTTTTATCCTGGTCATTAAAGGAATCATTTTGGAACAAGAATGTAAAAATTGACACTCAGCTTTCACAGGTACAGCACAGAGGATGTTTGATCTAGTTCCAGGTGTTTGACCTTTGTACATTTAAAACATAGACAGTGTGAATTTTATAGTACAATGAATAGAAAGATAAGATGTTTCTCAGTATCGAAACTAGTCTGGATTTATAACACTTGTTTGCTCATTTCAATATAAAGTAATGAACATAAGTCTCCCTTTTCTTCCTCTAGTGTAAAGACAGAGTTAGCCAACAAAATTAATGCCAAAATGTTGCACAAATTCACATACTATCAGTCATATGGTCATTGAAACCAAAAGGGTTAAGAGGCTGTGGACAACATGTCCTTCAACAGGTAAGAGGTGAAGCTTGTCTTTATACTTTTGTCTGGAGCAGGCTTCTGTTCTGCCACACTTGTCAAAGGAAACTTGATTTTATACTCATGCCAATATATAATATGCAAACAAGTTGGATTGCTAGTCTAGATTTATAAATGCAGTGAGGTATAACAGTGAAGTGAACTCTAGCTTGTTTGATTTAGAGAGGAGATATGTAAATTGACAGTCATCTTCAATTATTTAGTCTGATATGACATTATGATGGAAGCTGAATAAACTGCCAGCACCTGTGGTCTTGCCTTCTGCACTTGTGATCTGGAATTAAGACTTTGCTGGAAATTATTTAGTGGACTTCACTGTCTGACAGAAGAAGCTTATCACACGGTTATTATTAATACTCCATTAACAAGCATGTGGTGTTAGCTGAAAAGAAAAAAAGCAATTTCCGTGAGAGGAGCAAGCAAGTTTAAAAGCTCCTGCCACTTTTGCAGTGGAATAAACATGACAAGACAAAAAAGACTGAGACATTAGCAAGACGACCACCATTAAGCTATTAATCATTTTCCATTTTATTGCCTAGGGTTTTATACAACACAACACAATTCATTATATCTTGCCTGATACATCTAAAGCTGAATCCTGAAATGCTTTTTGGTGTTAAATAATACAGCATAGTAGACACTATAAATTACAGGAAATGGTGGTGTGAAGAATGTTGGGTGCTGAATAATTTACAAAGATTAAAACAGAGATAGGAGGGAATCAGTGCTGGAGCAAAAAACAGTGCGGGAAAGAAGGTGAATAGTTAATGGAAGAGGCAGGCTTATGAAGCTATTTCATGTGTCTTAAAAAAAAATAAAACTCTATACCAAATTTCTATACCAGAAATATTCTCACACTGGAGCATGCGATAAAGGTGTTAATTTGTGACTCAGGTGGAAATGGTCTTATTAGTGGTGCAAAACAGTCCAGAAAATTTTGAAACTAAATGCTCTTTGGAACAAAATTTTTGCATGAGTGAGGGGTTCACTTCTCCATGTGTCTTTAGGGAAGCCCAGTCTTATTCAGTCCTTGGAAAGGTCACATTTTCCTCTGGTTCTGGAGTAGTTTCTGAGCAGACCTGTCTGATCAGCCCCTCCAGTCTTGACTGGGGGTTTCACAGCCATATTATGTTTTCTGAGGAACAGGGCTGTGCCATGGATGAGATTATCCTACCCTGAGCTCTGGAGCTGCTGTCATATTAAAGAGGCATAGGCACACTTCTGGATGAGTAATGCCCCATCAGAGACAGATGATGTGCTGGCCTCTGAAATGTGGAACAAGGGACTGCCATGACGTCTTTACTACCCCCACCAGAGAAGCAATCTGGGATGCCATTGTGAAGTGTAATCAGTAATAAATGATTAATTAATGGCTTTTAAATGGCCTGAGTTCAGTATATGTTGGTGAGGCTGTGAATGGAGCAATTATTAAAGAATTCATGTGTTCTTGGTCACAGAACTGATAAATACTGCGAAGTGCTCTTCGATTACAGAGTGTCAGGCAGTTCACTTGCACACCACATTTCTGTTTCTAATTGCCAATAAATGATGGCTGTGCCCACGTTTGTCAGGCTCCCTGAAAGCACTCAGCTGCCATTTAGCATTTGGCATGCTGGCAGAGTATATTTTCCTGAGTGTTTGGAGACCGATTTAAATGCCTTGGATGTAACCTTGGCTCTCTTCACCTCTCCCTCCCTTCTCTAGCTTCCCACCCCCAGCTTTCACAATGTCAATCAAGACAGCACAGACTAAGTATTAGGAGATTTCACTCTTCTGTCATTTACCTGATATCTGGTCTTCAACAGATCAGACACACATATATTTAAGAGAATTGTTCCATTGGTGAAATGCAGGAAACGATGTAATCACCCACCTGCACAGAGCACTTTGGTATCTAAGAATGAAAAATGTTGTCATTAATTTCTATTTTGGAGAGCTTTGCAGACCTGAAGAGCCTGATTTGGTGCAGTAGAGCATTATATCCTGTTTTTCTATAAAGTAAAAGGGAAGACATTGTATAAACAGCTGATTCAATTTGGCCCTTCCCCCCGCCTCTACCCCTGTGCTGCTGTATCAGTTTTGCACCAGCAGAGAGTTATACCTACTTCTTTGCAATGACAGAAGGGGCATAGATTAGCAGCTGAGGCTGTGATTTCCAGGTACAGAGTGATAGTGAAATATCTTTTAATACCAGTACTTGAAATTCACTCTGTACTGTAGAGAGAAGGTGAAATAGTTTCTCAGTAAAGAAATTGCTCCTTTTGTTCCTGCAAGCTGATGTCATCTGGGTTCATCAGAGGATGTGAATGGAGCCATTGCTTGGTCACAATTTTGGACCAGCACTCCCTGTAGCTTGCTCTAGGCTGATTGTCACAGCAGTCCTACTGGAGGCAGGGAACAAACACAAACCTCCCCAGACACAGAAGAGAACTGAATCTCTGTCTCCGAGATGGTAAAAAAGCACTTGAGCCATCATATGTCAGGGTGTTCTGGGACAGAGCTCTCTGCCCCTCTGGTGCAAGCTGTTTCACTTCTGCATGACTTGATTAAACAGTCCCTGTCCCAGCATGCCTCTACAGGGCATGAACACTCAGAGAAAGAAAGGTAGTTTCCAGTCACTGCTCAGAAAGGGGATTATGAAGTAAAGCTACAAGTCTAAGAGAATTCAGGTCATTTCGGGTTGATGAACTGCAAAAACGGAGGTGTGCCTTCATGCAGGCTGAAAACAAATTGGGGCTCTTCAAGTGCATGATGGAGGCATCAGAGCTGCTTCTACCCTATTGCTCTTGTGATACAATCCTGAGCTGTGTTGGTACTCCCTGTAGGATATCAGGCATTTTGTTTGGTCTTTGGAGTCCCTCCAGCACCTGGGAACGTGTTACCCCTGTGAGGGCTTACTCCTAAGTCTGAGCAATGCTGCAAGTTTGTCACTGCTTCTCCAAATAATCTTGCTTTTCTCTGTTTCTATTCATCACTTCACCAATGGATTTTCTTCTCCTTATTTTGACATTTGGGGTGACAAAATTTCCCACCAAAACCTTGTTTCATTCCATGTATTTCTGTTTATTCTAAAGAACCAACAGTTTCTAAAACTTCTGTGCAAAGAAAAAAGCCTTTACCATAAAAAATCCTAGGGTAAAAATAGGTATGGACACATGGAGAGCAGCTGTATCAAGTAAAGAGCTATGAGCAGTTGCTTGAGGCATTGAGTGAGTGTTTGTGACTTTTCTGCTGGAGGTACTTGTGTCCAACTGAGACTTAGCACCATGCTACAGTAGGGTCCCGGCTGTTGAGGGCTGTTAAATAAGTACTGCATATCACAAAGGAAACCATCCTTGTAGGATTCAGGCTTACAGATGGAAGGTATTTTTAACTCCTTCAAGGACAAATGCAGGGTATTTGCTCCTCAGGTGAACTCCACTGCACATACTGAAGCACAGGGAGGTTCAAGAAACAGAGCATGGAATGGGTACAGGCCTACCTCAAATAGACTTTCACAGGCATATGAAGTGAAAGCAAGAGGAGTTATATGGTCTTTAGATGGCAGGAAAAGAATGAAGTCTCCTAGAAGAAAAAGGTAAATTTTTAGGTAGTTTGCCATGATGTCACCATTTGCTCTCTGGAAAACAGTACTGGAGCTAGTAGTGGGTTCAGCCCAAACCTTTGAATTGTTGGCTATTTTTTGCAGCTCTTGAAACCATACCTTTGTGACAAAGACCACTGTGTTACTTGCACAGGTACTTGTAAGAAGTTTTAAGAATTTTGTTCTGGAGCCTTTAGTTCTACAGGTTTGGACCCTCTTCATCAACTTAGTAAAAGGGCATAAGAAAAGTTTGGTTCAGTTTTTTTTTTTTTTAAAAAAGAAGCAGACACTGTATTATTTTTTTTTTTTGGTGCCACAATAATATTTGAAAATAAAATTAATATCTGTGAAAACACTGAAGAAAGTATTAAACCCAGACCAGTTCAAAATATTTAATCATGCACAGAATTTAAAAATGTTTGCCAGAGGGTGTTTGGTGTTGGATTAATTTTAATTCAAAGTAGGCTGCAGCTCCAAGTTGCACACAAGATGATGTGCTGGAGCAGGCTTAGAGAACCTGGAAATTTAGTGTCAAGTTTTGATCTTGCTGCACTGAAGCTGTTTGTCCTTGAAAGGATGCCTTCCATGCTGGATTCTAGCCTTTTCCCATGGTGGTATGAGCCTTTCTTTGCAGAGAGCCTTGAAATCCTCATATAAACAAACAGTAATACTAAAAAGGAGAAGTAAAAGTATTATCTATGTGTGTGCATTGCTTACAGGAGGTGAGAAAAATATTTGAACATCTTAGATGATGGGTGAATGTCAGATCCAAGTTTCGAGAAAATAAATCTTCATAGAGTGCTCTTTTGCCCTGCCAAATCCTCCTTCTCTCCTAAGGCTTTGGTCTGAAACAAAAAATTACCAGGCAATTCCAAAGGAATAAACTGGTTCCCTGTTGGAAAAAGCAGATGCCCAAGATACCACAGTTGCTGCTCTGTGCATATGTTGATTTCCCCAAAGGCATAGCCTGGGCTGCTCTCCTTTTCGTCTCTTTCAGAGGAAGAAAGACTCAATTATTTTCATGCCAGATACACATGGTCATGCATGCTTGAGCCCCCACACTGCAAAGCTCTCATTCCCCTCTATTAGAGATTCCAAACTCTTTAGAATTCCTGCAGAAAATGTGCAGTACCTCAAGGCCCAAAGATGTGCAGAGATGACATAATTCCTCCAGTCCCCAATATACAATTTGTTCTCATCACCTTCTCCATAACCTTCCATTCATTTTCAGTTTAGTTGCAGCTCCATCTTTCTCTTTCCCTCTCATCTTCTCTACCTCCATCAGGCTTCAGAATGAGATACACATTTCAAAGGAAAAAAAAAAATAAAAAGGAAGGGGTGGGGGGAGGGAACCACACACACAAAAAAAAGAAGGAGAAGGGTGATACCTTTTCTGCTCTAAAATCTTCCTTGTAATTTTCAGCTGACTCCAGTTTAGGGGAGCAGGACACTAGTCCAGAGGTAAGACCTTGGTCACTAAGGTTTTGTTCTTAACTTACCTGTGGGTAAAGTGCTGAAACACTGGGGAGTTTTATTCAGAAGGCTAGGGCAGGAATTCAAGGAGCACAGAGCACACACAGCCTCTTTGATGCTCTGCTGATACTGTGACCTCAAAGAGCATTGGCTGCAGTTGCTTTGACCTACTGGGAAATTGCATCTTCTCTTTGCGGATGGTGTCCTTAGCTTCCTTACCTCCTAGTTCAACAAGTCACCAACAGGGGAAAATGCCTCTGGCCTGAGCCTAAGTATCAGCTTGACTTGATTTTGTTTCTAAAATAGTCTTCCTTTCTCTAAGCTTGATGCTATTCCTCCTGAGTAACTGGCTCCACTGTGAAAGCACATTTTTGTTTCAAGATGTTGCACAGAGAGCTGATGGGATAGGTTAGTGAAGCACACAGGAACAAGGGTATGAGAGTTCTTACTCTCCTAAAACGTTTTCCTTTATTGCTGCTGATACTGAGATCATTGTCATGTTTCTCCTGTAGAGTCTGCCCAAACCTGATGACTGCCATGCTTGTGCAATTCCCTGCTTCGGGAAGACTGAAAGCATCTTTTTCCTGCAGCGGCCATTGAGTATGCTGAGAACTGGATAACCACAGGAAACCCAAAGATTGAAAATTAACCAAATATCTCTTCTGTCAACTTTCCTTCCTTGTTAGGGATGGTATATGTAATGAGTCACACCTTTTCCTGCTTTGGAAGGAGGTGATTTCTCATGCCCTGGATCAGCAAAGTTGCTAAGATGCATGCAGAAGAACAAACCCAGACAATTTCTTGCTAAAGAAAGATGAACTGAAGAAGGGTTCCCTGCTGAGATCTGGGCCATATTCACCTGTGCTTCCAGGGGGTCTGGTGGCTCATGTCGTGGTTACTTTGGTACTAATTCTTTCAGACTAAGTTGTAGCAGGCAAACTGTTCTGAATTGGCAGCTCTAGAAAAAGAAGCCTTTTTGGCAACGTGCTTTTGTTCCTTATTGCTTATATTACAGCAATGAGCTGGTGAGGTCAGGGCTTCCGCCAGCTGGATGTTATCTCTCTTTCAGCGAGTAAAACACAGCTCTGCCTGGATGAAATTACTCTCCTAATGATGAACACAGGGAGAAAGAGAAGCCTGAAGATAGTCTTCTACAGACTACAAAAAGGGATCTGAACATGGTGATTTTTTTTCACCCCAAAATCTCAGAAAAAGGTTGGGATATCCCAGCAGGTGAATACAGGGCTTCTGAGGACTAATGTGGCCCACTCTTTTGCATCTGTAGTTCTCTGTCTCTTGTCTTTCCATGTATTTTGCAACAGCTCATGAAGCTAGGGGACAGCGAAGAACCCCACAATTGCATTGATAGACCTCTTTGTGGTGTCAGCTCTTATGCAGCAACCTTGGAGCTCAATTCAGTAAGTGGAACATCCAGGACACTTTAAAGTATCTTTCATGTTGAAATACTGATGCATCAAAAACTAAACTCCATGCAGAACTGGTTGTCTCTTTGAAAAATAGAGTTGTTTCTTACATTTAAAACATTTTATGTGATTTTTTTTTTTTTTTAATTGATAAAGGATGACATGGGAGTAGGAAGGGGTTTTTTTGTTTTGTTTTGTTTTCATCTCATTTCACTATTTTCAAAGATAAAAATTCTCATGAGTCTGAATGTGATATACACTCAATGCACATCGTGTGAATCACCAGACGGATGTCATCTGTGAATGATGTCACCATCATTTGTTATCAAAGTTGGATATCACTTAGAATTTCACAGGAAGGTATTTAGATACATGTTGCTGCTGAGAGGAATGCAGATTTTAAAGATGAAACTAATTTTCCCTTTTCTGCCATGGTTCCTTAGTTCTCCTCATTTAAAAATGTGAGATCATCTACTTAGCATTGCCTTCCATGTCAGTCAAGCCAATCACAGATTCAGAACTTCAGCACTTGACACTTCATAAGTCTGAGGATTCAGCCGTCATTTCCCCATTTCTCCACAATTTTTCCTGAATCCTAACAGTCCAGTCTGTAGTTCTACCAGAAGTAAAGCTTTATTTAATGTTGTCTAGAAAGATAAATAATCAACTCGGAAAATTCACACTTACTTTATCACACATATGTTTAAGGTCTAAAAGTAAGTTTCCCTATAAAACTCAACTAGTGAAATGAATACTGTATGGTCAGAGCTTGCTCTACTTGACAGGGGGGATTCTTGTTTTCTTCTCTTTATTGCTTCCCATACTTATGAATTCTCAGGACATTTTTCACTGGATTGCCCCTTGGTCTTTTTTCCCTTTTTTCCTCTATTGAGTTTGGTATTAATACTTATTAGCATTTTGGTGTTCATTTTATCAGGTTTATGTAATGCAACTGCAAGCGAAACATTGAATAGATAGGAAATGAGAGGCTGAGTATTCCATTGTATTTCTTACAACCTCTTATATTATCTGATATAGATGAGGGTCTTAAAGAAGGGACTGGAAGGCTGAGTGTTCTGCTGCAGGGTGGTTTCACCAATTTTCCCTGTCTTAGTTCATCCATCAGTAAATACAGACTATAACACCCCTCATCACTGTTGAGCACTTCACTATGTAGTGATGAAAAAGTCTGTATAAGATTATCATGTAATCAAGGAGGAAAGAAGGTGAGAGTGAAAGAGAAAGAAGTTACACTAGATTACAGAGGAGACAAAGCAGATTAATCCCACTCTACCTCATGTTTAGCATGCTTTAAGGGAAATATAAGATCTGACATCATGCATTCTGCATGCATAAAAATAATAAAAAAAATCTTCCCACTGCAGTATCCTTCTTTGGATTATGTACACTGACTTAGTGGTTAAAAATCACTTTTTGTTGCTTACAATGGCAGTTTGCTTGGTTCTTATACTTGACCTGGTTTAGATACTGATGCCAGAAGACATATATTTTCAAAGTTTGCCTTGTCTTGCCTTGATTTATACTCATCTATTTCTCTCCTTCAAATCCAGTACCACCAAGGTAAAAAAGAGGCTGTGAGTGCAGTGACTGAAGGTGCATAAATCTTCTGAGACATGGGCTTTGAAGAGATAGGCACAAGGCACTATGTTTGGCACCAATAAAGAGAGATGGATTTGTATTCAAATGGACTTCTAGTCCTCGACAGCTTTCAAGGTAGGTGTATGTGTGAAACATGATGTCCATTATTCCTTTCAAAGAAAGAAAGAAGGGAAATTAACAATAATGAAAACAATAATTTTATTAAAATCCCTTGTGGAAAATGTAGTAATAATCATCAAGCTTCCCCCATGCTTGGCTACACAGACAGTGTCTTGACATTTAAGTCAATTAATAATACCGAACGCGAAAGATCTGGAAAAGAAACAAACACTTTTGTGTGCTTCATAAAATATTTTCTCATTCATTTCTATTGCACTTGTAGATAGGAGACCTGAAGTGTAGAAAAGTTCCTTTTGACTCATAGCCTGGAATTTGCTCATAATTTGCTGAAGGAAATGCTTTTGCACTCTTACATCAGTTGTGCTCAAAGCGCTCCTCATACGGGAGAGGCAACTTGGGGGTAGTCTGGGAGGGAAAAGGAAAGGCGTGTGGGACACTGCTTTGCACCTTGGCTCAAGCCTTTCTCATCGAATAGAGTATTCACAGGCTGGTGTGACTTCTAGTGTTGGGGGCAGCATACAAAGTACATCACCTCTGTCTACTTCTTCCCCAGCCTAAACCAAGCTGAAGGGGGTTTGCAATGTTTTCTGACAGGTCTCTGTCCTCCTCCAGCTTTGGGAAGTACTCTTCCCCAGAGACTGCACTGCCTTTCAGGTGTTGCACTTGTCAGGCCCCATTCTTTGCTGGCAGGGAGCCTCCAGCAGCAGTGAGAAGAGAGGTCAGCAAGAACCTGCTGCATGGTCAGACAAAACTAGCCAGGCAGCCAAGAAAAGTGAGGTTCCCTGCTGTGGTTTTTTGTGATGTTATCTCTCCTACCTCAGATTCCAGGGAACTGTCGTTTTGGGTTTCAAGACAAAATGGTTGCCTCCCCCGTGCCCACATCAATATGCTTTTCCCCTTTTTTATGCTTCAGTTTCTCAGCACAGCCTCCTTCACAGTCAGTCACTGCAGGGATCAGAGCGGCTTTAACTCATCAGAGAAGCAGACAAGGAAGCTTGTTGCTTCTGCTGACAGCTGCCTGCATTAACTCATTACCACATCGTTCATCTCTTCCCTGCTCATGGCCATCTGGTGGCTTATCTACCTGCAAAAGAGTTGATGGGTTTTAGTGATCCCTTGGCTTCTTGATTCACACGGGGTCTGCTTTCCCTCACTCCTCCTGTAACCAGAGGTCTCTGGTGCTTTGGTCCCATATCTGTATTTTGCTTTATTCTCCACTCCAATCCTCAGACACAAGCCTCCAGGTAAAGGCATATTCTTTTATGAATGCATCTAACTGGAGGTCAAAGGTACTGCCTATTGATAAGTGCTCTTCCAAGGGACACTACTGCACGTGTTGAGCAGCTGAGTCATTAGCTTGCATTAGCAGTTGATGAAATGGTCTTTCTGATGGTTTGAGGTCTCCCTGAAAACTTATATTCTCCTCTTTTGTCTGTGTGTGAAAAGTCCAAAGGTAGGTTCAGTTACATGGGAAAGCTTATGAAAGAAAGAGAAGGAAGTTATCATTCATTCTTTCATCTGGCATCTTCTCTCCTTTCTGTTGTTTGTAGCAGAAAAGGCCACACAGGCTGGTTTGGAGAGTCATTGCCCTTCATTTTTATTAAGACATTAAACCAATAATGTTGTCTACTGAAAATGAAGAGAGACGAATAAATGATTTATGAAGTGCTTGGCATTACAACTTGTATTGCCTAGAATGAGTCAGTCTTTTCAAATAGCGACTGAGCTATTATTTCCTTCTCTTTTTTCTGTCTCCAAATATGAATCTCAAAAGCCCAGACCAATTCAAGGGCTTTATCAGTGTCTGCTGACAGGCAGAGTAAGAGTAGAAAGTCTGAGCCTGTCTGCACCAGGTGATGGAGCATGTCACAGAGAGCCAGCTCTGGCCTTGGCTGCCTGGCAGTGTTCTACCCATGTTGGATCAAGGCTGCAGAACCCATCACCTCAGCCAAAATGTTATCCAGTGTTTGGGCATGAGTCACACTGCACCATGCCCCAGAGATAAGCACTGCCTGCAGCCAGCCAAGGCTTCTCATGACCTGTTTTTTAGCTCTTGTGTCATTCAAATATCCCATTAAATATCACAATTGTCCCCATTCACCAAGCTATGACTTTTTCCATTCATGACCCACTTCTTCTACCAGATTCCTATAAAGAAACAGGCATAAAAAACTCCCAGTCCAATATAAACTACAGCGTCTCATATTTTATGAGACATTACATGAGACCATTCATATCACCTAGACCATTTCATACTGGAACAAAAAATGTTCAGAGTACTTTTTGCTTAGCTTCTGGAATACGTCCAAATCCCGCAGCTGTTTCCGTGTTGTTAAACCTCTATTCCTAAAAACACTATTATTTTTTTTTTACCTGACAATAGATGGTGCTCTTTCTATAATTATCTCTCTCTACAGTCCCTGCATATACCTTTTTATTCACTTAGAATGAACATAACAGATTATCCTTGGGTTTGTGCATTACAAGATACCAAGTAGCAATGGTAATAAATAACCACCTGCAAACAAACCTGCAAATATAAACTCTCTGTTATTGCTGATCTGCAACAAGGACTCAGAATAGATCCTCAAATCTTAAGTGCTTGGGTGATGAGGGACATTTAGACAGACAGATAAATAGATGGAACGAGTTTCAAAAATAATAAGCAATGATCCAAATCTCTTCCCCAGCTTGCACAAAATAAAATTCCTGCTGACTCAGAAAAGATTTGTCATGGTATTTTCTTCATTCTGTTTGAATAAAAAGGAAGGAGATGCTAAACAGCATCATGAAAAAATCTTTAACACTTTGTTTTTGCCTGTATTCATTTTAACTCTTTGCAAAGCACAGAGAAGAGCTTCTGTTTTTTTCCCAGGACTTACAGAAGTCACAATTGTAACTAAAATCCAAGATGGTATTATTTCCCAGTCAAGTTTAAAGGAAGGAGAATCATAAAATACCTAAAATTTACCCCTCAAATACAGCACAGTGAATAGCATTTAGAATAGTTTAGTGACTTTCAAAAAAATACTACAAAGTTGTAACTTTTTTTTTAGCACAATTTCCCCCCATTCTTGGTGTTGTTTATGCCCAAATAAAAGTCTTCAACCTGACATCTCCCTTCAGCCCTTTACATTCATACAGGCTGCAAAATTCCTCTAATTTTTGTTCTAAATAAATTTTACACTTGAATGTTGTCCTAGTCACAGCAGCAGGACCAGCTTAACACTATGTGTGATAACCAAAACTGTGTGTTCTACACCCTCTGTGGCATTTCTGATGGACTGTTAATAATGGATCATTTGCAGCAGCTGCCCAGGACACACCTGACACCTCAGGCTACAAGCTGGGTGTTAAAGAACCCTGTGAGACAGGGGAGTGTTTCTGTCTTCACACCAATGACTCAGCTGTGATAACTGCCCTCTGGGGAGGCATTAGCACCTTCAGACCCAGCCTGAGGGATCATGTCTGATAATGGGCCATCAAAGATTCCAAAAATATGCTATGACTCACAGAGTTAAATCATCCATTGTGAAACTCCTCACACTGGAGGAGGTACTAGGCATTCCCACCTGGACCTGAACATAAATAATCTTTGGGTTTGGGGACTTCTGGAACCACTCATCAGATCTCGAGGAGGACCAGAACCTCAACAGGACAGTGGCTGCCACTCTCGACCAGACTGCAATCATCATCCTCACCAATGGGTTTTTCTTTCCTTTGACTTTGCACTCAGAGGGACCATGTGGCGCTCAGCACAGGGGCCAATGAACATCCTGAGGGATGCATACAGCTGCTGTAGATCAGCCAGTAAGGTAAATACCATTGCTGACTCACTGTCTCTTATCCTTTACCCCATGTTTTGAGCCCTCCTATCCTCTCTAGGGAAGCCTTGGTGGTGGCTCTACCAATGGTGTCAAGTCTAGAAGTGTCACACAGAAGCTCCTACCACTGATGGCTGCTCATGCATCTCCAGTGATTAAATTAGGAAGGGACTGTTCCTAAAGTGATGCCTTTGGTGAGTGAGGAAAGGTGGACTTTTGAGGGGGAAGTCATGCAACATGAACCAGGAGCTTTGTGCTCTGTATTCTTCCTTCTATTCTTCATCCTTTTGCTGGCAGGGTCTTCTAGTCTGTCAACCTTAGGGGCTTCAGCGGTGTTAGAGATCTCATGTTTCTTTTCTCCTACTGCTTTTCCTCTCACTTGGATAAATATGCTATCTCCTGATGCTTATGGTTCTTTCTCCCACGTACTTCACCAATACACAAAAAATACAAGATGAAAAAATCTGCTAAAAATGGTAATTTGTGAAAATACTAATCTACCTAACTTTTATCAAGTCATAGAAATATGACTGACTTCTAAGAAAAATTCTTCAGTTAAAAATATTTACATGAACACATTACCTATAAAACGGAGAAAACCCCTGTTTCCATAACAGAGAGTATTAATATTTCTGACGGTTGGTGTTAGAAATTGATAAGAAACAACCCAATATGCTGAAGTGAATTCTAGACCAATTAAGACTTTAGGCTGGAGAAAACAAAAACATCATACAGCTTTGAAGCTTTTTGCCCTTGTATTATTAATGGATAAATCAACAAAACCCCCCATGAAATTATGATCTGAATGACATAATAATCACTCTATCCTTATCAAAAGTTTGAGTTTTGATGAAGAGACATTTTTGAGGGTGACAGGAATGTTCTGCTGATAAGAGCTCAGTTAACCTTTAACATCCAACAGCGTTAGGTATACTGCAAGGTAAAAGTATCATGTTGCTGACTTAGAAATGGTATTTCTTCTTACTGGAATTTCCATTGTTTCCAATATTCTTAAGTTTCAGAAGATAGACAGGTTCCTTAATGTAAGATCTAGACCACAAAGGCCAAATCCTGTTTTCATTTATGTTTCTGTAAACCATTAATGCTTCTGCTGAAGCCAGTGGAATTATTAAATTTATGCCACTATAATTAAGAACAGGTGTTGTCCTGTGATCTCTAATGCCCTGTGTGCACCTAATGTGTCGTAATAGGTAAATACAGAGGAGTATTTCTGAAGAAGGCACATGATAACATTTCATTGGAGGACACAAAGGCACTCAAATAAAGTAACCGTGAAATCAAATGACCTTTCAATATGTTTATGAAAAACTTTGTCATCTCCGCTTTGAGACAGATGGAACAACAAGTAAGAGAACTTAATCTATATCCCAGAGAGTCTTCGCGTCAGTGAAATCCAAAAATACACACAAGCTCCTCAGCTGTCATGGTCCTGTTTGTTTTCCCTCTACAGGTCTGAGCACTTGAGCTTATGTCTGTTGTGTGCTCATGGTGGGCTCTCATCAGCCCTTCCCCAGAGAAGGGTTCATCTGTAATATATTACAAGCAGTCCTTGAGCAAAGATATAAAATGGATAAGGAGTAGCATGATAAAAAAGAAGCTTTTTTTTTTTTTTCCTTCTGTTGTACAGCAAATAACGCTTATCAATGCTTTACATGCTTGGCTGCTTGCCTTAATACAACAAAATCTCTACAGGATACACCACCCTGTCTTTCTACAGGAACCAGTTGGTCATATCACTGAAAAAAAAATCACTAACTGTCCTAGTCATACCTTGTCCTTGTCTTACATTTCAGGGATGTTAAGGGGATGGATTCACGGGATTGGATTCTTTGAGCCTTTGGAGCCTCTGACCAGACAGATCCCATATAAAAGGTCCAATCCTGTAATGACAGGTTGGAGACACAGACATCCCAGAGTCTCATTAATATGAGCCAGGCAGGGGGGAAGCCTGAGATCTATTTGGGCTCAAATGCACTTAGAAACTTCATTAAAGCAAGACTTAAGTACATGCCATCTGATCCCTAGTCATGATATCCCTTTGCATGTTCTTGAGCTGTGGGAAATGTGACACAATGTGTGCTAATTTGGCTGACACTGACAGAGGAAAGCATTGGCAGAGATGTTTGCTGGACACTCTCAGGCAACTGCTCCTTCCCAGAATGAGGGGTGCTAAATGTTGGTGTATGCCTTAGTGTGGCAGCTGGTGTAACACCACTGAAGCCAAGGCAGCCAGACTTTTGGAGAGCTTAAGCTGGCACAGATCCACTGAAACAAGTGAAGCCACCATAAATTCTGGTATCAGACTATAATTTGTCTCCTGTCAGCTTCTGCTGCAGAGAAGAAATGACTGTTTTCCAGGTCCCTACAGCTATCCAGTCTTTGGTTATGGATTTCAGTTGCCCTTTGGAGGGTGCAGTTCAGCCTTGTACATATCTCACAGCAATTGTGTTTTGGAAATTCTGCTTAATCCAGTAAGAAGCCCTAAAGCAGAGGGAAGGAAGAGAATTGCATTCTGAAAGGATACAATTAAAGTTTTAATGACAAATACACTAGATTAAAGAAGTATGGAGGAAAGGAAGCTTCTCACAGGATTTTTTAGTTTAGAGAATTTCTAATATTTTTTAGTGTCAGTGTTTTCCTGTCTGTGTGAGGTATTTCACTACTGGCATGCAAGCTATGCTATACCAGGTATTTAACACACTATATAAGTGGAATATCCTGGAACATGCTTTATAACAAATAATGGTACACTAGTGTAGGAATACTAAATGACTTCTCATGCTTCAGCATGCAAAACTTCTTGTTTCTGTTGCTGCCAACACCGCAGAAAGAGATATGCTAAAGTGAGTATGAAAATTTGTAAACACCAGGTCTATGGCTTTGTTTGCTTCAGTCTCTGAAGGGTCAGGCATTTCCACTGACTTCATTTGTTGGAAAAAATATTTCATCGTCTGAAGGGGCTCCCTAGTAAAAATTTTAACTGAGGCTCGGTTTAGATGTTCCTGAGCTCAGACTCATTAAACCTAGGTGCTTAGCAATATCAGCAGATTCAGGGAATGTAATTCTTGTCCATAAATAGCTTTGTGCCTGCTTTGCATAGGAAACAGTTAAAAGGAATGACTTCTGACTAGAAAAGTTCGCCATTTAATAATTGATTTTTTTAACATCAAAAACACTGGCTAAGATGGTGAGTCACCACTAACAGCAACAGTGGCTTGCATTTCAAAGAGCTGCCATAGAAAAAAACAGGAAGAGTTAACCTAGTAATAAAAGTTTCACGGCTCATGCAGTTTAAATTATTCACCAGGACACAAAATCGTAACCATAAATTATAATGCTATGAATGATTGAGGGTTTTTAACAGGCACAATGCAAAAAGAAACACTTTGCAAAGCCGAACCATTGTTGGACTAATTAAATGTCTTTGAAAAGGTTCTAAGATCCGACTCTGAATTCCTTCATCTCTGCAGGTGTCATTGCAAGTTAATGTTAGCTGCCAAAACTGGTCAGGCTTGAGCTGATGTTCAGCTCTTTTGCTTGTTACTCAAAACAAGCCTAGGGAAACTTGGGCAGAAGCTGCATTCCCTGGGCAGGAGCAGGAGACAGGACTCAGGTCAACACAACCCCCAAGTGTCCTTCAATGGTGCAAAGGTCTGTCTCAAGCTGGGATGAACCTTCATGAAGACAGCTGCTTATTCACTCTCCTAATGTGGAAAAAGGACTCATCTCAAGAAAAGGGTGAATTTGCTCTCAAGAGAGTCTGATGAGAGCTGGGTTTTATCCTTCACACAGAGGTGGAAGTGGGTTATGGAGAAGAAGGAAAGCTTCTTCCCACTATTAAGCTGGAAACACATGGCTGCCTGAGAGCAGAATTCTGACCTTCAAGTCACCCAGGGAAAAAAACGTTAAGAATATAAAAGCTGACAGGAAACATAAATTGTACTGTATGTTAGGAAAAAACCCAACCAAACAAAGAATGAATAAGGCACAGATTATGTATAATATTTTCCAGTGTTTGAGACCCAGAAACAGTAGGAATATTATAGGAGAAAAGAGCAACAGGCACTTTCTTCTTGGGAATCTTAGCTCTAGAGGTGGTCCCTGAAAATGGAAAATAATATGGATAACTGGCATTAAAAGCATTGAGATGAAATTAACTCCTATTGGATATGTTTTTCAGCATCTTCAGTGTTGAGTAATGTCTATTCTTGTACTGCTTGCTGTGTTGTATTGCTGTATTTTAAAGCTTTACTTCTTGAAGTCATGTGATTTTGAATGATCTCCCATTTTATTTGAAATAAAGAAGATCTGTTGCTAGCTTTCATTTCTATGGCAAATGATTGTGACTTCAAAACCCACATAAACCCTTGGGAAAGTAGTTTAAGTAATTTCATTGTAAGGTTTTAGGTCCTGAATGAGAACTTAGCTCTGGCCATATGGAAACAGGTTTTCCAAGGGGAATTGGTGCCTAGCAGAAGCCTTCAGCTGAGAGCTTAAGCTTACCTGTGGACATGAATAATTAAATTTTAAGCATTTACCCCTTAATGGCATTTAAACCTTCAAGTCAGGTGTCTGTGTTCACTATGCAGTCCCTGTGGAGAGATAGGTCACGTCAGCCCCTGGAAATGGGACGTGCCCGGGAGAGTCTGCAGCTGTAGCACCTCCAAAATGTGATTTGTATGCAGTCCAGCTGTGGCAACTGGGTACCACACTTGAGCTAATAAACTCTGATTCTTCAGCAGAGCTGAATAGCAGAGGTGAAATGCTGTGCTAGGGAGTTTACCATGGGCCTGTCCCACATGTCAGTTTAAGCCATGAGCCTGAGGTAGTCAACATGGGTCCCAGGAGCACAGAGAGGGCCCCAGACTTCTCAAAGGTGATACCTCGCCTGGCATGGCACTGAAAGAGAGCTGATAGGAGTCTCTAAGGTCAAAGGAGTCAGGCTGTTCTGTTGCACTGGGGTACACTCATGACCTGTCCAATCTGGGGAGTGGGAAGCTGTCACCTCTGTGGCCCTAATGGAAATCCCTACTAGATTTTGTATCTATAGTCCAAAACATTAAATGGGTGTAGCTTGTTAGAAAGTGATGATAGCATGACCAAAGTTTCCTATGACCATGATTTGATCAGAGCTTTGATAGGGAGATATTCACTTTGCAAGTTCCATAACGCAGAGCAAAAAGCTTTAACAGAAAAAAACCCAAAACCAAACCAAACCAAAACCCACCCCAAATAACCCCATATTAAAATAAAGACTACAATCTATCGCTCTGTAAACAGAGTGTCAAAATCAAAATAAACAGAAATAGAAGGGGCTTATACTCTGACCCTGCCAGGCCCACTGCTTCCCTTCATCTTGCTTTGGTTTCAGTTGTTCTGTGACTTTACTAGCTGGAGTACACCATGCACACACAGGACTCTTTTGGTCCCTGCTAGCCTGATGCTGTGATCTGCCATGGAGATTTTTATGTCCAGACAGTTACAGTTTAGGCAGGACATATGCATATGGGAAAAGATGAAAGAAAAATTAGAAGTGTTATGAACCTTGAAGTATTGGTACTGTCTCAAAGCAATGTCTCTTTGAAAAGGTCCTTTGCTGTTTCAGAGTCTGGAGAATGTGCCTGTAGGTAGGTCTCTATCCTCCCAGCCAGTTGAAGCTAACACACAAGATAAATTGCTGTTGTCTTAAAAAGAACAATACCATAAATAAATAATCAAACAAAACCTGAGATGGGTTCTAAATCTGGCCATGCAGTGTTTTTTGGGAATCTAAGCACTTTTGTGCTACATTGGGAAAGTTTACTCTTCAAAAATTGCTTAGATTAAAATTTTAGCACCTAATAAAACAGCCTGACCCACAGCTCCATCCTTTAATAAAACAGAAGGAGGTTGTTTTGAGTGTTAACACTTGAACATTTGTGATTGTGACATCGGGAATAATGTGTCCCTCTTGTTTGCAAGCCCAGCTTTTGCCGGGGTGTAATTGAATGGCTGAGCCCCATGGCATGGGGAACTCTGACCTGGACTAGTGATGAGAAGTCCTCTGTGTGTGTGTGTGTGTGTGTGTGTGTGTGTGTGTGTGTGTGAAACCTAAAATTATGTCTCTTGCCTGTTACAAGGATGTCATAGGCATGGTGATCTCAGATAAAGCAGAGTCAATATTTTGAGTAGATGATAAAATAGTGGTGGGAAAACAGACCTTTGGGGGAAGTAGAGGTTGTTTCCTATGGCAGATGTGTGGAAGGACTGCAGACTGATGAGAAGTTGTTCCAGAGCATCATAGTGGGTGGCAGTGGTGATGCTGAGGAGCTGAGGGAGGATGGAGACCCTGGCACATGATACTGGTGTTATGCCGGTGAGCACCTGGACATGACCTAGACAACTGTTTGAGGTGCAGACCTGGGGGAAAACAGTAGAGTTTATGGAGCATTAACTTTAAGTGTGTGGGAAAGATATCCCAGGGCAGTTTGCAGTGGCTGTGTGCATGAGGATGGTGTCTGGAAGGTAATTCTTGAGGGCCACAAGCAACAGCTGGATCAGGACACATGTGCAGCCAGGGCCATGGGCACTGGCTCAGTTTCTGGCAGAGAATAGGGGACTGAATTTGAGGTTGTGTGGGGCAGCTGATACTGGGTCATCACCATGGGAGGAATGAATTGTTGTCCTGGGTTCATGCACATGGCAGAGAGATGCTGGATCATGGAAACCAGTTAAGAAGAATTGTGTGAGCCATGTCAGGGGGCTGGGATATTTCCCTGTCAGGGAAGTCAGGGCTGATCCTGATCTGCATGATAAAACCTTGTGTTTTCAGTTGTATCATTCTTTTATTCAGGAAGAAGAGAAGCAGGAGTATCCAACTTCATTCCCGTTCATCTTGTGTCTCTGTGTTAAAGACTCTGCCCTTCTTGCTCCATAAATTCCATGATGGTCTCTACCTCCTTGCTGACAGCTGAAAAGTTATTTGCTGAATCAAGGCTTATGCACTGAAACTTCCAGGAAAGCAAGGGAACAATATGACATCTCTCACTGAAATGGCCTGCCAATTCTGAGCAGCCAATTGAAAAGGAAACATCAAGACAGAGAGCTGCTTAGTCCAGAGCCAAATAGAAGAGGCTGAGAAAGTGATTTCCCCCTAAAGATTCCCTTCCCCAGTCTTGTTCTTGCACTGGCTTTGTTCCAATATCTTCCTGTAATGTTAATGTAGACAACAAAAGCAGGCAGACTAAAGAGGCTCCTTTAGTATACTCCTCCAACTACTCCCATAGTGCAGTATAGATAGTATTAGTGTGGTTACTTGCATTACAGCTGCTACTGGAGATTTTGGATGTATACCATAAGAAGTTCTGTCAGCTCTGCTGAACTGGATGGTTATGTGGCATGGACTAATGCTGACATCTGCTGCTCCTTGACTTTTCAGACCCAGTACTCAAACAGGCAGGCTCTGGGGAGCTATGAATCAGGGCAGAACCAGGGACAGGGAAGCAGGAAAATCAGAACAGCTTTAGGAAAGGGAAGATTGATCTCTGGATGTGTTGGTACCTAGCGTATTGCATGAAAAAGGGGTTGGGAGGATAAGAGTGCAGACGAGCCCTCCACGGCTGGGAAGAACATGAGAAAGCCCACTTCAATGCATAAATTAAACAATCCCTTTCCCACTCCCTGGTTTTTCACAGCAAGCCCTTTCCCTTCCTGCCTACTTTCTGTCACAGCCTTTCCATTCAGGTGAAACAAGAAGAAAGATTTTCCTCTTAAAATTCCGCAGAGGTGTCAAGACCTAGCTCCTGGCAGAATAAAAAGTGCCAGACAGTGGCAGGGCAAACATCTTAAGGAAATCATATTGTTTCTGGAACTGTAAAAGTTCTACAGGCAGCTCTGTACTGTGAGAGCTAAAATGTGCATCAAGAATTCTGCACATCACTGCCTGATGCGGGATGGAGACAGATGGACTGCCTCTGTGGCTCAGTCATGCTGTTCCCATTTTCCTGAGCTCATGAGGCTGAGGGCTGATATTTCAGGAACTCTTCTGACCATGTTGTTTCCGCTGTCATTCCCCTCTTGGGTTTCAGGGCACCATAAAGACAAATATTGGGCAGCAACTGCTCTCATAATACTGTGTGCTAATACCCTCTTCATTGCCCATTGAACAGCCTACAGAACCTGTTACCAACTCTTTCTCTTCTGTGGGGTGTGAAAGGAAAGCACTTACCCAGCACTCTGACTTTTTGTCTCCTCTCAGCAGAACAAACTTGGGCTTGCGGTTTCCTGAAGAAAAATAATGTTGTGTTGCAGTGGGCAGAGGCATAGAACCATGTTAAAAAATCCTCATCATTCTGTTGAGGAAAAACTTGATAAATAAAATAATAGTCTGATTCCCATCTCCTCAGCATCAGCAGGGCTCTAATGGAGTCAGGAAACTTCAGGTAATTTGTCCTAGCTGTGGATCTATTCCAGATTTCCTTATATAAGGAGAATAATATGCTCCTCATAAAAAGCATACCCTGATAAAGAAACTGTATATACTATTGCTGTAGTCTCTTTTGAATCCTCTTGCTTGTTTTGTAGGATCCCTTTTTATTCTGGGGAGATGGCGTAGGAGGTCAACTAATGAGTGAACCCAAGTCCCATTTCTTTCTTTTGCGTGCCAAGGATGTGCGTGATTCAGCAAGGACTCCCAAGATTTATTACTGGAAGACTTAGTCTCTTTCACAATGTTTTAAATGTTTTAAACCTTCTGCTTCTTGGGTGATGTTTGCAATAAAACTCCTGTCTCCTGGAATAGTTCTGCAGAGCACTGCATATCTCCTTGCTCTGAGTGTGGGACAACTCTGGCCTGAGCCAACTTTGGTAGTTGGTGAAGATCTCACTGGCCAGGAGCTGGGGCAACAGGGAGGACGTTCAGGTTGTAGCTACAGATCATGGAACTTACAGAATGTATCTAGACATACGTGAGGTTAATGAAGAGCAAAGCTCACTGTTTCTTCAATAGATTCCCTCCTCTGTTACTGAAACCACATTTGTCTCCCAGACTGACAGGCTTCAAAGTGGAACAAACCTATGTGATGTAAAAGTGAACTGACCATGGCATCTGCATCCTGCTGAGCCCTCCCCTTCCCAGGATTTTAGGTGGAATGAGGGAGAAGGGTGAAAATCTTTTTATGTTCCTCTTTGAAGGATCACTTCTTACTACTACCCCTTTTTTAAAATTTAAACAAAACAAAACCAAATCAGTTATAATTTTTTTAGAGTGTTTGTTCATAAGGAAAGGTTTATGAGACTGGGACAAGTGTGCTCAGGTTATGTGCAACAGATACTCAGTCTAGGGAGAGCCTGCTTCCCTCTTACCCTTTAGTTGTCTGTTGGGAAAGCTCCTGTCAAACTGTTTGGTACTAAGCATTTCCCAAATGAGTGATCCCAGTCTTACCAGTTTGAATCCATTACTTTAATGGTAGTTATTCATCAGTAATGAACCATGCAGTTAACTTGCTGGAGACAGCATAGCTAATTGAAGATGAGGCAAGAGGTTCTTTTAATATTATTTTTCCTCCATTTCCTTTCAATACCTCTTTGCTTCTCAGTGGTATCTGATGGAAGTTTTAATTACCTCTGAGAACAATAACTATGTAAGGGCCTTACTTCTTTGTCTGAAGCAGTTTGCCTAGAGATGAACAATGTTGTATGTTCAGGTCTCATAAGGAAGCTGAGGTTGACAGGGATGGTAAATTCTTTTTACCCACTGAAACCTTGAGGTAGTAAATTTTTAAAACTATTTCCATTCTCGCCAATCTGTCTCACCTTTCTGTCTGTTGTTAAGCATTTCTCCCCCTGTTATCTGTGTGCCACACACAGAACAGTATAAGTGGAAATATTAATATCCCTATGAAATATTCTTTGCCCTACCTCTCTCATCACATTTTGGGTATGGATATTTCTTTCTCCCTTCTTACCTCACCCTTCATGTTTTTCTTTTCTGCACAGGTTATAAGTCTTTCACAGGTTGTAAGTCTTTAGGCAGATGATGTCAAGGACAGGCCATAGAGAAAAGCTGAGCCCAGACCTTTCTTTTCAGCCTAGTCTTTCCCACAGCATCAGCAGTGGGTACATTAGGAATATAGAAATATATGAACTGAAAAAAAAGGCACTTGGCTGTTTCTATAAAAGGTAAAATTATTCATTTCACAGTATTGTGAAAACTACTCCCAAACACAAACAAAACTTACCTGATGATAGAATGTAAGAACTGATAAATATATATTATGTGGGGATTTGCAAACTGCTTCAATTTTAAAGAGTTTTGGATTTGTTCTGTTGTTTTTAGAGGGTGATGGGATTTTTTAGAACATGGTCTAGAAATTCTTTGTGTTACATTTACTAAAAATTAAAAATTAGTCTATAAAGGATTATGAAAGAACCAAGAAATAAAAACCCTGATGATAATTTCAGTAACAATTCTGAGTGCACTCAGAATGTAATCTAACATTTCATAAGAAACAGATGTTATAATATCATATTTAATTTTCTGTATGCTCAAATAAAAAAGCTATCTACCAATGAAAAGCTTTTGCCTTTACAAAAATTCTAATTAGTTTTGCTGTATGTTTGAGAACTGCCTTGGACTAAAAAGCAGAATGATTTGTCCTCCCACCCCAAGTTTGACAGAGCTTACATAAGTTCAGAAAAGAGTTTAAAAAAGCAAATTTTTTTCATCAGTTTTTGTCCTTTTTTTAGCATTTGCATTCCTGTCTAGAAGGACACTTGGCTCTATATCTTACAATTTCCATCTTCACCCAAGATGCCACAAATCTCATGATGGATGTTATCCTCAGAAGACCTGTAGCCCATACCTTGGCTTTTCAATTGCTATAACTTCTCAGCTGCCTGGAGGACTTAGGTGGTCCCTTTTCATTGAAAATTAATGGGATCTGTGTTTTCGAGTCCCTTAAGTGGATTTGAAACTTGCAGCCAAGAGTAGAGAAGCATCCCAGCTTAAGTATCAGGCTGAAGTTACTTTTGCCTCACCAGAACTGTCATGACCCCACAGATGCTGCTGCATGAAAGTTCTGTTGATCTCCTCCCTCTTTTTCTGAATACATTATGTTAAGGGATAGCTACCGAGAAATAAAGCTATTTGCTGGCCTCTTGCAGACACCAGGGAAGTTTCTATGGAAACGCAGGAGGATGCAGCGTATTTATGCCTCTGGCAGCTGGGGAGGACCAGTTTCACTGACAGGTCTCACCTGTTACCTGTTGTCACATTTATGGATGGCAAGCAGCAATGCCTCATGGTCGAATGCATGGCTCCAGGTCGTGCCTTTCCCAATGAACTCGCCCCTGTGTTGTCCCTTCTGCTGTAATTTTGGAGTCAAGTGGAATGACTCTGTGAGCTGGGAGTTGTTATTAACACACAGGGGTCACAGCAAATCCAAAAGCCATCAAAAGGGGCAAAATCTGAAGTTCAGAGGGGAGAAACAGCACACCATAGAGCTCATAATAATTTCTGGGGATACAGGAAGATGATTCAGTCTTAAATGTGCATTTGGGCAATTGAAAAGCTTTTTGACATAACCTGTTCCTGCTTGACAAGGATTGTTGCTCTGATGTGCCTGTGGAAGACAGACAGTCATGGCTGTTCAGATCCTGTTGAGGTGGGAGCTGGCCTCCAGGCACACAGGGAGCTGGCAAGTGATATTTTTGTAGCAGTCGTGCTTGGTTTGTCTCCAAATGAACTTCTTCACAAAAATGCCCCCTGTATGAAGCATGTCGCACTCTTGAATTTTCATGTGATTTTGGGGCAGTGCTTTTGAGGGAAAACAGGGAAATAAATAGCTTGTCAAGCAAGAGAAAACTGATGGTTTTTTTTAGCTGGGAAGAAGGCGATTGCAAACTTTAAATTTCTTCTGAGAATCACATCAGAGTCTCTCTAAGCCACTGTGCTGATGCCAGCCCCTAACGTGGGTATGTGGAGAACCTGCACAGGAATCATGTAGAGACAAAAGGGTTGTTTACAGGACATCCACCTGGAGATGAGCTGTTCTGAGCTTTCTGAGCCAGGATCATTGTGTTTTGACCTTTCCCACTTTTCCCCTCTTGGTTGTGACTGGCTCTGGTACTAATGCAGCAAGTGACTGCAACAGTGTGCTGAATTTTAGAACAGGAATCAAAGGGTGACACTATCAGAGCTGTGGATGGGAGTCAGCAAGTAGTCAAAGAGTGTTCAAGCCAGCATTCTGAATACGGCCAAAAGGAAGGTTGTATGAATCCTTCTGCAGTGTAAAAGCATCCTGAACAATCTGTGATGGGAACTGCAGTTTGACCCCTCAGCCAAAGGGTTTTTTGCAGAAGCTAAAGGACAGTAATTTTGTGCAAAACCCTTGGCTTACTGAGGTGTAAATATGAGGTTTTCCACCACCACTTGATATTTTCAGAATTACCTCTAAAATAGTTGAAAACCCCTTGGCTGGGTCTCTGCTCCCTCCTTCTCTGGAGAAGCAGAGTTTGACCAAGAACCAAAGCAAGATGAATGGGTTGCTGTGCTTGAGCACAGGAAAATCAGGAAAGTTTTTCCATTAAAGTATTCTGCAGTGCTGTAAAAATTACAGTCACTTGGTTAATTCAGTATGACATGTGTCTGGTCCCTTCCCAATTATCATGTCACATTGTGACAAGTTTATGAGCCAAAGGAGTCTGTCAGTATGCAGGGTCTTGTAGGGCCAGCAGGCTTGAGATGACCCATTATCTCTGAGCCTCACTGCTTGAAGGTGCTGAACTTTGGCATGTACTTTGACTTCATGTAAGAACACCCCTATAGCTGTCACCATCTCATTTCTTCCCAGCCCTGTTCCATATGATATTGTTACCTTAAATGACATGAAATACAATAGTGAAGTTATTCTGAGGTCCAACAACCCATCTTTTAGAGGCATGTTTGCTTCCTTCCAGGCTGATCAAAAGTGGGGCAGATTGGGAGAGGATGGGTTAGAAGGTGGAAGTGGTGGTAGCACTTAGCAGACACATAGAGGAGCATGTTGCGGGGCAGGGAATTATTGACAGGGCAAGCAGTGCAATGGTAAACACAGGGGCTTCAGAGGAGTAAAACTAGTCCTCTGATTTGTCAGTCATATTTATTCGTTCTACTTTCAGCAGTCGATGCAGAAATGCCTCCACTGAGACAAGATTGGTGTGATTCTCCCCTGGGTAAGTGGTGATGGGGGTCAGCCAGCAGAGCAAACTGCACACCTTGTGGAAATGCACAGGAAACAGAACAGGTTGTTATACCTAGGAAGCACCCAACTTTATTCTTATGAGTCATACCTGGCAGGATGTTTGGCTGAGTCTTCAATGGCAAAACATCACTGGTTTGAATGGGGGTATTCATTGTGTCCATCTCCATCTTGTGATCAGCTCTTTTCCTCAGAGCTTAAGCAGGTGGAGTCATGTTAATGCCTGATTTCCTCACCTTCCATTCTGAGAAAATGTCTTCTTACTGCATTGTTGGTAACAGCTTGGAATGTCAAATCCTAAAATATGCATTGGTAGAAGACAAATTCAAAGAACACTCAAATGCAGGGGGTTTGTATTGTCTTTTTTTTCCTTTCTAATTATGATTTAGCCTACACTCATGATTTGTAGTTAAATACATTTCTTTACTCAGAGGCACATGTCAATAGTGTGAACCTTGAAGCTGGAAGTTTGTAATTCTTTTATTTCACTCAGGTCTGCATTGCAAGCCATTTTTGGTTAATCCTCATTGCTGAGGGGAGTTGCATGACTGTTTAGGGAAGGCAGAAAAACAATCTCTGAAATTTAGTTGAGACTGCAGACAATGTGATGAAGTATCCTGAAATTTGGCTGGGAAACCCTGTCTAAAATGGGTCTCACAGTTTCTGTGTAGCCATCTGCAATCTATCACTGTCTAACGCAGTAAGGCTTCCATCTAAAATAAATGACTGGAGTGATGTTCCTAACGAGAAGCTGAGTCTGGCACTTTTTGCCCTTGTGGAGTCAAAATTCTGCTTGGGGCCAGACCCTTGTGATGTGTTCACAAAGGGATGGGAATCACATTCAGAAGCAAGAGTTACTTCCCTGTGTATTCAGCAGTAAAAATATTTCCCCATGTGCCCAGACATGGGAGCCAAGTTGTTTGAAGGTACAATGGTAACCAAAGAAGCAGTTGGGACTTTGGTTTTGCATTGTCACAGAAGGTGGCATCTCTAGCAAGGCAGACGTATCTAATGCCAGGCCAGTGTCTCTGCTCCGTGACTAAGAGGGTTTTCAGGTAAGCATTGCTCATGTGAGATTCCATGAGACTGTCAAGTGTGTTTCAGACCAAAGTGAGGATAACAGATGATGCATCTACTCCCTTGTTTGGCTTCTTTTTTATTTTTTATTTCTCTTATATTTTTGCAGATGCTCTATGTTCTCTAACCCACTAGCTAATTACTACTCATGCTGTGTATGACTTTCAAACTTTTGGTAGTTCCTTGATGGTTCCTTGTAGCCTTCAAAATCCAAACATGGTAAATCAATATTTGCTTTTATGTCTTCTGTTGCAAGAAGATATTCCAAAACAACATACTAACTATGCTTTCTTATTGATTTATTTGCCTTTGTCTTTCAAACTGCCAAGATTTTAAAGCATTCTTTTATTTTAAAGGTACTCATTTCTAAATTCAATAAACCCAGAATATTTTCACAGTGGAAAATCCTATTAAAACCTATGCATTTGGTACCACTGGCTTGTGGTTTTCCTGTCAAAGTAATTTAATTCTAAGGAGAAGAAGAGAGAAAATAAATTATCTTAATTGCTCAGGACATGAAAAAGTTGAGACATAGCTTTTTACTTGAGTTACTAGAGCAAGTTAAACAACTTTATTCATAGAATGATAGAAACAAGAAATACAAAAGGTCAGTAAGGATATTTTCTCCCTTTACCCTCACAATCAAGGCCCAGCAACTACTGAGAAATATTTCTGGCAGATTTTCCACAGACTAATGATATCTGGGTAGCAATGACGGAAACTTGCCCTTAGGCAGGGATTCAGCATAAAGCCTATGACCTAGCCTATGACCTACTGCTTACCTAATTTAAGCTCAGGGGGATTAGGTCTTCATCCTGTAAACCTAATGTTTTCTTCATTTTTTTGTGGTATATCCAGGAGCATTAATTTTAATAATATTGGAAATACTCAGATGTGGAAATATTTGCTTAGGAATGCCCTGTCTCGGGCAAACCACAGAGTCTGAAAAGTAAATAATTGTCTTGTCCCTGCTTCATTAGTCTGCAAGGCGAAGGCCATAGTGGGTCACTCTGGCTCATGCAGTAAATCTAGAGCTCCCCCAGGTATTTGTTTCAGTGACTATGCTCCATTGCCTCGAAAGAAAAGCACTCCTGAGTGTCTGTTGATGAGCTTAACCTTAATTGGGTTAAACTGTCCACAAAATTAATATATACATAAATCTAAATTCTCTTGACATTGACCTACAGAGAAAACTAGACTCATCCTATTGAGCTTAAAGACTGGGAAAAAACAATTCGTGAATGTCTTACAGGATCCATACTGGTTTTGAACAGCAACCCCTATATGTATTCAACATGGGTCAGAAAATAAACCAAAATTCTTTCAGTTTCCATTTTGTAATGAAGCTTGCTTTCAAGAATTCACAATAGAGCTGAACACCTTGATTAATCCTATTTGAGTTCTTTGAAAATTTAATGCGTATTTCCTAAGTGTGAAGAGCCACATGCACCTCTCATTCATGAAGTTTCTTCTTTGCTCCCAGGAGTTAAAAAAATAGCTAATTACTTTAACTTGGATTTGATTTGTTTACAGTCATAAAGCATTGAATTTTCAGCAACTGTACTTTCTCACAAGTCTCACAATGATGACCATTACTTGAAACTGCATAAAAAACTAACTCATTATTCTTTTCAAGGTAGCATGAAGGAAGAAGGCTTTTTCCACATGAATACAGAGTAACCTGTACTGAGGGTCAGCCCATGGTACATCTGCTTCTGCAACTATTTCTGTGTAGCCCTATCACCTCTTTAAATACATTAGCTGAGCTGACAGTATTGTTCTGCTGGCATAGAAAAAAGTACAAACCCACAAGAATATCTGTCCAAACACTGATCAAAGGACCACTGAGGCCCACATACTGACTCTGTCAGAAATCACTAACATGGATGCTCAAAGAAAAAAG
This sequence comes from Xenops minutus, assembly GCA_035221455.1. Lineage (NCBI taxonomy): Eukaryota > Metazoa > Chordata > Aves > Passeriformes > Furnariidae > Xenops > Xenops minutus. The sequence goes on from JAWWEE010000105.1 coordinate 28,690,860, forward strand.
ACGAAAAAAAGAGGAGAAAAAAATGTCAAGCATAAAGTCTTTAGTCTTTAGGATGGACCTTTGTCTCCTCTTCATGTCCTGTGATGCAGATGCAGAGCATGCAGAACATTAAGTTTAATAGCTGTTTTGCGTATCAACCTTCTGTGTCTATCCTTTTTCAAGTCCTTTCACACTTTTAACCTCCACTAGTGTACCATGGCAATGAGTTCCACAGTTGTACCACACACTTTTGGGAAAACATTCCTTTGTCTGTTTTAAACCTGACTTAAGGCATCTGCTAGTCATCACTATATTAGTAAAGAACATCAGGTTTTCTCACAGTCGCAAGCAATATAGTCACATCTTCCAAACTAGTTTGGTAGCTTAGCAAAATTTTGATTTCTACTATTTAAATTTTATCTTACCTCATCAATCAGATAAGCAAACAAACAAAAAAACCTCCAAAACAAACACACAAAAAACCAAGCAGGCTTGTAGTAGCAGTCTGGCAGGTGGTAAATGGAAAGATTTCTTTTCCCTAAGAATCAGTAGTATTAGGCTGACAGGACCAAATCTTCTGTATAACATATGGAAGCTCAGAGATGCATGGATAAAACCTAGTTCTGTGTAAGCCTAGAAGATTTTTGCCCTTTCTAAATCAGAATTTCCTTTCCCGATGAAAAAGGAGTAAAAGTTACCATAAGCAAGTGCTTGTACATGTTAAGGTCCCAGTCTGCCCCTGATGCTCTGAGGACGTAATTGTAAGAACTGCTACTATTATGATCTGTTTCCCAAGGAAAGCAACAGAGGCTGGTGCTGTTTTGTATGCATATTTTAAAACTGTGGCATCACCCGCAGTTAGGACTGCATGAACAGTTTTAAAAAAATACATAATTTTCTTGAATATCTCCAAAGACAGAGTTCAAGTTCACCCTGTGCAACAAGAAAAGATTAGTCATTTCTGCTTTCACTGTAACTTTCTTGCCAACCTTTGGTTCTCTCACCTGTCAGGAGAGACCTAAATAATACTTGCTAATGAAGAAGCATTGCAGCAGCAGAGGCCAAGGACTGATCACTTTAGGTTTAACCAGCACCCCATGGTTGTTCATGTTCTGGGATACACTTGAAAAATACCCCCTTGTCTTTCTGAAGGTCCTCCTTTCTCTTGACCTTGTTCTTTCACCAGTGAGAAGTCTTTTCCCCAAAATACAGGAGCATATACTTTCTCTAGAATATGAAATATCCCCCAAATACTGTTGTACTGCATTTTCCCCTCTGTCACTTCTTGTATCCTCTTTTCCTATTTTTCTTTTCCCCCTTCCTTACCTTTCTCTCATCTTCTTTTTCTTACTCATGTCTGCCTTCTGCTCCAATTTCTCCTAGATAAAGTTTAGGAGCAAGAATTAACGTCACCTGATGACAAATGGCATGTTGCAGGGAAGCAAAACCATGGAGCAGCTGGAGACCTGTCCACTACGGTGCTGGTGGGAGGCCAAAAAGCGATGACAGGGCTAAAGCTTTGCAAGCATCCATGTTTTTTCTACAAAGCTCAATAGACACTTCCTTCTAGCTAAGAAAGTATGCAATCTAGGAGATTAAAAATACACTGAGGAACAAATATTTTTCACCTTCTTTGTTGAAACTACTAGTCTGAGCTAGGGTTTCATCTTTTGTAGCTTTACTGAGGAGCTCAATCTGTGCTGGGTCTAGGGTCTCCCAAGAGTCAATGGAGAGAGATGGGCACCTTCAGAGAACAACTCAGCCCACTGGCACGAGTCTGGGTAAGCTCCTCTTTGGAAATGCCACCATCTCCCTAGCATTTTTGGCCGTACACAGGCAACCATTCATACTCTGGTGGTAAAAGTGATCTGAAGCCCACTCACAGATCCCAGGGCTTCCATCAGCTGAGATGGAGCAGCAAAGTCCTCAGGTAAGAGTGGTGATTTCCCAGAGACAAAACATTTTCTACATATTTCTGCTCCCATCAGCACAGTACTAGGATCAGGACAACACTGGCAACATCTAGATCCTTCCTATGTCAGGTCGGTAAATCACCAGCCTGCCTCACACAAGTTGAATAGCATTTGTTCTAGAGCAGAATTGATTTTTGAGGTCCTGTTAGCTGATACTGGCCTGTACTGTTCTACCCACCCCATCCATGCTGTGTCATAAGGAAAATCATGGCTGTGGTCCCTCCAGGAAGGGTATGTGGATCATTTATAAGACGGAGCTGTCAAAGATATCTGTTGGGAAGTGGTTTCCTTTGAGTTGGCAGAGGTTAAGGGACTGTGGGCACAAGCAGTGCCCCCAAAGCCATCTCTTTCATCACACAGAAACTGAGACACAGTGAAAAGCTTGAGCAGCCTTCAGAGGAGCTACCCCACTACACATGCACACACTCTTCCAAAAGTGGGTTGGATTATCACTGAGTGCAAGAGGTTCATGCTGACCTGGCATAATTCTGGTAAGTTTCTGGACCAATTTTCTTCAGGTGTTTTGCTTTGCTGGGGAGATGTTCATATGTAAGTATGCCTGCAACTTGGCAGCAAACAGACTGGTCATCCACCTCCTGCCTGCTGGTCTGTGCAAGTTCCTCAGTCACAGCATACCTGAACACACAAGAACAACATCTACTTCCTAAGTAAGATGGCTGTGTGTCATTTTTAATTATCTCAGCAGCTTAATTCTCTAGAAGAAGGAGGTAATTTTGAGGAGGTTTATTGTGGTAGAACTTAGTCCATGTAGCCTTGTACCCTGTCCCTATGGAGAGCCAGCAGTGCCCCCATAAGATAGCTACACAAGAAAGCCCCAAGTAATTCTTCCCTCCAGTACCTGCTCAGTTTCTGGCACTTTTGACAGCAGTGAGGTAGAGTAATCATTGGCAAGCGTCACCTTTTTTGCATCATCTATGAAAGGGACAAATAAACTAAAAATCTCTCCTGATTTCTCAGACTCAGTGACACAGTGCTCACTGTATCCTGCCACTGAATGCGAGCATGCACCTCCTCAATTCTCTGTCAGCAGTTCAGTTCATAATCTGCATCTCAGTGAGAAGCCCCTCTGGAAGTTAATTAAAAGACAAACTGCAGCACAGATCATTAGTTTACACATGGACCAGGAATGAAGGACCACAGAGGCCCTGCAAAATTAGCAACAGATGCCCAAACAAATCTCTAAGCAGTGCTAACTAGCCTGCCCTGGCAACAGATCTTGCCTATTAGAGAGCACTACTGTACCACAGCTTGGGCAACAGCAACAGTGCTGGCTCTCTGTGATATCTCATTGTGTAATCTTAGCAGTTAAAAGTAAATATGATTGCTAAGAACATACAGTAGGTAGAAAAATGTTATTCCAGACCTTTAATCTGAAGTGACATTTTCACCTGCTTTCTAGACCAAAGGAAAAGGCATACAACTGGCATAAATGACTAGGAAAAGTGACCATCAGCCTCCTGCAAGTAGAAGTTACCATGTGCAGAAGAAATACAACATAAAAAGTCCCATAAATCCCGCTGGCCTTAAGTGTCAACTTTCAGTGCCTGTCTTTTAGTCCACTGAACACCTTCAGGTTTTTGCCCTCTGCTCTCCACATGTGTGAGAAGTGATAACCCTCCACAGACATTCTTTTTTTTTCTCTCTCTCCATCACAGCACTCCCACATGCTTCCCTTGGCTCTGAAACCTAGAAAAGATTTCAAATCCAGAGAGGTTTTCCAAGTGTTGCTGCTAACTGTAGCAATTTTGGTGCTGGTCCACTTCTCTCTATTCTTCTATTTCTTTTCTCTTACTTGTCTTGCATTGATTTTGGAAGCTCTTTAGGTCAGGGACTGTATTTTTGGTCTATGTGTATAGCAGTTACACAATTCAGGGCTGGAATCTGGTCTGGGAAGATGCACGGAGTTTAGAGTGGTCTGAAAAATACAGGGGTCCACCCTAAGGAATTCTTGATAGAAGTTATCACTCAGCATCTTTTCATCCAGTCAAGGGACAATAAACAGACAAACAGACAAAGGGATAGAAGGTGAGGTTGTTATGACAAACTTAACAGAAATCCTTGGAGAGTCAGAGACATTGCCTTGCTGTGAATTCAGCTAAAATTCAGACAGGGGAGAGGGATGGGTGAAAAAAAGAAAACTTTGAACAGCTTGGATGAGTTAGTCAATAAATGACTACTTTCTGTCTCCTAAGAAAGAAATATCTCAAGGAAATAGCCTTGGAAATGAGTGTCTACTAAATAGCAAAGATGAAGAACAAGTAGAGAACTATTTTAGTTGCTATTTTTTAAAAGGAAAAATGACAGCATTTGTGTAAACAGATAATATAGAAACATTAGGCTGAGGTAGAATGAAGAAGGAGAACTGATCACTGTCTGTAAGTAATGTCAGAAAAACAGGTGAAAAAGTAATCAGATTTGAATTATACTGTCATAAAGCAATAGTAACATAGCTGTCAGAAAAGCAGGATTTTTCTGTATGTGGTGGGCAAAGCCAGGCCAAGTCTACACCTAAGAAGGGAACTGTAGTTAAGATTGGTCAAAACTGCTTTCCCTCACCTTTCCCATCCAAGACTTTCCTACACTGCTCTTGAATTTAAAATTTTCACTTTATCAGACCACAGGCACACTCTGGAGAGAAGCATGCACATGCCCCAGTACCGAGATGGGACTTGGCCAGTGTCCCTAGAGCCAGGAGCTAGAAGGGTATCTCATGTTTGGAAGACAGCGCAAACTAGTGACTGCAGCTCTAAATCTTTGTGGTTCACCAGTGCACCCAATGCTGAGATCAGGCTGTCTCTTCCCTAGCGTAAAGTTCATGTAAACAGAGTGAAGAACACTTTCTTGTGGCATCCAAATCCCCTGCTATGTGCACCACAGGAATGTGGCAAAGAGGATGAGTCTAGGAGACTCTGGCCTTGGGCCTTATTTTCCATAACCTTGCAACTTGTGAGATGAGTTATACTATTGCAAAGTCAACACAAAAAGTTGACAGACTGAAGGGTGAGATTGACAGTGATATTTTATACTGAACTAAATGATGACATGAGGAACACAGCACAGAAAAAAGATGATGCAGTTTTGTTATTAGAGCAATAGTAGGTCCACATTTTCTACCATCAAGAAAGGCACAGCTAGAGGGATTTACAATGAAAAAACATTTGGTGGAGAAGATACTAGGCTTGGCTCATGTGCCAAATTCCCAATGAACATAAATCAGTATAGCCCTGCTAACTTCAATAATGTTGATTTGCAACAGCCGATAAATGAATCAGAAATTTTTTCATTTAATTGGGAGAGATGGAAAAAAAAATATCTTAGGAATATACTTCTGTAGCTGACCCAGAAGATTTGTGTCTGGGTCCTATTTACACATAGCCCACAGAAGGAGCAGCTTGCAAAAGTAGACTTTGGAACAAGAAAGGCTAAGAACAGAGCCATCAAGCCCAGAATGTCTTGAAACAAGCAATGACTTGAAAATGTGCAGCCAGTTCAGAGGACAAATTTAAACCAATGGTGTTTTCTTTGCAGTAAATGAAAGGGCTCACTTGACATCTGCCATTATAAACACACAAAATGCCACAAATCCCAAAGGACTGAGCCTATGTAATCGGGCAGATAGCAAAGAAAGCAGCTTGGACACTGCGTTAACACAAGCTGCTTAGAGAAGAGGTTTAAAAAGGAAAATCATGAGTACAAGCCAATGGAGTCAATAAATGAGAACAAGGGAGGCTGCTGAAGGACATGACTCAGAACTGAGCAAGGGCTGTCTAGAAGAGACAAAAAAGATGAAGTGAAGCCATAGAATTTCAAAGAATAGGCAGAACTCACGTCTGTATTTGCTATAGCATTTACAGGACCAGTGTCTTTGCTGTGTGAACAGGTTTACTCCTGCCAACGCTAATGGAGGCAAACCATAGCATACCAGCTGAGGATCTGACTCACTGCCTGGATGTATGTCCCCAGCAAGCTTTAAATAGCCCTCCCAAAGTGTCTCCTGTCATGTCTTGAATTAAAGACATTCCAAAGCAAAATAGATAAAAGCAAGATGCTGGTTAATGAGATGCTAACTAGGACTACCATTTTCAGAGGTTCCTGGGAGGCTCAGCCTGGGGTAACAATTAAATAACCACTCCCTAAGTAAACTTCATCTGTTTGTACACAATGCAAGGCTTATTCTGCCTCTCAGGATACAACCTGCAGGCTCAAAGGCTCCAGGTGAGACACAAGAACACAGGCAAAATGACTAGAAGTTACATATTCATTGTAGGTTAATACTAGCCATGCCATGAAGACTTTTAACTTCATTTTTGCATTATGTAAATAATTAATATCTCGTAATATACTGGTACACCTACAGAATTCAGTAACATTTTAGTAGGTTAATAAAATGTAACCTCTTTTATCTTGTCCCATCCCTCTGAGATCTTATGTGTAAACCAATTGTTCTGTTAAAACTTTGAAAAATGCCATGACAACTAGCAAGGGAGATAAGCTACCTCCACATCAGAAAATAGCATCTTTCTTGCAATCTTATCAAATGTAACTATATATGGTATAGTGTACAAAGTATATGTGGGCTGAAAAACTAATGAGGAGGCATTTATTTGTAAAAAAAAGTGACTGGGGGCCTGATTTCTATAAAAGTACAGGATAATCAAAACCAAAATACTCTCTATCCCCCATCAAAATTGTCCTTTGTACAGGCACAAAACACACTATGCAGATGATTGAAGACTCGGTAATAATTTGTGGCTAGGGAGTAGGGAAAAATAAAACAAGTCATCATTCTAAAACACCCTAAACTCTAAGAGCTGTTTTTTTGTAGAAACATTCCCCACCTTAAAAACAGCTTCTTTTACAATTTCTTGATAGTGTAAGAAAAATTTGCCAGAGAAACTTTTCCTTCGGAATGTGGCTTTTTGAATAGTTTGTGCTGAACATAAAAGCAGTTATGTAGCTTCTGGATGCAGACATAGACAACTTGGTCTAATATATACTGCTTGAAAACTAGATTTAAAGCAGATAAAAAAGAAGTGAAATCCGGTTTGCTGAAACAAAGGAGTACCAACACTATGAAAAAAATGTTGAGATCCCATCTGTCTTCTCCTGAAGAGAATAATTACAATTTTTCCTCTTATAGAAGGAATCACAGCTAGCTTTGGTGGTATAAAAAAAAAATGTGATCAGCACAAAGTGCAGAAAATCAGAGGCAAAGCTAAACTTCAGAGTTCAGACAGGGTCCTTAGTTTCTGCCACAGTCTTTTAAACCCTGGCTATGCTCCATTTCTCATAGCATTCCAAGGTTACAGACAGGGTCCGAAAAGGCTTAACCAGTCAACTAAAACCAACTCTTCCCAACCCCCCACCTCCTATCTGTTGAAGATGTAGCTTTTACATTTGTGCAAAGTCAGAAAGTGTGGTGGGGAAGAGAGCTGTGCACCTCAGTGCACTGTCTGCTACCCTGACAGCACCTCAGAATTTTTAGAGTCACTTGAGCCTCCTCTTGTACTCCAGGTCAGCAGCAAGGCTGGCTGTATCAAGCCTATTCTTTCTCATATCTGGAAACCCTGTTGCAGGGCTCAGAACCTCCTAGTGATGGATCCTGGTGTTTAAACAGCTTACCCAGAAATACATCATATACATAAAACTTGACAATCCACATCAGATCTGCACACTCCAGAATCTTAGATTTTAAAATAACCTCCAACATTTCCAGCATTTCCAAGTGATTGTTCACATGCTTGGGATGGAAGAGTTTGAGAATAAGCATACCAAAATTAATTCCTGCAGCAACACTTGCTTCCAACATTGTCCTACTGCAGAGAAGCCTGCCTTGTACATTTAGCACGAAGAAATCTGAAACTGCTCAGATATCTATCTGCACCTGAGCCTTCAGCTGAACAGCATTAAATACATTTCGCTTGCCACTTGGACGAGCCAGGAAAGAAGAAAAAGCAAAGAGGTATCTGGGATGATCAACAGACCATCCTGTAGCTCTGAATTAAAGTGGACAAAACATTTTATGTAAACTTACTGCAGTGAAAAACTTCTGAAGTATCTCCTGATTTGGGGAAACATATTTTATTAATAAACATGTAGTAGATGACCACACAAATAATGATGACCAGGAAAATAAAATCAGTTTGGTGAAAACTGTACTTCCTGTTGAAAAACTATTCCTGAGAAAATTCCTGGCTAACCCTTTGCTCAACACTCTTGGAGGCAAGCATTAAAAATACATCAGTTCTCCTGAGACTTGCAATAAGAGGCTCAGAGCAGGTAAGAGGAAACTCCTGCAGGGGAAGAAGGGATCGTTCTATTCCATAGAGATCAAAGCCTGTCAGTGAAGAGCAAGATCTCCAAGTCATGTTGAAGCAAGTTACACAAGAAGAGCAGGTGTTTGTACAGCACTTAGAGGGGAGGTGACATGAAGAGCATCTTCTGATCTGATTTACATCACTGTCTCCATCTTGCATTCATATTAAAGTTTTTTTCTATTCACCATCTTGTGAGACAGTAGACAGTACTTTAAGCCTACTCCAATAATTCTTTATTATTTTTAAAATAGCTTACTTTTTGAGCTAAGGATTGCCTTTGAATATACAGGTGCAGATGCAGCCAGCTACTGATGAACAAAGCTGGCTAAGCCCTCAGCAGCTGCTTGCACTATAATATTAATTATTACTATAATACTACTATACTCTATAATAGCATTACTCTAATACTATTATATTAACTATAATAGTAACTACTATTATAACAGCATTAATAACATCTATAGCGAAAGATAAAATAATAATAACCATTAGTGCCACAGAAAGTGGTGGCTTAGTGATTCTAATACAGGCAATCTTCTCTTCCTCTCCTCTCTCCAAGTAAGCCCTTCAAAAATAGTATACCTTTTAGCAGGGAAAGACCCACTGAT
>JAWWEE010000105.1:28700207-28757581 GCA_035221455.1 Xenops minutus
GAAGGGAAGGGAAGGGAAGGGAAGGGAAGGGAAGGGAAGGGAAGGGAAGTCTTTTTCAGCAGTTGGTACGAGACAGAAGCATTGTTACACAGGGAATATGTTTCCTAACTCAACAGGAGCTGGGAGCTGCTGCTTTGTGCAGTGGTGTGACCTTTCTGGTCAGGGCTGATGGAAGGTTGTCTTGGTATCAAACACCATTTCCCAATTGCTGTTGGATTCCCCTGCTGAAAGAAACTGGCCAAACTGTCTCTCATTTCCATGCGGGTTCAAAACTCAGCAGGGGCTAGAGGAAGGTAAGGCAAAGGGAAAATCTCTGTTGCCACAAAGGAAAAATCTCAACTTTACGTGGAGTCAGTTCCTCCCTTGGAGTGCATATGAGATGAGTGGGTCCTGCTCTGTTCAGAGTCAAGAAGTCACCCACCAGCTCTTTGACAAAATGTTATCCCTGGGCACAGCAGGGACCTCTTTTTCCCTCTAAACTTCTCATAGTCTGACGGTAAGAATCCAGCTCATGGTGAGATGTTGGCTTATGCAGTTGTTATTCTCTTGGCACTGTGTGTGTGAAACACAGGCCACGACATACTGCAGGTTGCTTGAGGACTTATACCCTTATAATATAAAATTGCAATAGCATCATCCATACTTTCCTTACAAGCTGCAATTTGAGCTGACTAGCAGGTAGCCCCATGCAGGAAAAAAGAACTGAACATGTGTTCCGAAAGAGCTCCCTTCCCTCCACTCCATATCCTGCTGGCCAGAAGGCACATTGCCAGAGTGGAAAGAACTTGAGGGATGTTTTATTGCCCTTGTCTAGGCTACAGATAATGAGGAAGGTCTACAGTCTCCAGGGCTGTCAATCCAGCAAGCTCTCATCTGCATTAAAATTGGTCAAAAGATGCTTTTAAAAGAAAATATAATGAGGGGATGCACTTAGGATAATGAAATGCTTGGCTGCTTTTTTATCACTTCCCAGGCACTTTGTGTCCTCCTCTGATGAGAGCTATTGTCATTCAGGGCAGCTCATCGGCTCCTTGTGCTGGGAGCAGATACGGGCTTGGCACCTTCTTCCTCTCCTGGTGACAGCCAGATATACACTCTGCTCATTTCCTCTCTGATAAAGCTTGCCATCCTGCTTCGAAGCTTCTCATATTTCATTTGGCTTGTCAGATAGAAGCCCCTGGTACAGTACGCTCACAGAGATTGTTTCTTGTTTAGGCATTATATTAGCAAAGGAAATTTCTGAGTTGCCTTCCCCTCTTCCTCACTCTCCTTGCTGCTGCATATGGCTGACTTTTCCTTCCAGGGCTCTTCCAGGTACTGATGAGGTGTTGTTACTCCCTTGTGTGACATGTAGGTGTTATTACTTGAAGGTGAAATTTGTGCCTAAAGAAATGAGTGGCCTTATTTTCAGAAACATTGACTACTTCCACAGAGTGTTATTCTTGACATTATGGCTAGGAGTGAGGTGACTGCAAACAGTAAAGGGAGCGAGGAGTTCAAAGCTGGATGTCCACCACTGGTACAATACGTCTTTTTTGGTTTTCTTAAGTGCTGCCAATTTGTTTCTGAAGAGGAAGAAATGGGGAATGTGTTCCCTTGTGAAATAAACAAGGAAAAGTGACGGTGGTTCTCCAGAGGGATGGTCAATGCACATCTCAATGGCCATGACTAAGACTGGGCTGAAATGCTGGTTAGTATGGGAGGAAAGGACTACTTGGAGAGTGCCACAGAGATATCAGATCTTGGCATGACAAGTAAAAGCTGTGCTGTGTGGCAGGACAGGAGAAAACAAATCTTGGAGAGTTATCATTCCCTGTGTGTGTTGTAACTTCTGCAGCGAAAAGGAAAAAGTGCATTTACTGGCTGTGTTGGATTTCCTGGTAAACTTATTTAATCGAAAACTGCTATTACCAAACATCATTGGAACATTTGTACTCACAAAAAGACTTTGCCTGGAAATGCATCTACACATGAGTGGAGGACAGACAGGGAAGGAACTTCCCCTCAGTATTTTGTTGTATTATGTAGAATGTGGATTCCCATGTGATGCATCTAGATAAGTTACTCAATCTGCCTTATATTTCAGGTTCCAATGGATCTATTTGGTTTTGAATTTGACCTACCTGTCTTCTAGAATGGCTGGTGTCTGTAACAATGTGTTGGAGAGTGTAATGTGTGGTGGCCCAGCTGCAGGCAAAGGGAGACTTTAGTCCCTTCTCTCAGGAGTTAAAAATCTATTTTATGAAGCCCCAGTACTGTGGGGGCCTAGCAGGTGCCAGACCTTGAAAACAGAAGGATAAAACAGGATCTACAGGGGTGGCTAGAACCTGCCTTCACTCCAGCTCAGCACTTGTGTAGAGTAAGATATCCTTGTCTCACAACAGTTTGGCTGTGAAGGTAGATAAAATCTGTGATTTCTTTTTTTTTGTTGTTGTTAAAGAATATGTCGATAATGGACCTATAAGAAGAAACATGGGAGCTGTATCATAAGAATAAGCTCCTTCACTGTTAACAAGTTCTGCTTCACAATTACTCAGTCAATATGCTGTCAGATTATAAAAAGAAGCTTTTCCAGGTTGGTTATGATGCCCTCACTATCACAGAGATATATTTACATTACTGCTCTGATTTAATTTAAGCTCCTAACATTATCTATGAAAATGCTAGGTGCTCAAGGTGTCAGAGACTGTTGGAGATGCAGAGCACCAATAATTCCCAATAAAACTAGAGCAGTTAGAGTTGAGATCAGCCTGGCTCATTATATTCAGCTTCTGTATTACTCACCTATTTTTCCCAACATTTATCTTACAAATACCCTCAAAGGTATTTGTTTTAATGCAAAGCGCATCATGTATAGATTTGAAAAGATGAGTATTATTTTCCTGTCTGACTTGTTCAAACTCAGTATGGCAGAAATGTTTGTTATTACTGGCACCACAATTAAGTGTTAGATCACTTCAAAAGTAATATAACTATACAATTAAAAGGAAGTAACAAAGCCAGATAATAGTCCCTTTTTCAATGGTATCACTCTCTTTCCCTGTTTGTCAGTTAGGGACTTTCTACAAGGACTACTCAGAAGGCCTTGAGGAGAACCATCTCTTGACTCATTAAAATATGTTTCAAGCCATTTTGTGGCAACGAATGGACTGCCTGAGCTTACAGAAAGACCTGTCATAATCAAAATGAGGAAGAGTTGCAAACTGAAGTGGCAGTGACCATGCAAAATTACTTGGGAGTTCTGGCTAGGAGCAATGCCTGCACTGGGTCTGTCAGCCCCAGGCAGGCTAAGTTTCCTTCTTGCTGGGGAGATGCTGGGAGATGCCATGTACCATTATGGCCAGATAAGGAATCCTTCAAGGAAGCAATCTGATAAAAATCCACTTTTCATCTGCTCCTTCTAGTTACCACCTTCTACCTATTTTCCCTGGAAACTCTGTCGTTGAGTGTAGTGAGCAAGTAAAATTAAAAAAAAAGCCCCTTGCCAACCTTGTAGAAGAGTGCAGGGTTTTAAGAGGTAATGCCTTTGAGTGATGTAACTGTTCCAACAATATCTGAATGTAAAAACTGGATTGTCTTTAAGAGCTGCCACTTTACATTTATCTACAGCTACAGCACAGACACAGTTGTACACTGTGCTCTTCCTGCAGGATTCTTTTTTCCTTCTTGTTTTCCCTGTTTCATCTTAACTGAATACCGAGGGGCTGTTCAGTCTGTGTTTTTCCATGTCCACATACTGTTGGACTCTGTTGTAGGGCTGGACCTGTAGGGGTGCAGATATCTTACCACTCTCCATGGTGACTTTCCACAGTGTCCTTTGTTTCATCTGTTCTTTTCCCTCAGTCTGTCTTGCTTCTCTGGCTGTGGGCATAAGGCAGTGGTGAAGGACAGAAGGCGGCAGAGTCCCCAGCTCTCACAGGAGTAGGATATAGACATAGAAACTGTCTCTGCTCTCCAGGCAGGCTGCCAACCCAGCTCCAAGATTTCCCAGCTGCTGTCGTTTAGACTTCAGCAGTTGACAGGGATGAGTGACTTCAGAGCCTGGGTCTTGGCCAAACCACCCTAGGCTGCTCAGTGCACTAATCCAAAACTGTAATTGGGAGGTAGGAGCGGGGCAGTGGGAGAGCATCTTATCCCCACCACAGCCCTCAGTTTTTGTTAATTTAAGATTATAAGAATAATGAACAGACCCAGAAGCCTGTCTCCTTTATTTAGTTAGTTTAGGCGTTGTAACTAGTAATCCATTATTGTCTGTGCAATGTATTCCCAGTCCAGCCTCTTATCAGAGGTGCTTAGCCATGCAGTGCACATAAGGATGCCCACTGGTACTGATATATAGATTCCCAGCACATCTATTGTGTTTAACATGCCTTAGCAATTAGCTTTTGCTTTATCTATTGTGTGTCTACCTTGCCGTATGTGTGCCAGGAAAAAGAAAAGGCTCACTCTGTGGAGAGAGGGAGCAGGTCTGAGGAGTTACTAAGGGAGAGTGGAATGTAATTTGCACTTTGATGAAAGCAGTGCAGAGCCAGATCATGACAAACACTATTCCTGTGGGGAGCAGCAGTAGCTCTGCACTGCCCAGGATGATGCCTGCTGTAATGAAGGAACACTGGGAGCTCAGTAAGACTAGGGAGAAGTTGGAGTGTGCAGGTTGAAGCAAAACTGCAACCTTTTAGCAACAGTGCTTGCACTCTGCAGTGCTCAGGAAAAGAAGAGATATGAATTGATAAGACAGGATATTTTTCCTGATGCTCTGCCATATGCCAAATGCAGTCAGGTTGTATCCATGGAGGCAAATAGCCCAGCAGATAGGACTGACCTAAGGGGCCATCATTGGCATCTCCTTCACAGTCACTGCAGATTTTCCCTGCAGATGATACTGCCTCCTCTAACAGCTTGAACACCCAGGTTTCCCTCACATGGACTGCTCTCTGCAGCTGTGGCTTCTCAGAGCCTCTAATATTTGTCTCTCAAGTGAGCCCAGATCCTCTTGCTGAGGGCAGCTTGCCATTTGCTCACTTCCATAAAAGAGGACCCGGCAGAGGTGTGGGATCTGAGCACACCAGTGGGATCTTTCCAGCACCAGTGTGCCCTGTGGATATACAACACTCCCTTAGTGGTACTTTACAAGTTATGGTAGGTACATACCTCGTCTCCATTCATATTCTTCCCTCAGTAAAAACCTGTCTTGTGCTCTTTATGCTTTGTGAGGGAAACTAGACAACACTAAAAAACCCAGGCCATGCTTATATCTAGAAGGGTCAGATTTGGGGTTCAATTTTACAAGTATAGTCCATTACACCACAGTTATTTAATAGTCTGCTATCAGAGCATCACTGAAGTATAAAACTCTCTGGTCTCCAAGGAGGCTGATAGTGGTAGAGGGTCTGGTTGCTACCCTGAGCCCTGCTGAGAAGCCCTCCCTGTGTTCTGTGCCACGGTGCGAAGATTGTGAGCACTGCTTGATCATTCAAATCTGGCTAAAGACTTTTTGCTGCCCTGAAGTCCTATAAGAGAAGAAATGGGCTGCATTTTGAAGCTAATTAGGGCTTGCTCCAAAGCCTCCATCAATATACTTAGCAACAAACACAGCATGGGTCGCAACTTCAAGTCATTTGGACATTTCTGCTCTCTTTTGTGCTGCCAAATGCATAGCACCAGAAGAAAGCTCCAGGGACACAGAAAAGACTAGAAGCAGTGTTCTGGGACAGTTCCCCTGTAGTGCAGTGGCTTGCAGTGTTGGGATCCTTCTGCTTTATACACTGCGTGATCATTCAGATGTGGCAAAGCAAGAATATACTGCCAACAGTTCATAAGGGATGCCTCTCACCTATACCCTTACACGTTTTGAAACTGTGTCAGGCAGACAAAAAACAGCTGGACTGACTCTATATTGTTACTTCCACTTGGATTCAGGAGAACAGCATTCATTCTATACTGCACTCATCCACTCTTTTTGCCCTAAGGGTACTTCTAGGATGCGCCAGGCTTGCTGTCAGCTGTGGTGGTGACCCAACTGGGGCCCCTCCTGTTAGCACTGCTGATACTAGCTTGTAATCAATCATGACTGGTGTTGAGGTGATAAGAAGGAGATAGTGGTCCTTCAAGATTTCCTGAAGTTCACGTGTGAGCAGAGCAAGGTGACTGGGTATAATGTTTTTACCTTTTACTATCACTCTGCCTGCTGACAGTTGGCAGACACAGCTGTGCTGTTTTCAGTTCCAGCTGCCACATGCCCTCAGCAAGGAGGAGGGGATAGGGGCCAGAGGGAGTAGGGGAAGTAGTAAGTCCAACTAAAAGGATGTTGCTTCTTCACGTGTTTTTTTCCACTGCCATAGGCTTGTGTTCTGACTATGCGTCTTTTGATTTGTGTTGGGGTGAGCAAGAGCTATAACTGACTCCATCTGCCTCTTTACCTTTGATTACTTTACTGCCACTGTTTTTCATTTACTATTTGTTACCAGTTCATATAATTCACAACCTTGGACACTGATACAAGCAGTGGTTTCTCTTGTCCTCAGGAAGCCGATGAATAGACACACAGGAGGAAGGGGTCAGTGGTCAGTGCATGAAATGTGGAGCAAAGACCCAGGAGGACAGTTATGAAAAGGTGTTGGGAAGTCAGTGAGGATACACAGGGTGAGATTGCCAACTGCGGCTGCAATGTCTCAGTAAATTATTCTACTAATAAAGACTCGGTTCAATTTTACAGGCATGGTGTCCTTTTATATTATTATCCAGCATACACTACATGAGACATCCACCAAATTATCTAACAGGATATAAATCTGTAGAAGTGCATAATAAATCCCACTGTAACATCTTCAACAGCCTTTTTAACAAATGGTCTAAGTCTAAGAGCCCAGGACTATAAGATTACACTCAACCAAAGACAGAACTGAATAAATAAATACAATATTGATCTCAAATTCCACTAAAAAATCCACTTCCATTTCAGGGAAAAAATCAATCACTCAAAGCGCTATCAGATTTCTCTCTTTTATTTTTGGCTTAAAAGTCCCCCCGCTAGCCCAGACTATGAACAAAGCAGGTATATTTAAAAATGCCTGAGAGAGAATGGGGAGGAAGTTAAGGAAAAGAAATACATCACAGAGATGAAGACATATGTATGAGATCTTCATGTTTCTGTATTAGGTCAAGGGCTCCAGGTTGGAATAATTGGTTTATTCTGTTTTTTTTTCCAACAGCAATTAATAATGTACAGTCTGAAATTAGGTAAGAATCAGGGCAAAAATTTTCCAAAGTCTTGGTGTATTCAGGCACAAGATTTCCATTAAAATTGATGTGAACTACGTTAAGTTTCTAAATGGTTTTGAAATACTTTTGCCGAAACCTGCTGTGTATCTGATATTTGGAACCTGTTTTTACATGTAGGAAAAGGCAGGTCTTGTATATGAAGGGGGGTGGTTTGTAGCTTGCAAAACTCAACTTTCAGTCTATGTCTTTTTTCAAACCTCTTTTGTAATTTTGCACAAGTTCCTGAAAGGTTGAAGAAGATGACCTGCATTTCCATGCATAAACATCCTCTGAAGACAGACAGCTAGCTCCTAATCCACATTTGCTAATTGCTATAAAATGCTGGACATCAGTTCTGTCTGTATTTCTTCTTTGTCCTGCAGTGAAAAGCTGCATGAGGGGTGTTACTTTGGATGAGTGATCCTGAAGTCCTCCTCTGAGCAATCCCATCCTTTCCAGATTGCTGTCTCTGCTCTCCAGCCTAGGGGCTGGCAAAATGTGGGACATCTGGATTTGGTACCCTCATGAGATTTGATCCCACACAGCCCCTGCTTCTCAGGGCTTGTTGTTGTAATTGGTCTGTAGGTAGATACTGGGTACAGATACAGAGATGTGGCTGTTTTTTGCCCTGAATTTCTTACTCGATGCCTTAGACACTCTAAAGATAGATACCTTTTGTAGTCCTGAAGGTGGATCTTGTGAAGGTGTTTCCAGGGTTAGGCTGGTGTATGTTTTGTGTCATGTGATTAAATTCCTCACCTAAATTTCTGATTTTGATTCCAAAGAAAGTTTTTTAGATCTTTCCACTTGCACTGACTGTGTCTGACCTTCACACTAAGCAGCTCTTTTTAGTTCTCAGGTGTGGTAATCTGCCTTTGCTCTCTCATTTCATGTGAGGGAGAGAGCAATTGGCTACAAGTCCTCTTTCCACTTCTCTGTCTTCACCTGTGAAATGTAAATTACAGTGCATTTCTGACTTTCTATGATAATATGGGGATAATGTACTTACAAACTTCAGGTGCTGAGATATTTTCACAAAAGGGCTGATAGAGCTTTCTGGAGTTGGCAGAAATCCCTTACTGCAGCAGTTTATTGCATGAGGGTGGTTTTTTTAGTCACCGCAAAAAGTTTTTCATTGTCAAAGCTGCATTTAAACACAACTGAAAGACAAGTTTAAGGCCAAAAGAAAGAGGTATCACAGCAACACTAATTAAAGACTAATTAGCACATGTTAGCTATTCCTTCAGTGGAAGTCTTTCTGTTTCTAACTCAGTCTGACAATGCTATTGATTCTTGCTGGTGGTTTCCTTGCCTTTCTTGAAATATTGATATTATTATGCAGAATATTAAATTCATAAATCTCCTCTATATTTCAATAGCCTAGTCAAATAAATCCTTTTTTCCTAATATAACTGTAAAAATATTTGCTTAGCTAATATGCAGGGCTATAAGGATTTTTACTCAGTTTAGATCATAATGCTCAGATCTGAATACAATCTGAAAATATTATTCTCCTGATACTGTGATATTTCTGTTCCAGATATTTTATGTCCTTTTACTCTTTCAAATGGCATTTTTAACTCATTTTGACCTTTAATTTTGGTGTAATCACTGGAGATGTGTGGGCATGTGCATTTACCTTACTTCACTGGGATTCAGTGCAGATGTAAACATCCAGCCATCAGAGACCAGTTACAAGACCATACACTTGTAAAGTCTTTTCATTACCTGTGCGAATGCTGCCACAGTCTCTGATTGAGGCCCCTAAAGTGAAAACAATCTAACAGGGTCTATTTCCTTTCAACCAAGAACCAGCATTTTACTGCCAGTAATGTCTCCTTACCCTGAAATGGTAGAAACACTTGTTCTTTCTCACTTTAAGAACAGGACAAAAGAAAATCTGGTCCCTGAGAACCTTGACTGGGAAGTGGTAGACGCATGCCCCTCAATAACTGTGAATTTGAGAGGAAGAACAATCTTCTTATAGGAGATTAAGTTAGATGAGAGGACACTGACAAAATTGTTTATGAGGACAGGAAGAAGAGAAGTGACTTAGAAAAGAAACAACAGAAAAGACTGTTTAGCAACTTACATGCACAAAACCAAACCATCCTGTAGAATCTTATCTGAATAGATGGTCTGTGGAACATCTGTGGCAGGTTTGAGAGGTGCCCGGTAAGCATTACTTTGGTGTAAAGTTTGCTTTCTAAATGGCAGAACCAGACCTTGTCTGAATTTTGGTTACAGCTGGTCCACAGTAACACAAAGAATACAATAATTCTAAATTTTCTTCTAAATTTTTCTACCTCAGTCATACTGTTGACCTCAGAATCTTTGCCTTCTTGGAAAACATTTTAGTCTGCCCTTTATGTTTATGGTCAGTGATGAAATGGCATTTTCCTGAGTATGGGAAAGAGCCTTTCCTGTCTTCATGCATACTTGCAACATGTTCCAGATGTTTGGGTACAGATGATCTCCCACATCATACCATAGAGTAGTTCTTCACCTATTGAATCCTTAAGATGCTTGCAGCAAGGATTTATTTCTTTTCTCATTCATCTCACCTCTCTTCCCTCCTGCCTTCCATCCAGAGAAGAAAAACCTTGCTACCTCCCTTTACCTTACAGACAAAGGAGAGTAAGAAGAAAATTATTCCCAAGCTGATGTACTCAAGAAATTTCTAATAAGACTATAATTTGAATCTTGTCATATGATAAGAATATTCATATAGCAGACCTCAGGATTGAATTGTGCTAGTGAAGTTTACCATTCTCACAAGTCTGGAAAAAATAATGTGAGCATTCCTTGAAGATTAAAGTGCAGAAGGGAGAGGGTGAGGTTTTGCTGCCTGAGAAAGAACTAGCAACTTGTGAAGGAGGAAGATCTCATTTAGAGAGAGCTGGGGAGATATATGGCTGCTTCACTGCCGGAGACACCAACATCTGTGAGGCTGGATTAATTTCTTATCAGAGGGCTGAATCACAGAATATGCCAAGTTGGAAGGGAAAACCACAAGGATCATCAAATCCAACACCTGGCCCTGCACAGGAGCATCCACGAGTCATACCATGTGCCAGAGAGTGTCATCCAAACACTTCTTGAGCTCTGTCAGGTTTGGTGCTGTGATCACTTCCCTGGGGAGTCTGTTCCAGTGCCCAATCACCCTTCACCAAAAGGTGAAGAACCTTTTTCTAATATCCAACCCAAACCTCCCCTGACAAAACTTCAGGCCATTCCCTCAGGTCCTGTCACTGGTCACCACAGAAAAGAGATCAGTGCCTGCCCTTCCTCTGCCCCTCACAAGGAAGTTTTAACTGCAGTGAGGTCTCCCCTCAGTCTCGTTTTCTCCAGGCTGAACAGATCAAGTGACCTCAGCCACTCCTCATATGACTTCCCCTCAAGGCCCTTCACCATCTTTGTTGCCTTCCTTTGGACACATCTAATAGCTTAATATCCTTCTTATATTGTGGTGCCCAAAATTGCATAAAATATTCAAGGTGAGGCCACCCCAGTGCAGAGCAGAGCAGGACAATCTCCTCCCTCAACTAGTGGTGATGCTTTGCCTGATGCCCCCCAGGACAGGGTTGGCCCTCCTGGCTGCCAGGGCACTTCTGACTTACATTCAACTTGCCATCGAGCAGGACCCCCAGGTTGCTTTCCATGGCACTGCTTTCCAGCATCTTATTCCGCAGTCTGTCTGTACCTCCAGGGTTGCCCCATCCAAGATTCAGAATCTGGCACTTTCCCTTGTTGAACTTTATATGGTTGATGATTGTCCAGTCCTGTAATCTGTTGAGGTCTCTCTGCAGTGCCACCCTGCCCTCAAGGGAGTCAAGAGTTCCTCCTATTTTTGTGTCACCTTCAAACTTGCTTAGTATCCCTTCCAGTCCTACATCCAAATCATTTATGAAGATGGTGAAGAGCACAGGGCCTAAGATGGAGCCCTGCAGAAAGTAAAAGCACTAGTGAAAGCACAGAGGCAAGAAAAAGATCTATACTGTGGGCTGTTTGGAGAGATTTGCTCCCAAAGCTGCTATTCAGCCTTCAGAAGAGCTCCAGTGCAGGAGCTGGGGTACAGCTGACCAGAGCAACCTGCATTTTGAGTCTTTCTCCTTTGAGCTACCCTTTCCTCTTTGCCTAACCCTGTCTTTCCCTGATTTCACCAGCACAAAAAGTCAACTGCAGATAATCTGGCTTCTTTCTGTCAGCCTGCCAAGGTTAGCTGCAGCCACACCAATGTGTCCTTTTATTTGGCATCCAGGAGCTAGGTCAGAAGAGAGAGTTTTTTTCCCTAAAAATTTGCTCTTTTTCTGTTCTCTGATAAATTAGTAAGAAGCTTTTGCTTATGAGTCTTACCCTTTTCTACTTTAAATGCCAGGGCCACTGAGCTGTGACAATTTAAATGAGTGAGATATCTGAAAACTGATGAGTCTAATTTTAAATCTCTCATTGAAACACATAACCAAATCCTCCTTAAAGCTGCCTGCAGGACAGTGATGTTCCTCTGTGTGGATGCACTGGCATTTTTCTCATTGCGAAGAATCCGATTAACTCAATGAAACTCATAATGCCAATGGGCTGTCGGCCTCTGTTATTTGTCATGAACTGTCTCCAGTGGATAGTACCAGTAGCCCTTTAGATACCTGTGTTGTTGTGTGATACTCAAATGACAAAATGTAGATTCACCTTTCAAATATTTCTGTGGTATGCAGGTTTAGGTGCTTATTTTAGTCCATTTCTACAAATACTTAGCACCAAAGCATCAACTGACCCTGCCTGGAATTTACTCTTCTTCCCCCACCTGTTTACCTGTATTGAGTACTGAGTGTATTAAAACACTTTATTCCAAAATGTTCACTGTCTATATGGACTAACCAAGCAATGGCAGGAAAAAAGTCTTTCTCTTTGTGTTGACTAACAGGAGATTACGTGGGGCTGGTGGAGTTTGTAACTCTTTCTGCCAGGGGCTTCCTCTGTAACCTGAGCAAATCCACTGGACCAAACTCAGGCCACTTAGTTCACCAAAGCAGGTGCTTAGGTGCTTTCCATGGACACATTCCTTCCCTTGTACTCCTTTCCCCTCCGTCCCCAAACCCTGCAAATTCATGGAAATGCTAAATGCTTTATCCCACCTCCACAGCCTCACCAAACATCAGCTCCCCAGGGGTGGTGAGGAAAAAATATTTGTAAACGCCTGATACAGCAGCCTTATGAGGATAGATACCTTGCCTTGGGGATGGATTTATTTCGCTAGTTCTAGGTGCCTCAGCTGTGTAGAAACCTACTTCTACATGAGTCGACATGTTATAGTGTCCATGTAGAGAAGTAGACACTTTCAGCTTTGTTCCACCTGACTTACACTTCTTCTTTAGGCTGAGAAGAATGGCACTCTAGAAGGACAAGTTTCTGATCATTAGTTCAAACTCAGAACCATAGATGTGTTCAGGTGGACACCATCCTTTGATCCTCTATTCATCTGTTTACCAAGCACAAAACAGGAGCTGGCTTATGCTGTACAGGGTTTCAACATGGTGCCTCAAGGATTGTGGCAGCTGAGACTTTCAGCTTTGAATCTGTTCCCATTTCATTCTTTTTCACCTGGAATAGGCTCAATCTGTGCCCATGCCTCACTTGCACTTGTGTAATTAAGGACTTCTCACACTCTGAGGCTGTGGGTAGAAGTTAGTGATTACAAAAATAAGACAAATGTAACATCTCTAGGGCACCTAAGGATGAGACCAAGAAAATGCTTAAGAATGAGGAGGAGTGACAGACAGTTGGGCTGGAAAACATTTTCCTGCATTCAGAAGCTGGCTGAATTTTACCTAGCTGGTTGTACGTGAAAGTAGGAAGAGCATTTTTTTCCCCATGAAATCACTCAAGAAAATACTGTTGCTTTCATTCAAAGCCATTTCTTTATTTAACTTTTTTTTCCTGGAAGTTGTTGAAAGAGAAATAACTGAGCATTATTTATATCCTGGAGGATCCATCAGATACTCTATTTCCTAAACTTTTCTATCTTTATCACAATTTAAAAGGACTCCTTTGGGGGCAGCACGTCACAAAGTGTGACTTTGTTATCAATTTCTGTTTCACCATCTGTAAGTCAACTCCCTTGTCTCTCACCTTCCGTCTCTTACATGATTCATTTATAAGCGCTGGTAGGCAGAGTTTGCTTTGCCTTCTTTGTTTGGGCAGAAACCACAACCTTGAAGCCCTGATGGTGCTGGGCAGAACAGGTACTCAAGTTCTTGCTGGCCTCAGGGTGAGACAAAAGCTTTCACGAACCCAGCGTCTTGCTGGTTCCCATGGTTGTTTCCAGCCCACTATAGGCACTGCACTGACAGTCACAGTGGGATAGGGATCAGTCACCACATTGAAACAGTATCAGGATCTGGGAGAACATTTAGTGAGGCCAAGCAAGAGAGGAATGGACTGATAAGCATCCTCCGCCTTACCTTGGAGCTTAAAAAGGGAAAGGACATTTTCGCTTCTAATATTTTTTAACTTCCAGCTTCTCAAAAAAAGGGAAGATGGGCATGCTCTGGCATCTATCACAAAAGATAGTTGCTTGCATGATGGCCACTCTCATCTCGCAGCTGCGTACCATAACTGCTTTGCCAAGGTGCTGGCAAACTTCACACTGCACTTTTAGGAATGTGTCTAGTGGCTGCAAGAGAATTTTTGAGAGTGAAATCTGGGGAATAAAACTACTTCACTGTTAGATGAGCAAATACAGTAAAGGATAATGTGCCATTACTTATTTCTTTTTCACTTGAAATATCAGAACTACGACCCACAAGTCCAGTAACGGAGTTTCAGGATTTTTATTCCTGCCACTTCTGTGCTACCTCTCGAGACCAGCAGTCTGTAATTGAGGTATTATTCACTTCAGTAACATGTACTGTTGAACCTGAATCTATGAGCATCTGAGCAGTACAAGTAGCGCTGCATAGTCAGCAGCAGATGAAACTCTAATAGCAGCCTACAAAGGATGCATAAACTCTGTATCAATAACTTCCCTTTACATCTGCACTAGAGATGGGCAGGAAAACAGTATATTTATGTAACTTTCAGAAGTGTTCTGCATCCAGATTTAAATTGAAAAATACAAAACAATTCTAATTTTGTGTGGGTCAGATGATGCATTTTATTCATATCTTTGAGCTCTGATTTAATTTAAACCACCCAGATTTTCTTTGTAGACAAAGATAATGCTTGCACATTACTTCATGTTAATAAATGCTGTATAAATACAACTGGTGCTTAGTTAATTCACAGTGAATAATTCATTAGATGAACAGCATCTAGGATTTGACTTTTTTTTCTTTTCCTGTTCCTGAACTGCCCACAGACAGCATTTTTTTCCCCTTTGTTTGTTTGCTGGTGAATAATTTCTGTAAGTAATCCTTAATTTGCATCATTCTCTGCTCAGTTTGCTAAGAATATGCAAAATTTCAACTAAATGCTGCTTTTAGTTTAGCAGATGTCATACGTTGCAATGCTATGCTCTTCTGACATGCATGAACATTTCTTTGCTCCACCGATCTTGTCTCTGAAGTTGCTCATGAACAACAGGTGAGAAAGAAAAGGAGTTGAATTTACATAGTCATTCTTACTATTTATGTTACAGTGCACTTTAGGACTCCAACAAAATTAAAGAATTTGCAAAGCTAGATATTATCTATGTACTGAGCAAAAAGGCAATTCCTATCCAAACACTTTACATGGAGTAACTAATTTGTTTAAAATGGTACGACTAATTAATAGAAAAAAATTAATTCATATTTTAAAGTGTGGGACCTACAATCTGTGGCCACATTGTGTTTGTTTGCTCTTTGTGAAGGCATTAGTGTCTCTAATGGGCAGGGGATGTTGGAGGCTCTGGTGCTCCAGGTGCAGAGAGGACCACAGTATTTCCATGTTAGATATATGGTGTACTCAGTAGAGAGCAGGTGTTTCCATACACCTTGTTGAAAGGAGTGAAGGAATGGCTGGCTGGGTGACTGACTGCTGGCCAAGGTTAACCCACCAGAGAGGAACACAAAATTCCTGGACGAGACTGAAGACAATCAACAGCCTCAACAAGGAGCCAAGTGAGGTAGCCAATAAAGAAATATGGAGAACAAGGGCACCTTTATATTCCTCTCCTCTGTGGAGCTTATAGCCTAGTTGTCAGGATGGTATGACAAAATTTTTCACCTGCACTTCAGACTAGTTCTGCTAATTTGTCACAACCAGGAACGCAGAAACTGTCCTTAGAAGAGGGACTTAAATACAGGACTCTCCTTTCCCATGAGAACCATGAGCTTGAAAGGCCTTGCCATTGTCTCTTCTGGCCCAGTGAATCTTTTATAAATTCATGCCAGAAGGAGCAGCTTCAATAAGTAGGTTGTAGAGAGCTCAGATATGTGTTTTGGGTATTGCCCAAGAGCAGGGGAGAGGTGGCTCTGACAGTTCACAGAGACTCCTCTTACTGGGTGAGCCTTTGCTGCAGAGCTTGTCCACTGTTAGCTAGAACGAAGTGAGTTGCCTTTATCTTTGTAAAAACTGTTCTGGTAAATGTTTTTGCAGCACATCCGCTGCTTTGGCCAGGCATAAAGAAGACAGACAAACTTTTGGATCCCACAGGGGCATCAGAAAAAGCCCCATTCAGACCATGACACCTCTGATCATGGTCAAAAACAGAATATGGAGTGAGAAAGGGATTTAAATATTGAAAAGCAAGGAACCTCTAGCATGAGGCATTGGACAAGTGGCAGTTTTGAGCATTGCAGAATCTTTCTATATTCCACTTTAAGCCCTTGAATCCCTTTTCACTTCTGAGCAGAATGAATTTATCTAAAGTTAGACAAGGAAAAAGGAACAGACTCTATATATCCTGAGCTGCAGCCCACCCAGATGCTTACACAAGAGGTTAGTCCTAGAGTATCTGTGGATGTT
Source organism: Xenops minutus (assembly GCA_035221455.1). Taxonomy (NCBI): domain Eukaryota; kingdom Metazoa; phylum Chordata; class Aves; order Passeriformes; family Furnariidae; genus Xenops; species Xenops minutus. The sequence continues at coordinate 28,716,411 of JAWWEE010000105.1, forward strand.
ACTGTATGATGTTACTGCTGCAGCTCCTTTCCTAAGTGGGGAAAAAGCAAGAAGACAGAGCAAACTGAAGCCAATAATAAGAGGAGGCACAGAGAAAGAGACTACAATTTTTGACAGGGAAAGGAAGAGGAAAAGATGAGGTAGGTAGCTGAGATCACTTCTCTCTTGAAGGTGGAAATGTTGAAAAGGTAAATACCCTTCTGAGTTAAAGCAAAAACCATGCAGCATAAGCTCCCCAGGCACCATGATGTTGAGAAAAGACAAAGGAACCAGAGGTGGCTGAGGACCCCACCCAAAATACTAAAAAGTCCAAGGTCGGTAGGCATACTCAGCATCAGCACTGAAGATAGTCAGGAAATATCCACACATACTTGTCTGCAGAGTAATTTTAAAACAATAGTCATCATTGTGATGATGATTACCTACCAATTGTAGTGAGGTAGCAGGTGAGAGGGTTGAGTGAGGAGTATATGAGAAAAATATAAAAAAAAACCAAAATTGGGTTTTCTCTTGGAAAATTCTGTCAGGATAATATTTATTTGAACTCTGACAATGAAACCCTTGAGCAGTTGATATGGATCAATTAACAGTGTGCTGGGAGGAGGGAGGTTCCTCTCAGAAAGAAGGAAACACCCCTATTTTCACTGAAGTTTGTGGAAAGGTTACAAGTGGCTTTTTAGGAGCCTGAGAGAGCTTCTGCTGGGACATTACAGGTAGTAAACAAGGAATATTTCACTTCCTATCACTGATTGACTAATTATATCTGCATAGTTCAAATGAAGACAGTCTGAGCAACCCTTCGCAGACAGAGCATGAGTGCAAGACTCTGCAATTAGATTTCTTTTACATTTATATTTGATATTAATGAAAAGGAGCAGCTAGTAGAGCCAGAACCATTACAAGTAAGTGCTGGACCAGCTAGGCCCATGCTAGACCCTGCCCTGGCATTTCAGCCCTGCTCTGCATCGATAAATGTTGATGGGACCTGCCCTCAGTGCCTGTGCAATTGAATTGTACCACAGGTCAGCAGCAGTATTTTCAGTTCAAAGTAAGTTACAATTAGTCCTGTAGTAACTGTGCCATGTTATTTGGAATTACAGAAAGTTAGGTGGAGATTTTGTAAATAGCAATGTTTTCTGTTGTGTTCAAGAAACATCCTGAAACTGGAGCTTTGTGCTGTCTGCATCTTGTCGTCCAAAACTCAGACCCTCTGCTACACCAAGATCCAGACACTTTTTAGTATGAAATGGGGTTTTCGCCATTCTTCTACAAAACTTAAACATACTCACTGCCAGCATATGCTGGTTTTGATTTCCTTTTGTGGGAACTGTAACCCATGCAACATTTGCTTGAAAAACACAATGCATATTGGTATCCCAAACTGAGCATGAGGTAAGCATATTGAGAGGAAAGGCCCTTTCCATCCACCTTTCTAGGAAGACTGATATCCAATTCCACTCCCTTCAGCCTCTCCTTGTCACCTGGCTCCTGGGTACCTTACAGTAGCAGCTTCATTATTCTCATAACAGTACAGGCAAATATTATTTGTGGAGTGAGTCGCTTTGGTTCATATGCTGATTGCTATCTTATCGCAGGCTCCAGTCAGAGCTGCTTTAATGATGCTCAAACAGCTGAGTTATTAAAACAAACCCAGACGCAGCCAAGCATAAAGGAGCTGCAGTCAGCTAAAGAGATGGGGCTGAAACACTGTCCTCCTCTTCCCAGAGCTGGTCTGGAGCACATCTGTGGGTGCTGCTCTGGAAGAACAAGCTAAAGCCTGCAAATGCTGGGAAAGGCAAAGAGTATTTGAAGAGCAGGGAATGCCTCTTACAATCTCAGCATTTAGGGGGTATTTGGTAGTATTTAGGGGGTCATTAGAGTATTGTCCCACTGCTTGGTCCCATTGACTGCTGCAGTAGTACAAGTGTAAAAAGTGAAAATACAGTTCTTCCATAAAGGCAAACATCATCCCTACTACAGCAAGTAATAGGGATGACACAGTGAGAACTTGTGATACAGATGCATGATTATCTATTGCTATTCTGGATAAAACCAACTTTTTTTACAGGCAAGTTCTTACTATAGCTAAACTGAGGTCCTCCTCTGATTTGCTCCACAAGGATGAATTTTAATCTGTAAGAACTAAATTCTTGCAATCATGCAGACAAGTGTAGCACATTGCAGTGATCACATGTTCCTTTCTCCCCCCCATGGCTACAGAAAGTCAAGTGAGGACATTCACAGATAACTGTTGTCTGTGGAAGGGGCGGATTGATGATCACGTCTATCCATTTGTGAGTGTCACAAATAAAGTGCTTCCTACATGAAGCATCAAAGCTCTATGATTATGTGCCATAGAGGGACTGAGATTTTGATTTGATCAAGTAAAACCTGAAGCTTCTCCTACATTGATCACAGAATTACTCTGAGATGATGGCACTACTTAACAATGAGAGAAAGAATTTGCTCTCCTATTCCAGCCTGGCTTCTGAGATCAAGCCTCAAGCAAATGCTAATAACATATCTGTCTTTGCAGTGGATATGCAAAAAGTTTATGCTTCATGATTCACATGAAAGAGGAGAGAGTGGGAGTGAGGTGGCCACTTCCCACTTAATGTAAGACTTTGAAAACACAGAAGACTGAATTAAGATAAAACCTGTGGACCGACAGGGGAAAGGTCCATCTTTTCTCTTTTAAGAAAAGACATAGTGCTCAGCCTGCAAAATCTTCTCAGCTGTACTTCAGGCTAAAGTCCCTTTGTATATCACAGGAATTTCTTTCCCTTTGTAATCTTCTTGCTGGCCTGTAGGTAATTGAACAGCAGATCCACATAGTAAGCCCTTCAAAAGGAATTACAAGGATTACATATCTCATACTCACCTCATTTCACCCTTCACAAATGTTGACTGTGAGACATCAGTTTCTTTCTAATTCACATAATTCAGATGTGTGGAGTCCTGTGTTGAGACACCTTCCTTCTTTTCCTTCTTTGCCTAGCAACAGTTTAAGGAACTGAACCAGTTGAACTCAAAAAGTTTTAGAGAACTTAGGCTGAGAAAGAGATATGGCTCTCCAGGAGGGAAAACTGAGGTCTGGAAGAAAGAAAGGAGTAAAAGATGGAAGCAGAAAGGTCAGTCTTGCAGGAGTTGGTTATTAACAGAAGATCATGGCCTGATCCTTTAGCTGATATACAACGGTCTTAGTATTTTCTGAAGTGGGGTAAAAGATAGACAACATGAGTCTCTCCACTTATCACCAGCAAACCTACAGTAAAGGACTGAAAGTAATCACATTCTACAGATATTGAATAGGTGCAGATGTAAGGGAGAGCAGTGAATTTACTTAGTGAAGGCACTTTATGAAGTTAAAGTAATAAAGACATTGATTTTAGAAAGGGAAAGGAGTTTCCTGAATGCACTAAGCCACCACCAATACTAAATCTGTCAATGCAATAACCTAACAGATTAAAAAGATGGTTATTTTCTTAGAAACTGAAGACCATACAGTATGACGAAAGTTGGAAAATCTTTATCTACATAAGAAAATGAAGGCAAAAAGGAACATCTTGCATGCAGTAACTTTCCCTGGATCATCTGCCAAGGAATACATACTCATATTTAAAAGCTCAGCAAATGCAAATAGAACTGCATCTCTGTGGGACAATGTTGCAGGTCTGCCCCACTCCAGAATGTGCAGTAGCACAAGAAGGCTTGCTGCTTTGAAAAGTGACAACTGAGCTTAAGTCAGTGGAGATGTGACCTTTTATGGGAACAAAACACTCCTGCCCCTGTGCTGAGGAGTTTCAAAGGCCCATTTAGTGACTACAGTGGTGGTGTAATACAAATGAACAGAGGCTCCTAAAGATGCAAAATATCACATCTCTGTTACAGGGGGGCATAGGGATTCCTGATTTGGTGGCATGTAACTCCATTGAGTTGCAAAGGTGATGGGAAGCCAGGTTTGTGAGCCAACCGGCATCAGTTTCCCAGAGCGACCAGATCGCTTTCAGGATCTGCCCTATCATATACTGCACTGTGAAAACAGCTCCTCTGATGGCTGCATTTCAGGAATCCCTCCCTCCCCGATCGGATAGGTTTTTGACTTAAAATTCTGCTCAAAAGGATCTGGAAACCCATACTTGTGCTAGCAGTTGGTCATTCTCCCCAGCATAAGCAGAGCAGCAGAGAGCTTTGCCTTAGCTGATTGCTAGGTCTTTATTCACTCTGAATATTGCAGCTTATCATGAGCTCAGGTCAGCTTCAGTGACGCTGAGCTATTTCCTAGCCTGTCTAGCTTTGGTCAGTCTATAGGGTTTGTAACTGCCAGAGTGGCTGTATTCACTGTAAGTGATGTCTAAACCAGTTAGAAAAATAGTTAGTATAGAAAACCAACAAAACATAGGTTTCTCAGAGCTCAGTCTCTCATAGAGTACAGTTTTGGACACCACAGTGGTTTAGAAGCTTTTGGAACTCAGAACTGTTCTCTGATGAGCATTTTTATCGTGAGAAGAGCATAAGGGTATTTGTGTTGACCAATATTTCTTTCTAATTCTGTTTTGCTTTCTGTAATTTCCCTTCCACTGCATTTTTTTTTTTTTCTGTAGTGTCGGTCTGTCTCCATGTTCTAGCCAAGAATATACTGGTTGCACGTCCTGTGTTTTCAAGGGATGAGTAAATTTTACTTCCATCCTGACAAATAAAGATCCCAGCTTCTTTGACCTCAATTTGTTGTGATGCTAACAAATTCTTATTCATCCAGCTGCTTATGATGTGTCTCCAGTGGTTGATATTTGCGTAAGAAACCGAAGAAGGAATAAAATCCTAGCTTTAAACATTTTTTTGACATCAGAGTGATCCTTCCTAGGAACAGCTGGGTTACAAAGTTTCACTAATTCTAAGGGCTTCATACTATGGTGTATAAGATGCTTCAACCTGGGTCAACAATGTTGCGTCATTACAGCTCTCTGCAGGCAGAGAACAGAGGAGTGATAGTGGTATGATGCCTGCTGTGTCACACAGCTTGACGGTCTGATCATTTTAAAACTGACTCATAGAAATTTCTTGCACTGTGGCACAATCCTGCCATGTGGAACCAAGATGGAACTTGACACCACACTAGTAACTGGTCCAAATTCAAAAGGTAACCCTTCCTTAGAGGCGTTTTCTTTTCTTTTTTACTGGCTTGGTGTGCTTTTATATGGATTAGAGGAACTGCAAAATGCTAGCCAGCTAAGAGTTTTCCCTGCAGATGAGTGGATGGCTAGACTAGTAGTTAAGCAGTAGTTGGTTTTGAAAGTAAAATTTCAAGACAAACAAAAGGCTGAATTTTGACATATTTCCTGTGATTTTAATAAAGCAAGCATACAGCATTAGTGTTAAGAGCTGTAATGCTGCCTGAGTTGCTCATGCTCAGTGAAGTGCATGAAGGATAGGAAGTCATCCCTTGGGCCCATCAGAGATCCCCATGGTTTTTTTTCTGTATTAGAGGGAATAGAGGAACCAAAGCATAAACTCCACAAAAGACAAGATATCTGGGAAACAAGGCTGTATATGTTTTTGTCACTGTATCATGCTCATTTTAATGTTCCTAAACTTGAAGATGTGACCCCACATTTTCTCTAATCAGTGGTAGTCAACATTTTATATTTCACCACGTGTTTGTCTATCTATCTGGATCCTTAGGGGTGCCAACTAATGAGCTCAGAGCAGCCCAAGCAAATAAAGCAAGTGTGGCTGAAAGAAAACATACCTCTCCAAGCCAGCATTCCAACTGGAGAGCATAGTGAATGGCTGACTTTTGTGATCTAGTGACCCTGCTGTCAGTTTGTGTCAGGCTATTTCCCTCCACTCTGTTCCTACCTTCAGTGACATGCCCTTTAAATGAGAGTTGGAGTGAACACTACATTTCTAATGATGAAAGCATCATGCAACCCTATGAATACCAGGAAAGTACCCATATATTCATGGAGGAAAAGTCTTTTTTTTTTTTTTTTTTTCAGTGCAGAAACAGAAGTAGGGTCTGTAGTCTGAGAGAACTGCGTGCACCTTTCTTATGAGTATTGGGACTGTGTCTTTCACCCTGACAGTAGTTCCATAAGGAAACTCTGCATGTTTTCTGATCCAGAGCAGGCTTTTGTCAGCAAAAGCAGTCACCAGTCTCTACTGGAAACATGTCATGCAGAACTGCTCTGTGAGGAGTCTCAGCAATGAAGGGAAAATGAAGCGAAGAAGCACATCCACATGGTGTTTTCTTGACAGTCTCTCCATTCCATGCTGGAGGTAACTGTCACCAAAGTGAGATTAAGGGCACTTGACAGCTGATATCCTGTTTGGACTTTGCAGTCATTCATAGTACTTCTTCAGTATTGTTATTTTACCCTTTAATGTCCATTTTATTTAGTGCATAGGCTGGATATTCAAGGTGCAGCGGTTCTGTTCTCTCCCACTTGTCTTCACAGGTACAAACTGGACACCCAGCCTGAATGTACTACCATCCATCTGTAGAACATTAATTGCACCTTCACTCCTTTTCCTTTGTACTCTTGAGCAGGGAAAGAAGAAGAGAAGTTTACAAACACAAAACATGCTTATATGCTGATAGATAGAAGTAAATACAGATCTACAATTAAGGAGTAATAAGAAAGTTGCAAAGTCAAGCACTGAGAAATTAGAAAATGCCAGCATCAGAAATGCTTATGTAATCTTAATTTGCTCTACTTGCAAACATACATTATGAAATGTTTAGTTACACAGTCACATCTTGGGTTTTTTCCTAAGACCTTGTGTTAGTCAGTGTGTAGGGCAGTTGGTGTTCATGAGCTACTAGTCAATACCCTCATGATTCAGTTGGGTAATATTAGCTTTTCAATTACTGTATGCTGATCAAATCTGAACACAAATTAGAATATTTCTGTGTCTTCAAGGGTTCTGATCACTGTCATATTTCAGTGTTTCAAAAATAGTTTACCCTGGTAAAGTGAGACACTCAATTTGTGTGCAGTGACAAAACTTAAAACTAACAGTCAGAGCCCATGTCCCAGATGTAAAGCACTGTGTTTGACCCTTTTGGTAGTGAAAGAGATTACAAAATATCAATTGCATAGGAACAGCACCTTCAGATTCCTACAAATTTTAGGAGGAAGACAGTGGAAATAGAAAATAGAATCAAAAAGTCTCAGTTAAGGAAACTGAGGCGACCCAGAATTATTACAAAAATTGTTCTGTAAACATAATGTCTTTGGAGTCTATGTTTGTTGCAGTCTTTGTTGTTCTGTGATGATTTCTCTATGAAATGCACTCTGTTTTATAAGTAGCACTGAAATCTCACCCAGACTGGCAAGCTGTATTCTTTCTGGCTCCAACATTATTGTCAGCAGTAGTCTCTGGAAGCAGATTTTCATTAAGCTTCTCTTGACAATTAATTTAGCACATTGAAACTTGGTTTTCTCTCTTATAGCTGTTTGGCCTTGGCAAGCCTAAAGGGATCAAAAGTTTCCGAACATCATTACTTGGTGAGACTCAGAGCAGGAGAGGAGAATGGAGTATTTCAGAACAAATTTGCTGGAAGCAAATTCCTAGTTCAGTGGGATTCATCTTGTCTTTCCCCCTCTGAATCTGGGGTAACTTGATTAAGACAATCTTTAGACTCCCAGAGAGGGAGAAATTAACCAACCACAAGTCATCCTCTCTCTGTTAGACATTTTATGAAGATGGATGTCCATTTGGAGACACTGGTCTTTATCTTTTGACTATAGGGAAAACTTTGAGATTAGACAAGATGTATAATGTTTAGCTAGCTCAAATTTGGGGAGAGAAATCTGTCCTAGGGGCCTGATGGAGCCTACTTCAGTGTTACGCTTCTCATTCAAAGGACTAGGACATTCTTCATCTCACAGTTTCATCCCATTCTGCCTTTACTTGTACAACATCCAGCCTTTACTCAGATGGGAAGAATGAATCAGACTTACTAGAGCCAGAAACTACTACAGAGCAGCATAGTAAAGGTCCCAAACCACTTCTTATTGGATGGTTAAATGTCATTAACTGTATTGATGAGAAGGAAAGTGAAAGGTGAAAAGTTATGCATACTGATTCTGCACCTACTTCAGTTCAGTGTTAACTGTGTTAGACTGTGTTATTGTAGTGTATAACTAGAATAATTAAATACACATTATATGCATATACCTGTCTGCATTCTGCTCTCAGTAACAAGAAAAGAATTGGTCCCTTTTATCCTTCACCCCCAGCTTCCTTTCATACACATATAGTCATGGTGCACACATTTTTTACTCTTCAGGCTGGCAAGGAAAATACTAAAAGTTCAAGAGAAAATCACCTGGTCAACCATGCAAATCTTCACACAAAGGATAGCCTATATTCTGTATGACATTCTTTCCTTTTCCTCTGTTCTGACAGATGAACATGGTGTGGTATAAAAGTTAGGAACTGAGAATAAAAGCAAGAAGAAGACAGAGAGGAAAAAGAATAGTTTGAATGAAAAAACTTAGTGATTGATAAAATAATGTACCATTACAGTGTTCACAGAAAAGAGCTCTTCAAAATGAAAATATTAATGACTTCAGAGCTGCACAATTTTAATATGTGAAAATAGAGCTGCTTTGAAAAGGAAAGCTACAGACAAATTATATATCTAAAGTCTGTTTAAGGGAGAACATTTTTTTATTCCAGACTGGGTGTTCATGACTCTCCACGATTAGTGAGCTCTATCGTGGTTGGAAGGCATCAAGAGTGATGTTAAAAGAGCTGCTGTCAAGTGCTTTCTATAGATATTAATTTCTTTTTCTTACCTCTGACAGTCTGTAACAGCTCTTTTGAGGTTCAAGAACACAACATTTCCATGCTGGGATTATTGTCAACCAGGCAGCACACATAGCTGATCCCCTTTTCCCTCATCCTCACCATGACTCACTCATCACATCAGAGAGCCTGAATGTCTCTCAGTTTATGTTCATTTCTTCTGAACACAGCATTATTACTGCAGATGTCAACAGAGACACAGTAAGAGACAGAAAAAAATCCAAGAGAGCTGAACATTCCCAAAAGGGAGAGCAATGAAGAGCTGGGGGTCAAGTCCATTGCTCATTCAGACAACTCTGCTGCCTTAATGGTTCTGTCCTAGATTTTGTGCACTCTTGGTCACATAACCTCTTGGTGCCTCTGCTTCCTCATATAAAATAGGCTTTTCCTTAATAAAAATGATAATTTATGACACTGCTAATCTGAACAGAGTTGACACCCCTCTCTATAGAGAAGAGGTGCGAATTGCAGTACAAGAGCTGTTTTAATGCCACCACAAGAAATTCCTAGTTGTTTTTTTTAATTTCTGAATAAATTGACACAGATTGCATGCACAGCCCTTTCAGGATTATTATTAGCTTACAGCAATAAAATAGAGTTTTAATTGTTTATTCACTCATAGAAAGCAGGTTTGAAGCTTTTGTTCTCTTGCACCTGGGGAAAGTGAAGTGTTTGTATTGGATAACTAAAGTTTCTGCAACTGGGGAATAGAAATACTATCACTAATCTTGGTGTAACTGCATGGCTCTCTTGTGAATAGTGAGCTGCTGATAAAAACAGTCTTGCCAAAATATCATCAAATAATTTGGAATAACAAACTGTACTAAAGCAATCACAATCTGCTAGTTGCTGTCTCTACAAAGCATAGAGATAAGACCATCAGGCAAATTATTTACCAGTAATTATTCAACAAGATTTACTGAGAAATGATCTTCTCAGAAACTGGAACTCAACACAAACCCCTTGGTTTTACAATTGCAAATGTACTGCTTTTTCTGGTGTATTTTCCTCACCTCTGGAATTCTTAACCACAGAATCTGGTTAAAAATCTTTACTTCAAGTAATTAGTAGTAGCATGTCTATGGACCTTAAAGTTCCCAAAGTAGTCTTTTTCTGCAGCAGATGAGGGATGTACTTATTTTGGGTGACAGTCTCCACTCTGATCTTCATGATCAGAGTGGGACTAGTGGGCGTACACTGCAAAAATAAGAAGACTGTTGTATTTGCTTTGCTATTTCTAATTCAAGACTCACAAACAGCCAAAATATCTACAGAAAAATCCTGAGAAAACAAGGAAGTGCATTCAGATCTTCTGCCATTGACATGACTATCTATTTACAGAACCATAAATCTTCCTTAGAAACCAAAAATAAAACCAGAATAGACACTCTCAAACCTTCTCCCACTAACATATGGATCATGACACTCGTCATGCAGAGAGCTGTTTGTTACAACAACACGATCTAACACAGCTTCATCTTATACAACATTCCTGCCCAGATTCTTCTCCCTCCAAGTACTGGAGGAACTAAAGGAAAAAGTGATATTGGAATGGAGAGAACAAAAAAAAAAAAAAAAAAGAGATTGTAGTAAAGAACAAATGGGAAGTCATCAACTGGGATTTGCAACAAGAGAAGGGAATCAAGAAAATTAAGAGAAATGGCAAAACTGTTGCTTCACTGACTTTTCAGAGACATGCAAACACAGTGCTCAGGACACAGGGGGTCAAGGCTAAAGTGCAGGGGTCTTTTTCTAAAGAAATCAAAGTTTTAGGCACTGGGGATGGATTTCAGTTTTGTCATCTGCACTGTGTTCCACCTGCTCGTTAATGGGCACAATGAGGCAGGATGCTCCCAGTAAACAGTCGCTGCTGCTTCAAAGGCTTCCAGGATTCTGTGGTGTTTTCTTCCTCTTTTCTAGAGCTACAGGCTGCTTGGGGCACTGACCATGAGAAGATGCTGGTCTGCATGTGCTTCCCTGCCCATTAGAGCCAACCTGCCGGTTTATAGTGAGTGCCAGCTTCCTGCTGTACTCCATCCATGGGCTTATCAGCATTTCATTTTGGAGCCTAAGGGCACTTCAGAGGCTCCTTGTCTGAGCAGTGAGGACCATAAATGGTACACATCAAAACATGACATGGAGAGAGACAATTATCTGCTCTGGTGTTTCTACATCCTTGTCATCTGCATAAGTTTTTGCAGCCTGTTAGTTCCCAAGACTAAGTTGATATTGCAGGTATTAATTGCTATAAAGAATATGCTGCTAATTAAATGAGCGCTCTCCTGTAGGCACTTAGGAACTGCAATTGATTTGAAGCATGACTGCTGATAGATGCTCCTGGGGGCAACAAGTTTCTGCTTCATTTCCAGATTGCAGGGGGCTGTGTGTGACTGAGCAGTTTGGCTGCTTCCAAGCTCAACATTTGTAACCATCCATGAATATTCTACTCAAAGATGAAGATATAAATATCAGTGCAATTGTGATGGTGCCTAAATAAAGCCATCAGGTGGAAAAAAAATATTGTCACTGGTGAGTTTGCCATGCACACTCAAGGATTTAAAACTGCTGTTATAATCTGGGACTGGTTTCAGAGATGTGTTAACACTGCGCATCCTTTGGAAATAAGATTTTACTCTTAAACTCAAACCATTGCAATTGCTAACTTGGTATATCTAGCAGGGCTATTGGAGAGACAGAGAACTCCTCTGGTATTTGAACTGTGGTCTCTCCATAGGCTTGAGAACTCTTGCTAGTCAAGCTGTTGACGGGTCTGCAGTCAGAAGTCTTACAACATCTGTAAAACTAACAGTTGCAATAAAGAAAAAAGTAGCACTCCTTCAAGTCTCTGTGCCCCATATAGCCCAAGTTGTGCAATATCCTCTGTGTTGGTAACCACAGCCAGCTTTCACTATGACACTATGACAAGCTAAGCCAACACATCCACTATAAATCATCAAAAGAAAAGGAAGCCCGAACTTAAGACAAAAAAACAGACTTGTTTCTTTCTAACCTAAAATAAGACTTCACAATTAAGTCATAGACCCTTGTTTATGCTGGGACCAGCTTTGATCCAGCTGGGCATGCCTCCATTAGTTGTTTATAGATTGATTCCCTGTTTACATTTGGTATGGGGAAGTCCCTAAACCAAGGATGTTTAGACTTGACATTAGGCAAGGCAGATGAGGCAGGGAAAGAAAAAGCTGCTCTTTTGCTGTCATTGTTCTTTGACTGACATAGGGTGCAAGTAGAAATTGTCTGTATCTGCATGCCAGTGTCCATGAAGTCCTTCTCTTGTTAAGCCCATTACAGCTACAGCATGCATACTCTGCAGCACCTTTCAGCAGAGGATTATTTTGTGCCTGGCACTTTTCCTATGACTTTCCTCTTTTTTTCCTAAGCTTTCATCGTGCCTTGAAGTTAACCACAGAACGTTTTCAATCGGCAGCTGTCACAATAACTTTTGCATTGTCTGCAAATACTCATCTCCTTCATATCTCTCCTGCCAGCCAACTGCCTGCTGTATATGCTTTATGGAGATTTCTATGTTTTCCTCTTTCTTTGCTTAGCAAACGTGTTTGTCCTGGCCTATACTAAGAATTACTATGCTGAATAGCTATAATGAAAGATGTGCAGTGAAAGGCATTTAGTTCTTTGGGAAACCTGTGGCTTAACTGATCATTGCTGGTATTTCTAGATCATTGTTAGTAACTATCAAAGTTCAGGAAGAAAATACAAAGGGCTGCCTGTGTTATATCCTCTTCAGATCCTCCCAACAGAGAGGAGCAATGGGGGCTTGCTTGAATGACATAGGACACATTCTGCTATGCAGGACACCTCCACTTCACAGTGATCCCCACTGAGATCTGCATGTCTGCAAGGAACAGCAGAGCATGTGCTCTTGGGAAAACTTGTTTTCCCCACAGTTTTCCTACTGAGCATCTCCACTTCTTCCTCATGTCACCAGCCTCTCATGTTAAGAGGGAAGTATGCATAGTTACCCAGGTTGAAGGGACTCAATGCAAAAGGGACACTGGAGAATCCAGTGGAAGTAGATAAGAGATTAAAGGCCCACCAACAGAAGAAAGTAGGGGTGTGTTTCAACAGGGTTTTTTAAGGAAAGGAGAATGTGTGAAGGATACTTGAGAGTGAGGCATTCTGTAAGGTGAAGGGGTGCTGTGTCTGCATGAAGGACACTCACTGATGAGGGAAGAGGGTGCAAGGCGTAAGGAGGAAGGGTGACAGAAAGGGGGGAGGTAAGAAGTGAGGGTTTGATTCAAACAGCTAGTATTGGAGTTTCCCATAGGAATGGGGTGGGCCAAAGTTGGGATGAGAGAAGCCATGACAAGCAGAGAATTAAAAGGTGAGTTCTGTCTATACATATGTATGTCCTATCTGTAATAACAGGATGTCCCTCCAAGTGTTTTGAAATGGTCTCTACCTTCGATAAGAAAAGAAAGGTCTGGTAAATAAAAATAATAAAAGAACCCTTACATTTAAAAAGAACCTAGCTGTGGGACTAGGTCATACTTGTGGGTTTGACAGAGCTTGAAAGAAAACATGGGCTCAATAATGTTTTTGTTCCACTCATGCTGAAACTTGCTGAAGATGGTGTTGCATGCTAAGCTGAAAGGGCTGATGCTCAGCTGCAAGCTGCTGGCCCAGACAAAGGTTAGTGTCATCTGATCCTGCCAGTTCTGCTTCCAAAATAAAGCCCAGCATAGGGGCTGGCCAGGTCTCTGTTACGCATGGACAGTGAGAAGGCACAGGGGCATGCTGGATCAGATTCTGTGCTTCATTTCTGCAGTCTTATGGGCCTGTGCAGCTGCTTTTCTGGGAGAAGACAGAAAAGGAGGCTGCTCTCTGTTGAGAGCAAGAAGTGTTTGTGTTTGAGACCTCCTCTCCTGTTCATCCACACGAGGACATCCTGTTTTATTTGATCTCCCTCAGCCTTCTCTTTGCTTGGGGATTGCTAAAAAGGAAAACAAACTCTTAAAAGGGCATTTTAAAAGAAAGAAAAGGCAATATAATTTTCATATGAGAACCCAGCATTTTTTCATGGCTGCCTGCATTTGGCATCTCTATTTTCATGTATAATGTTCAACTGGAAAACTAACCTGAGATTTAGGATTTCTTCTGATACTGTTTGGTTTATGTAGCATGAATATAGGGAAGGTGCTTGGGAAGAAGACACTCATAGCGAGCTAACTATGAGGGCAATCAAACATAAATGGAAAAATCTCCTTAAATGGTCACACTCAAAGGTCTTCCCTGACCCCTCATTAGGGGCTAACCTTCTCTGGCACAGTGACATTATTCTTTCTCCATCTTTTAAGTACCCTTTGCCTTCTCTGTTTTTACTGCTTCTAACCATTTGCTCTGGTTCACTTCTGTTGCATCTATTGCCCTTCCTTGAGTGCATTTTTAGGCTCTGCAGCTCATTTTCTTCTCACAGTCTTGCCAATAATTCCTCCTTTGGCATGGAGACACGGTCCACTCACAAGGAACTGAAAACATCTTCTAAATCCTGAATTCTGTCAAAGCACCCAGATTATTAAGATACAAATATCTCCTTGGTATAAATGGAAACTAAAATGACATAGAAGCAAAGCAGCATGTTGGTGCCTCAGGAAACTCACTCACACCTCTGCTGTTGTAGCATGCAGTAGGGAAAGGAGATAGCTAAAGGAAGGCTGACAGTAACTGAAACTAGGAGCTAGGAGTAAGTTCTGATGGTTAAAGTGGTGAGAGTTGTATGGGGCTATGGTTACTTTGATGCGGACTGCTTTGGGTGGGGGCTTGCTATATTGGGGAAATAAACAAGCTGAGGTTCCCCTGCAACCTCTCATTCTTGCTGTGCTGCTTCTTCCCAAAGAGAACTTCAGTTTTGAATCAAATCAATCCCCTCTGCTTCTGAGCCTTTGAAAATTGTGTGAAGAAATTCTGTTCTGCCCATTCATCCATGATAGGAAAAAGGAAGGCAGGTGTTTAATGTGTGTTAATAAATAACATTTTATTTCCATGGTAACATTTAAGACATTAGGCAAAGACATTTCAAGAAAGAGAGATTCTCCCTCTGAAACAGAAGAGAGCTGAAAAGATGTATTTCACTTAACTATAAGGACTTATCCAAGGCATGTCCTTTGGGAATTCTCTAGCCCTACACTTCCTCAAGCATCAAAGCAAAATAGAAGCATCTCCAGAGAAGATTAAATATAACTAAGGTGTAAGTCATGCCATGAAAACTCTCTCTCTTTCTCTCCAGTGGTTGCAGACAGAGGGAGTGATCCCATGGGACTATCCCCCTTACTGAGGTACTGCACATTAACTGGAATGGATTCAAGATGAGTAGGTTCTGACTCCACCTATGTTTTTTTTAATGGTGGTTTACCTTCACAGCATCCTATTGGGAACTACAGTGAATATCTTGCTCTTGCCTACAGACAAAGATCCTAATACCTGCACTTTTTTGTCCCCATGGCAAGGTCAGTGTTTAGGAGAAACAAAAACTTGAGCTCTGTCCACAGTAGTTGTATGATGAGGAATGCATGTCTCCTAAAGGTATGTTTTAGAAGAGATAAAGCAATATAATGAGGAAATACCAGTATAAACAGCAGTAAATAGAAAAAGTAAGTAGTGCCCTTGAGCCATTTTTTTTTTATCCTCCCACCATTTCTGGAATTACAGAACTGTATGTTGTCCTTCAAGTTGAACTGGGTCTTAGGAACTTGCTATGACCCTATATGAGTTCACAGATGTACCTTACATATTTATTTTGGAAAGATTTTTAGAAATGTCATTGCATTCCCTTTATTTTTGCAATCAGGCTTTGAGAGAATAGAAAAGTTCTTGAAGTGATGAGTCTGGCTTCCCAGAGGTACTATGCTGTCATATCCAGTGCCCCTCTGAGACTTTAGGTGACTTAAATGTGTCACAGGACCCTGCCACTCTCTTCAGAGCCTTGTCACTTCATTGTGGGATGGAAGTGAAAGGAGAAGCTAAAAGTGTTTATGAAGTAGGATACACTACAGGCTCTTACTGTTTGTATTTCTAATCCTTTAACTGTATGCCTTAGTTTCCATTACAGAACAAGATCTTTCTTAGCCCCATGACATTGAAGAGTCATTCTCTTAAAGGACCTTTGAAGCATGACAAGATTTCTTTATTGGAGAATGCACTGATGTGGTGCTTCTTTAGGCAAACACAAAATTTTGGATTCCCAGTCCTTTTCACAATCTTCAATGTGTATGCCTCCTGTGGTTTCTCAAGTACTTTCAAGCTTAGGCTCTAAATAAAAAAATCAATGATTTATTTGTCTGTTTTTTTAATCAGATGCCATCACCTGGGTGATCAAGAATGAAATGGGTTTCCTATTCCAGCCAGCTTCCTGTACTTCTAGTCCTTCAAACCCCAGAGACTGGCCCTCTCTGAGTTTTGTGCCTCATGTGCCTGCAAAAATAGTGGTCTGCACTTGCCCGTATGCTTAGTTACTGAGCTCCTACACTCTACAAAGAATGTGTAAAGAATCTGGTATGCACTTAGAAAGATACATGGGTCAGAAATATCTCTCACTAATCAGAGTGGAAAAAAAATGAAATAACCCAGTTTGCTAGATAGAATTTTTCTCACTTTTAAGCTTAGAATCTTGCCCTTCTTTCTTTGTCTTCACCTTCTTCTTCTTCTTTTTTTTTCCTCCTTTCTCTTCCCCTCCCTGTGCTGTCCCTAGACCATATCACTCTGCTGTAGAGTATTTCAAATACCTTTTACAAATAATGTATTCAGATTGCAATTTTTCTCAAAAGAAAAAATGAAAATACACAGCATGTCAAATCATATCTTTTATCTGTCATCTAAACTGTACAATTTTGTAATATCCTTTTATATTTTATAACATTATCATGTGTTTTAGATACTATGCCACATATTTCAGAAACCTCCTGTCTGTGATGTATTATGCCTGATCGACTCAAGCTGCAACAACTTCTCAGTTATTTTTACTGTCTTGTAAGATGATGAAACTTACAGCCTTTGACTGTTGCTTTACTTACCTTGTGTTATGTGGTGGAAATCATGGGAATAGACAAATGGTCTTTTTCATAACCATGTAGCTAGAAAGAGAAACAGGAGGTGACTTGAAACCTAAAGAAATGGTGCATCTGAAATATTGTCATATTCCCTTTCTCAGGTACCAGGTATCCCAAAACAGATCTCTTGCAGGTATTGTGCATCCTGTGCACTGTAAAACAGACTCTCTTCAGCTGAAACAACACAATTTTTTAGTAGCTTGATTTGTGTCATAAACCTTCTCTCCTTCCTATGTGGGAACAGGTGTGTGGTGTAGGGAGATATGCTCATGTGAAGCAGATCTAAGTCTTGGGCTGAACACTGGACTCTCAGTCTATGTTAAGTTGAGGCAGTCTGTTTTGTACAGTGCAGTACACATGGATTGTGCTGAAATGATGGTCACATCAGGCTGTTGGTGATAGAAACCACTAATTGTACAGAACATGTAGCAAAGTCAATTGGCAATGTTTTAGGCAAATATAGAGATGTGAAAGGGTTTCTTCTTGTCTTGCCTGCTGGTGACCTTATTAGAAACATAGTTTGGTTTGGATTGGAAGGGACCTTAAAGATCATCCAGTTCCAACCTCCCTGATGTGGGTAGGGACACCTTTCACTAGACCAGGTTGCTCAGAGCTCCATCCAACCTGATCTTGAACACTCCCAGGGATGTGGCATCCACAACTTCTCTGGGCAACCTGTTCCAGTGCCTCTCCACACTCATAGAAAAGAATTTCTTCCTAGTATTGAATCTAAACCTACTTCTTTCAGTTTGAAGATAACTTACCACCTCCTGAGTGTTCATCTCTGCTGCCCAGTAAGAAAGGCAGAGCTCTGTTCCTGGATGAGACTGCAGTTGGATCCACCTGTGCCCTGCAGGGAGACACAGGACTGAAAATTCCTCATGTCTGTAGCTCTGTTTATAGCCACACAAATGACAAGCCAGTCTGGCCTTTCTGCATATTAATCAAAGCCTCCTACTAACTTGAAATGCTAATGTCTTTTAAGATAAATTGCCACAGGAAGATGCTGACAGCTTGAAAAACAATAGACAGGAATTTGACTCTCTAGACAAATCTGAAATGCTTCTAAAGTCTTAAAACTCAATTGAAGTTTCCTAAGTTTTAAAGCAAATTTCTTCCTAATTTTATCATGTTGGAAATGTCAAGAAGAAAATGCAAGCTTAGGTATTTTTGAGAATCAAAGTTCAAGAAGTACCCAGAATTCACTGAAAGAGCAAGTGGCCAATTTTCCATCTCAAGAGACATGAATCAGCACCATTGCTTTGGGATACTTTATTAGAGTCCAATTATACCACTAAGATGTTTGTCCATCTCTGGTTTAAACCCAGGTATAATAGGTACAAATTATTCTTTTTTCCTGTTTAAAAACACTTTGTAACACATTACTGGGTAGACTTCAGACACGGACATGACAGAAGTTGTCATTCCCATTTTGTTCTTTATAGAAAAAAAATGGTAGTGAATGGGAACATGTGATTCCAGGGGCAACACAGCCCTGAAGATAAGACACCAGGGATGCTGACCGAGCAAGCACAGCTGAAGGGATAATGGAATGAGCAGCTTCTGCCCATCTGTTTCCATGCCTTAGACAAATCTTGGCCCAATTCCGAGACCCTTTGTAGTGGAATGAACAGCTTTTCTCCTAGGAAAGGCTGAACAAACCACCTGGCTGCTTTATGTGAATGGATTTCAGATATTAAGATCCTTCAACAACCTTTCAGTTCATCTGAACTATTTAAAAATTTTGTCTCTCTTCCCACTCCATTGATCAACTGATGCACCATAGCTGACTCTAGACCCATTCTCTCTTGTCCTAAAAGGACAAAAATTTTTCTTTCCATGTGACATTTTGCAGACAGCTGCATTCTTCTTTGCAAGCTGCGAGTTCATACTTAGACTATTATTCACCCAGCTGAAAAATGAGAATTCAAATTGGAAGTGTTTAGTCGATTTCTAAATGTGTGCCCTAGAGGAGATTCTCCATTTAGTGAAATCTGCCAGAAAGTAAAACAGCAACTCAGAGACTCCTATATAGTCTCTGTGGGCAGGTGGGCTTTAGACAGCATGAAGATTAAACTTACACCTAATGTGATCATGCTTTTTTATCATATCCAAAGTAATTTTTTGAACCAACTCCAGATTCTTACTTTCAAAGAAAATATAGCTTAATTTAAAATTAAAATAGATGAAACTAAGTGCATCTGGGAAATAGGTACCAGTATGCATCTACTCTTCTAATATAGATTATTTCATGCTGTTTAGGCTGGCTAAATAAAAGAGCTTGCAAATATCTCCATCAATGTCCACATTGTAGTTATAAAGTGCACAGAGGCAAATAAAAAAAAAAAAAACAAACAAGGAAAAAAGTGCTTGAACAGGCAAATTCCTGAAACAAAAATCAAGCTTTCAGAATGTGAATAAGATACTGGTACCATTGGGAAAAGGTTAGAACAGCAAAACATCTCTGGTCTGTCTGTTGGTTCTTTTTCACAGGCATTTTTTTTGCAACATCAGAAACCAGGTTTTACTGGTGATTACTGATTTACAAAGACAGACATTTTCTGATCAGAAGTAAGTTGATAGACTTTATTAGCTGATGTTGGCAACACCACAAAATGGGCATGTCATTATAAGCACTTCATCGCAGGTCCACTGGCACTTTTAGGAAGACAGAATGCTATAGCATTAGTGCCATGCTCCCCAAGGGGTCTGAGGCTGAGATGACAAATGGAGGTGGAAGTGGTGGCATAAAGGGCTCTCACACACTAACTCGATAATGAGTGATTCCCATACATGGAATAGCTCATACGTAACTCTTGTGTCATTGCTGCACTGGCAGTCTGTACCTCCCAGCCAACTTTACCTCGCTACTGAGGGGATGTACTGGGTTTGTGCAGCAAGGTTTTGGCAGTCAAAAGACTACAGGGGAAACTTTCTGTGAAAACTGCTAGAAGCTTCCTCCATGTCCAACAGAGCCAATGCCAGTCGGCTCCAAGACAGATCCACTGCTGGTCAAGGCTGATCGAGCCCATCAGTGATGGTGGTAGTGCTGCTGGGATAATGTATTTTAGAAGGGGGAAAAACTCACTGAGCTGCTGCAGTTGGAGTAAAGAGTGAAAAAATGCATGAGAGAAACAGCTCTACAAACACAAAGGCCAGTGAAGAAAGCATCCTGTGGGAAGGACCCACGTTGGAGATGTTTGTGGAAGACTCTCTTCCAGGGGAAGTATTCCAGATGGGAGCAGGGGAAGAGTGTGAGGAGCCCTCCCCTGAGGAGGAAGCAACAGAGACAATATGTGATGCACTGATTGCAATGCCCATTTCTGATCCCTGGCCTACTTGGGGACAGGAGGTAGGGAAAATCATGAGTACAGTTAAGCCTGAGAAGAAGAGAGGGGTGGGGGAAGATGTTTTTAAGATTTAGTTTTTATTTCTTGTTATCCTACTCTGATTTTATTGGTAATAGAATCATAGAGTCATAGAATCATCTAGGCTGGAAAAGACCTCTGAGATCACGGAGTCCAACCTTTGACCTAACACCACCCTGCCTACTAGACCACGGCACTGAGCGCCACATCCAATCTCTTCTTAAATACCTCTGGGGATGGTGACTTCACAACTTCCCTGGGGAGCCCATTCCAATGCTCTATCACTCCTTCTGTAAAGAACTTATTTCTAATGTCTAACCTAAATCTCCCCTGACACAGCTTAAGATTGTACTTTCTTGTTCTACTGCTTGTTGCCTGGGAGACCAACCCCCACCTCACTACAACTTCCTTTCAGGTAGTTGTGGAGAGTGATAAGGTCTCCCCTGAGTATCCTCTTCTCCAGGCTAAACAAGCCCAGCCCCCTCAGGCTCTCCTCACAGGACTTGTGCTCCAGTCCCTTCATCAGCCTCATTGCCTTTCTCATATTAAATTAATTTCCTTAAGTCAAATATGTTCTGCCCATGACAGTAACTGGTGATATTTTTCTGTGTTTATTTCAACCCACAAGCCTTTCATTGTATTTTCTTCTTCCTGTCCAGCTGAAGAGAAGAGGGACAAAGTGGCTTTGGTAAGTACTTGGTGTCCAGCAAGGATCACCCACCCCATCCACAGTTGATGGGGATGGCGAAGGTGTAGGGAAATGACCCCCTGTTGGGGTAGCTATGGTGTGGAGGACAGGGAAACAAGCTCATGGCGGTTTGCAGTCCTTGATCTTGTTTTCTCCCTTGGTGATCTCTTCCGATATAGCTCTTTTGGGGGTACATTCTGATCAAATGGCTTTGTTATTACTTTTTTACAAGAGGCTTTTAAAACTTATCAAGTGAATGGTCACAGGAAATTAGCAGAGTTTTATGTTCCAATAGAAGTTGAGGCAAGATACTTATTTGACAGCTGGAGCCTGCCTCTATTGATTTTAAATTCCTAGTGTAAATGCTTCACTTTGGGGCAGGGTACAGTGTACAGATGCTGAACCTCTGTTAAAGTGCAAAACGGCTCAGCCTTGACTGTGAAGTGACAAATGACTCTCTTGTTCTGAGGGTAATAATGCCAATCCTCTTGTTCTCAGGGTAATAATGCCAACTCTGAAAGCAAACAGTCTGAATTCTGGGTCTGGGTGCATTTAGCTTTAAGTGTCTGAATGTTTGCCCGGCTGGACTGGGATCTGCGACAGTTCTTCAGCTGTTTGGAGCTCCAGGTTGTAACTAGGCAAAACAAAATCTTGCTGTGTCTCAAATGATGGCGAAAGCCCAGGTCTTGGATTGATTTCTGCTCTAAGGTTTTCAGCAGTTTCAAGTCTCCTCTCTCCCATGTCAACAAAAAGTGGGCATTTAGCCTTCCTGTGTGGTCTGAGGAGAAATGCTGGCACCTCTCAGAGGCTGTATAGCATGTGTGACTCTAACATTATGCTGAAGTGAAATGAAAACAACTGTGTTAGTCTTGGCTATAAGAGGGCCAGAGGTGGTTGTCTGAGATGGAGAGAGACCTTGAGCAACTGAGATGCGCAACTGCCCATCCACCTGGGGAAGTTACTGCTTTCTTAGACTCTGTCTTCTGCTCAGCCCTAACACTTAACATCTGGCTCAGACTAACACCCCCACCTCTGGTCTACAAGAGAAATTTTCTTTCAGCATTGTTCTCTTAATTACTCCAACTTGTCATTGACTCCCCAGTTCCAGTTCTACTCCAAGGGGTAGGTCATTGAATGTGATTCAATTTTCATGTGGAAAATAATAGTCCTCATGGGTTTATTCTCCTTATTATATGCTTATTCTTGTGTTAGTAAATTATAACTGTTGAAATCCAGTTGGTTGCACTGAGATGACCAATGTGGTCTTCTGATGCAAACCAGGACAGTTTTGTTGTATGGGAGGCATTAATAAGGATCTGAAAATATTGTTTAATTATGTGGATGCATAGCCATTGGCTTTGCAAATATGAGCTGTAGGCAGCTGTCTGGTGTTTTAGCCTTACTCTTTCTCTCAAAAGCAGGGAATTTGCTGTTATGCTCTGCAGGGATTTCCCTGCATGAATGCAGCCTCCATCTGTTCAGTGACACCAGATCTCTAAGACTCCTTTGCTGCTGCTGCTGTAGGAGGATCTGCCTCTCAAGCATCGATGTGGTCACTTGCATGAGGAAGTACCACTTATGTGAACAAAAGTAATAGAAGTTGGCCTGAATTTTCTATGAAGGACCTCTCTATGAATTAAAGCAGAAAGTGAACCATAAGAGCTGAAACTTGGAGATAAATATTTTTTATTTTTCCCATAGAATGTGCATTTTACTGGAACAATCCTTCAACATCCCTAGTTTCAGCTTTTGTCTTTCATCAAGGCACATGCCTAGCAGCAGCACTCACATTTATAGCCACCCTTCTTAAATAACTCTCTGCTATCATGGAAAACAGCTTGCAGGACCTAGATACTTTACCCTGATCTGTTCTTGTTATAATAAATATTAAAGGATGTCAAACTAGCAGATTTTGAAATTTGCACAAATTCTAGGAAGATTTAAAAATGAGAACTTGTATGAACTCTCTCTGCTGCAATTGATGTGGCAACTGTATGCTGTATTAGACAGAAAAAAAATCTGGAGGGCTGTACTAAGGACATCCGAACACACAAGTTTCCAAACAGCAATTAAGAAGAAAAAAATTGAGAGCTAGTTGTTTCCCAGCTGCCAAATGCTAAATACTATCCAGGGGTTATTGACTATCTGATTAGAATGAAATGGAGCTGAAATGCAATTGATTCAGAAATAAACAATGCATCTATTTAGGGTGATGGCCACAGAAAGCTAAGTGGTGAAAGAGTCCCCAGTCAATTTATCAGGGGTTTCTACAGCAGTTGCTCATATATATGCAGTATCTTCTCTCAGAATACACTTTCTCTCTACTCTGCACAAAAACGTAACTTCCTACTTAATCTTTTTGAAATTGAAAAAGTCCTTGTATACATCACAGAAAGTCACTCATATCCAGTAAGGACTGCACTTAGAGCAAGGAAAACAGCAGCACCCTTGAAAGGTAATTTGCTTGCTTTCTCTGTACCTCTTGAAGTACTGGTTAAGGCAGTATTTTCTTGATCCATGAACCTTCAGTTTACTTGCACCCACATATTCTTCTTCTATTCCATGTAAACAATCTGAAAGAATAGAGAGAACTTAAGGGTCCATGCAAGACACTTCTTCCTTACAAGAATTGTTCCTCCTTCCTTATGTTCCTTGCCTGAAAGACAATTTTGAGACTCCAGCATCGTCTTTCCTCTATTCTTAACAAGACTATGATTTTATGGACTCTTTATGTGCTCCTGGTAACCCTTGCATCAATACCCTGGACTTGTGCATTGGAGGGAGCAGCCAAGTCAGCTCACAGATCCCACAGGAAAACAGTTTTCCCAAAGCATGTTTTCAGCTGCATTAGACCCATGACGTTGTGGGCTGCACGGCCAAAGGAGTGCTCATGTCAGGCCAAGGGCTGGGCAGGAGCAGGAACTACAGCACTATCTTTTTCAGCATTGGTGACTAGTTTAAGCCGTTTAAGTAACTACACCTTAACACTTTCAGGAACACCATCGCTATCTGATTTTCTTGAGATGCATGCAGTCTTTAAGTGGTGTAGGTGTACTGAGATTCATTTAGTAGCATAAGATCCTATTGCCCTATGTTTTCCTTATCTGGTTTTATCAAAAGCAGGTCTCCTGCCTTAAGCTCTGCATCTATCAAGCTGCAATTGCACAGTTAAAGAAGACAAAGGTCTTTTGGTGAGGTATTTCTTAGCTTTACATAACCACTTGTATATTTATTTTTAAGTTGATTGATATTCTCATCTGCTGGCCCATAAGCTCCTGGGCTTAGTTTATGCTAATGACTGACAAGTTTTGCAATTCATCAAGAGCTAAGAACAGACTGTATTTGGTGAAGAGTTCTGCTAACAATCTGTATTACTGTCTTCCCAGTCTGTTTTCTTTTGGGTTGGGAAAAATTGAAAACATTATGTTTAAAATCTTAGCATATAGCATCTCATAGTAGTCCAGAAAGGGCTCTGTGTTACTGCTGCTGTTAGAATTTTCATTCAGGAAAACAAAAGGGAAAAAAAATGTATTTTACCTTGTATACATTGATCTGTTGGCATGTAGCCTGAGAGAAAAATAGGAATTTTATAAACAATGACAAGATTTAGCTTTGTCCATAAATAAAATAAAAAAAAATAAATATCAAGCAGAGTTTTGATAAGAAGTTTAAAAAAGTGGATCATAGCAGACAACTAGCTGGGTGATTAGCTGGGGAATTTACAAAGCAAATTTAAGTTATCTGTAGGTAGTGGAATCATAAACAGAAGTGAGGCCTTGACTTTACTACCTTTTGTGGCGCTAAGGAGGTTAAGATAATTTTAGAGGGTGACATGCATATGGCACTAGAAGATTATTTTAATCTAACATAGGGAAGTGTATGGCTATTAACCACCTAAAAGATAAATCAAATTCAAACTACAAAGAGTTTTCATTTTTCAGAAAGGTTAATTAACCACTGGAAGAATTTGTTCAGTTCTATGATGTGATCAGTATGTCTTGATGTCTTTACTTGAAAAGGTTTCTAAAATATATGTAATTAAATAAAAGTTATAAGCCCTGAAGTAGAACCACTTGATGAAATTTTATGGTTTGCATAAATCAGACTACAGAATCATAAGAGTGGATGCAGTTTCCAGCCCAAACTTAAGATATAAGGACTGAACGACCTGATTTCATTTAGTTCAAAATGTTGTTCTCAGAATATTCTCAGGTCAGATTGTCATAAATGGAGTGTCAGCATAGAATGAGACAGGAATAATTGCTTATTTCTGGGGCTGTTTAGGAGTTAAATTAATAGGAGGATGACAGAGAATTATAAAAAGATTAGAGTCAGCTGGGCTCCATGAGCAGCATACTATAAAAACCCAGGGAGGTCTGAGGCTGTGTCTTGGGACAATGACCTAAAAAGGGGTTGTGCATTTGTGCTCAAAAAGTAGCATCTCATATTACTAAAACATAAGGGAGTGTGGAAGGGGTAGAGGGTGTAGGGCTCATCTATTGCTAAGTTGTGTGTGTGCATCTCCAGGGCATGTGCTGACTGTCCCAGTGAGACAGGACCGATCACACCTGCCCTTATATGTATTTTCTTGTGTTTATTTCAAAAATAGGAAGTACCTTATTAAACATTAATGCTGAGCCAAAAATTCAATAACTAGTAAGCTGTTTGCACCTGAGATATAGGTACTTTAAAACACTTTTAAGAATCTAAAGTTGTTTAATTGGGCAGTAAAATGGCCTTCAGGCATTTTGTGCCTTATGAGAGCCTCCTGTACTTACAAAGCAGCATAAAAAGGTTTCATCATAAATGTGAATATGTTATTTTACTTTTAACAAGAAAAACTTCAGGTACCATGCAGAGACTTTTTAAGCACTGTTCTCTCTGAAGGACTTTACTGGATGCAAATGAAAGGAAAAGGAGCTTTTCCAAACTGGAAAAAATAATTCACTTTTAAATTCCAGGTATTTTAATCTTTCTGATTTGTTTTCTTTTCATCTATGCTTAATAATATCAGAAAGGATTTCTATGATGTGGTTGCTATGGTTAGAGCAGACCTGTGTCCCATCACACAAACCCTGAGCCATGATTAACTGTTTAATGTTACAAGAGCAAAGAAAGGTGTGAATAGAACATTAACCCCTTCAGAACCAACAGCCTTTCATCCTAATGGTGCTAGGCAGAGATTTTCCCCTTTCATTAGGCACATTTAGGGCTGCTCTTCAGTGCACATGGAATAGCCAGATGAATACTGACAATGCTTTTCAGGTTGTCTTGCTGAACTTGTAAGTTCATGCATTTGAGGGACAAAAAGAGACCGATCTGGCATGTTCAGCATACTTTATACAGTTCAAATGAAGAAAAAAATTATAACTCATGTTTGAATGATTGCTTTTCTCAGAAAATGCATCCAAACTGGATGTCAAAAATTCATTATGTGCCTTAGAAAGAAGAAGAAAAAACCACAAAAGACCCTAACATAAAACCAGGGAAACAAAAGAGTATCTGTTATGCTGTTTGATTAACCTGAGAGCTGAAGAAATGAACAAAACATGTTTTGTGTTTTTTTACTGCACTTTCTGCCCATTGTTTTTTTGGGTCCTCTGTTACCCAGATTTCTTACCTAGAAAACATAACAGCTTTCTCTCCCTGTTTTTTTGTTTGTTTGATTGGATTTGGTTTGTTTTTATTTTTAATTATTATTTTTAATTTAGACCTGCAGGGGATATCATAACAGTGAGAGTAGACTGCAACTATGTTGCAGTGGATGGCTTTCCGCTATGCAAAAATGATCTCTGCCCTTGGATGCTTATACATCAGGGACAGTAATCGATCTTAGTGAACAAAATAAATTACTCTTGTCAGTTGCAGTATCAGGATGCTGACAGCTGATTTTGTTCTAGTTGGGGTTTTTGTTCATTTGTTTTTAATATGTATATTAAATTTATTTAAGCAAAACCAACTAATGATCTAAGGAGAATAATTTATTCCAATTTTTCAAATGTTATAGATCAGCACAGCACCACAGACTGCCATGAAGTGATACAAAATTCAGCTAGCTAAAGATTTTACCCCTCTTCTCTTTGAGGAGGTAACGCCTTTTGAAAAGATAGGATTAAATGCTTCTCAAAGGACTTCATTAAAATTAATGTAAATGCACAGGAAAAGCTGACTGGGAACCTATGAATGATTAGGTATTTTGCATGGGTTTAGTTCTTTAATATAAAGTAACAGATTCTCATAGTGTATAGCCAAATTTCTTTGTTTAGTAGGTCCATATCTTTCTTTCTTTATACATTTTAAAGACTTTGAATAGAACACTGATCTTGAGTTGCATAAATTTGCAGACTACACCAGTGATATCTTCCTTCATGTTCCACCTTTTGAAATGGAATTAATTGTTTAGTGTTGTAGTCTCTAAAATAGTGTTTTGTGTTCCTTCTCTTATTATAGATTTTTATCTCTTCATATCAGTCTTCCAGCTTTATTTCTTTTTTATATAGCTTTATTTTACTCCTATTTATGGAACTTTGTTTCATGTGTGTTGAATGAACTCCACTCTGGTTGTTTATTTTCTCACTTGATGGATAATTAACATTGCGTAAGTTTTTTCACTGCTTCAACACAAACCCTGTTGAACAGCCTGCAGTTGAGGGATCAGCTAAAATAACTGGTCTTGGACTGTATTTGTCAAAGAGTGAAGAACTAAGACAGTGATAAGGGGAAAGGGGGCATAATTCATATTCTATAAGGCACAGGTGGAAACCGGGCAGAGAAGAGCCGCACAAGACCCCAAACACAGGTGAATTGTGCTAGGATGGGCACTGGATACTTTTTCTCCTAAGTGGAAAAGACTCTAGAAACTTTAAAACATTGGTGGCTCCTCTGAGTGAATCCAGTCAGTTGTGGTCCCTCAATGTCCATTTGCTTGGAATATTAGATGAATATTTTCAGATGAGAGCAAACCAAGCTGCAGCAAAATACCATTCTCTGTCTGTCACTAGTCACTGGGTAGCAAGCAGGGGCCCAAGCAGGGTTAGGCAGTGACTGTATTTGTACCACCTGTGTATATGAGTGCAGGAAGCATGCCAGGGATTCTTAATATGTCTATTTAATAGTATTCTTTGGATTTTTTGTTTTGTTTGTTTGGTTTGTTTTTTTGCTTTTTGTTTTGTTTTGTGTTTATTTGGTTTCCTTCCTTCCCTTCCTTCCCTTCCTGTTTTTACCCAAGGAGTGCTTGCATGCTGGACATGTGGATTGTCCAGTTGGTCTCACTGCTAATACATGCCTTGTCAGTTTTGGCCTGTGCAGGTTTGCAGTGTCCATGGATGATAATGCCCAGGCAGAGTTTGCTGGCACCTGCTGTGCCATTTCAACAGTGTGGCCTCAATGCTGTCAGCTTTGGATCCTCCACAGATCTCCACTCTGATCCCAGGGGGCTCTATGCTTTCAGACCCACAACTTTGCATGACCATATAGATCATACTCCTTGTTTTCTACTGTAAGAAATGCCTTTAACTTTGATTCTTCTGATCGGTTGCAACACAGACTTGGCTGTATTTCAGACTCTTTTAAAAGGAAAAAAAGGGAAATTAAACAATAATTGTGTCTTATGGATCTCATGTCATGCACTGTGGCCTTAGGAAACTCAATGCCCAGTGCCATGAAGTGTGAACACATGCACATAGCCAGTTTAGGTTATTTTGCCTCAGGACTGTTTTATCATTAACAGTGTGGAAATAATCACTGCCTTAAATTGTGGTGCAGACTTTGAAAACACGAAAAGAAGACTAACTTCCTTCTCTTCTCACTGTAATGTATGAGGGCTGGGTTGTGCTAGTGTTTTTATTTGCTTTTAAGTATTTTTATTCCTGTCCACGTAGAAAAAAGGTAAGTGCCTAGGTTATTTCAGAAAAAATACAGCAGTGGCATGACTCCATCAGCTCAGAGATGAAGGACACTCCTGTACATGCATCCTTATGTACACGTGTCCATGTTGCAGCTCCATGCAATACCATTTCAATGTACCTTTGTGTCTGGTATTGACACTTTGGCAGGAGATTGCTAAAAATTCTGTAATAATAAAAGCATCAGTGTGTGACTGCAAACACCTCTGTTATGCTACTGCCAGAAGAGCAAGGTTGGCCTAGCAATGTAGAAAGCAAAGATCCAGAGGAGCAATTAAAGGAAAGCAGTATAGAAAAACATGATAGTAATTCCTTCACTCAGGAAAAAAAGCCATGTTTTCTTTTCCTTTACGTTTTCGGCCATCTAAATCAGAGCAGGTAACCTCAGTTCCTTTGCACAATACTCTTAGCCGTGTAAGAGAAAAATAAGATTTGGGGAGGAAGATTATTTGGAGAGCAGTACAAACAAGACTATGTTGAGGTAATAGCAGGTGCATCATACTGCACTTCATACTGCTGGCCATGCCCTTGGGTGAAAGCCCTGTTAGCTAAGACTGATGAATGAACAGAAGGCTCATCACATTAAGCTTGGACTTGGGCAAGAGTTAAAGGACATTATTAAATCATTGAGGGGAAAAAATGTGCTGTAGAACAAAGGCCTGAGAACAGATGGGGATTTTGTAAAAGAAGGAGGGTGATGATATAAAAAAAACTTGATTTATACTTTAATACCAGTGAAACATTGCAGTGGAAAACTAAATAAAGGCTGAGAAATCATTCACCACAAGATGGCAAACAGTCACAGTTTCAAGACTATCTCAGCTGAAGAAGATTGCCCTGGTGTGTACCCTGCTTCTGTTCTCAGGATGGTGATGGATCTTTCCAGAGGCTATTCCTGTAATGCAATTAGGATAGTCAGACATAAGAGGGGTTTGGCTGTATCAATGCAGTGTGAAACTCACTGAGCAGCCCAGAACATGCGAGAGTATCAAGCAAGGACTTTGTCCAAAGGCACTGAAACCAGAAGTCTCTGATGCTGAGCTAGATGGGCTTTTGACGGGCACATGAGCAGCACTCCTGAGTGTTAAGGGGTCACTGTGCTGCTGGGCAGGTTTTGTGTAAGGCACACATTTTGGGTAAGAGCACCCTTAGTCTCAAAATTGATCATTTGCTCTGCTTGCCTGAACAGTTTAATTTGACTTGCAATCTATGTTCTTTTGCAACAAAAGGTACCCAGGGCAATGTGGGTCCATTGCTCCTGCTTGAGGAAGAGGAGCTGTTCAGCTACATGTTACAGTGCCCTTACTGCTAGTTGGCACAACAAAGAAACAAACACCCCCAAACAAACAAACAAACAAACAGAAAGTCTTCTGTATCTCAGACACATTTCATCCCAAACTTACATGGAAACTCATGTGCAGTTATGAGGTCTGTGCATACTTAAAGCAGGGAGCAACGAGTTTGCTGTCGTGTTGAGAAATATGTGTTAGAATAAATGCAAAGAAAGCAAAATGAGCTGTCTTCCTGTATTCTAAAAAATCCATTCAAAGATATAAAAAAATCATTGACAAGTGTAACCTGACACTGGTTATATTGAGAAAGGTGAGATTCTCAGGTGAACACTAAGTACCTTAAATTTTAATTCCATAATAATAATAACAATGATAGATAGATAGACTAGATAGAGAGATAGATAGACCTGAGCGTTGTCTTTAATCCTCTGCTATTCCCAGGTGCAGGGCACAGCTGCACATTTAGATTCTAGCAAACTTCTCTCTGCCTTAAATGAACTCACCATCTATCCAGTGCCTTTGCTTGGTCACTAAATCAGGCACTAATGGCCACCTCCAGATCACACCATGGGATTAGAACAAATTTCCCTTGCTGCCACCACCACTGTGGTTTCTTCTGCTCTCTGAGGCTTGGCAACTGAGATGTTAAGTTTGTTACTCAGCCAAGAAACCACCTCCACGTGTGCTGCCTGAGCAGCTGTCTGGCTTGGGAGGATGAAGTGCTTTTAATTTTGTTTTCTTCCAGCTTTGAGTTTTGCTATCCAGGGACAGGCAGCAGCCAGCTTTTATCCCATTGATGTGGACTGTACTTCTAAACAGGCTTTGGAAGGAGCCCAGCTCTCTGAACAGAAGGGCAAGAGTAAGACCCTGACAAAAGAGAGGTGAGGAGAGCAGGAGAATGAACCAGTTAAGGGATCCCTCAGAGCCACTGCCTCATCATGGGATTATTAGCACAAACCCCTCAGGTGCATTGTCAGGTCAGGAGGTCTTTTTCTTTCAAATACTGAGAAAGAGCCTATGAAGCAAAAAAACAAACACTTGTTGTTTGGATTATTGCAAGCAGTTAAATATATTTATAGTTAAATACATTATGAAATTTAATATTATTATATAGTTATATATATTTATTAGTTAAATATATATACTGATGCCAACCTCTTTCACACAAACCAGTGTGGTGGCAGTGGTGGTGCCCAGCTCTGAAAGAATGATTGATTCACAAACAAGGACTAATTTTCTCTGTTGAGGTTGGGGAATGTTAAAACTACACTGTTGATAACAAGGTTTGAGTGCAACAGGAGAGGCAAGATGTCAATAGCATTACAATAACAATGAGGCACTGCAGTAAGCAAGGCTTTTTGTTTGATAAAGTGCAGTTTCCTGGGAGAAGTTGGAGGCTCTGAAATAAGCCTGGTATGAGATTGCCACTGCTGACTGTCTATTTATTAACTCCATGTAGCTTGCTGAAGACCTTAAGTGTTTCTTGCAAAGCAAATTTGCATTTTAGTGCATATTACTAAAATATATAACTTATATTTAGATGGCATCTTTCATTTTGAAGCGACCCTAAGCTCTTTGTAGATTGTCTATAATGGAATCACTCAGCCACCAGTGACATATCGTCATCTCTAGGGCATAATGAAGCAACAAAACTGTTATAGGAAGAAAACAATAACGTCTATTGAAAGCACATGGGAATTCAGGGGTCTATGAGGTAATTATGCCAAAATGAAGATGGTTGCAGACAGAGCTGCAAAGAACAGTTGGTACTTTGTGAATAAGAAGCCAGAGTCCTGGCCACAGCTCACTGTGTTTTTTACTGATGCAGAACTGTAATAGCAAATACCCCACTGCATCCACATCTGGTTGGAGTTCTCACCTCGGTAATCCTCCAGGCCAGAGCCTACAGCCCCTCTGGGGTTTGTGAACGTGAGCGTGCAGCAGTCAGTCAAAATATCTGTTGTTAGTAAGCAAGAGGAGAGACTAGCTTTGCCCAGGTGCAGCTGGGTGGGTTTGGGCAGCAAGGCAACAGCCCACATCTAGGGACATCCTTGACTGCTCTCACATTTCTCACACAAGCCAGAGGGCATGGTCTCTGGGGTGCCCAGCGGCCACTCACACAGTGTGCAGCAGGGTGCTTTGTCCTCTCCTGTGCTTAATTCAGCCCCTTAAAATGAGTTTGATAATGCAAGTGGTGACCTTAAATATGTGAGGGCAAGGCTGGGCAGGAAAGCCATTTATGAGATTCTGAGCCCTGAAAATGACACCCAAGGCAGCCTGAATTACACGTATCTGTATCCTTGACACAAGGTATGCTTTGTAATAGCGATAAGAACAATTATGTTGTTTTGGGTAAAACCTGTGAACCGTGTAGCCTTCCTTGTCCCTAGTGCTCAAACTTCACCAGACCCAGTTTGCTACTTGTTTCATGTATACTGAGAGTACAGAGAGCACAGAGTGCTGAAACAAGGGTTTGTCCTTGTAAGTTTGAAGTACCTTGTCCTCAGGTTTCACAGACAGAAGGTGCCAGTCTGACATTTGGTCTGTCTTTGGCAGTAAAATTTGCAGCTTTTGACAAAAAAAAAAAAAAAAGGGAGTCTGAATGAAAAGGAGTTCTTTGATTTCCCAATTTGACAGTTGCTAGAGAATCAAATGGATGCTAGGTGAATCTTTTTGCTGTGATTTTTTTTTAACCCAAATACATGTATTTCAAAACAAGGCTTTGGTCATTTACTTTATTTAATTTTTGATATATCAGTAAAAACACTTATTTCTCCTTTCTGAAAAATCAAAACAGTTGATATTTTTCTCATATTTTAAAAATTATATTTTCTGAGATATGCATTTAAAATTACTGTCAATATTTTATTCTGTATTTTACCTTACAAATTTAAAAATTCTCCAAATAAAATTAAAACATTGGCTTGGTTCTGCCATTAATGAGTTTCTTAGATCAACTTTTCAATTCAATGAAAATACAGGGGAATGTCTCAGACTTAGCAGTGCAAATTGCCTTATGTTTTGGGACTTACAGAAAACAGGATAAAACAAGAATCTGCACAACAGTATCAGAAATCAAAATCATTACTAGATGTTGTTTCCATCACAGATTTCTGGAATACTGAGTGAGGGAATATCCCAAGTGTGAAATCTTAAATTATTTGTAATAAAAGTTAACCTGAGTGGAAGAAAATATCCCATGTCCCTCCTTGCTCCTGACTCATTTCTCATATAAAGTATCTGTTGACTATACCTACTTGGGAACTGTAATATTGTGATTGACAAAACATTTTTAATTTCCTTCTTGTTACCCCCCCTAAAAATGTAACATGGTAAAAGAAGGAGAAGAAAATATTTATGCTGAATAAAAGCATAAATTATTTATCAATTCAACACTTTATGCTTCACCCTCAATATTTTGTTTTGTGGTGGTTACGTGCCATATTTGGACTTGCTAATGTTAACATTCTCTAGCACTATCATTGACTGCTGCCAGCTCTTATTTCAGGGGCAGGATACTTCCAAAGCCATTTAAATACAGCTGCAACATGCAGTTCATGGATATACAGTTCTTGAATGTGGAAAGAATGTAAATTTATGTTTATGTCTCATTCTTCTTGTTTGAAATCTAGAGAAAGAATTAAAAAGAACCCCTGAGATTTCATCAATTCTGCTTTGCCCTGGGCTGGAGCAGGAGAGGGACCCCACAGTACTGTTTTCAGTGTTATTTTTTTTCCTGGTTTTAAATATCCCAGTAATGGGTCTTCCATCACTCTTCCTAAGAGCCAATTCCAAGCCAGACTTTTTTACGGATTGCTTTTTACAGTACTGTAGGAGACTGCAAGCCCTGTAAATGGTTCTCCTGAATAGCACTGGGCACATGAGCTATTGTTGCTCACCATTAGGAAACACGCTCAGATGTCTTGCTTCAGTTTCCCTGTGCTCATCCTCATATATTACAAGCACTTGAAGAAGTTCCTGTCTCCTTTGGTTCTTTCTTTTAGCCTTCCCTCACCACACTCCACTGTTACACAGCAATGCCTTGTGCTGAAGCACCACTGGAATGGATCCCCAAGGTAATGCTAGGAGTGAGAGAGAGAGATGTTTATGACTGTTCACTGTCCTTCTAAAGAGCTTTACCACTGCAGTTAATAACGCAGTAACATGGCCAAAAGAAGAGAGAAAGAGACAGCAGACCTATACAGCTCAGTCTCATTTAGGATTCACATTTCTTTTGAATTCTTGCAAATGTCTTGAAAAGGGGGACTGAACAGCCCATTGTATGATCAAAGCAGCGAAGCAGGAGATTCCTGGATGTGTATCTGGGAGGAAATTAATGACTATCGTTTTTCAACGCCATGTAGGTAAGGCAAGCTCAGTATTGGCTGAGTCCTAGACATATCTCAGTGTCAAACTTTCATCTCAGACTGAGGCAATAATGTTAATTGGACTCAAGGTCGAGTGTAAGGTTGTGATTTCACGTCACTTTTTGATATTGCCTGAAAAGAATCAGTAAGTTCTTATATGTTGCTCTGGATTTCCCAGAATTTCAGGCAAATATTTCCACTGCTTTATCACCCACATACTAGATAAGGAGGTCACCTATTAAGACTTTTTTTTTTCATGTGCCTATTTTTGATTTTACCAATGAGACTGGAGATCTGTACTGTTGTCTTGACTAGGAACAGCCTAGAAACAAGTTTGGCTGATAGCTATCATTTTCCACAAAACTGTCTGTATCTGTTTGTGAGATTGTTGGATTTTAGAATTTCTCAGGTTGAATGATAATGTAAATGTAACAGCAGGTTGATCAACAGGAGACCTTTGGCTAATATCAGCTGGAAAAGTAGCTGTACTGGCCATATTTAAACCCATCACTGACTTCATCCCTGATGAGAAGTGACCCATAATTTCAAAAGTACGTTGCAATTTTCCCTACCCAAAAGTATGTGCTCAGGGTGTGGGTATGCCAAACTTTGAGACAGGAGAAGACAAGTCAGTTCTCTCTTTTGCAAACAGTGGAAGTTCATCCATCCTTCACATTTTTTTTTTCTTCTCTTGGAGTTTATCTACACTGTTGCAGCACCACTTTGATCAGTAAGGAATCAAATAGGACAAACTTATGGTATGTTAGACACAAGTTAACAGAACATACATTCATTCTTTGGACAGATCTTTAAAAAACTGTTCAGAATTATGGAATTTTTCTGATATATATAGTTAATGGTTTGGATTCAGAATCACTTGCCTGCTGTCAGGTTATGTTTTTGCCTAAAAATAACCTGCTTCCTACTACATTTTCGTTGTTGTGCACAAATATAACAGGTTTGTGGCATCAAGTCACCTTACAGAGTGGTCATGAGCTTTCTAAGAGTGGTTGGTGGATATTTTGAGAGGGGTAGGATTGAATGTTGAGTAAGTTCTTGCTCCTTTTTTATTGTTTTATGTTTTCAAATTCTGATGAGTAGCATGAGTGATAATTACAGAATTTCAGTATTTATAGAAAACTGTCAGTTTATAAGTATGTAACTGTGTGGATGATTTAATCTGTGACAGCACCTATTAAGCATAAAAAAGTAGCAGTATTATTTTACAAATATAGAAATTTGGCAATTTTTACTAGTTTTTTCATTATTATTATTTAGAAGATGGTTAAACACAGTGTAGTATGTAAAGCCTGAGGGCTTTACAGAGAGAGGAAAAATAGAGAGAAAGTATTAACCCATATACTTAAGAAAATACAACTTATGGGGAAAGATGAATACATTTTAATACACTAATGAAATTGGAGAAAGACCTTCATATTGCTACTTGGTGTTAAACAAAATCATAAAGGTTGAGCAGTTATGTCATCTGACATGAAAGACAACCTCCTGTAACAGTCCTGAATCCACTTCTGATTATTTACCACAATGTAAAGTAAACAAGAGGGGCTCAGGCTGGAGGGAGTTAGAGGAGATTGGATGGCTTAGGGCCCAAAACTGGAGGAAGGGAAGGTGGGAGTAGGGATACTCAGAGAAGTGGGAAGTGATGGGGATGACGGTTACCAGGGAGCAATGGGCAATTTATATAGAGACATCCAATACTCCTTGTTAATTCTGAAATATTGACATATTTTCTACCTAGGGGCTGAGCTGAATTAACTGAGATAATTGCTAGTACAATTTTACTGGTAGAGGTGTTTCTCCTGAAGTAACCTCAGAAATAAATCTGGATCTTTGTGGTGAATCTGTACAAGAATAACATCAGAGGGTTATGCCCAGAATGTGCGCAGTGTGACATATGTGAGCAGAGCAAATGAGCATACCAAAATATTTCTCTGTCCATTCACTTTGATTTTCCACATCTGCTAAATGGGAGAAGTTTGTGCTAGCCAAAAAGAGTAATCATCTGTTGGTTTGCTTTTCTGATTTCAGTCCCACATTTCTCTTTTCACAGGTGAGGATGTAGGTAGTTTTATTTTCTTTTTTCATCCCCTATGAACACTCCTGAGGATCATGTGATTCTTCACCATGCAAGATGGATGGATGGATGACAATGGACTTAATGAGGGAAATATAAACAGAGCTGACGCTATCTAAGATTAGGGTCAAAACCATTTTTAATGTTTCAATTACCAGATTATCTAAACTGGAGGAAAAAGAAAAAGCTTGGAAGGAAAACAAATGGGACCTATATTCTTCAGAGTGACTAAGGACTTTGACTGTCTGAACTGACTACCTGAAAGGAGCTGTGATTTTCAGGGAGTGAATAACTTACGAGCCTTAATTCTTCTCCTTTATTTTGATGCAAAAATAGCAAAATACTCCAGTTATTTATTTTGTCTTAATTTTTCACAAGGTTAAAACCTTTGAGAACCTCTGAAGTACTTCACCCATCAACAAGGCTTGTAGACAACGCTATGGGGCCAGATAGAATTTGTGTGGCCTCCCTTCTTTGTGTTGTCTGGTGGTGATACTGGAGTTTACCCAGCACTCTCCTCTCAGCTGTGGCTGTGTTTCCCATGGCTGAGCAGGACCACAATGGCTGTGAAACATATTTAGAAGAAGGCAGAATTATTTATGTTATGAATCAGGACAAGCGTGATGAGTTCATGTGATGGTTTAATCTCAGCCTGCAAGTAAGTACCACACAGCCACTTACTCACCTTCCCTCCTGCCCTGGTGAGATGGAGAGGAGAATCAGAAAAAATCTAGGTTGACATAAGAGCAGTTTAACAATTTAAATAAAATAAAATATAATAATAACAACAAATAATCTGAGTAATGAAGAGGAGAGAGGGAGGGGAATAAACACAAAATAAAAAATTAAGCACAATAAAATTGTTTCCCACACACTAAGTGATGCTGAGCCCATGCCCAAGCAGTGATCAGCCCCTTCTGGCTGTCTTCCCTGGGTTTATATACTGGTAATGATGTTCTGTGGTATGGAATATTCCTTTGGCCAGTTTGAGTCAGCTGTTCTGGTCACATTTCCTCCCAATTTCTTGTGCATTTGCTCTCTAGCAGAGCATGGGAAAATAAAAAGTCCTTGATTTAGAGTAAGCACTACTTAGCAACAACTAAAACATCAGTGTTATCAATTTTATTCTCATACTAAATCCAAAACACAGCACTGTATCACTTACTACGAAAAAAATTAACTCTATCCCAATTGAAACCAGGACTCTTCACTTTCTGTACTGTAGCATCACTTACACAGTACAAGCACCAGCTTCCCACTATGGTTCCAGAGGCACAGTAATATGATTCTCTATTTCAAGACCTTCCAGCTTTGTGCACAGTGTACTGGGCACCTGCAGTGTCATCTTATCCATACTTACACTCAACTACTCTCACTCAACACTGCCTCTCTTGATTTTTTTTCTTCCTTGAAATTTGAGTTTGGGCTCTGTCATCTGACAAATGCTCTCTCTGCTCACCCCAGGGTTTCTGCCTGAGACAATCCAGGTCCCCACCTCTCTCTTTACTTGAAGCTAAATGTGCTGGGGGGAGATGCTTTTCTCATTATAGTCTGCTCAGAGAATGAGACTTTAATTATGTCAAATAGGTAGCAGTTTGGTTCACCTCAAAAACTCAAAAAAAATTTCTCTTTTCATTCAATTTGGCATGCTAGATTTTTTTTTTTCCAATTTACTATCTCACTATTTTTGTAAGTTCAGTAAAGTATCATGGTATTGCAATACAAGCCAATTACAGGAGCATAAGAAAAGAAGCAAAGGATTTCCCAATGCAGGAGGCCTCCTCATCAAGGTATTTTCTTCCACAGCACTAGAGGGGAAAAAGCTCATCTGGCAGTGAATCTGGAATTAAAATAAATAATAACTGTGCAGTCATTACTTCTATGATGATATATTCCTTCTCACCTTTAAGCTGACATTATGCATGTGAAATAAGTTGGATGTTTGCCTTTAAGATGAAAAATCACATGACAAAAGAAAGGGCTCCATTCCTGGGCTGTTGAGAATAATTTCAATGAAATCAGTAACTGACACAACAAACACAGGTCAGCTCTCCTGATGTTTATTTCTGCCCCAGTCATGGAGGAGCAAGGAGCACCATACAACATCATAGGGCACATAAAGTTCAGTCTGCTTCTACTCTTTGCTGGAGGTCTCATTTACATGTAAATTCTTGCTGGATTCCCCCTGGTTACTTTATTCCATATTTTCAGTAATTTTCCCTAATGAAAGAATCTAGCAGAACTAATCCAAACATGGGCTTAATTAATCAACATTTGGCAGTCTATAACTCCTCGCTCCAGTCCAAATTGCTTGTGACAACTTTCTTAATGCACGACCAAAATATTTGCGGGGAGCCTCTGCCTCAATCAACTGGCTGGATATCAGATTTATTTAATATATTTCATAAAACTGCAATAAACCTTTTTTTCCTAGCTACCCACAGAACATTTCACAGGAGAAAGTGACATTATGTCATCTTTAACTCACTTTAGAAAAAAACAAAATAGCAGTCATTTGTAATACAGTGACGTCTTGCTTGGGTCATGACAGTAGAAAAGGAAGCCGCTGAACTGAAGAACATGCTAGTGCTAGTCATAAGAAAGGACTGAAACCAAGCATCTGACAAATAAATATTCTCAGGTTTGCTTAGTGCTCAACATTACCCAGTTGTAAGATTGTACATAAAACTGAGCCTGATAGAACAGGAAGAAAAAAATAAATCTCTTCCTAATCAGTTAGATATTCAGTTCTGCTGTCATGCTCCAGGAGAAGAAACTAGGTCCACTGCAATTTTTGTGAACTGAGAAATTTCAATCTTCTTCCAGCTATAACATTTTTTTTTTTTTTTCAGTTCTAGTTGTGTTTTGTTAAGGTGAAGACACAGCTGTCTCATCATATGGTATGAGTTATTTTTGCTTTAAACTGTCAGATAGATACATGTTTGAGAATTGGAGTTCCGCGTTGGATTCAGACCTGAATTTAACAGACAGTGCCTCTCTTCAGAAAGGCTTAAATCCAACCATTAGATCTCAGCACTATACTGATGTGAATATGGATGCTTGGTTACAGCTTCGCTAGTCTGCAGAGGATCTGCAGAACCACAAAGACAAGAGCTTATCAGTCCTGTAATCCACAGCTAAGGAAATCAAAATCTGAACTTCAAAATTCTCTTATGTGACATCATACACATCATAGGTACTTTTGATCCTTTACTTCCATGTCTGTAAAATCAAATTCCTGTCTATTCCTCATCATAATGAGAACTTCAATGACTTTTTGCAGTGTTGGAGGTGATGGAAATTACCTGTGTAGCAGGATGTTTGTTATTTAAGTGTTATATATGTTATTTCTATGGGTTTCTGTGTTTATGTTCTGTGACTTAGATTTCCGTTGACCATCAGTATTTCTGCACAAGTTCAGCTAGATAGATAATTGACACCACAATTTAATTTCTTCAGACATTCAATAACTTGTTATCTTGATGAATTCAGGTGTCATGTGAACTATGAATCCAAGGATGAACAGATATAGCATAGAGAACAGTAACCCAGAAGCTGTGAGTGTCTCCTGTGTATTCCCTGGGCATCTCCCAGGCTCTTCATGGTTGTCAAATTGCAAAGGAAGAAGCACGGGGTGCAGAACCCTCCTCCATCAGGTGATAGACTGGGGTTTTCACACCAGCTTGATTTTGAAGTTATTTCAGTACACCAACTGGAGCTACTTTGAAGAACATCCAGGGGAAGAAAGTTGGTATTATATGCCTCTGTGCTGAGATCCACAGGAGGTGTCATGGCTGTGACTGTGATCTTCATGAAGACAAGTTCAACTTGGAAAGACTTAGTCTGTCATAATCTATTAATTGTTCATAAAAAAAGCTACTGGTTAGAAAATTCCTTCTACCAATCTATCCTCATTGTGCAGTGCCAGGAGGGCTTGTATAATTTCTCAAATGATTAATGAAAAGCAGGGGAATTTTGATCAATAAATCTCCCCACATTTCCTCGGGTAGCGTTTGGAGCCCCATGTGTTTACTTTCTGTCAAACTTGGACAAACAAAGTCTTTACATGGAAACAGGCAACAGTCTATAATCTCCCTGAGTTTTCTTCAAGTACAGGTCTCATTCCACCACCCTGGCTACCAGCATAATATGTCTCAGTTTGTGTGGCAGTCTCATAGATTTCTGCCCCTAGTTTTCTGAGCACACTACTATGGGAGTCACAGAAAAATGTACACCCTTCTCACTGTAGTTTGTGAAGTAGCCAAGATGATTTTGTTGGGCCAACTTGCAATAAAGGGCACTGCTGATAGTTAGCCAGGCTGTCATTATAATGTAAGAATTCATATCTACAAGTGTGGACATCTAAGGAGGGGTGAAAACAGTGTGTATAAGAGTAACTTCAGAATCAGCAATGGTGATAACTTCTACCAAAGAATCCCAGAGGAGCTGCCCAGGGAGCTTTCTGACTCAATGACATTATTTTCTTTTTTTCCCCCCTTGTTTTTGTTTGGTTTTTTTGTTGGTTGTTTTGTTTTTGTTTTGTTTTTGTTTTTTACTCC
>JAWWEE010000105.1:28758150-28950266 GCA_035221455.1 Xenops minutus
CCCCCCCGCCCCCCCCCCCCCCCCCCCCGGATGTAAGAATGCCACTACAATTCACAAAGTGTGGACATTTGTTAACACCATCTCACTGACTGGAAAGGGAAAGTGTGATAGCTAAGATAAGCATAGCACAATTAGCTAGATAAGATTCCTTGGTGGAAAAAAGAAAAAAAGAAGAAAGAAATTGATACAGGAATCATTTGATGCAAGATTAAGCATGGTAATAGAATTAACATTAACCGATATTTTTTTTGTCATGGAAAATAGATCTTGTCAAGAAAACCCAATTTCATTCTTTGATGGAATTATAAGTTTAGTCGATGAGAGAAACTGCTCAGACATAATAGACTTTTGTATGGCATTTAGCTCAGTATCACATGAAATTATTTTAATAAAAAATGCTATGCAATATCATAAAATTAACATTGAATAGATCAAAGTTGGCCATCTGACAATTTCAAATGCTAGCTGTCAGCAAGGAAACATCATTGAATGAGAATATTTCTAAGTGGGGTACAAGAAGCATAAGTATCCAACCCAGTCCTATGCAATATTTTCATCAACCATGTGACAGTAAATAATTAAAAAAACCTCCAAGCAAACAACTTACAAGAGATGTAATGTTGAATGGAGTGGTGAAAATTATGACATGGTAGCCACATAGGGAGGTCAGAATCCATTGGATCAGGTAGGAATGTTCCCAGCCCAAGACAAAGTCATATATATGTGTATACATATACATACATACATACATACATACATATGTATACACACACACATACATAAATATATAACGATTTAGGTCTTCAGAAGCATTCCCTGAAATTACCATTTCTTGTCATGTACATTTGACCTCATTCCCTTCTAAGGAAATAAATGAACTCTTCTTGTTATAAACAACTTTTGGTTAGGCTTTTATCTTGTGGGGCATTAAAACACCTCTGTAGAAGAACGATTTTGACATATAGTCTTTACTAAAAGCCTTTGCTGTTGCATAAATATAGAGTGCTTACCATCTTCTTCCTCTTTCATGGGTGACAGTACTATGGTATTGGATAAATTTGACTGAAAATCCAGCATAAATTTGCATTTAGTGCTGGGCTTGGCAGTGTTAGGTTTGTGGTTGGACTCGATGATCTTAAATGTTTTTTTCCAGCCCGAAATGATCATATGATTCTAAGAGGCAGCTTTAGGCTGGGCAGAAGGTAGATCAGTACCACGGACAGCGGCCAGTCCGGGAAAGTGTTCGGAGTGCTATCGAATGGAAATATTCCACGTGATGCTGTGGAGAGGAGAAGTAATGAGATCTTTGTTGTATGAATGAGAAAGCAGTGGGAAGATTAACTCCCAAACGTGGCCTTGATGTGATGGATGATAGAATCACAGTCACAACTATATTGGAGAGCATATAAATGAGCTGCAAATGCTACTTGATGCCTGGAGAAAATGCTGCGGGGGAAGAGCTGGATCAGTTTAGCTTGTTAAGAAGCAAAAGGAAATGTGAAGTTATTAAATACCATGTCCTGTGGGGAGAAGTCTGGGTCTGAGAGGGCACACAGCTTAGCAGAGAAAAGCATTACAAGGATCAATGGCTGGAAACAGAAACCAGACAAATTTAAACGAGAAATTAGGGAAACCTGTGAAAATATGGGGAATTAACCAGCAGACAAAACTACAAGAGGAGAGATGCGTTTCCTTCCTCACAATATATTCAGATCAAGACTGATATCTTCCTGAAATATATGTTTCATCCAGGCATGAATAATTGGTCTTAACACAGGGGTGACTGGGTGAAATTGAATGGCCTGTGATATGCAAGAGGTCAGCCAAGCCAAGATATTGTCCTTTATGGCTTTAATCTCTCTGACTCTATGAATATTTGAGTTAGATACAGTAGATATTTTTGTACTTGGTTAACATGCATCTCAGCCAGATTTATTAAAGCTTTCCACCTCTTCAGTGATACATGCTGGCTAGCTGGAGGTCAGACCCAGTGGCACACACTGCAGACTATTGCTCACCCAACTTGAATAATGGTTTACTGATAGTGTTTTTCTGTAAGCAGTGGTTACAGTGGATAACGCTCACACAGCCCATATGATGAGTTACTTCTGCAGAAAATGTTGGTAGAATCATCCTGAATAATGTTTGTATCAGAGTCCCATGGTAGTTCACAAGAACAAAAACAAAGGCTTAAAATTGCCAAAACCTTTTATTTTTTTTTATTTTTTTTTTTTTTTTTTTAGCTTTTACATCAAAGAGCTCGTTCCTTCCTACAACCCAAGCTTCATCTGCTGACTGTACTACACAGCAATATGCTTCTAAAAGCTGGTGCATGGCTAGAGACTTTTAGTACTTGTTCTCTGCTTTTATCACTCTGCTCCATTTTGCAATGTGTAGACCAATACAGTTGTTTGCACTGTGTATAGATAATTATTTTTTGTTCAACAGACTCACATGAACAATCATTGCCATAATGAGTGCATTTTTTCAGTGGCTCATACATTTATTTACCTATTACAATGTTGCCCAAACACTGTCCTTTCTTATTCACTAAACTGAAGGACAAAATGTATTCAATAGGTGAAGGATTTTACATGGTGTTCAGCACTCTGCTCTCTAGCCCATCATTAGAACATAGTTACCTTAAGTCATGGAAGTATATACCTTACAGCTTCATGCATAATGATGTTTAACTCAGTTGCATTATAGCAATAATACATGATTTCATAACTTTTGAAAAATTATCAATGCATCTTGCCCTTGGTAAAATACTTTTGCTACACAGCACAAGTATACATGTTAAGTGCACACCTGTAGCATAGCAACTGCTTCTAATGATTTATCTGTAGTGAATATGAAAATTTAAGCTTAATGTGTTTCCATAATGTTCTGTGAGCTTAAAAATGCCAAGAAAGCAGTTCACTGCCACTCTGGAGCTTCAGCCTCTTGTTTTCCTATAATTACAACTGAGATCCTGGAGGGAGCATGGTCTTCAAGAAAGGTTTGTCATTTTGACCAAGAAGACTCCTTAGGAACTTGTTTTCTAGGTCATAGCAGTAGGAAGTACATTTTCCTCCACTTTCCCACAAGCTACCTAATAGCTGATGTGTCTTTTTTTGTCAAGTGCTGAATCTGCACTGTGCCTGACATACAATGAGGAGTTAATCAAACTGCAGAAAGGCTGCCTTGCTGTCATTGTCCCAGGAACACCTCCACGCTTAACAAATAGACAAAGAAAGCAGATCTCCAAGAAACAAATAGACACTACTGACTTGCATAATCCCTGCACACATCTTCAAGTGAGAGGATCTGATTAGTCATCCTTTCCATGGGATCCTGCTTG
The DNA here is from genome assembly GCA_035221455.1 of Xenops minutus. Taxonomy (NCBI): domain Eukaryota; kingdom Metazoa; phylum Chordata; class Aves; order Passeriformes; family Furnariidae; genus Xenops; species Xenops minutus. Next base: position 28,761,494 of record JAWWEE010000105.1, read on the forward strand.
GGTAACATGCACTTTCACCTCTCAGGCATGACAGGAGGTCTGAAATACACTTGTCAATCTCCCAGTGATGGACACAGTCAGCAAGGTTTATCAGCAACATTTTCCGTGTCCCAGAGGGAAGATTTGTAACCAAAGCACCTTTTAACCTTGTAGCACAATACACAATGATTTTTTTTAATTTCGGTTTTGTTGTTTTTGTTTGTTTGTTTGTTTGTTTGTTTGTTTTAGTGTATTTCCTTTCCTGTCCCTACCTGGCTGGCAAGACTAGAGTTAAAATCTAGGGAATGTTCATGGTTTTTCAAACTTTGGGGTAGGATGGTGTTGTTTTATTCCCTACTGTGCTGCTACTGAGAAAAACAGCTGCTCATGCCACAGCTATTTTCCATCCTGAATTCTATTTCTGACTTCTGCACGTGACTTTAAGTAGAAACAAGAGTGAATCAGGTCTCTAGCTCATTTTCATGTAGTTGGACTGAGTCTAGATCTAGAGAGCTTGTCAGTAATCTTTTCTCTCTCTCTCTCTTTTTTTTTTTTTTTCCCCCTCAGTCGTTGGGTTGGGGAGAGGTGTTGTTTTTTTGTGGATGCTGTCTTGCCTGTTAAACTTCCTGACCAGGCTGGGCAGCATGCCTTAGTGGTACTATAAATCCATCTGGAAGCAAAAAGAGAAGAGGGTTCCTGTCAGCAAAGATGAGGCCCATAAACAACCATCTCAAAGTCACAATGTACTTAAATGTGAAATTAAGATACATAAGACTGGTCTTGGTTACAATTGCAGACCATCGAGTCCAAGGAATGTGTCTCACTGACTAGCAGTACAGGTTGTGATAGCAGCATGCAGACTCCTAAACAGTTTTGGCAGTCTCATGCTTTCCCAATGAAAGACATAGTAAGACGAGTTTAGCAGAGGGTTTTTTATCTCTACACATTATTTTCCTTCAGATCCATTTCTCAAAGAGGCAGGTTCATTTCTCTGTTTCACAGCAGCCTCTGTTTGTCAGCCATGGCTTTTGTTAGAGAAACATATGTACCATAAGGTGTTTTAATTGATCTCATTACTATACTGCCTATATTGACTGGTTAAGTAGTATTAGGAAATCATGCTAGGCTGATTTCTTCGTTAAGCCTGGGATGTAAGACGCAAAACAGAAGGTGCCATACGGTGGATACAAGAGTCAGGACAATTCTCATGGGAAGATAAAATTTTTAAGAGTTTCCTCTGTTTAAATAGTTGCATGTGATGTTACTGCTGGACTGAAAAATGCTGCACATTCTATCCTTCCATAGTCCCGGTCAATACACCTCTTTCCTTGCATGTCTGCATCTACTTGGAGTCCAGGTGCACCACTGCAGGGACTAACCATTGACTTTGGTCCTCAGGCTCAGGCAGCTCTTTCAAAGTAGGATCAGTGCTGACCACCTTTCTGCTGCTCCCCTTTCAATAGCTCTTCTGAGGCTCCTCAGGTCATACCTAAACTGATCTTGAGTCAGTCAGGACACCAGTGTCTTCTCTCTTAAAGGCTTAATGACTACAACTGGGGATTTTCCAAGAAACAGAGGTTTCTTTATGGAAAATGGATATGTTTTGACTCTTTCTGTTTGGCAGCACTCCCAAAGGTGGCATTGAGGGAACCAGTCAGGGTCTTTCAGACGAATCTAAATATCTTTTCCTATATGTCCTTTTTAATTTAAAAAAACCCAAAACTACAAGTGAGAAATCAGCTTAGAGGGCCTTATCTTCCTATCATCTGGAGAAATACTGCATGGAGGCAATATGTATAGACATACACTAAAATTCCATTAATTCTCTTCTAATTCCAGTAGCAACCTTGTTGACTGTGCCTGTCTTCAAATTTCAGTTGTCAAATTTGTTCTCTTTTCAACAATTTATTGTTTAAGTACAATGAAGCCCTTACCAAAAATCTAGTCTATGCTATTTCAACAGCAGTAGACAGAATTATTCTGAGTAGGAAAAGTATGAAGTAGGACATGTGGGGTTTTTTGGATTTTTTATTATTTGATTCCTGAAAGTTCAGACATATGAACTCATGAGAGGAGCACCCAGTGCCCTCACTGATATTCCTGGCAACAGAGCTCAATTAGACTGCAGAATTGTTACATTTATTTGCCATAGAGAAGAGAAAGGCAGATGCATGGCTTAAGTTTGAACCCATCTGAAATATTCAGAGGTTCTATGGTCAGCCTCCTGGACAGATAGCAACACCATAGCTCTTTTCATCACAGCTGAAAAATAATTTCTGCTCACTTTTCTCACTAGTATGATAAGAAATGTAAAAGGCAAATGCTTCTGTGTGTTAACTCCCTGACATGAACTTCTATTCTCTATCCTCTATCAATGCTCATTTTCTCAAGTTGACAGTGAAATTTGGAAATGCAGCAGAATCCCAGGTATTATGGAAGAAAATGTCAAGAACAGAGGGGTTGGACAGTATATACTCCCCATCATCAGCCTGGTATTCAGGTTCTTTGACTGGCCATCCTGTATAAATTGTTAGGCAGCTGGATTCAAAGGTAGTGTAAATGTGCACAGCACCAGTGGATTCAAAGGAGCTAGGCTGATCTACTCTGAAGGGGAATTTAGACCTTGGTGATCTAATTTAAGAAAAGTTTGCAGGCACTCAGGGAGCAGCCTTTCGTTATTATTCCTTCCCAGTGCTTGTGTTTTGCATTTATAATAGCAGAAAAAATTATCCTACAAACCTCTTGTTCAGCCAAAAAAAAAAAAAAAGTTGTCCAAGAGGTGTTGGTTGTTCTGGCATTGTTTTTATTTTCTATTAATAGTCATACTTCTAACCCTAGCATCATGATTTAGTCTTTAAAGAAATGGAGGCAATAGGAAGTCCATTGTACATAGAAAAGGCAGGTAGGGTATTTTGGGGCAAACACACAGAGAAGAACAAATGCCACTGGCTTGACATTGAGGAAGGATGAATGGTCTTCTGGAAAATTAAAAGCAAATCTGAAAGCCCTGATGTTTGGTTGGTATAGTAATGGGGAGAGGAGTAGAAGGTGGAGGTGTGGCTGCTGCATGAATATCAGTCCTCAATTAAGAATAAATAATTCAGTAAGGGACTCCTTAGAGATCACATTCATAGAGAAATACTGGAAAATGTAATCAAAGTTTGCATATCCAAAAGGCAGGGAAAAGCATGAGGAAAAGAGCCTATTTTAAAAGGTATTTTAAACCTTATTTCTTTTGTATGCCTGTGTCCTAGTTACAGGAGCTGGGACCAGTTTATCACTATGTGGGTATAACCAAAACTGTGTGTTCTACACCCTCTGTGGCATTTCTGATGGACTGTTAATAATGGATCATTTGTAGCAGCTGCCCAGGGCACACCTGACACCTCAGGCTACAAGCTGAGTGTTAAAGAACCCTGTGAGACAGGGGAGTGTTTCTGTCTTCACACCAATGACTCAGCTGTGATAACTGCCCTCTGGGGAGGCATTAGCACCTTCAGACCCAGCCTGAGGGGTCATGTCTGCTAATGGGCCATCAAAGATTCCAAAAATATGCCATGACTCACAGAGTTAAATCATCCATTGTGAAACTCCTCGCACTGGGGGAGGTACTAGGCATTCCCACCCGGACCTGAACATAACTAATCTTTGGGTTTGGGGACTTCTGGAACCACTTGTCAAATCCAGAGGAGGACCAGAACCTCAACAGGACTGTGACTGCCACTCTCGACAAGACTGTGATTATTACTTCAACAGAACTGCCACCTTACCAACAGGTTTCTTTTACTTTGCACTCAGAGGGCCTATATGGCACACAGCACAGGGGCCAGTGAACACCATTCTGTTCGTGCCCCAAGGTTCTGGGTTATACATCTGTTTTTCATTAAAAAACCCCAGGTTTTGTTTGTATTAATGTGTTTATTGTAATCTTTTTAGTAAATTGTAACTCTGTCTTGTAATCTCTCTTGAGCTGGGTTAATTTCTCCCGCCGGTTTACCTTTAAACCAGCACAGCCTTTCCCTGCACTTTCCAAGGACAAGTAATAAGATCTCTTTTTCATTTCCCTTTATTTTATGTTATGTTCTGGGTTTAAGCATGGACTTTTGTGGATTCTGAACAGCTTTGCAATGCGTATGCTCAGGGCTACTTATGTTGAAGAAGAGGGACTGATGACTGGTAAACCAAATTACTTCAAAGATCTCTGAGGATGATGAAAAAGCCATACTCATGGTCTTTTATGTGTGGGCTTCATCATAAATGAGTTCAGTCAGAGCCTCGACTTTGTTACAAAATGAATTAATAGACTTCACAAAGTCATTTTAACTTTTCAGAAAGAAACATGGCTATTTGTCATCTCTCTGCACTCCATACTTTCTCTCTGACCCTTGATTCCACTTGTCAAATAACTGGCAAATGAGCTCTCTTAATACAAAGACCCAGCAAGCTGCCTGCATGACCTGGTCTCTTGTGTGGAAGAGGACTTACACAGAAAATTCAGCTGTGACTGACATTTCTGCTTGAGATGGAGTCTGAGACTTCCATAGACCAAAGTTTAGGGCTGGATTTCGGTCAGCTGAATTTTCACAAGCAGTGGGTTTTTTAGATATTTCCTGAGATGGACTGATTTTGAAAGAAGTGAATTGCACTTCCTTCTCTCTCATCTACCTTTCCTTTCCTTATTTTATTTTTTTTCCCTGTACTTACTGCTAGAGTTTTTAAGTGTCTGGTTCTTACCTCATCATCTGAAATCTCTTGGGAAGAGGTATTATCCTGACATTTAATTACGCCTGAATTGCTTTTCACTTTTGAATGCAATTGTTATCTGATCTAATTTACATCTGAGGGTTTCGATGTAATTGTAGGTGCACAACCATGTGTGAATGTGTACACACAAACACACTCAAACACATACACAAAAAGAGACTGATGTATTTTTGTTTGTTTTGTATTTTTTTTTTTTGGGTGGTTGGTTTTTTGGTTTTATTTTAATTTAAAAAAAGAGGGCATTTCAGTCTATTTAAATTGTTAGCAAATCCAGTCAGATTTCACCATATCGTTTTGGATAAATAAATGTTTTATGGATATCAGTGTCATTCACATAAGCAAGGTAGGAGGAATTGTTCTTTTGTCATTTAACAAGATATCTGAGTATACTATTGGGGTTGTATGAGTTGTTCACACCTCTCTCCTTCTCCGAGAATGTATGGACTTTAAGGAATTCTTCTGTCCCTCAGGAGAGCAGTCCAACAGCTGGCTATTGTGTATTCTGTCCTTTTGAAGTTCAGAGTAGAACTACTTTGTATTTGCCTTAAATATTCACAGACACAAAGTGAAAAACTGATTTTAGCCAGGAGGTTAGAGTTATTTATATAGTTTCTGGTCTCTATGCCAGTGAATATTTAAAGAGCCACTACACTGCCTTCAAAAGACAAGAGAGAGGTAGGCATGTCTTCAGCTATTCAGTTCAGTGGTTAAAGCAAGCTCCCATGAGTAAGAGTCATTGGTTAAAATCCTTGTTTTGAACATTGTTGGAGAAGTTTTTGACCCCATTCATGTACAGTGGCAAAGCAACTATGTGGTACTGCACTCCCCCCTGTTCATTCACATTCTGAATCTACTCCTCTTTTTAATTAAAGCATTTCAAAATGCTTCATTTTGCTTTGGACAAAATGTATTACTGAGCCCCAAATGAACCTCTCATAATTTCATCTGTCAAAAAATGGAGTGTGGTTGCCATTAAATGTTTTGTATTTCAGCCATAAAACAAAATTTGGCAACCTCACATGTCTTTAAATGCAAACCCTCCCCTTTCAAACCTGAAGTGGAAACAAGTGCTCCTCTCTTCACTCCAATGCACTCTCCACTCTAAAATATTCTTCCTCTCTCCTGTGTGTAGTGTTTTGCGGACCTTTGAGAGGACAGCAGCTCTTATGTCTTTTACTGATACTCACCTACTTTTGGAAAATGACTTCATGAAGCATTGAAAATACTATAATAATGTTGATGACTGTAATGAAAGATATGGAAAAGATGAGCAGTGGATAGATTTCTGATGTCATTTCACGGTTTGCCCCTGGTTGCTTTCCGGCTTTTTTCATTATCTTGCACTAATTTAGGAAGTTGAATTACCAGGCTGAGGGAAGTAAAAAGCAACTTATTCTGAGTTTTTCTTTTTAATTAGTCTCACTCCATCTTCTTCAGCTCCCTTTCTCCTCTAGCAGGAAGCAATATGACAGTTATTAGACAGCTGCATAACCAGCTGGTTGGAGGTCTCCAGGCTACTGATTACTCTAGTAAGATCTACAGGAAAGTCAGTGCACTGTATCCTAATGTGCATAAAAGGCATCTGCCAGCTCTGCCTGCACTTCTGAATGTATGGAAAGGGAGCTATCGACCTATCATTCTTATGAAGCCAAAATATCTAGAGAGTTGGGCTTTACAACAGCTATAAAAGAAAGCATTCTCACTATATCTCATTTCTAAAGCACCTATCAGTTTAGTATTTAAATTGCTGGCCTAGATCTGCTCCTTGTTCACTCAAAAAGCAACATCTTAAGCAAAGCTGAAGAAGTCCGGTCCTAGCCCAGCACCTCAAACAAAGGTGCCTGCAAACAAGTTGATTCTGTGGTTTTCTCTCTGTTACCTGCAGCTCTGTAGCTGTCATTTGGCTTCCACTGAGAGAGTGCAGGTAGACCAGGGCAGAGCCACTGGAAACTCTGACAGCAAAGAGGAAGTAAGCTTGGGGATAATTAACCACAAATGCAGCAGACAACTGTTCTTTTATTCATTTTTGCTCTTTTAGGAATGTACTTGTAGGTACTCATTCTGTGCCTCAAGCACCTTAAGAATCACTTATAAGTCACAGGCTAAATAAGGGGCGTACCTGTGAACAGATCCGCTGCTGCTCAGTGTAGCTGTAGAGAAAGAAGAAAATTGATGGCTTGCATGGAATGATAACAAAAACAGGGGTCTGACACACCACATGGGTACAGGTCCCCTGTGGGACAGCATCAGCATCTGATAGGTAGAGAGGGAGGGATTTCTAAGCTGAAGAGGTCTCAAAACAGTGATGGCTTTGTAAGTTAAAACCATCACCTTGAATTCCACCTGGGAGTTTAGCAGAGGTCAGAGAAAGGCATGGAGTGAGGTCTAAATTGCTCCCAGTGTGCAGTCTGTCAGGCTGCAACATGCTGTGCTGGCTTTCGGCTGAATATTTTGGAGGTATACCAGCATGGAGAGCACATTAAAGTAATCTAATCCTCTGTCCTGCATAATTGTGGCATTATTCCTTTCTCTTTTGCCTTCTTTGTTCACCTTTTGTTTGACTTCAGTATGAGGAGGTGCACAAAATTGCAAGTGGATTAGCACAAAAGATTTTGTAAAGTTTATTGCTAGGATTATATTCTATTCTCACCTGCATGGGATTTGTGCTCACAGGTAACCTGAAGCACCCCATGCAATGGCTTCCTGAAGTGGTTATTTCACTCAGATTTTTTAGCTCTCTGTCTCTTAAGATTAGTGCTGGATGGTATATCTTGATGGTTCAATCTCAGCTAGTGATATACAGTAATTTCCAAAGCCTGTTTTTTTATTTTGTTTTGCTTCTTTGAAACCACAGTCTTAAAAAAACCCTTTCTTTTTCCTTTTCTTGGCTTTTTATGCTTTCACGCTGCAGATCCTGAGGCTGCAGAAAAGACAGAAGCTAAACCTCTGAAGGAGCAATCAGATGTCTATAAGCACTTCTAGCTCACTTGTGGATTCTGAAGTTCCCTGATTGGAGATAAAATGGTACACAAGATAACCCAGTAGATCTCTATGTCATGCTTAAATGGTCATCTGTTTCTGTTTACACACCTATAGATAGAGCTGGGTGGACCATCTGTAGCAAACAATTTATTTGATGGATTAAGCACTCTTTTTAGTGTGTGTTTACAGACAGGCTTTTCTCATTGTTTGAAATGATCAAATCAATGGTCACTGTGCAGATGTTTCAGCAGCTTATTTCTCACCAGCTACTTTCTGTTTGGTGAATGATCACTGCAGTCACATTGCACTTTTACTGTATGGTACTTGTTCCACTCCCAAGCAACGCTCATGGTGCCAGCTCCCACAGAAGTAGCACATTCATATGACACTCTAGCTTTTTTATGAGAACAAGTGCTCTTTTGATAATGTTCAAGAAGAATAAATACAATAAAAAGAACTCCTGAAAAATTTCTCGTATAGTAAATTGCCAAAATAACCAAAGACAGATTTCAGGAAGACCAAAACACTCTTTGGATTTGGTCCAAATTGGTGATTAAAAAGCAAGTATAGAAAAGTAAGACACTTAATTTTGCCATTTTTTAATTATTTTTCCTCTTTTTTTGAACATTATTTTTAATTTTTAAGAATGTCGAAAGTAATTAAAAACTACTGGAAAAAGAAACATCAAACAACAAACTAAAATATTTTGTAATGCAGCGAAAAAGACATTTCAGTATATTCAAGTTAAAACTCTGAGGATTGTACTTTAAATTAGCCCAAACCACTGAGAAACTTCTCAATTTCTTTTGCTCAGTAACCAAACTTTGCAGTGTGTGTGTGTGTGTGTAATCCTTTGCTTCAATCTGGAATACCTGTGATGGTCATTACTCAACAGTACATTAGGATATTTCTATTCAGCAAAGTACTCACATTAGTTTTAAAATTAGGTCACTAATGTGCAACTGATGTGTTCAGCTACATACACTGCAATTGTGTAGGACAGCTAGAGCAAAAGGTAGAGAATGCATGATTGCAGGTATGTATTGTTTCAGAAAAACAAGTCTTTTAACAGCAAGCATGCACCTTAACGTGTTCTCACTGGAAGGCACCATGCAAGACTTGACAGAAGTCAGGGAGGGACAGTAGTGGTGTTACAGATCAGAATGGGCAGACTATTAAAAACTGGAGTTTAAAATCAGGTTCCAAAAAATCTTTTCAGCAAGACTTAAATATACTTCTAGGTTTTCACAGAAACTAAGCAAACAAAAGCTTCTACCAGCATCTAGAGTTTGGTCAGACCAAACGACTCTTTAGCCAAGTATCTGCAGCAGTAGAAACCCTCAGGCACCTGGGTCAAACGTAGAAAAAGGTGAATGTAGAGTAAGGTCACAGCCCCACTGCCTCAGGGATTCCTTGAGCAAATGGGGTGCTTTGCATTTAACAACCTGTTAAGAATTGGACTGCTTGGGTTTTTATTTATGCAGATCTTGTCCTCCATACATTGGGCTACAAGTAAAAACACACAAATGTTACCGGGTTTAAAATAAAGCAAAGGATATGACTCAGTGTTGTCATCCCAAGTCAAGCTGGGGTAGAGGAGAAGCAAAAATAGCATTTGTGAGCTCATGTTCTCTAGTACTTTTCTATAGGGTTCACATCTGTCTTGCAATCAGCGGAAAGATTCCTTAGACCATTTGTGATCAGTATGTGTAATCCATTGATCAATCAGTCATCAGATGGTCAAATACCTCTGACCTTCCCAGTGATTTGTTACACAATCATTAATCCATGCTAGACTTCTTGTTTCAATGTTTCTTGAATGTGGGCTGTTTAAAGTACTCCAGCCCCCTCCTGAAGTGATATCCAGTGTTACATGCTTCTGAGTGGAAGATGGCTGCTGGCAGATGGAAATATATACCCCTGAGACATGCCTGTGTATGACTGGAAGATGATAGAACTCCCATAATCCCTATATTGAGCTACTTTGAAATAAGTTGAACCAGAAGGGCTTTTTTGCATTGATTTTGGAAGGTGATTTGAATTATTAAATAGTTTTGGATTCCTTCAATTGACTCTGCACATAAGCTAAATGGTGCTTTTTCTCTCAAACTCATTTTCGTATTGCATGCAAATCTGAGATTTTATGTCTATGAGACTTGTATTAATTTTGAACCATATTTTCTGTTTATACAATAGTCGAGACCTGCTGTCTGTGAATTATGTTATTCAGTTTTTTCCAGTTTGCCTGTCAAAGGTTGTCATTGTAGGCACAGTAAGGTGGTGGATTTTTACCCTACGCCACAGCCACAGATTTTGCAATGACATATGACTATTTTCCAAAGTGATGAAGAGAGACAAGAATTGTAGGGTTTGGAGATGGGATGTAAAGTGGAAAAGTAAAAATAGTCTTTCAGGTAGATCTCCTTAAACTATTTTTTTCATGTTTCCTAGTTTTTTAAGAACTATGGAAATGAGCTGTCAGGAGCCTGGAATTAAGGTCACTCCCAGACTTAGGGTATGGTGTAGATGTAGCCATTGTATTCCTTCTGCTCACAGATTAGATTGGAATCTTTTTTTTTTTAAAAAAAAAAAAAAAAAAAAAAAAAAAAAGGCAGATTGAAAAATCCCTTGTCTTGGGTATGGATTTCTGGATGGTTAATTATCAGTGGTAACAACTGCAACATCTACAGTCATGCAATTGCCTCTCTTCATTCTGAACAGTGAATAACAAGATACAATGTGCATCTCCTAGTCTAAACAAACCAAATTCGATGCTTTCATTCACAAATATAATTGCATATACTTACAAGTCACACTATTCTATGTGTTCAAACTGTTGAGGTGATAGCAACAACTGAAAATGTTTATAGATATTCTATTTTGAACAAGCAAAAGGAAACTGTTTTTACATAGGCTGTTCTTGTGACAATGGGTTTTCAGTATGCAGTGTTATGCGCAGTGCAGTCTTACTGCCTCATTCAATCTCTCTCTCTGTAGTTTCATCACTCAGTTTACGAGTGCCATGCACAAATTACCATTACAAGAATGTGTATACATTGTATAAACAAAAATTGCAGCTTTGTGAAAACAGCACTCTTTTGGTGCCTGAGAGCCCCTGCAATCACAGGGCATATGTCAAGTGTATCCACACATCTGGAAGCATAATCCTTCCTTTCTTAAAGGGGATGAATGTAACTCATCCTTAATAGGGCTCTTACAGCAATAAAGGTTAACTGAACACCACCACAGTAGCTATTAGAAGGACCTGCAAAAACCTTAAACCCCTCAGTTAGATTAACTGTTCAGGGGGTTGAAACAGACCGATGCAATCCTGTGCTTGTACAATCTATAAAGCATGAGTGGGAGGACTGGTTAAGGCACTGACACTGTGACAATACACAGTAACTCAAGGGTTTATATCCTGATTGGAGATTATCTAAATCATTACCTGTGAAAGTGGTAATGTCATTTTACACTATAGCAACTCTAATCTCCTGGGCTTTGCAGCCTGGAGGACCAATAGGAAGTTTTCCCATTGTTTCTATAGGGCATGTTTTCTTTGCTTTTCCCGCTAAGCCAGCCTGCTCATATTTCTCTTCCCAAATGTGTAAGTCTGCCCAGTCCTACTCATATGGACACCTTCTTGTGGCTTAATGGCCCCTGTGCACAGAGCAATTCTTTCTTCTTACCAGCTGTGCTGTTAAAGACAGCTTTTGTCAGAAGTCATTTCTACCCTGTGTTATCATACAGTCTGTTTCCAAAAGCTGAAGTAATTACATGAATTACTTAAAATGTATTTTTGTGCATGTCCATGAAAAAGAAAGCAGGGAAAGCAACAGGATGAATTTTAATTTGTTGGTATCCTGAGGGAATGGTGAACTCCTGTGGTTTCCAGTGGGGGACATATTCTTCTCAGGTGCTGGTGTAAATTGTTCCCACTAGAAAACACAGGATATGGCATTTTTTAAGCACAACAGTTTGAGCTCTAGTTTAGCAGCCTAATTTCCTATTCCCTGTTTGAAACTGTTTGCTAGGGTTTGTCCCAAAGGATTCCTTTTTTTAATTTTGTCTTATAATTTGAACCAGCCCAGCCCATTTTTCTTGGCTGTGTTATGACTCACAAGCTACCTGCTGCAAGACTTTTAGAACTTCTTCTTTTGCCTGAGCAACCTCAACTGGCTGAACCCAACTGACTCTTGTAGTGTTTCTCTGTATTGCTATATGTACTTTGGCCTTCTATGGAGAATGCTAATCAGATAGGCATTGCTATCCTGGCTAGTGCTAATATGAAAAGAAAAAAAGTCCTCAGCCATATCCTACATAAATTCTGTATTTTTTTTCTTTTTCAGAGCAAATGACTGAAAGACATAAATGAGCTTTACTATTGTTCTGCCAAGACAAGTTTGTTACATCCTTTGTATGCCCTACACGCCCAAATACCAGTGTTTAATCATCACAAATTCATTCAGAAGTTAAACCTGCCAATGGCAGTCTCATACAAATATTACCATCATTAAATGATTCTCATGTATCTCTAGAAAACCACTGAAACTGGTAGCCCATCCAGGAGGGGAATCCAGGTCTTGATTACTATCCCTAGAGCAGTAAAACTTACTGTCTCAAGTGAGGACCCACCAGACTAACACGTGCTAATTAAACAGTTTCTCCCATTGAAAACCCACAGTCTTGTTAAGGGAGATCTCACTCCAAGTGACAAATCTTACCTCAGTTAGAACAAATTCCATCTCAAGATGCCTCCAGTGTTGTGTAGAGACCAGTGCCCTGTGCCAGGAACACAGTGGTGGTCAGGCTTCTAATCACAGCACTCAACTCATAGCAGGTGAAAACAGTACTAGCTAAAGCCAATCCAGAAGCCAGATAATAATAGGTGTGATGAAGGAAATGGATGACTATGGTATTCTGCAGGCAAATATTGGCTTGATCTGCCCATGCTTTGAATAAGCCAGGACCCCATGTCTGAAAACAGTGCTAGATATGTCCCAGATCCACAGATCACCAACAAGACTTGTTAGCTGGAGCCTGACCCTGTGTTTACTGCTGCAAGGTTCACATATATGTCAGGATTTTACCTCATATTAGGGGCAAAATAAGCATATGTCACATGCAAAATATAAAAACATAACCCACTTGACTGCTTTTCAAGAAAAGGATTAATGAACTAATTCTATGGGGTCTGTGTAAAGTGTTGAAGAAAAGTAGATTCACACATGCTTGCAGCAATCCCTGTATGTGAACTTTCTAAAGGAGTCTCCACCTTCTCTGGGAAATTTGGACAGATGCACAAATGAAGGGATTGAGCTCCTTCTGGGCTTAATCATTAACACCAAGCAGCCACCCTTCCATGAACATATGGCTTAGAGAAACAAAAAGAATGTTCTACAGAAAGAATATTTATTTCTGATTAGACAGTTTGCTATAAATTTCTACATCAATGACCCCAGCAGAATCAACAGGCACATGAAGAAACATCTTGGCTCCTGCAGAGACATTTGTAGCATTCCAATCTCCTCTTACTAGTATCAGTCTTTTGTGTTATAGCATTATTTTTGGTTCTTTTGTTTCTGAGAAATAAAATGTGTTCAGAGATGATGGAAAGGTTTCAGACCTAGAGGCAGTAGGTCTAAGATGTTGCTGTTCTTTCTGAAGCTCAGTGTTACACCCTAGAACATTAAAAAACAGACTGACTTTACTAAAATCAGTGGTGGTTCTGCTGATTTTAAGAGCATTTTGGCTATAGGTATTTTATTTCTACCTTTCCAGGGCATACAGAGGATGCATCGTGTAACAAGAAATGTTTGCTTCATTCTTATCCTCAGATCCTAGACCACTGAGTGTTTTCACTACAGGATGATTATTTCCATTTTATTGTTCTTAGTGCCTTGAGCATTTCGCTAAGGTGCTATACTGAAATACAACTAGAAGACAGTATTTTTAACCCTATATAAACAGATAAATGCTGCTTATGTAAGTGGAAGAAAGGAATCTGTTCCTCAGCACTCCTTTTGTTTACAGCACAGACAAACCCACTGAGTTACTAGTGAGTACTGAGTTACTTGTGTAAATTTCCTATTTTGTTCTGATTTGAAGTATTAATAATGGAAGAATATTCAGGTGGACCTTAAGCTGGTCCTTCTTCTAAGGTTTGTCGCTTTACTGTGAAATCTTCCAGTCACCATCAAATACTCACAGTTTATTTTTCCTAATAAACTTACCAAGTCCTTAGCCAGGCTGAGCTGAGCAAAGAGAGAGAGTGCAAATACTTGCACTTGAAATAAAATAACACTCTGGAGAATTGTTGAGAGCTCTTGTAATTGCTAGTGTGGGAATCTTTTGCAATCATTTGTGATGAAATGGGTGTTCAAAATGAGGTGACTCAGTAGGATGCAATGTGTGAAGGACAGTGAAGCAGCGCATGGTGGCTGCAAAGCTTTCTCGGGGTCCTCAGGGTGCCAGTCAGAAGCTGTAGATAGCTAGGAAGTTTTTCAAACCTCAAGTCTACTGGCAAGCTCCGAGTAACTTAGAGGAATTATAGATCCTTGTAGCTGTTTTACAGCCTTCAGACAAACTTGGTGTTCAGAGAAGCCTGACATAGTTCACTTTGAAATACCTAAAGTCCTTGCAGCTTTTCTAGTAAGTACTGATTGTTAAATCTCCTCTTGTGACTCTGTTCTTGTGGTGTTGCAATTATGAATTGAATTCAGTTGTGGCTATGAACTGTTCCCTTCTGAAAAATTGTCCCTAGCAGTCGATTAATTAGAAGGCTAAAGAGAAAATCACATTTTGATGGAACAGTAGTTTTCAAACCTAGGACCTCTGACCTAAAAAAATTCATTAACTGAGCTAAAAAGACATCCTCTATTACACAAGATTTTATCATGTTCATCAGCCTGGAAGTGTGGCCCAGATGCCATCAGAGGGAGACACAGCACCACGCTGAGGAGGAGGAGTAAGTTGTTTGGCTTTCTGAAAGTAGAAAACCTTAGTTGTATTGGCAAACAGTGCAAGTGGTGAATCTGCCTGAGAAAGGTTAGCTCTTATTCCCAGGGAACATTCCTTCTGTGTGGGGCCTGAGGTGTTAATCTCATTCAGCTTCATGCATCACCAGAGATCATGATCAATGGAGGCTTGGGGTACAGTTATACTATTCATTTTCATTTAGTCAGACCTAGTTTAGCATCTGCATAGCTCTACTTTATGCTGTGTACACATATTTTCAATAGTTACTTATCCAAGGTCATGGGAGACCATCCTTGTTCTTCTTGATGAGTAAATAAAACCATAGCAGTATAATAAACAAAAAAAGGCAGGCAGATGAGAAAAATTAATATATTTTTCTTTAGACTGAGGCTTTTCCACTGCTCTGCATTTGCTTTAGGCTGTCCACATGAAAGGAGGGCACCCACAGGAAGAAAAGTTGCACAGTGTGAAATCAGATGCATAAGGATGCAGGAACAGCTTTTGCACAGAGAAGATAGAAAATACATATTTCCTGGTATTGCAAAAATGTTTCTCCAAGTGGAGAAGTCTCAGCATAAAATGAGCACTGAAAACAGTTGACCTTAACCAAGAATTGGAAATTAGTCTAGCTTCTTCCAGGGCCTGACATTTATTTCTCTAAATGGAATAGGTCATACTTGTGCATTTTTGCCTTTACTGCAGTTCTTCCAGATTCTCAATGAAACAAAGAGCAGAAACAGTGCAAAAAACACATAAGTGTTCTCTTGGACTATTTTTGGCTTGAACTGAAGCAGCAGGTAGTTTGCGTCAGTCAAGGCAGCCTGCTCAAGAGGCCTGAGGAAAAGCTCAGACTTTTAACTGCTTTTGGAATCAAACCTTGAATTCTCAGCTTTTCTGAGTTCACACATCATCATATCCATCTGCCATATTGTTAACCTTTTGAAACTGGTGCTTGTAAATTTATGCATACCCATCTCATTTAACTAACTTTCAGGGAGTCTCCCTACGTAATTGTTGTGAAAGAAAATCATTAGAGATACATTTATGTCTGTCATTAAAAAGTGAACCTGACTGATCAGTTTACAAGTAAGGAGATGCTTCAGCTTCATTGCAGTAGAAAAATTGGATAAAGCCTCTTCAGAAACATATTTCATGTTTACTGAAGGCAACAGTAGGACCTTCTAAAGAACTGACAATTTATAGAAGATATTTTGGCCAGCTGTGGAAAATACATCTCTCCTAAGCCACTAGGCTGTCAAAGATATACAGCAGTTTTCTGACACAAAATAAAGGGTCTAAACCTTCCCATTACTCTTTTTGTTGTTATTCTCATGCTACACGTGTGAAAAGACCATTTACTTATCAACTCACGCTCACCTTAGGCAGGAGAGGATCTTGTTTAAAAATAATTCAAAATGCAAAATAACATACTGCTGGAAGCCAAATGTGCTTAATTGTGTTATTCTGATAAGGGTTCAGGCTTTGTTATCTTCCCTTACTTCATTAAGATTACAAGAAATGCTTTCAATGGACATTTTTCACCACTTTTCTGTACTCAGCTAAGCAAAATGTGTTTCATGACAGTATGTGTGGGAATCTCTTAAACAGGTAATAGAAAAGAATATACTGATCCTTCTGCCACCAACAATGTATTTTATTAAGTAAAAGGATTATTGGCCTCACATTTCTCATCTATGACAACACTCAGGTTCAAACACAGGACTTTCTCTGCAGCAGCTGTGGCAGCTGAATATAGCACATAGTGTTCAGCTATGGACTCAGGAGAAATATTGAATTGTGATATGATGTGGTTAGATATGAAGCTAGGCAAGCATTTTTATTTTCCACTTTTGGTGTACCAGGCTTTTTCAGTTTTAAGAATTAGTCATCTGCCGAGACAACTGTCATTTTGTGTGCAAAATCTCAGCAGTTTGTGATAGAAAACACACGTGGGTCACATACTTGCTACTGTGTTTTACCTCAGATTTTCCTTCATTATTACTTTGCAATGATCTAAAACAAAAGACATTTGAATTGGGGATATAAATTATTCTCTGTAGGTAGCAACCACTAACACTAATGAAACTTAGTGATTAATGTGCATTTGAAGAACATTGTGGGTGGCACTCACACATCCTACGTATCACTCTGTGCAGTATTCCTGTAGCTTCAAGCAATCTCATTGGGCTTTGGACCCACTGTGCCAGACCCTGCGCAGACACTGCAGAAGAATCATTCTTACTCTGAAAGCTCCCTTGCTCTAGACATCATCTGCTTACGAAAGATGTAGTACCTCCAGCATAACCAAATAATGACACTTTTCTTATTCTCTGCAGCATCCAGCATCCCAGAATAGCAATGGGAGCAGAATCACTAATGCAGATCTCACATAGACAAAAGCATCAGTATGTTCAGGATGCTATTAGATTTGATGCTACTGTTATGATTATTCTTCCTGAGTTCAGCTGGAATAAAGTCCTATTTAGGTTTTAGGTTCCAGCCCAAAGTGTTTTCTGTGTCATTAATCTGAGAGGAAATGGATTTTTCATTTAGTAGAGTCCAGATATAAAACTCTATTGTGGCAGCTCAGAGAAAATAATAATAAGAAAGACACTGCTCTTATTCCTGCATCTTTGTATACTCTCCCTGGTGTTATATATCTAGTGTTTTGTAAAAGAAGTGCTTTTCAAAAAAAAAAGTCAGTATGTAGGCTTGACAGTTTCTCCTCCTTTCTTCCCAAAATGCGTTCTTGTCTTTTCCTTTTGCTTTTCTTCGCCCCTGTTCCCTTATGCCAGGCAAGCAGAATCCTCAGCATACAGTGCACTTTTCTGTCAAGGTTTCAGGTAGGATTAAAAACATTTTGTAATGCACAAATGTCTCATTCCTCAACACCTGATGGAAGCAAAATGCTGGTTCTTACCATTTCACATCAAGAGCTTCCAGTTAGCTTAAAGCCGAAATCTGTAAAGACAACAACACACATTTGGATTTGTCCAGAGTTTCTAGAAGGAGAAATGGATGGATTTTTATCTTTTCGTAAAGCAGTAGTTGAAATTTAATTTCCTTTGAAGAGATAATGTCAACCAAAACACACACATTCAACAAGTTAGCTCAAAATCTGTCTTTAAAAAGAATATGATGTTGTAAGGTAATGGTCAGAAACAGCGTATAACAAGGTTAGTACACATTATGATCTACTAATGTAATAATTTTGGTTTTCCTGTTGCAGGTTCTTTTCTCCTTCCCTCCCTGCCCTCCCTCTCCTCTTTCTCACCTTTTGTAATTAATTTTTTTTTTTTTGCACCCTGAACTTCATAAATCAATTTCCATTGCTATATAGGACCTGTTTTGTTTCTTGTGTGTTTAATAACCACATATTTTAAAAAGAAGAATTTACATTCAGCAATACAATGATATAATTACCACTTCCAAATTCAACTCTGATTCCTATAAGGTTCCTGACTTTGTCTGGCAGGATACAGAGCTTCATTATTCCTCATCTTTCTTCCATATTTATGTAAGTTTTGCTTCCCATCTAAAACTTCCTTCCTTGACATTTGTCTTTCCTCCAAGCACACTCATACAGAGTATGTGAATGAGCTTTAGAAAGAACCAGCTGGCTGCATGGACATTTTCCCCCTTGATATTCTCTTTGATGTGAGACTCTGTTGACATATTTTCACTGCCTGATAAAACAACAAAAAACCCTAAAAAACAAATAAAATACCCCCACCAACTGCCCAAGAGTTTAATGGAGTAAATAAAATATGGCACTGCTGGTTCTTAAAATCATAGCTCCTTGGGATCCCAGGAAGAATTTAATTAATCAGATTGGTAAACAGGAAATAGTGCAGGAAGAATTAGAGAGGGCTAAGTCAAAAATGACATTTGATTTACTGCCAAAATTTTTATCTAACTTAGTTTAATATAGTTGACATGAACTCATTAGTCACAGAAAATAGGTCTGGAAAGGACCTCAGGAAGAAATATAGTTCCTTCGTCTGCCCCGATGCAGGATGTCATGTATCTACCCTTCTCATGGCAAATTCTTACCTAATCTGTGCTTAAAAGGCTCCGCTGCTGGATATCCCACACCTTCATCAGGCAATCTGCTCCTGTGCAGTGTTTTTATTGTTGTAAATTTATTTCCTGGTGGTTAGCCTTAATTGCTTTCATTGTATTTTGTCTAAATGTCCTTGTAGGAAAGTAGTTCTGACCTCACATCACATTCTGTCAGTTCAAACTATAATAACTTAATTGAAGTCAACAGCAGGAGACCATCACAAGGTGAGGACCAGGCCATTTTCTATTAAGAAGCTCTGAATATTGCTAAAGGAGGTGTTACCTCACCGAACACAAGACATATCCTTCTGGGGCTTGGACAAGGCTAGTCACACAGCAGTGACCTTCTGCAAGCAATGTCTTGAGTACATGGTCTGCATGAGCCTGTCTCCAACATGAGCGGATACCATGTACTTATGGCTTTGGGATATCTAGTAACATCCAAACTTGTAGTATGCTTTTTCTAGCCTAGACTTGGTTTTTTGAAGCCTGAGATGTTCCAGAAAACTGGGAGGGAGGAAAAAAAGAAAAGAAAAAAAAAGAAAAAAGAGTAAGGATAAGGAATATATGAACCATATTTCAATTTATTTTTTCTGATTCTCTCCCCATCCCAACAAGGGGAAGAGAGTGAGTGGCTGCGTGGTGCTTTGTTGCCAGATGGGATTAAACTACGACAACACCAGACTTAACTACCTAGAGGGGCAAATTAGTGCTCCAAGAATACAGTTATGGAGTTTTGGATGTGTCTTCTCTGTTCAAATCATATGGAAGATCTGTGATCCCTGCGAGTGGGAGATTTTCAGACAGACTGTCTCTGACAGGAACGACATGGATCAAACACCAGCCTGAACTGCAAATTAACCTGCCATTCACTTGGTTACAGTAAGCTCATACTGGGCGAATGTGACTTTATGCCTAAGGTTTTACAGGCAAGTGAGTGGATCAGTCCTGTTTAAACTGTTCTGCTGTGCTTTAACTGAAAATAAGTGTCTGTCAAGAATTGCTTTTACATCTTCAGTGCCAAATTCCGGAAATTGAAAGCTCGGCATCCATAGCTTACTCTTGACTTCCTCAGTTTGAGCTGTAGCTAAGCAGTTGTCCTGTTTGCCTTGATTAGTAGCTGGGTCCTGCTCAGGAGACAGAGGTGGTTTCAGAGCCTTGCAGGTCAGTCTATGACCACTGAAACCACTGGGGATCTGGGGATCTGGTGGCCATTTTTCTGTTCCCAGGGCAAGGCACGAGCAACAGCTTCTGGAAGTTTGGGTGCGTGTCACAGGGCAACCCTCGCACCCCCTCCTACTGTTGTACTCTCTGGTGTACTCCCACATGGTAACCTCAAATGGCAGGCTACTATTAGCTGCTGCCTGTGGGAAGAGCAACAAGGAAGACAGGCAGCTTACAGAGATGGAGGAGGCACAGGCATCATCTTCTGTCTTTTGAACAAGGAATGCTAATGAGAAAGAAAATGATAAATATTTGAGTTCATGGTTTTTCGTTTCACTCACTACTGCTTTACACCCAGGGAACATTTTCCTCATGGTATAAAGTGCTGATGCAGGTTGGACAAACAAAGATCTGACAGCCTCATTTGGCTAAGATTAAGTATACAGAAATTCATTTCACATATCACTGCTCTGTTCAAGCTAAACAACACCACCCTCCTTTGGCCTAATTTGTTTGTTCTTGTTGGGCTTGGCAGTGAGACAAACCCTAACATGGTAAAAGATATGGGTCCAAACCAAGCAAGTCCACAAATGTGATTGAACTGCAGGGTTGTGTTTTGTTTCCACAATTCCCCTCTTTATAGCTTCTCTTTCTTCTTTTTCTCTCTTTTCCTTGCCTTTTGTACTCAGATTATGCTGATCCCTCCTTCTCTATCACTCTACTTGTGTGTAAGGAGTAGGGGCAAACATAGAAACTCAGGGGAGTCCACTGGATTTCAGCCTTTGTGCCTGTATCTTGCAGCAGATAAAAAGCTCCATCTTAATTGCAACACTCCCAAATCCAGCGTGCATCTGGTCCTTTTGAGAGAGTGCCATCTAAGGAGTCCTTTGAACATGCAGGGAAATGAAGGGTCTATCCAAAGTTAAGCATTGAGCTTCATCAAATCAGGACTGAATGTGACTGGTTGGAAAGATGTAGACAGGTGTCAAGTACATTTCCCCAAAGGCAGAGAATTCCTGTTGAACTCTGCAAAGACCAGAAATTCCAAAATGTCTCAGTAGAGTACAAGCTTATTTATTTTTTAGCCAGAGAAGTCATAATTTCATTCTTGGAAATTGCTGCCAATTTTTGCTGATTGGATTTTGCTGTCAGAAATATTTGTCTTAGAAAGTAAGTGAGTGAGGGCAGATTATCAGCCTGGGAAATGATGAGAATGATCATATTTAGAAAAAGCAACTTGAAACTAAAATAGAGCAAAATAAAATGAAAATTTCCAGTAAGGTTATGATAAGATACATATCACAGATAAAGTGAATGCAGAATTGTTATCCACTAAATCCTGCAAGAAGAGAACTAAAGAGCACTTGATAAAAACTAATAAAATAGCAATTCAAAACAGGTAAAGAAAGCAGCTCTTCACATAGTGGATAGGGAACCTCTGGATTTTGCTGGCCCAGGAGGCTGCAGAGTCAGACAGCATCAGGAGGCTTAAAATGGGATTAGACAAATTTGCAGACAGCAGAGCTATAAATGGACACTAGAGGTAACTGACAAAATGTACAATCTAACATCCTGATCTGACAAAGGTGAATGTTGTGGAAACCAAGGGGACAGAGGGAAGTACCCAGGCCTGTGTATTCTCCCAGGATAGTCTCTCATCTTACCCCAACTACGTTTGCACCCCAGCTGGGAGCAAAGTGCTGCATTCAGGGGTACCACTGGGGGTACCAAAGGGCTGCTCCTGTGCTCTAATAGTTGACATATCTTGGGAATAAAAAAGTAAAATTAGTTATATATTTGTTTATTAAGTCCAAGATTTTATTCACTATATTTTACATCACTAATCAGCTTTTTTCTAGGCTGAAATGCACAACACATTAAAAATAATCCCCACTATATTAATGGATATTTTGGAATAGCTTTTTACTCTAGTATGTGTTATTATTTTATTTTTCATTTCAGAAAAATAAAATTATGTCTTTAATTTAATTTACTTAACATGTTGGTTTGAGTAATTAAGAGCTTTATGAAAAACCATAATGCTCATCTAGCAGAGGAACTTAATCACCGTTCTGTTAGGCTTTCTTTAAAAAAAAATAAAACCCCTGTTAAATAGATTACTGCTTTTTTAATTAGATGGTTTAATTACAGCTTGTTAATGGAAATATTACATAAATAGCTCTCAAAGCCACACATGCCCATGCATTATCAGAAAAGAGAGAAATTGCAGGTGTCCCTAAAGGAAAAACTTTCAATAAGGGTAAATGGAAAGAGAATGAAAAGCCAGAACAAACCTCCTCCTCCTAAATGGCACAGTGGCACCTTCATATGGGTAGCTGTGGCAGTTGGGATGTGGTGATGCTACAAGAAGTTACCAGCTTTAAAAAGCTTTTTATCTGAGTGTTTAAATTCCAGGGCTTTCAGTGTGTTCCCTCTATGCTGACATAAGACTGCCACTGTAATTATTAATAATTTTACTTACACATTCATCTAGCTGTGCTGCAGAGTCATATACAACTTTAATGTTGGAGGTTTGAGCAGTATTTTAAGGCTTTTCTCTGTCTTACTGTGTACCCTTTTTCACAACTCTTTTACCATTAAAATAGGGAAAATAAATTACTCTGAAATAAAATGTATTCATCTTATAAAATTTTCAAGACTCCAGCTAAAAGAGCGAGTTGTTACATTACTGCTATTATACATACACAATAGTACTCATATAGGTATGTGTAGGTGTATGGACACATACACATCATTGTGATCTGTATGTGTGCATTTGAAGAACTATTTATTGGGCAGAATACCTATTGTTTATAGTTATACCTGTTGGAATGTCAACCTTGAAAAATCAGAAAAGGGACAGATATTTAAAGCCCTGTGGATCAGAATTTTTGGATTCTTTAAACAGGGTTAAACCCAAAGGTAACCTCAAGATCTTTGACACTTCTGTAATCTTGGCTTTCTAGCCAGATACACTCCTGTTTAGACATTGTGTATTTATATGTAAGCTATAAAAAACATGAACACATACACATCCACGTATCTGTGCCTATATTTGTAAGTGTGCACTTTCCTTTGTTTAACAAAGAAATATGCAGCACACTCACAAACACACTTTTATATTTGGAATTGAAAATACATCACAATCTATAACATATATGTACCCAGTAAGATTTAATATTAGTTGGTAAGGTCTTTAAACGCTGAAGAAAGAAAACGTGATTAGTTGATTTTGAGTATATGTGCTAGTTATGCATGGGGAGGGAAATATTTAAAGCTTCCCAGACTACAGCAAAGGGACAAATAAGACAGTAGTGGCTGTGTCCAAGAAGCAAATTAAAATAAACTGCAGACCTGCAAGAGTTTATACTGAAAGATGAGAGAATGAGGCATCACAGAATGTATCATCTAATAAATGGTGTTTGCTTGGGGAGTGGTTGGATTATCTTTTAAAAACACCACAATATCTAATTTTGAGGGTTGGAGGATGGAATATTTATAATTCTGATGAGTCATTTCTATTCATAGAAGCATAGAACAAAAAATAGAGTTCTTTGTACCAACTGTGACTTCTTCACATGAACTATATCTGTCCCAAGGAAGATTATGGAATTTAGGCTTTATTTTCCTTTTCTCTCTTTCTAAGAACTTTACTGGGTGGGTTCGATCAATATAAACTTGACGATTCACAACTCGTATGTGATTGCTGATACATAACCTCTATATACTCAGTGTAATGGGAAGTTTTACCTTATTCAGCAGTTGAAAAGGGGACTTAAAAGTCTGATAAAGCCTCTGGCTGATGGAGACCTTACTGGAGGGAATATCAGGCAATTTCTCATCTGCTTAGGGAGCCTTACCATGTAATTTCATGTCATCAGCAAGCTTGCTGAGGGTAGACTCTGCCCCATCATCCAAACCATTAATAAAGATGTAAAACAGAATCAGACTCAGTAATGAACCCTGGGTTATACTTCTAATTATGGGCCTCCAGCTAGACTTTGTGCCATGACCCTACTCCTCTATTACATCTCCTGTTTTTCTACTAGCACTTTTTTAAATCTTTCTAGACATAATGGAATGGCTGATCCCATGCTTGGTGAGGCCTGGAGAGAGAAAAAGTGCAACCTGCATCTTATTTTGGCATTTGTACAGCTGCAAGGAGATAACAACATCTACTGAAAGACTAGTGTAGCTCAAGAGATCTGGGTTCAGCACAGTTTTGCATGAAGTGCTTTGATGAAGTGCCCTAAATCATGTTTCCACACTACTCATAAGCTCCCTTTAATCAGCTAACCTGTTAAAAAGAAGCACTCTGTTTAAATCCTAGAGAATGTGCAATGTTACCCCTGGTAATGCATGCTGGAGGGAAAAAATCAAGAAGCTCTGCGGTGGTGCAGCATTACCAGGGGCTTTGTGTTCATGCAAGAGACCACTTGCAGCATCTGAATACAGAGTTCAGTGAACTGTATGTAGTGACTGCCCTCTCTCTTGGAGGTGTCTGAAACAAGACAAGAGCACTGATTCTCACAGTGTACTTCAACAGAGGATGGCAGAGATAGGCAGAAGAAAGCAGTGAAAACAGCTTAGGAAAAAAAACCTCCTTAAAAATTGCAATTTCCTAGAATATGAAGGAACTAATCTCTGTCACAAACAGATCTCTGACTGCAGCTAAATCTCGTGTTTTAGGAGGATGGTGGGAAATTGTTGCACGTGATCATTTTGAGTGGAACTGTTTTGGGTGAAATTTGAGAATATCAGTGTTATCTGAGAATTGAAACCCTGCAAACTTGTATCTCTACCGCTTCTAATGGAGATAATGTTTCTAGAGAGGCATTCTTGCGTTTCCCATTCCATTTCTTGATGCTGTTGGTTTATTTGCTGTTTGTTAGGCAGGAATACGTGTTATGTCAGAACTATGTTTCTGCTCAGTGCTCAGAAAACAGCAGGGCTGTGATTTTTCCAGCAAGTAATCTGGTTCCAGATAGCCAAACCTATGTCATCTCAGGTTTGAATTTATTCATTACCTTTCCCGTACTCCTGAAACTACCAGGAAACTTCTAGACTGGAATGAAACTCTGAAGAAATCAAAATAACATTTTCCATGACCAGCAGATTATATCAGTGTTCAGCGAACTGCACTGACCGCTAAATGGATTTTCAGTTGAAGTGTCAGGCAGTGGTTTGGGCTTGCAATGATTTGCCTTAATGTCCTATAATGTGTTCCTCCCAGCTTTGGAGGGAAGGCATCTTGTACTGTGATTGGTAGGATTGCATAGAACTTTATGTGCAGTGTTAGAGTTCATGCTTATTTGAAAAACAGCTACACACCTGGTAGCATAAAAGATCCCTAGATAACACAGAAAAGAAGTAGCTAGATTCTAATATGAGTAAAGATGAGAGCTTATTGTATGGTAATGTAGACCCATGGTAGAGTCAGCTTTTCCTTAAAAAAAGAATGCCTCAGCACAAAGCTTTGTGCTGAAGGCATTTTTCTTGAATCAGTACATCAGTAGTTTAACATACCATAACACTAAGCAGTGTAACGATGATGATCATTTTCAACTATATTAGTTGCCAGAAGCCTGTGCATTTTAGAAGAAAACTGCCAGATATAAGGTTTTGTTACATTTAGCTCTTCTGAAGATTTATAGGTTCATGGAAAAAAGTGTTTTCAGTGAGAAGGGAACTCATACAAATGGGAGTGATATTTCCCTTCGCGTTAAAGAAAAACAAAACCAAAAAAGTAGGAAAATAACAAAGATACATGCTCACAGGTATACTGGAGGGAAAAGCTGAGTCAAAGGATCCAGATTCCTGCATTTAGTTTAACTTCTGGTTTGATTTTTTTGTCAAGACTGTGATATCTTCAGACTTGTCCACCAGGAGTCTGTCAAGCAGCTGTAAAAGACTACAGATGATTTTGATCCTACTTTTAATCTGAGTACCTGGCAAGTTTGCCTCTATAGCCCAGAAAGAACCTGGATTTAGGAAGAAGTATCATTATCTGTTGATAATCTCCATACAAAAGTGTCCTCCAGAGATCTGCTGCAGCCACCCTCTGAGTTTCTGTCTATTTTTACTGTGGTTTCTGTCTGTTCCTGGCTTGCTGCTCTCTATGTGAGCTCCTCTGCAATTCTTACTACCTAGGAGCAGGTCCTAGGTCTTGCTTCGCATAACTGTCTCTTTATCATGTTTTGCATCTCTGCTAGGAGTGTGCCTCATTATGCTTGTCTCTCTTTTCTCATTTTTCTTTAAAGTCTCTTATGAGACTCATAAGAGAAAGCTGTGCTAATGTTTCACTTTATAGCTTGGTTTAAAGTAACCAATATGTTATATTCACCGCTGTCTCTCAGTTTTTCATCCCAAATAATTTTGGAAAGAGTAATTTTGAAAGGTGTTACATAGAATGAGTTTTGATGTATAGTCTTATTTCACACAGCAAATGCAACTTCTTCCCCTTTATTTTATGGGATTCGGGTTTTTGTTTGTTTGTTTGTTTGTTTGTTTGTTTGGTTTGGTTTGGATTTTTTTGCACCTCAAGCAACATGACACCAGCTTTGAAGTGGATAAGGAAAAAGGAGATGTACTGAAAGTGGTTTTGATGGTGACAGAGAGAGCATTTATCCTGAGACTCTTTTTAAGTGATTCAGATAATATTTTCTTCCCATTTCTCCAAGAAGATTCCCTAACACATACTGACCAAATCTGTACAGAACAGCTGTCATGTCCCAGAGTTTAACTGTGGGCCTCATGGTCCCTTTCAGCCTTTCAAGTGGGGACTGGTGGTTGTGCACCTTGCCTGTGGTGCTTGGCAGACTCCTTCCTCAGAGAAAATAAGTGTTGATTACTCACCCTGGTGTCTCACAAGAACAGATAAACCAGCCTCTAAACCTTGTGCACAGACACAAACAGGACACAGCTAACCTGCAGTTCCCGTGAGATACTGGCACACCATTTTCAGTTAAAAGCTTCTGGGTTTGGTCATGTGGGTTTCTTTAGAAGTTCTGAACCAAAAGCAAAACCATTTTGTAAGAGTTTCCTTATTGAGTCCTGCAAAAACTAATTGAGAAGAATTCAGAAAATACTTTATGTCTGTTCTACATTTAGACCAGGGTAAACTATCAGCCATTGTCCATCTGGCTGCAGTACTGAAGGGAAAATAAGTGAAGGAACTGCCCAGTGAAGCAGCTTTAAGTCTGCTTGGCACCCATGTGGGGTTCAGGCTCCAGACATTCTGCTGTTTTCTGTCAGGAATATTACTCATATCCCACATGCTTCTTCTCCCTCCTTGGATTTTACATTCTTCAGATGCCCATACAGCTATCCTAAACCCAGCCTTCCTAATCATTTAGACATCCTTCCCCATAACTAAAGCAATTGCTTAGTGCTTGGGTTTACTAGAATTTGTGCAAACATATGCTAATTAATTATAACTAATTACACATACTTAGGGGTTTTAATCCTTTTTTTTTTCACACCTCAGATTCTCCAGATTATTATTTTGTGTTTGTTTTTAAAACCTATTTAGTAATTAGTGAGGGGAGAGGTGTGAGGGAGGGGGATAATCTGGCATAATATGCCAATTTTTAATTTCAGTCACAATTTAAAATTTTCAACATTTAAAACATGAATAAATTACGTGAATAGATTGCTGTCAACATCTTAAAGCAACTAACAAGGCTCAACTCTGTGTCTGCAGAGTCTGACTAATGTCTCCATTTCCTGCAGGATTGCAGGGTGCATTTGACAAGCTACAGGGCCAAATTCTCTGTGGGACCCAGGCTCTTGTAGATGGCCTCAAAAAAGTCTCTCATATGGCACTCTCAAATCCAACATTAGCAGAATCCAGATCTGAAAATTAGGATTTTGCACACTGAGATTTCAAAGAAATTACCAAAGAGATTGGCACTGCCTCATCCTGGCATGTAACAAAAATGACTTTCTCCTTAATCAAGTGTGAAAGCTAATTCAGATAAAGTGTGAGACAGTAATGAAACGGGAGAAATACTTTCTAATTAGAATGTCAGCAAGATAACACTAACCAAATCCTAAACTCCCCACCATTAAGTTTTCCCCACTGAGCCCTCCTGCCATTGTTCCTCTCTCTTTCTGATTGCTTTTTAATAACAGCTTCTGTGTGGCCTTTGTAAATAATCCTCTCATTACAGGTTTGCTTGAAACATGCAATCAATCTATTAAAATATTTTCCAGGAGAAATTAGCAAGTACAATAAAGTGTAATTATTCTGGCACTCATTCATTTTTAAAAGCATAGGTTGACCAGGTGCCACCATTGCTTCTGCCAACCTCAGCAATCAATTTTTATGGCATCAGAATCACAGCCATATGCAGATTAATCCAGGCTGGGCAGGAAATGGAATTTTCAGCAAGACTGAAAATTAGAATTTATCTGCATTTTCCCTCAGAAGTAGTAGTTTTGAAACAACTAGAGAAACTCAATCTCTGGTTAGGCAACTTTTCCAGTATTGTTTATATATGTGTGTATGTCTATTGTATGTGTTGTTTAACCCTTGAAGAAAATACTGATTCTGTAAAAAACTCAAAAAAGTAAAGATTGAGAGAGAAGACAAAAATTACTAAAAATATTTCTTTATATTTAAAATCAACACGTAATAAATGATGGACAACTTCCTCTGCCAAAAAGATAGGCCACAATAGAAGGGGGAAATGAGTTCAGCTGTGTGATATGAGGGAACTCAAGACTTGTACACAAGATAAAGGAAGCATTTTGACCCTTTCTAGTGATATTTTAGTCACATTATTTAAGATCAACCACGTGGGGGAAATTGCTAACATCTAGTACCTCTTCATTGGTAAAAGAAATGAGCTTGGTATATGTGTGCTAATTCCTGCTCACAGATGTATTCATATGGATTACTAAGTATTCTGGCTATCTGACAGAAATATATGGGAATATGAGGAGCCAGCCATTCTTCCAGGATGGAAAGTCCTTTCATGGCAGGACAGAGGTAAAGAAAAGTTATGCTGGGGATTTGGAAGGGGAAGACTATTTTTTGAGACAAAGAACAGGGCATTTTCAATAAAGGAATTGATGCAAAGACTGAGAGTTTTGTTGTAGTGGCTTTATGAAGAAGAAGAAAACGATATCTGTTGTTAGAGCAATCTCTGCAACATCCCTTGTCATCAAAAAAATTATGTATTATATATGACTTCAGTAAATTTAGACACTTTTTTTCTCCCCCCCCTCCCCCCCCCCATTATGTGTGGTTAAAGCCAAAAACTGAGGCTATTAAGTGGGAAAAAAAAAATCATCTTGGTATGTTGTTTGAATCCTTTCTCAGTGAAGTTGGTATTTTAGTTTCCAGCTCAAAATTATTTAACCTTGCCAAGTTTATGAAAAGTGGACCACCTCACTATTGTAGTGAAAAGTAGAGAGGAATCAGAAGTCAGATGGTCATTATTGATGTTGCACTACTCGGAAGACAACAAGATCACGCAGCTGGCTTTCTCTGCATTGTTGACAATAGAATGTTTCCAGCAAGCTAATCAGAAATGACTCAGAAGACATACTGAGAGCACATAAAGGAAAGTACCATGGTTCATTTCTGCAAGGTTGCTTCTCACATCCAAGCAGATTTTAAAATGATGTCGAAATTAATAGCCTCAGAAATAATGTCTGACTGTAACTGAGAATAAAGTCAGCAAAGTCAGCTGAAAAATGCTATTTCTATCATTGCATATTTATTCTCTCAAAGGTCTTCCTTATATAAGCAGAAAGAATCTTGTTCTCTAACTTCTGTTGCTATGGGCTGGCTTGCCAACTCAAAACACATCAGTTTTCTGGTGAATACTGGTCAGAAGATGTGTGCTTCAGTAGAATAATTTTTGAATTAAAGCATGTGGTAATCTGTTGAGTGTTTGTATCAGTTATTTTGATCTCTTCTGAAAAGTTGTGCGCATACTGAGTAGCTGCCTCCTAGATGCTGAAGCTGTGCCTGATCTCCATCGTAAATGAGACAGTGGATTGCACAAGAGCTGTGAGCAGGGCCCTATGCAGGGAAGGCTGCTGGTCCTAAGGAGTGGCTATTTCACTTGGCTAACTCGATTAGGAGATGTTTAGGATTTGCTACCTAGGAGGCTAAAGTCCCATAAATATTTGTAAAATGTGCACGTACAGAACATTGTACAAGTGCATATTGAAAAACAAAATGGAAACAAATTAACCACTGTACTGTTATAAGCACTACGTCCCTGGGGAGATTTAAAGCAGAGGCTTGGAGAAGAAGCTGTTTAAATTTGAGCCTCTTGAGCAATGTAGTTCTGCTAATGAAAACTCTTAGAAGCAACTGCTGGCATCAGAGGGAGCAAACACACACCATCATATTGCACCCTTGGTGTTAGTACAGGCAGATCATTGCATCATGTTTGTACATGAAAGGCCCAATTCTTGCTAGGCTTCCATGTCATCAAGGTCCAGAATGTGAAATCCAGACCTTTAAAAAGTTTGACTGGCCTTAAGGAAAATGGAGGTTAAATGAAAGCTACATCAAATTCCTAAGTTTTCCCAGCCAAAAAAAAAAGAAAAAAAAAAGAAAAAAGGGAAGGGGATTCCTTTTTACCGGCAACTTTTTTTTTTACATTTTTCCTTGTTACAAGCTGGACTAGGTCTTCTGCTAAAGTTTAATCTTGTCCTAGTGTGCTTCTCATTAATACCTTTCTGTGGTTTCAGATCTAAATTAGGATTCCCTCTGTTCAAAGGTTGTTCTCATCTTCCTTGCACCTCTGTGGAGTGAATGTAATTTCATTGCTAAGAGGGAGCTGCATTTAACCAGCTGATTCCCAAAGAGATCCATCAAGGCTCATTCTGGAAGAAGAAAATCCACAAGTGCACTTCCACTCTTTCTCTAATATTCCTTTTGCCTGAATTTCCCTGCAATACAGCTACACAGTACTCATCAATCCACCTGACTATTGATCAAGCTCATACGTCTGTCCTTCCAGTGCATCCCTGTAATACATCCATGTATTAGTCAATCACATAAGGCCATCAATCAAATTCTTCCCATTATTGTTTCTATCAGTCAACTTCTGTAGTCTTTATCCAGTTAATATGCTGTCTCCTAAAATACTGGTGTGCACGCATAGTAAACTATTTTATCTTTATATGCTACACATAACTCCAAACATTCTTCCATTATTAACAGCATTGGATATTAAAATATTCACTGAGCTAAGGTCAGAAAAGAAGACAGAAGGAAAATAGAAATGCTTGTAGCAATGAGAAGTAAACAAATATGCATCTGGTTCCTGCTCAAGATGAAATGATAGGTCTTCCCACTCCATGCTCCTACCACAATTTTTAGGACTTTGAACACACCACTTTGCAGGAGCAGAACGAAACAAAAGCAAAACTTACATGAATGTCAAACTTAGCATGTTCATTTTTCCTGTGCTGCAATGGACGCCCATGACTATAACAGTGTAGGATTAAAAAAAAAAAAAAAAATTACTGATGAAAAAAGGTCAAAAAAACACAACTGGATGCTGCATGCCCAAGAATAGGGAGAATAAGTGAACACAGGAGTGTCTAGGTGGACTATATAGTTTTAATTATGCATTTTATAGGATCTCATGCAAAGCTGTGGAGATACTAGTGGCCTTCTCTGTAGCCTTGCATAACTCTCCATTTTTTTTCCATGATGAGTTTGAGAAGGAATAAATGGTTTGAAACAAAAAAAATCAAGAAAATACCAATTTAGACAAAAAGAAATTATGACAAGATAAGAAGGTGAAAAGGATTTGATCATAGCTTGATGCATTCTGAACAGCAATATAAAAGATGGAAAGGAAGAATTAATTCACTGTATCAGAAGATGAAGGGATAAGAAGAAATAGTTGAAAACTGTGAAAGGGAAAGCTAAGGTTGATAGCAGCAAAAGATTCTCAAATTAAATTCTTATGGTAGAGTCACTGGAATTAGATGGAGTGTTAAGGGAGAGGAAGAATTGACCTACTTAGAGAAAGAAATTGGACAGTAATGAGAAACACATGTAGGAAGAAGGCTCTGGGTATTTCAGGCACACTGACTGAAGTGCTTTGTAGCTCTTGGTGCTCCAGGTTTTCATGCACTGGGATATGGAAGACTGTTGAGTTCCCAAAGGACTTTTAGATTGTACCACCAACTTCCAGACTTCAGATTTGGGCATGGCCCAGTGAGCACAAACCTTTTTACATGCACATGTCTCATCCAGTTTTCAAAGGAAGCCTCAGACACAGGGACAGAGAGCACCCTGGCAGAGTCATGACTCATCCCAGTGTGGATGAAGTTGCTGTCCTAGGACACAGCAAGGTAAAGCTAGTAAACTTGATGAGGAAATCATCTTTGCTTGATTTCAGGCATTAGCATCATGGATATCTATTGATGTCATTGTTTCACTAAGTTCTTGTGCAACCACAAGAGAGAGAGAGGCCCCCCTGGAGCACAATTAATCTCACCCAAATGCAGATGTCAGAAACAGGCTTAATGGATTCCCTCCCCCCGCCCCCCCCCCTTTTTTTTGATTGTGGGCAGCATATAGGCAAGGGGCTCAAATTTCACGTGTACGTCATATATGCTTAGGTCCAATGAGACCAATCACACTGCCAGTATCAGAGTGCCCCTGTGGGCTGTCCAGGTGAACAAGTCCCAGGGACCCTCATGATCTGGTTCATGACAGCCTCGTTCTTGGGTCTGAGTCAGATTGGTTGGACTCCCCCTGAATATTAGGAGGACTAGTCTGCACAAAGGTGGATCCATGGCCTGAGACAGTTGCAGTCTAAGGTAAGAAGTTCAAGAAAACAGACAGGAAGACACAGATGTGAATCTAGTAATTCTAAGAAGAACTAACCAAAATTAATTTTCACTTACGTTCTTCAAGATTCAGTTTGAAAATATTGTCCTGGAATATGAAGAAGGCTGAATGACCGTCATAGCTTTTTTTATCCCTTCTTTGCCATCTTGCAGTCTCTGCAGCCCAGGTGGAGGAAGGGCTGAGATCCATTCTCCCCCAGTTAAAATTAGAAGGCAGTGTCATAATATGAATAAGGAAATGTGCTTGGGGTTATTGGGCTACTCTGAATTGCCATCTTAGGAGTTTTGTTTGCTACCTTTCTAAAGCATTTCTTTTCTTCTTTCTTTCCTTTTTATTTTTATTTTCTTTCCCTGCAAGGCTTCTGGTGCATTTAGACATTTGATTATGTATGAAGACTTATATGAGAGTTAATTAGCATTCAGAAGGAATACTTCAGTCTATGCATATTATTTGCACAGGTTAAGTATTCCTGATAAGACTTCTCAAATCAGACAAGCTGAATTTAACTTAATTAGACATATGAATACTCAAGGAGAAGGTAAAAGGAAGCTTGTCCAAGCTTTTGTACCATGGAAATGAGGAGAAGAAGGTGCATGAGGACTGAGTGTGCAGGAGGCAAAATCACCCCCAATCATAAAATAAAGAAGACAAGAAGAGAGAGATGTCGTGAAATGCTTACAGCTATTCCTGAGCTTTCACTGTAACAAAGAATTAGGAATGACAAATCTTTTTAGTGTCATCTTCATCTAAGGAACAAACTAGGAAATTTATTGGATTATTTTTGGAAAGAGAATTAAAGATATAAGTGGACAGAAATACTTTAATTACTAGCACCTCCAGGCACCTTAAAAAATATGCTTGAAAAATCTGCAGCGTCACTGCAACCAGTCCTTTGCATGGTTTTTTTTCTCTCTTTCTAAAATTAAGGGAAACAAAACTAGTGTAAATAGAACTGTGTTTCATTGTGACATGTTGTTTCATCAGTGTCAAAATGTTCCTGGAGAATATGTCAATTTTGATGAAATTTTCATTGAAAAGGGGCTGAAACAAATCACTTCAGCTGTCTTGTTTTATTTTTGTAATGCCAAAACATTTTGTTTTGCTAAGGTAAAACATATCATTTTGACTGCGCAATTTTGATTAATTGTTTTTTGTTATATACATATTAATTTTTTATATTGGATTTATATGAGATTTTAAATGGTATATTGAACTGAAGATTGAAGAATATGTTACAACGTTTTCACATTAACAGAATAAAGTATTTGGATATAATTAAAAGAAACATTTCAATATCAGCAAACCAAACCAATTTGACAATACCAAAATATTTTGGTAGTTCCAAAAGCCTTGGAAACTGGCGCAGCTTTCAACAATGTAACAATAATGTAGTTTTGATTGAGGCCAATAGAAAATAAATTTTTTAAAAGCTGAGTTTTCCTTCACAGCGAAATTTCAGTGCCTCCTCCCTCTAGAAATCAGATGTATCAAGAACAGAAGCAGTTCATCCTTAGAGCTACACTCCCACCTGCCATTTAGTATTGGGGTAATTATGTGGGGAATATGTGATGGCAGAAGATATAGATTCAGAAAGTAGCATTAAGGTGTCTGGATACATGCTGTTGTATGTACATTTGGTTATCAGTTATAAGGACAGAGCCTCTACGGTCCTCTACTCAGGTAAATGCCTACTTGAAAAATGGGTTGTTTAGAGTGAGCATAAGATTTCCTTTAATTAGTTGGCCAGTCTATACTTCCTGATATATTCTACTTCCAGCAGTATCAAAAACCCATGCAAACAACACATGGAACTGAAATAGTTACAAAGAGTGATATAGTCAAAACCAGAAATAAACAGAGGTGACTGGTGACTGAAGAATACAGAAAAAAAGGGGAAAGTGCTCATGTTCCAGTTGAGGGTTTTTTCCACTGGCTTTTTCTCTTTCTCAGTTTTCTTTGGAGTTCAGCATAAGATATACTTTATTAGTATAAAATAATGATATTTAAATAATAATGATAATTGGACGTTAAGGCTAAAGGCTAGTGCCTTTAATCACAAACAAATGCCAAGCCCTAGACAGGTTCTTGCACTGTTATGTTTACTGCAGATACACAGGTAGATATCGAGGTACATAGACAGGTTTTAAAGGCAGAGAGGGACACTCCTGAATAGTACAGAATAATGAAGCCTATCTGAAAGAGTCACTGTGTGGTCACAATGTCTCCTGAGCTCTATGTGAACATGCACTAGTCAAAGCAAAATACAGAAAATACATCTTGAATTTTTGTTTCAATGTTCAGAAACGTTATAAAAACTCTAAAATGGGAAATATATGCATTTTCTACAAATTGGCAAACATTCAACATACCCCAGAAATTAGTTTTTATAGCAATGCTTGGTTTTTGAAGTTAACAGTTTACTTAGATATTTTATCAAGATTGCACATTTTGAAAATATATTACCTGTATTCACAAATAAATTATTGTGAGAATATTGTGCAACTCTGTTATAGTATAAGGGGAATTCCACTCGATCACCACAGATAGTCAGTGTTGTGTCCTGAAACCGGAGAATGATGATATTTTGTTTTAAGATATATTCCTGGATAACTGTCAGCAGATGCTAATATTGTGCATGTGCCTGCAAAATCCTTTCTTCAAATTTACAAAGCTTTTTGCCTCATTGAGAGAAATAACACAGTGGAACTGAGACTTGCATAATAAGCGGATTAATTTTACCAATTGCTGTGTTGGAAAATAGCACCCTTTTTTGTCCATTGTAAATCTGTTGCCTTTAACTGTCATTGAGGACTCCCCTCAAACATTTAATGAATAAGCTGGTCTTCCTAATGCGGGACATGTTTATAAACACTGATGTTATCTTCCCAGCTTCATCTCATGACTGGGACACCTTTAACCACTCGGTACCAACAGTCTTCATTAAACTGTTGTAAGACAGAATATGCTGCAAAAGGGAACTGCTGCAACTGGTCGCATGACTGTCTGCCCATCTAAGGTCTCTGTTGTGGCTTGCCAAGCCTTCAAGAAGAAAAACTTTCCCTAGCATTGTGTTTGTTTCCCTCTTTCATGCTCTCTTCCCACTGAAGCAGCACTCTCTCTGACTTCAGATGATTCCTTAAGTCATATGGGGAAAAAGAGAGTATACCTTTAACAATGATAATCTCCCAGATTTTTATATTTGACATTTCACTCATGAGTGAGTTTTATCAGTTAAAAAAAAAAAAAAGATTAAAAAAAGGGATAGACAATAGAATACAATACGACAGCCCAGCCATAATCCCACTGTTGTTGATAGAAATATTAATTAGCATGCCTACTCCTTCAGCAAAAGGTGGATAACAGTACAAAAAGTTTAGCTATTTTGAAGCATGTGTAGCAGAATGGTTGTCATATTCCAATTAAGAACAGTAGAAAAACTAAAACAATATAGTGGGGAATTTGAAGTAAGGAATAATGAATGAATGGGTTTAGATGCATTCGTAGTAGACTCCTAAAATAGATAATAATCTTGAAAGAAGAAAGTTTAAAGTTTGCTAGCTTCTTATTTCTATTGCCCCAGTGAGGAACAGTGCGTGTGAGGGGGTGTTTCCGAGTCTTTCATTTTCAATAGAAGAATTCATTAGCATAGCTGTATCTGTGTAGAAAATATAGCAGATACAGCAATCTGCTGTGGAAGGTGATTAAATATGAATGTCAGGGTACTTTTTTTAAAAAAAGAAAACCTTCCAAAAAAACCCAACCCAACCCAAAACAATCCCCCCCAAAAAACCCCAACCAAACAAGCACCAGTAAACAAACGCTAACAACAAAACCAAACATCACCCCTAGACACTAGAAAAGTTCCTTTCAGGAGAAGAAAGGGTGGAGAGGCTGAGATGAGAAGGTGATAGAAGAGCAGAAAACCCAGCCTGAGTTTAGCTGAAGTTTTACTGACACCAGCACTTGTTTGAGTAAGTGTCCTGCTGGGCCTGGCTGGACAGAACAGAGTGCTGCTGTGCGCTATAGATCTTTTCTTAGAGACACTTGGAGAAGAGTCTGATAAAATATGATGCCATAAACTCTGCCTACGACCTTTTTTTGCAGGTTTCCAAAGCTCTTTACCTGGGCAGAGTGTTTTAGGCATGTTGCAGGAGTGCCTTAGCTAAATCTAAGCCTTTGACCTGAGACATCTCCTGGATTAACCACGCAGCTGAAGTGGTCTGCTAGGCAGGATTTTATTTTAGATGCTCAAAGCTGAGGTTAACAAGGTCAGGAGGTGTAAGCTCATTGGGGATTAACACTGAATGCAGAGACGAATTCCACAGTTAATTTTCTTTGCAAGTTGCTGATATTAATAATGCAGGAGTCATACCCAAACAGACATAGGCATTAGTATGAGAAAGCATTATTTGCTCCGGAGAGGGACTATCGGAGCACAGAGGACAAACAAAGGGGAAGTGAGTTGGACTTGTGCTGAACTTCACCCCGTTTGCTGCTGTACCACCCTAAAGGAGGAGCAGGGCTTAGACAGGAAGAAATCAGTTCAATTGCTGCTCCTGAAAATCCTTTTCCGTGTGCATAGGAAAGAACAAACTCTGATGCCTTTAGGCCTTTCCTGGCACTAAGCAGTTCGCATGTCTTGCCATAACAAGGAACATGGCATGTTTGATCAGATTAGCAGAGCAGTGTCAGGGAAAAGGACATAGTACCAAACCCCGAGGGCTAGAGGTAAGTGTGTGCTGCTCTCTGGGGACATTTTTTTTAATATTTGATATTTAAAAGAAGAAAGGCTAAAGAGTCTGGTTTGCACTCTCTCTTTGTGCAATGAAGATACAGATAAAACGAAAGCCTGCCTAAAGGGGGAGTGATGAAGTTGGTGATGTGCGAAGTGGAGGCATGAGCATTCTGGAGTCCAGGCTCTCCTAAAAGGAGATTGGGCAATTTACATGATTTGCTGTCCCCAGCTGCCTCCAGAAATCCCTGCTTCCCCTTGTGTATCACCTATGATATGACTCATGAAATGACCCTTTCTCCCTCTTACCTGAACTCCTGTCTTCCTCACATTCCCCTCTTCATTCTCTTCCACTCCCTGTGCATTTGGATCTGATCCTGGTCCCTTGTCCCTGCATCGATACTGAGCCAGACTATATGTCAGCTCTTTCCTTTCAATACTGAAGCATATTACAGGTATCAGCATGGTACCTCACTGCTGTATGAGATACAAATTAAACCTTATTGGGTAAGGGAAATGGATTTGAATAAGACCAGATTCAATGCATGGCTGGTTTCCTTGTATCTGTATTTTGTTAGTGGTGTCATGACAAAGGAAAACCCTTTGAGCATTCTGCCAGCATCCACAGGTCTTATGAACCTACTACTGTTAGAAAAATCTTTGAATAGGTCAGTTTCTTTTTATGACCAATAAATGAATCAAAGTCTACACAGTTTTCATGTTTTATGGGATGTTGCCCATGCTGTATGTATAAAAATCAAGTAAGAGGGAAGAAAACAAGAGAAAATCCACTGAAATACCTAGAAGAGGATTCAAATTTTGGAGACAGAAAAAAACAAACTCCAGTCTTACAGGCTAGGACATTGTTTAGTACCTTAATATGGCTCATTATTTGGAACTACATCAAATCAGGAAAAATGAAGGGGGCAGACACCCATAGAAATCTTCAGGGACTACCACATGATCTGTCCACTGGGTGTCATTCTTGACCCACATCTGGATTAGCTCTCAGCAGTACCTTACATGCTTCAGGAGAGTAGCAACTGGAAGATGAACAGCCTGCTTGAAAGAATATGTCTCTGCCCTTTGCTCTGGCCTCTATTGTCAGAAGGTGTTTGCAGTTACATTTTCCAGAAGAAATCTTAACAATTGATAGTCCCTTGTGCAACAAAATCCACTGTCTTAGTGTTGCCCATGTGTTCTCTATAATTTAAGATGTAACTGCTTGAAAGAAACAAGTACTCTCCCAAATTTGCAGTTCTTCTCTGCTTATAGAATGAGGAAGCATATTAACAAGTATAGTTACTGTTGGGTTTGAGCAGTTCTATTAAAATCACTCTCAGTACAAGAATGAGCTTATCTGAAACCATGATCCATGTTCAAACTAGCTGTGGAGATCTCTGTTTTTCCAAAATGAATGGGAAATGGTTTTTGATGATCTATCAGTCTGTGTTTCAGTTACCATGTTTATCCAATAGAGAAGCATTTTCTTTTGGAAATTTACATTTCAGTTCTCTGAGGCATCTTTCTGGACTCTTGGGTATGATAGAATCAGTAATTTTTGCCTTCTTTTGAGACTAAGAGTCCAAGTGTTGTAAACAGCTATAAAATTTCTCTTTTTTCTAAAAAGCATGAGACAGCTGCACTGACAAGTATGAGCAAAATACACAGTCTACAATAATTCTGCACAATAAGGTAGGGAAGAAAAACAATTCTTTGCCTTGCCTGTACGTAGCCACATTAGAATGTTGCATCTTCAGCAGCCTGATACAGATGAATTCTCAATAAGACCTGAAAGCTGGTGACAGGAGGAAAGCCTCTGGAGAGGGTAGTTAATCTTTGGCTTCTGTTAGGGGTAAGTCACTTTCAGGCAGAGGGATGGATTCTGCTCTCTGGTTCCAAAAGTGGGTGCCCTAACAGTCTGGGAGCACAACTCTGACTTATGTCTTCCAATTGTTCAGTATAACTTCTCCCCACAAAAAGAAGAGCAAAAAAAATCAATACGGCGATGGTTAGGGAGAGTGACAGATGGATTTCTTAACAAGTAAACTGAGGATTATCAAAAACATTTCCATGACAGGCTGACTATGAACACTTGCACTTGAAATAGCTAAGGGGAGTAAACCAGATCTGAGCCTCAGGGTTTTATAGCATGTGATGGCATACTAGGATGAATCCCAATCTTTTGTTTCCCTCTCAGTCTTCACAAGGACTTCTTCTAAAGATGAACTTTAGGAGAATCAACCAGGGCTAGGAACCACACACTGAAATGAATCTGGGTGGCACTTGTAATTAATGTCAAGCAGCAACACATGAAAGAAAATAAGAAATTAATGAAAATGTCAATCAAATATTTCAAAAGTAGCAAAGGTGGGTTGATGAGCAATTTTATTTATTTGTTTTTAAAATTTAGGTTCAGACTGATTCTTCTTTAACAAACTGTTTTCTTGCTCTTATGCTAGATGGACAAGGGGAGGGAAATAGTATTAGTACAAGAAAATCCTGGTGTTTTTGCAGCAAACCAGCTTGTGATTTCTCAGATTTGATGAAATTAGTGCTTTTTTTCTCACTTTGACAATGTCTCTTCTGATTAGAGCCCAGCAACACGGTAATGGCCTTTACAAGCTGATGTAGATGTTAAACAAAAATAAAGGCTGAGAATGTCAAGAGGAAGGAAGGATGACAGGTAACAACAGGAGTGATGGGGGAAAAAAACAGTTAAACTGGCCTCTGGGTGTAAGCTTGCCTTTAAAATGATGACTTAAAAAGAAGTAGAGATGGAAAATCTTGCTGATTTTATCCAAAATAATTCATACAGAGTAACCCAGAGAAATAAAGAAATACATAGCAGCAACTTACTATTTTATTTCATATGAGGTTACACCAGGGAAAAAGGGAAGCAGGGGGGAAAGTAAAGAAAAAGGAACAATTCTGAACCAGTATTAAATTCAGCCCAGAAATGTTGTGCCTTTTTTTTTTTCAATTTGAAAAGGTGTGACCATCTATATATCTTTGTTTGGCATGGTTACATTTTCTGAGGGATGAGCTCAGCATACAAGAATTCAAGTATCTTCTTTTCCTGTCATTATCAATTTCCCTACCCATCAGGATCTGACACTTTAGTAAAGCTGCAGTAAGCAACCTGTCTCAGGTGTAGCCCTGCACCCTGATCTTCCTGGAAAATTATGTATATCATTCAGGAACCTCCTCACTGTTTTCAGTGCTGTCTCTAGCATAAAAGGAAGTACATGTTATCCAGTCCTAACAATGCAGTATTATTAAGCTTCCTATAATGAGGTTTCAGTAGATTTGAGTATTTTGAGACCTTCATGAGTGAGGATTGCTCTTTTTGCCTCTTCACCTGTGAGATATTCTATGCTTAGCTAGCTGGTTCTCTGCTCTCACATATCCAACTTCATTTGAGCAATAACAAAGCTTTTTCTTTCTACAGAAGGAATTGAAAGCACCTTAAAACATACACTGGTAAACTTCATCAGCCTTTTCTAAGAGAGTAATTTATTATCTCTGTCAGAGAAAAGTGAAGTGGAGTCATGACATTTTGGAAAGCAGGTTTTTTTTCCTCAGGAGGCAATAGGCATTCTATGCTTCCCAACAAGTCACTAATGCCTAGCACTGGAATTAGGTAACAGTAAGGCAACTGTGCTCTTTGACAACTGAAATATCAGGTTAACTTACCTTTTAAAATACCAGGGATATTTGGAGCTAATTTCCCATTCAATCTTATCCTTTACAGATTAAGCATTCATAGCAACCTCTTTCCTCCAGACAAAACAGTGTCCAAAATTAATGTACCCTTGTTAGCTGTGCACACGTACCAGTTGTAGAGTTCACCATTTATTTTGCAAATGGAGAAAGGTGATGAAAATGGTGCTATGTTTATTATGAAAGGCTCAAAATGTGAGTCTTTGAAATGCATCAAAACAAAGCTGAGATGAGATCACTTGGCTTGATTCTTTACTGCCTTGTAGTGATGCAACTCCATTGACATCAGTGGTATTGCAGAGACATACAGGTGTTGTAAGGCAAGGGGAAGGCACAACCTGATCTAGAGCTGATGTCCTCTGTCCTGTTTTTTGAGCAAGACATGATAGAGACAGTAAACATTTCCTAAAACTAGCTTGCCACAATTTCCTTCCCTTTCTCTTGCTCAGCTGCCTTAAATTTATGAATTTTTTCATCTTTCATCAAGAAGCCACTTACAATTAGTGGAGTAGGGGATTTTGTTTGTGTTGCAGCTGGTTCCCCAGTGAATTTGCCTGCAGTTTACTTGATGGCCAGCTCTGCTGTGAACTGTATGTCATCAATAACAGCAAGTGACAATCTCACCATTACAACAACTTGATAAATTGACCCAACTTCAGAATAAGTCAGTTTCACCTGTTACAAAATGTGACGGGCTTCCTGGTTTAAATCCCCAGGTTCAAACATTTCTGACAGAGATCTCAAAGCACAGTAGCCAGCAGGCACAACAGACAGGTCAGGTTTTTGATGGAGAAGACATTTACAGTCCAGAGGACTGAAAGGTGCAAAGGTGTGGAGTGGCACTTTTCTCCTGCTCTTCAGGGCTGTATTTGACCTGCTTTTTTATTTTGCTTTTAGAACAAATCAGTTCTCAGCAAGCCCAAGCATTTAGCAGTAAACAACTCATTGCACCTCACTGCCACATGCAGTGGTCACATCAGGGACCCTCATTAGGAAATACAAGTTTCTTGAAGAGTTTTAGTGGTTTCATCTTAAGTTTAAAATGCTGTGCAGTAAAAATGGATAGAATGG
This sequence comes from Xenops minutus, assembly GCA_035221455.1. Taxonomy (NCBI): domain Eukaryota; kingdom Metazoa; phylum Chordata; class Aves; order Passeriformes; family Furnariidae; genus Xenops; species Xenops minutus. The sequence continues at coordinate 28,803,784 of JAWWEE010000105.1, forward strand.
ACCGTTTCTATGTGCAATAATCTGTTTTTGCTGTGTGATGGGGAGATGCCTCCCTACAAGATGTGCCTTAGTGGGCTTAGAGACTATGAAACAGCCCTGTTCTCACAGTCCTAGAGAGGACTCATCAGCAGTCACAGTCATCATGGTCTTTAGGCATACTGTTATAGGTTCTTTTGGTGGCCTTAGGAACTTTAGTGCTGTTTTTACTAAGAAAGGAAATCAGAACTTTCCTTGAAATCAATTTTTTATTATTAGTTTAGGGGATCAATGGTGATTATACAAATGAATATTCAGATATCTTTGTGGCCCTATGTTTTTTCTTATTTCAATTTAACTATATCAAGTAAATAATTGAAGTTCTCACCAAGAAATACAACTCCACTGGCAAGATTTCTAAGAGTCCTCCAGGCTTTATTCTGATTTTACAGTCATTCTGTGAGGTTTGATACTTAGAAAGTGACAGCAATTTCTGTTCCATTTTAGACTGGGGAAAAAAGAGTGCAATTTCATTTGTTCATCTAAAAGATTGCTGTATGACTCCAATCCAGTCATACTCAGCTTCCTTTAGAGGCTATTGAGATGAATAGATACTTCCAGCTCATGAGTCAGATGCCTACTGCAGAATATCTGAAGCCAAATCAACACCTTGGGCTTATGCAGCACAGAGCTGTAGATCTGGGCTGGGAAGAAGAGAAATCCCAGGCAGATTTAGCTATAGTAACATTCATCCCACTGTTGATCTAGTTACCTAAGCAAACCTGTGAGCTTTTTTTCTATCACAATAGGCAATTGTGCTGTTACAAAGGTATATGCGCTTTTGCAGGAACACTTTTCCGTGTGCTAAAAGTAATGCACTCTTGGGGGTGGCTTTGAAATAGCAATACAGCTTACTAAAAGGTCATCACAAAACTGTAAGGGGAACCTTGATTCCTCCAGGCAGTGGCATTTTTTATGTTTCTTTCTCTTTCTACTTCTTTTTTTGTTTTGTTTTGTTTTGTTTTGTTTTGTTTTGTTTTGTTGTTGTGGGGTGGAGCTTTTGTTTCTTCCATGAAGACAACTGACTTAATATGGGGAGAAATGGCTTAGAAGCATCTGGAGCAAGTAGCACTCAGTTTTGCCACATCTGTAGCAATTTGTATTTGCTCTCATTGAACATTTACATGAAAAAAAAAATACGATCACAATGATATTTTTTTCATTAAAAATGCACCAGATATTTATGAAAAACATAAGGATTTGATAAGCATCTATGATTGCTTTCAAATATTTTATGTGGATGCTTATAATTTGTCAGAATTTTAAAATCTCAGTAGAAATATTTACATAAAACAACACTTGCCACTTTGATCAGCTCTCAGCAAAACATAATTTCAAACACATAGCAGAAATTTATTTCTAGCAGAAGCTTGCAGTAGAATATTTGAAAACACCGAATTATCAGGGAACAGAATTAATTCCATAGGATTTATGTAGTACAGGAGATGACCAATAAACATTGTTTAAAACAGTGAATAATACTCAACAAAACTGTAAGCTGTGTTTTTTTTTTTTTCATTAGAACTCATCTTCAAAATACCTGTGAACACTGAAACACAGAATAGGAAAAGACCTCAAGAGACCAAAATGGGTCTCTGTTTCAAGAGACCAAAATGGGTCTCTGTTTAAATTCACACTAAATATACTATGAACATACCTACTGGATATTTGTACAGTCTATTCTTACAAAGCTCCAGGGAAATATCTCTTGCATCAATCTCTACAGAGTCTATTCCCATACTCCACCCTGGTTTAGATTTTCCTTAATATCTAACTGAAATAATAAGATTTTTTTAAACCAAATAAGATTCCTACAAACTCCTCCTTTGTTTGTTTTCTATCCTTCCTGGCTCTAGAGAGTTATTGATTTTCCTTTTTATAGCAACCAATTGTAAAAAGCAAGACTGTTACCATGTCTTCCATTAGGCTTTTCTTTTTTAGCCTGAACAGTTTGGTTTCCTTTAGGCTTTCCCCATAGGTTACCTCTGTTCATCCTCTTATCTTTCATGTTGTTTTTCTCTTTATAGAAGTTTCCTTTTGTCTCTCTCAATGTATGTCATCCAAAACCAGTGATAGTCATTTGCTCCAACATGTACTTGTGGTTTCTCCTTCCCAGTGTTCTTGTGTAATATGGTCTGGTATTAGACCTTCACTTTCTGCAACAGCGTCTTCTTACTTTCAGCATATGCAGTTTGTGGTGTGCTGTATTCACTGGTTCTCCACCATGCAGTCAGGTTAGTCACTTGTTCATTTGTTTTTCTTTGAACTTGTGCCAATTGAATTTCATCTTACCCTTCACAGTTGTTTTCCACTTTTTCAATGCATTTTATTTTCAGTCTTTCAGTCTTGCAAGAAACTTACAATTCATCTTTCTTTTTTTCACCTTAAAAAAAATATATATATTTGTTGTGGTCAATAAAAATCATGAATAAAACCAAAGCCAGGTCAAAAGCCTGTGGTATAATCTATAATGTATAGTGGTACAATCCTCTCCAATTCGACCATGAAATAATTATTTTAACCACAATTTTGCATCCATCTGAGAATTCATTTCTCTTATTTGCTTATGAGACTGATTTCTAACATTGATGAATTGTCAATGGCCTAAGAGTTTGGTCTAACAGGAGTCATGACCACAGACTCACTTGAGAGTTGATGACTTTTTTTGGAATTTTAAGATTTTTTTTTTGTGACACGTGCTTCCATTTAACAGCACAAGGGTATCGGAACTTCATAGCAGGTCTGGATCCGTTGCAAAAACCAGTGGGTTTTATCTTGGTTAAGTTTGTGTTCAACTGGTCTTTGTGAGTCTGGTTCAGTTTTAATTTTATCTGATGGATTCTACAAAGAGTAGAAAATAATGTATTTTCAAAAAAAAATATTTTAAGCTGGTTTGTACTTAGTGAAAACCAAATCAACCCAACCCAAACCAAACAAATGATCCAAAACTCAAAAAAATTTAATTTGAGGAAATGAAGTGGTGGAGACCTATCATAACCTTGAAAACAGTAGATATATTCTTTTTTTTTACTGTTAGAACATCTTTTATTGATGCTCTTAGCTGCTTTGACATGTAACACAGGGGCCCAACACAGGTATTGCGCTTCACTGTGTCTCATGAATAAAACTTTCAGGTATTGAAAACATGTATTGCTGGTATTTTAAACCTTTCATTTGTCTCAGAAAATCAAACTGGCAATTGAAAAGGATAAATTCATCAGAGTGGACTTTGAATCACTATTCTCTTCTAATTCTCCGTTTTAAAAATAATGTTTTATTTTTTGAGGCTGGGCTATAAATCTAGCTTTAGCTAGGGCTAGGACATCTTATGCAGGCAAGTTCAGCTCAGCTGTGAGAGAACATTTTGCAATGGATTTGCATAAATGAGATTGCCTCCAGGCCCACTCTCTTTCTCTAAAGTCGGTCTTCCTGCTTCTGCTCATTATCTCCGATTTTCAGCAAGTCTTCAACTTCCTGCCTAAAAGTCTTGCAGGAGTGAAGGCTTCCTTGAGGAGAAGTAAGAAACGTGGGAAGACGAAAGCAAAGTCTTCTGGTGTACTGGAAAGCTGGGGAAGAACATGCAAATTCTGAAAGGGATGGTAGAACTGGATCCCTGCAGGGCACGTGGAGACAGGGAGTAGGCGAGACCAACTCTTCTCTTCTGCTGGGACTATTTAAAAGCACTTCTCCTTTCTGTGCCCTCACATCAATCCATGAGCAATCTCTCCAAGCGTGGGCATGGTTGTTTTATACAAAGCCAAAGCTGTGTAGAAATGTCAGCTCCGATGGTGGTATGAGTGTCCTAATGCAATTACAGAGTCTGGCTCCAGGGAAGAGCTTGTTGGGTGCTCATTGAAGATCATAGCTCTATACCGTCTTGTACAGCAAGGGCGTGTTGCCAGGAGGGCCATGTGCTGAAAGATAGAAAGAGTGCTATAGAAGCCTCTGGGGAGCAGAACAAGGAAGAAGGTGGAGAGGAGAGGATACAAGGCAGAGAAAAGAAAGGCACTCAGTGTAGGTGTATACTGCAGATTCATTCTCACCATCTTTTCCTGCAGGCTTTTATTAATTCTTTTAAATTACACTGAAATTTAAAACCCATATGGGGGACATTCACACCTGTGCACTGACTGTGTGTTGCAAAAGGAAGAGAAGTTACTTGTTCATTTTTCTATTTCATATAGATTTATTTTAAAAGCATTTGCCCACTCTACTATAAATATGCCTATTAGGATTGCATTACATGGTGTCTATTACAAACATAACTGTCTATTAGCATTGCATTGCATGATGTATATATGTGGATGCATTTATAAAAGTGTATGCTTTTGTGTATGTAACAACCTAGATCTACATGCCTCCCTCTCAACAGTCTCATAATCTGCACTGTATCATTATTAAAAGCTTTTACACTTTTTTACATAAAAGTTGTCATGAAAATCTAGGATTTTATTATTCCACTTTGAAATAAACAGTGAAATAGATGTTCACATTTCAGAGATATACCTTGAAGTCTGCAGAAGTGGATGGGGTAGGGGGGAGAAGTTTCTTCTCCCAATCTGTTCCAGGTAAAATAATTACTTTCAAGAGTGAAAAATGCATCACAGTTTCCACAATTACTCTGTTACCTTGTACCGGGGCAATGACTTTAAGCCCAACATTTGTCTGGTTAAAAGTTACAGGCACTCAATTTTAATAAATAACTTGGCCTCTTTCTAAAGTGGAAATTAAAGTTTCCCTAACAACTGCAAGTAATTTTTCAAAAACTATTGTCACATAATGAAGGGAAATTGACCGCTTACTGGGACAATGCTTTTTAAAATTACTTTAAACAAGTGAAAACAAAACATCATTCATTTAACTACGAGCAGAAAGAAACCAGCTCCAGTTACCTAACACCTGTGGATACAGCACAGTCCTGTAGTGTAGCACAGGAAAGAGATATGCATTCTGGTCTGACACGGAGTCAGACAAAGGACTGGCTGCCTCCACTCCTGTGTGTTGAGTGCTGGATTTGCTGGGGTGAGCGGTGGGAAGGTGTGTAAAAAAATAGACAGACTCTGAAAGCAGAAATAGGGAAGAGATAATGGTGTTGCCCAGCCTCCGTCCCTGCTGCAGTCCCCATGTTCCACTTTGGAGATAGGACAGGACTGTTTGCTGTGCTTTAGCAAGGGGCAAGTGAAGTCCTAATGAAGGCTTTTTTGATTTTTATTTTGTTTCGTTGTAGTTGGTCGGTTGGTTTTTTTTTGTTATGGTTTGTTTTTTTAATTTTTTTTCCTATGAACACCTTGATCTATGTGTAAAAGAAGCAGCTGAGGATGAACAGGGCTCTCAGCATTACATGAGTGTTCCAGGAATAAGTCTGCCCCACTGCCTACCCTGGCTGCTGTTTATACTTTTATACTCCTAATGCTCTGTGCAGAAGCACTGCTTTTCAACAAAAAGGAATATAAGCATGATTTTTTGATATTATACCTCTGGCATTACAGATTCTGTTAATTGCTGATTTCAGATGGACTTGCTCCAGGAAGCATTTTTTACAGAAATACTGGGCTCTCCAGCTTAATAGCTACTGTTATGCTGGTATCCCTGGTCCTTCATCTCCTCAAAAAACCCCCCAAAAGAACCCCAGGTTGTCTTCTGGCTACTGTTTTTCTGCAAGTCAGGGGCCAAGTGCTATCATGAGGAGACTATGAACAGTTTATTGCCCTTTGGCACAACCAGCAACTATCTTTCTGTCCTATTGCTTTAAGCACAGCCTATACTGACAAGAAAGAGGTCCACTCAACCACCCAGTTACACTCTTCTTAAAACTCTTTTCGAGGTATCATGTGGCAGGAAGACATAGAGACACACATCTACAAAGTCAACAGACCTCATATCAAATGAGCCATGCTGTCCATGGGGTAGAGTAAGGGCACATAAACCACATATTAAATGACTGCCAGTAAACAGTGTGAACAACATATTTAAAAAAAATTAGTCTCTTAATCAGAAGAAATTTGCATTAAGATGTATTTTATTATCTCTAGTTGTTATGAAATCTACTTGATTTTATTCTCCAGCACAGTGGGATGTCATTTGTTGTGATGTAGTGGTACTGATTAGACCCTGATATGTTGGAAAAAAATGCGGTTTATGCTGCTAAGTAAACCGGAGACTTCTGTGCCAGCTGGAAACTAACACCTGAAACCATCTGAACTGCACTATTTTGTGTTGCTTGTGGAACTGATTCTTCTTCTCACAGAGGAAATATGAATACTCAATATGCATTGCACATCAAGTAATTTTCCTGTTTATCTTCTCTAACTGTTGCATCACATTTTTAATTTTCTTCTCTTTGTAATTTAGTCTAAATAAAAGCTCTAGTATTAAATTAATTTTTTGAGAGAAAAATAAAGCCTGCAAAAGGAGAGACATGCATTGCCCTTCATCTAATAAATTGTATAATTTTTTTTTTATTAGCTTATACCCTTGAATGAAATTATCATTTTTAGATGAGAGACATATTAGAGTCTAGGCTGTTACATATGTTAAGCTTGCCAAAACTCGTCGCCGTGGCAGGACTGAGTGTGATTTTCATACAATCATTCTGCTCCTCAAATTGTACTAATGACAATGCATTTTTTCCCCCCAAGTATTTTCCTGGGGGGCCCTTATGAATGATGCAGACAAAAGAAACCTTTTTTTTTAATTATTTTAATTTCTTCCTGCTGTAAAGAAAGGCAGCCTAAAGCTGGACACAGTTGTGAGAACAGGCATTCACACTATCCTGAGAACAGAAACCTTTCCCTATGGAACAGTACTTTTCAAGGCTTCTGTGATAAGGAGAGTTCGTGATGTCTAGGAAAGCAAGTAGGGAAAATGTTAATGTGTGTGAAATTGCCAGGTAAGGCAGAGACATCAATCACTGTTCTATTTCTCATAATGCTTCTCAGATGTGATAACTCAGGAGCATCCCTTGGTGTTTATATGAATCCAAGCCATCATTGCTGATACAGGGTTATGCACATGAATTACTATCAACAATATATTAGTTTCTGTAAAGTGTAATAGCACAGAGTTTTTTCACATATGGACTGTTTTTCTTCTTTCTTAATTTTTACAAAGTTGTTCTTGACTGACACCCCATCTAGGGAACAGGAAAATCTGGTCTTCATGTGTTGCCTACTCACTTTACAAAGAGACAATGATGAGAATTTTCTGGTAAGCAGGGTAGAGAGAAACAGCTGAATGACAAGAGAGCTTTGTTTACAATATCATTAATGTTGCAATTGTTCCATGGTTGATGATCTGAAAGCTTTGGTCCTTGAAAAACTGAATGTGGAGTAAAACAGCATTATGGGAACAAAATGCATGGGCTCCATAAAGACAGAGGAACTAGATATGTGGAAAAGCTTATAAAAAGTTCCCTGTAACTGTGACAGGTTATGCCCAGGTGTTATTGAATTTCGAAGGGCAGATGGACTCATCTGGATAGTATCATGGGGGTTTTTTAATCAATTCTTTGCATCCTGTTGTAAATGAGAGTGGATTATCCTCTCCTTTTTCTAAATGCTTCTGTTATCACTCCTTAAATATCTGAATTCTTCATCAGCCTCCATGGATCTTATCCTCACTGCACTGAAGTACTAAGACTTGCTACTATCTCCAATTCCTTCTTTCTAGAAAAAGCACAATTAAAGAAAGACTGGGCAATGTACTTAACATCACCCAGCAACTCAATGGCTGAGGTGTATTACTTCCACTGAGTAAGGTGCATGATCCCTCACAAGTATCTGTCCTTCCCCACACAACATATTTGTGTCATAGATTGGACTCACAGTTTTTGGTTTTGGTTTTTTTTTTTTTTTCCAACAGTGAAACATTTCTACTTTTGATGTTTTACTACAGCTGTTGGGTGACAAGAAAAATAAATCCACCTGGCTGAGCTATTCACAAGCCTCTTTTATTCCCTTTTTAATGTGGGGCAGCTGTGCTGCCTTATTCTCTGCAGCTGACTGTCCTTCTCTGCCCACCTTATAAAACATGGAAAATCACCCTTCCCCCATCCAGCTGTCTGGCTGAGGAAATGTTTTAAAGGACAAAATTGCAGCTCCTTCAAACACTGATTCACAGAAGAACTCGAGCTTTGATTTATAATTAGAGCTCTGGAAACCTTTCATTGCAAAGCTGGGAAGAGCTAGGCAAAAAGCTGTCCTCACCTGTTTTCTACCTCACTTCATTATAAACCTGGTTCTTGTCTGTCCTCTGGCTCTGTGTTTGCAGAGGTTTTGATGGTGCTGGCGTGAACCAAGTTTCAAAGGGAAATTTTACAGCAAAAGGAAACGGGAAACATCTTCTTTCCTCATAATTTCAGGAGAGAGATTTCTGCTTTGTTTGAAATGATTGGGCTGTTCAGACTTTCTCTGTGACTTTGAGAAAGGGCAAAACTCGCTCTCGCTTTTGTCTTCTCTATTCCTTTTCCCACTCCCTCCCCTCCAATGACAAGTATTATTCCCCCATTTCACAACCCTGTGACTCTGCGGGTTTCATGTGGACATGGGCTGAATGACTGTCTGTTCACAAGACAGTCATCCATGTTTTTGCTCATGGGTTGCTGTTTTGCAGAACACAGCTAATGATTCTTGTATCCAGACTAGAAGAAAAGAAACCCCGCTGTCATGAAAACACTAGAGTTCCCTCAATGTTTCACTCCCTTAAAAAAGCAGAGTCCACCAAAAAGTAAAATCCCACTTATTGAGGGTGCATTTTTGTTTAAATGAAAGGATGAGCATGAGCCTTAAAAGAAAATATCCTCTTTTCTTATGAATCTTTCTACAACTTGATATTTATTTTCTGGTTTTCTGCTCCTATTTTTTGACATCTTCTTCTCTCTTATTCTTTTCTCCTGCTCTCTCCTAGTGGTAGTCCTTCCCCAAAATATTTTGGCTCTTCAGTATGACTTTTCATCTCCGAAAAAAAAAATCTCAAATCTCATGTAAAAAATGGTTTCAGAAATGTGTAGTCTCTCAACATCCAGAAGTAGGAACTGTGAGCAGAAATTTGGATTTGAAAGGAAAAGAATGTATTAGTTCTACGTCAGTTTGAATCAACCATGCTGTCTATACCTACATGCCTATGCCCAGATTGAAAGCTCTAAATCTTGCTTTCAATCCCTGAGCCCTCTGAATTTGTACTTGTGCCATACAACCTACCATGCACTTTGTCAAGCCTCACCACAAGAGGTGATTTTCTAGTGCTAGCACTGATTCTGTACTGTGGTGCTATGCACAATGCTATGCTCAGCGAATCCCATTGAGAGGGAAAAGAATTCTACACAGCTATTATATCAAATTTTTCTTACTGCTTCTAGCAATTAGTTCTAAAGTCTTGGAGGCTAATAGTTGTGATTAATACATGCACATAAAATTTATCATCTCTTCTGCTAATAATTACATGAGTTGAAACTTTTTTTCCCTTTAAAAAAAAAATAAATATGTGCCTGAATGTCACTTGTAATATTCAGGTATGATAGGGTATTGCTTTATTTAGTACTTTGCAAAGCTTAAGAGTGCAGCAATTTTTCATTTTCCCAGTCATGTTCCATGGATAGCTTATACTATTCCAGTATATTCCAATAAGAATGAGCGATGTGGTTTTGATCATTTATATAGGACTTCATGGCACGCAGAAACAAAAATTTGCAAGTAGGTAACGTATTTTGAGTCAGTTTTTAGTATGCAGGTGACAAGAAAACATTTTTCAATAGTTATAATTAGAGATGGAATAAAAATCAACCAGAAAACCTTGGATACACATAGAGCTGAACAATAAAACCAAGGAAACACATGAGCAGGAAGGTGCTTCCCTGTGATCTCAAGTATAGGTGACACCCACCTGTGGTCTACAGCTAAGTCACCATTACTGCAATGTAGTGTTATGTTAAGGCTCTGGACAGTGTCCAAATATTTCAAACCCAAAAATCAAGGTCTAAGGAAAACACCATTTTTGGCTGCAAATACAGGGGTTAATCCTTTTAGGAACTGGAAACTTAATTACGTTGACAGTAGAGTAAACCTGCCATGACTCCTAGGGCCAAGCAGTGAAGACAGAAGGACCCATCAGTATTGCCTTTAGAGTACATTACACAGCATATGTAACAGTATGAAAACTTTGATGAATCTGGTAGACTGGGAGGAGAAGGGCTTCTCTGTACCTATCACCATACAGAGAGGGGCACTGGGTATGGCAGGGTTTATTAGCTTTCCCTTGAAGTAAGGGATTCATGTTTTCAATGGGTTAAGTTAGGCGTTCACATTTTTGCTCTGTAGATGGGAACACTGAATGTGCCTTAATCCATCACATGACAGGCATATCAGGTTTATTATAGTATTTCCAAATGTGGTCACTAATGGACATAGAATAAGGTGATAAAGTGAATTTGATTGGCTGGCCATAAAATGTCTGTGAATTGACCATTAAAATATTTTTCTATGGCTAAAAGTGTGCAACATTTTTATAACACATCTGACTCTCCTGCCAAGTTTCAGGAATAGATTTTGAAGTTTGAAGTTTGACTACCTTATATTTCAAGAAAGATCTAAAGAGAAAGTTGTTTTGATAGTTTAGAAAGAAAGAGAAAAGAGGTGGGACTTGTCTGGAAGGCTGGAGCAGATTATTAACAGCATAATGGCATTATCAACATCATCATCTTCATCATCATCACAAAAAGCTTTTATCACATTTTCACTCTCCCATTCCACTGAATTACTGAAACAGCTCACTAGACATTGATTACTATTTCTAGATTTTCTGATTTAACTGTCCTCATAATCTGCTGAAACCCAAATATTCTGTGATATCCCACGTATTTTGGAATAAGTGACCCTTTAGCATGCAGAAACTGTTTACCCTGACAACATCAAAAGATGGATGTAGAGTTAGCTTTCACAAAGACTTCAGTCTGAGTGCTCCCTTTGTTAAAATGCATATAAACCCCTCCAATAAACCCAATCCAGTAAAAAGTTAATTTTATACTTTCAAATAAATCTGAGCAGTAGGCATGTTTAGGAGGAAATAGTGGTTAAGTATAGGCTTTAAGGAAGACAAAAATCAACTCCCAATAACACTGCTCCCCTTCCCCTCTTTGGAACAGACTGCATTGCCATCCCTGTCAACTGTCAGAGCAAAGACTATCCGATGAGCTGTAGCATCTCCCATGTGCATAGCACTAATTATCTGCAGCAGAGAAGCATGTTCAGATTTTAACTATGCAAAATAACAACCCAAGCGTATGGATTATGACATGAGACAAATTTTAATATCTTGGAATCATAAAATGTTGGTAGCTGTGGCATTACCCAGGCTGCAAACTGAACGAGGTGCATGTTTTGCACTGTAATGTTTCTTATGCTTTCCAGGTATCACAGGGACTTCACAAAGTGAGAGTGACATTTACCCCCGAGTTCCTTGGACTAATGACAAGGTTTAAACATCACTACTGTTCCACTTAAGGTTATAAACAGTGCGTAGCTTTTCTGCATGAGAGTGGATTGCATTCCTAAAGAAGTGTTCTCTATGAGAAGTAGGTATAATTAAAAGCTTTTTGTAGACAAGGGAAGGGAAGCATTAAAGAATGAAATGGCTTGTCCAAGCTCAAAATATGTAGGATATATAAGAAAAGCTGGCAGTTAAGTTAAAAATCCTCCTCCATTCATTAACCTTTTTTTATAGATTCATAGAATCGCAGAGTGGTTGAACTTGGAAGGGACCTCTGGAGGTGATCTGGGCCAGCCCTTCCTACTCAAGCAGGTCACCTACAGCAGGCTCCTCAGGACCTTGTACAGATGGCTTTTCAGTATCTCCAGGGATGGAGACTGTACAATCTCTCTGAGAAACCTGAGCCAGTGCGAAGTCACCCTCACACTACAAAAGGTTTTCCTTATATTCAGAACTTCCTTCTGTCCTACCTATTCTTCTTTCTCCATTCACCAGTCATCAGGACAATCACCAGATTGATTGGTAAACACTGTGAGTCTTTGGTACTTTCACAAAATAGGAAGAAATACAGTAGCAAGTTGTCTGTTGTCCATCTCCCTCATGGGAGGAATATGACCTGTCTGCTAGTTCTCCACCTTTGTAAGATCAGTAAAGGCATGGTATGGGTGAATTTATCATAAATTTTAAAAAATCTTGATCTTCTTCCCACTCTACTCTCTGCGCTGTTAATCAAGGCTTGCTCAGTATTTAGAAAATCTGTACTTCCATACTGTATACATCTTAGAGGTCTCTATGCACTTTTTTCCTTCTCATCAATATAATTTCATTTTATTTTTCCACCATTCCTCATAAAGTCACATTGTTTTTTCTTGATGTAGCAATGAAAATCTTCTTTTAAACCTATTAACATCTTTCACAGCTTTTATTGCCTCTCACCTTGACTGGTGTAATTTTTGTTGTTGCTTTTGTCTTGGTCCATATCAGGGAATGCAACATTCTGCTATGAAAATCCTTTTAATTGTTCCTTTACATTTCTGCGTTAATTTCTTCTTTATGTTGTTCAGTGACATAAGTTCCTGTTACAGTTGAGATACCAACAGACAGGGATAAGGGGAGCAGGAATCTAGCAGAGTATTTAGAGTTGCAAAACACTCAGACTCTGACTCTGCAGAGTATGGTCCTGCTCAAATGCCAGCTCTTATCCACTCCTTTTCTTGTTTGAACTCTACTATTTACTCATTGTTCCACACCTTATTTCATGAACTCAGCCTCTGTCCTCTGGTGTACATAAAAATATTTACCTCTCAAATCTACCTTTATTAAATACGTTTTTATTACATATTCTGTCATCTCTGTGCATGTTTCTTCCCTTAACTTTCCCCATCTTTTTCCTCAGTGATGACTCATTTGGTGAGAGCACCCTGAAGGGATGCATAAAATGACTTTCAAGAGCTCAGCCTAGTGAGAACATTCTGTAAATATCTGAATTTGGTTCCATACATACTTGATCCCAGCTTGAGCCAGTGGGAGGGGAGAGACAGATAAAGCATGGTTTCTTTGCTGTTCCTGAACTAAGAAAGCCATAGAAAACCTCTTTGTTCAAGTGAAAGGAAAATTCCTATGTGGCAAGGAAAACATGAGAATATCATGCCATGCTTTATAGTCACCATGCAGACAGGCTGACTAATGTTTAAAGGGGAGTGAGAAAATGGTCTAAAATCTTGTGACTGAGAGAGGAATGTGCAAAATTAGTTTGACTCTAATAGTCTATTGCGCTGTTGTATGAACTGAATAGCAGAAGTGAGCTGACCTGTAGACCTGAAGGAAGTTCCTTCTTGGAGAAAATGGGAAATTACATTGGCTGGAGATTTGTTTTTAACAGTGATCTCCCGTCTGAAAACAGTGTCAAAAGGAGCTGGGGATTAGGATTTGTTTTTATGGAGGTGGGGTGTGGGGGGGGAGTGGGGTGGGGAGAGTAATAGGATGAGTTAACCAATTGGCAACAGGAAGCGGAAGGATAAGGGAGTGAGGTGCAGTATGTTTTCTGTTTTCAATGTGTCAATCAAAATTTGATATCTCAGTTTCCTTCCTTTAGTAAAATTATAATAATGAACTTTCCTTTACACTTTGAAGTACAAGATCTTCAGATTAAAAGCTATTATTTTTGTTAGGCATTCATAAGGTATGGGTTCTTCTTCAAATTTATTTTCATGCACATTTCTTTTATTAATTATCTTTTTTCATATTTTTTTCTTAAGTATCTTTTCCTCTTATCCCTTTTGTTCCTCCTAAGGTCTTACATGGCAGCATTTTTCATTACATTCCCTGCTTTTTTAATCTCTTTGTCTCCATTTATGTAAATTTGGCATGTGAACTTGCAAGATGATGGAGTTATGAAAATCCTTGGAGCCTACTTTAAAATCTCATGAAGGTCTAATTAAATATTGCACACTGGGAAAGACATATTTTCCAATGTATGTGAAAAAATTAAATTGTTTGACATAAGCACTAGGTCTCAGATCCAATATTTCCTGACACAATAAATTTCTGGTTAACTCAAATTTCAGAATGACTGTTCCTTTCTGTTGCACATGGAGGCATTTGACTCCATACCACTCCCATTTCCTGTTTTTGTTTTGTTTTGTTTTGTTTTGTTTTGTTTTAATTATCAATGTGAAGATCAAAACATAAGCTATTTTACTTCTCTACTGCCCCTAGGCTGTTTGGTGATTGTTGTTGTTGTTTTTATTATTATTACTATTGTCATTTTCTTGCACGTTTAGTCCCTTTTGTTTTTCCTGCTGCTATGTAAAGAGAATGAGCAGTGGATGGGCAGGGGGACTCTAAGTGAGATTATCCTTTTATCATACCAAAAGTAAATCTTCTAAGTCTAACTGAAAATTCAACATCAGCTGAGATCATCCATCAAACATGATAGCAATGGAGAAAAAATGTATTCTTACTTAATTCAAAGAAATCTAATATAAAGGTGTTGTACATCCCTCCACTAGCATCCCAGCCAGACTGGAATCTTTCTGGAATTCAGTCTACAGGTTTTACTGTTAAATATAATCTCCAAGGGCCCTATTTTGTCTAGAAGGGCAATGGCACAAATTGCCTGCGTCCATGCTCTGGATGGAGGCACATTTTGACCCTGGAGGGGTCACAGAATCGCAGAATCAGAGAATATGCTGAGTTGGAAGGGACCCACAGGGATCATCAAGTCCAACATGTGGACCTGCACAGGACACCTCCAAGAATCACACCATGTACCTGCGAGTAAAGTCCAAACATTTCTTGAACTCTGTCAGGCTTAGTGCTGTGACAGCTTCCCTAGGGAGCTTCTTCCAATGCCCAGCCACTCTCTGGGTGACGAACCTTTTTCCAGCCACTCTCTGGGTGACGAACCTTTTTCCAATATCCAGCCTAAACCTTCCCTGACACAACTTCATGCTATTCCCTCAGGTCCTGTCCGGGGTCACCAGAGAGAAGAGATCAGTGTGTGCCCCTCCTCATCCCCTCACAAGCAAGTCATAACTGCAATGAGGTCTCCCCTCAGGCTTCTCTCCTCCAGGCTGAACAGATCAAGTGACCTCAGCCACTCTTCACATGGCTTCCCCTCAAGGCCCTCCACCATCTTCATTGTCCTCCTTTAGACACTCTGTAATAATATCTTTCCTATACTGTGGTGCCCAAAACTGCACACAATGTCCAGGGTGAGGCTGCCCCAGTGCAGAGCAGAGTGGGACAATCCCCTCCCTCAACTGGTGATGCTTTGCCTGATGTCCCCCAGGACAGGGTTGGCCCTCCTGGCTGCCAGGGCACTGCTGATTCATATTCAACTTGCCATCAACCAGGACCCCCAGGTCCCTTTCCATGGCACTGCTTTCCAGCATCTCATTCTGCAGTCTGTACATCCAGGGTTGCCTCATCCCAGGTGCAGAATCTGGCACTTTTTCCTGTTGAACTCCATATGGTTGGTGATTGCTCAGCCCTCTAACTTGTGGATGTCTCTCTGCAGGGCCTCCCTGCCTTTGGGGGAGTCAACAGTTCCTCCCAGTTTTGTGTCATCTGCAAAATTGCTTAGTATCTCTTCCAGTCATGTGTCCAAGTCATTTATGAAGATGCCAAAGAACACAGGGCTCAGGATGGAGTCCTCTGGAACCCCAGTAGTGATAAGTCATCAGTCTGATGTTACCCCATTCACTATTACCCTCTGTGCTCAACTTGTGAGCCAATTGCTCACCCACCACAAGATGTGTTTATCCACTTGTGTGCTGGACATTTTGTCCAGAAGGATCCTGTGAGAGAGAGTATTGAAAGCTTTACTTAAATCTAAATCGTTGACATCAACTGGCTTCCCTTGATCAGCTAGATGGGGGTTACCTTCTTATAAAAAGAAAACAGATTTGACAAGTGTGAGTTTCCTCTCATGAAGCCATGCTGGCTGTGACGAGTGACTGCTGGAATAGATTTTGTACAGAAATGGGAACTAAAACTGTTTAGATTAAGTATAGAAGAAAGTTCCTGATATACTCTGTCACCTGAGCTCTGTGCTCTCTCCATGGTCCTTGTACCAGCCCCAGACCCGTGCCTCTCAGTCACTTTGAAGAGTGCTAGTGAACCAAACCCATCTCCAGGCACCATGATACTACTTACAGAGGGTGATTTCATGGCAATCTGATGACTACACATTTTCTCTAGCCCTCTTAGCTGTGGGGATTTAGAGCCTCAGTAGGAGGATGTCTTGTCAGTGATTGTATGCATGCTGGCTCAAAAAAAATCTGAGGACTTCTATTCAGTAGGATGCTCTGCCTCAGAGCTCGCCGATAAGTGCAGTAGCTGGTTGTTTTGACAAGCAACGAAATGAGTGCTGTATCTTGAAAAAATTACTCTGCAGGGAATTTGCCCTCTCTTGTCCCAATTAAATTCCTTATCATCTTTTTGGTGTCAAATGGGAAGAGAGAAAGAAAGTTTAGATATGTTCCAGCATTTTTCTTGGTTCAAACCTCCTGCTGAAGCTGTGGCAATGGTGGTGTGGACGGAAGCCTGGTGGGCTGGTCATGAGCCATGATGTTCCCCTCCCACCTCTGGCTGGATGTCTTTGTGCTCTGTGCTGCTTGGGTGCTGCAGGAATGTGCTGCTGGAACGTGCTGCCATGTAGTCTACAGAATAAGTATTATGCAATTTTAATAACTGGATAAAAATTGTTGGCACTTTATAACTAAAGGTACTATAGTTAAATTGCTGAACTTGGGGTCTAAATAAATAATTACATTTTTTGTGCAGCGTTACTTTTCATGCTCTTGCAGACTGTTTTTCTTTCACTTCTAATCTGCAAGGCATCTTGAGGCAACTCTCTGTTCCACACTGGAGAGATCTACATATCATATTTGGCTGAAAAAATATGACATGAAGTTTATGATCCTTCAGATCAAATCTCTTGACAAACATTCTACGAATCCTGTTCATCAATAATAAAATGACATTGGTTTAGAGGCCTGGTAAATGAAGATAATATATGAGAGAGGGAAGGTGAGAATTCATGGAAATTATGAGGCTAAGTTCTGCTTGCAAAGACAGCATGAACAAAGATGAATTACCATGTAAAGGATTTTTAGAGGCATAGAACTGCTATTCTTATGCCTCAAATCAGTCAGTCTTTGCATTGTCAGGGTTAGACTTAATGGATAAACAGGAGAGACCAGTCTGTAGCAGCTAGAAAGATGTCTTTCTCTTTTCCTTTGGCTTTCAGGCACAGGAGTGTCTCTCAGGGGAATCCTTGTATTAGGATCTTTGCCACAGGTAAAAGTCACAGTTGCTTTGTGTATTGGTATCTGCAGTCAGTTATATGAACTTCAGAGCAGATTTACAGAACATATTTCATTTTTCTGGAAGCGAGGCATTGATAGTTTGTGGTGGTAGAAGAGAACTCAAAACACTCATTGAAGCTGCATGTAAGGCCATTAGAAAGCTCATATAACATTTTTACAATGGTAAAAAGTACATATCATGTGTGCAGAATCATACTGGACAGATATAAAAAACTGATGACCCTGCCTTTCCATGGCAGATTCACACCACTTTTTCCACCATGATGGAAAAATTTGGCTGGAGTCTGGGTTTGGTTGTTTGAACCTGTTTGAGATCTGTAAAGTACACAACATTGTGTTCAAAATCTTGTCAGTATGGCTTTTCAAGTAAGAGAATGCACCTGAAGGAAAGTTTTTCCATGGGGGATTTAATTTCTCTGTCTACTGGTCCCACTGGGACCTAGAAACACTTTTGGGCATAGAGGTTGTGGTAGCTAGTTTGCAATTCTAGTGAAACTAGTATTGCCAGAATATTCAGTTTTAGGGGTGTCTTGTTTAAACTAAGTCAACTTGGCTATATTTATGACATGTTTCAACAATTGTATATTCAAAATGTCAAAGGTAAAACTCTCAGCTGAGGTGATGTCATTCTTTTCCAAACAAAAACAGACCTACTAAAGTCAGCAGGAGGCACCATCTTGGATTACTTGGAACATTATTGCACTTTTTTTATTCTTTTCACTTTATTAACCTGCAAAACTCAAGGTAAAGCCAGATTTCTATTGTACTGTGAAGAAAACCCATGGTATACAAGAACAGGCACATAAATAAATAGAACAATATTGCTTTCACTTTGCAGAGAGAGATCTGAAGCATTTAAAAAAAAAAAAAAAGAAAGTGCAAAAGCTCAAGTAAACACTGAACAGTGTAGGGTTGCACAGCAAAACTGGTTTCCTGAGTCTTATAACTCAATCTCAACTATATAAATAACCTTCCAGCCTCAGTCAGGTAGCTGCATCCCATGCATTTGAACAGATAATGCCAAGAAAAGAGCATCCTCATGTATTTCTTACCTTGTTGTAAATACATACATGCTGCAGCTAATGCATTTTCAGTTGCACTTGATTTCAATGAGCCTTGATTGAATTTCAGTACCTCCTTGTGGCTCCAGTACACTTTGAGATGTTTTCTGAGCTGTCTGTGGCAGGCAAAACCTTGTCATTTCCATTTGAGAATGGCTTGTCACAACTTTTACACTTCATGAGAGAGTCTCATTTTCATTGCTAGATGTGTTTTGAAAGTGCCTTCCCATACTGAAAGCTGAGCTCCATAATGGACTTCATTAAGGTAGAACTGTTTTCTCTTAGGAGGCTTCAAAGCATTTTTCTCTGCGCTGCATGCTGCTTTATCTGGCAGACAGTCATGCCCTTATACAAGAGGGCATTCTATAGATAGATGTTTCACACTCAAAAAAAAATTTAAATAAAATATCAAGTAAAATACAACTTTCTTAACTGTAGTCTACCTGTCACTTCTCTCAGTCCATTAGCTCTGAAAGGTACAGAAAGATAGGTCTTTTACTCCTTCCTTGTAAGCAAGAGCTATTTTTGAAGTTTCTTCTAAAATCATGTTAACAGGGAAGAGATTTTTAGATTATTTCCCCTCTGCTTGTCCTTCCTCCCTCGAAACCATAGTGTTTGTTTATGGTTTTATCCTTAGATTTAAGAGGCTGAACGTCATAACTGAAATTCATATGAACTTTCAAGATACACAGATCTCCCTGTGAGGCTGAACTTTCCAGCTTGATTGACACCTTCCTCAAACCTCCATCTCCATCATTGTGTATCAGAGATGGTTCTAACTTCTGTGGCTCAGTGCCAAACCACTGAGAAATACATTGAGTAGGGGCTTAACACATAAGGCTGGTAATGTGTGGAACTACCCTGTTGTTAGTAAAAAGAAAGCCTAGGCAAGCTGAAGGAGATAGGAGTTTCGCTTATGTCTCCAGTCCAGATACAGCTGTTCATAGTTCTGTGTCATTTTTCCTGCCATCCCACCGAAACATCTCCTTTGCTGAGTAGTGATCATTTCCTCTTTCTGTTCCTGACTGTGGTACAAAACACAGCTAGCTCATTTTATACAGGTAATTAACAGGGCTACAAATTGGCAACTACAATCACAGGCCACAGGATGCTTTCCTGAAAATGGATCTCTCATTCAGTGATCAAGAGAGCTCTAGGCATGCCTCGATTTGCAGAGAAACAAGGATGGCAATGAACCATAGAAGTCTTAAATTAAAAAGATCCTTTTATCAGTGGTTAAAACAGGGTAATAATCCAAAGACTTTACATGGCATGCTGATATGAATCTTTTAGACAGGCAACTTAATCTATTACTGTCTGAGAAAAAATCTAACCCTCTTGATTGTTTCACACATCTTATCCTACCCAGGGCCAGCAAACAGTAGTCAGTGGATGGCTCTTTCACAATGGTCTCATCTATTCATCCATTTGACTTCTCAGTACTGCGGGCTTTAACATGAATTTGCTGGTATTCCAAACGTATGGGAATAAGTGAGGCTTTGCCCTAACTACAAGTCCATCATCTAATAGAGTCTGGGAAGGCAGACATTTGGAGAATCCTTTCTCCCACCCAACCCAAAAATTAGCAGCAAATGCAGGTACATGCATGCTAGTTTTCTGAAAGAAGGAGGGAAAGGTGGCTTGAGACAAGCATGTGCTATTTTCTGTCGGAGATACCTCTTCTTCTGTATACTATTGACCTTATTAAAGGAAATATTGTGTTTTTCAGCTGCCTTTATCTGTGGCTGCCAGTTTTCCTATTACCCTTTCAAACAAGGTCAATCTTCTGCCTGCTCTGAACCAGTTACTCTCTTCCTCTGGTCTATTCAGCCATCATTAACAATAATCAATGAAGGGAAGAGCTGTCACAGTCATGATTGAAATGAATGACATGGGCACTGCTCAGTCTTTGGAAGCCCAGCTTTCATGAGACTCATGCAGAGTGCTGGTCATCACTCAGTCAGATGCTCTCTTCATTGTCAGTCATTCCCTACTCTAATATCATGGCACAGTGAGAAAAAATTGAAGTTTTGTGCTCTTTGAACATGATGTTGCTTTGGCCATTAAATAGCTCCTGCAGAATACATTTCTCATTTCTTTGCCTTTGCATACAGTCACTCATACAGACAGATAAGCTGTCTGTGTACCAAGCTGCAGGCATTTCAGCCTTGCAGTGCTGAAATTACCCATTCCCACTTCTAGCTTTGCAAACAGCTAGTTGCTCAAAATAATTGACTGAACAAAAGAGGGAAATAACTAAGCTGTCCACTCAAAAAGTACTGGTCTATGGTCGAGGGCAGCTGAGTTTGGCTCCCAATTTCCCAGTTCCTGAGATGAGGCACTCTACATGGATTTTACTAAGCAAGCCGATGCTATTGCATGGGGTTTTGATATTTCTCTAAATAAGCTACTGTTGTTCTTGAGCACAGTGCAGCCCTGACTGTGTTGTCAGCCATGCTTGAAACAATTAGAGAAGCTGGACTGATTTAGTCTGCATGGAGGGCATTCAGGCCTGGACTAATACAGGCTGTGATGCTCAAGGCTCTGTACACACAACAGTTTACATTAAACTAATTAGTGTATGCTCAAAATGCAACTTCCTAGCCTGGGGGTTTTATTCTTTCTACATCCCCAGGCAAGTCATATATCCCAAATTTTGTAACAGTATGAATTGGGGATTTAAATATCTGGGCTCATTTGTTTACATGATATGTAATCCTATGTCTCATTGACTTAACTGTGGACACTGAGCTGAAAAGATAAAACAAAACTGGGCCACTTAGTTCAGTTTTACTTCTTTAGTCTTACCTGCCCCAGCAATGATGAAGAGGCACTAAGTCTATGAGTATTTGCTGTACTCTTATTGGAAGATCTGTATACCAAACCTATATAGGCCTCATTATTGATTTATTGCTATTATTTATAGTATAAATTATTTTCTGCGTTAGTGTGGTAGGGGTAGTAGATTTCTCTGTATGCAAAGAGTAGCTGAATCTCAAGGACCAAACCTTGCCTCCAGTTTCACTGATGGAAATCAGTAGTAACTCTGTTAAAGTTGCCGCAGTATTTCTGACTTTATCGTAAGGTAAATGAGAGGAGAATGTGGGTTTTGCTGCCTAGGTGGAAAGTTGAAAACTTTTACCAGGCTAATTTAAGGAAACTGGTAGGCTAATGCAGACAAGTCATTTCTATGTTACACCTAGTAATATGTTTTACACTTTTACACTTAAAATTAAATATATGACCCTAGAACAGTAAAACCGCTCGGCCATGTGGGAAATAATAGTCTTAGAGGTGACAACTGAACAATGGAATCCAGGCCCAAACTGCTTTGAGCAGCCTGGTGTAGTACAAGGTGTCCCTTCCCATAGAAGGAGGCTTGGAAATAGATGATCCTTAAAGTGCCTTCCAACCCAAACCATTCTATGCCACTATGATTGTATTTGGGTATGGTGGTTGGATTAAGCCTTTACAGGGCCCATTTGGTCACATGTAACAATTGACAGTCCTAAGTCCTTTGCTCAGGAGACAATTTGAAGTGACTCTCATTCTTAGAAAATATTTTATTTTTGCTACCTTGAAAAGGCATGGATTTAAATGGTTTCCTGTGCTAGAGCCACAGGGCCTACTCCAGAATCTCCCCCCCAGCCCCCCCCAAATCAATGCTGAGCATCCTGGTTCGTTGTGTATCTATCGAAAAATTGCAGCACTCTTTATTGTTCACCAGGAATGAGAGTGCTGTATAATTAAATTAGAGCAAGGCAAACCCTGCAAAAAAGGATTTTTGTGAATAAATACATTTAATCAGTTTTTTCTGTTAAGATTAAATGCAGGTCTCTTGTGTATTCACTTCGTGTTACCACCTGATTACTTTGCAACTGGCACTAGCTTGAAAGGCAAATTTCAAAGCTACATGCATACATTTTTCCAAAATTCAGAAATTTAAATACTTATATACTAATATTTGCATTGCAAGTGACCATCTAATCAAGGAGAATGAATCATTAACCTTTCTAAGATATTCAGGTTGAACTTCAAAATATGAGTGATCAATCCCAGACTTCAAAATGTTTGAAATAATATAATTACAATAAAAATATTACTGAGGGAATCAAAATTTTTGATGAATATTTAGCTAGCAAGTTAAGGAAATTCTCCTCAACACATACATTAAATAATAATAACAATAAAACATACGTATACACACATTGCAAGTGTTGTCACAATAAAGATGTGAAAAAGAGAAACAAGAAATAGGGAAGGGTCTTAGCAAATACAATTTGCTCGCTGTTCCCAGACCTGCTGACATCTATTCTTCTTGGGTTTTGTGATTCTAAGTTTAAATTTCTTCAGGACATACACTATATCCATCATGTCCTTTGGGAACCTATTCTTCAACCTACTGGACCAGAAAAAAATATTTATTTTCAGATTTACTGACTGAATTTTCCTCTGCTCAGTATTATTCAGTGGCAGTGGATTATATTTCCTTCTACAGTCTTAAATAATTTATTCTTTCCTTGTTATTTACAGTCTTTGCCTGGCATGACCTCTTTTTATCCCTCCTATTCAATTCTTTTAATAATTTTTTTCAGGAGTCCATCTGTCTCCTAATAATTTGCTGTTGCATTTCCCTGAGTCCTTTCCAATTTACTGGTATCTTTCATGCTCTAAAAGGCTTGTGACTTTGTGCAGTGTTCTTAGGGCAGGCAAACCTTTCATCAATTTAGCATAGCTCCTAGTTTGAAAGTCTTGGCTTTCAAACACACAGAATCTACCTTTGCTTTCAGGATAGATTCAAATTCCAGTGCACTGGCAGCTGTGAAATAGGGAAAGAAGTGAACTGACAAGAAACACTCCCTGGTCAACATTAGGGTGAACATCCTGAACAAAAAAGCATATCAGCCTGGATCTTTGGAATAGCTTCACTTTTCATTTGCTTTTTCTCCATTTGCTCACCATGAACTCCTTGCTATTCTCCCCTTCCCAAAGAAGCAAAACCCTGATTATTCTTTTTGCTCTAGCACTGCTTTTCCTTTAATTTACCTTTATATATCTTTAATGAGTAATCATGATAGGGATGCCCTCATGATAGGGATTCTTACCTTGCTTATCGATTTTGCCCAGCTCGCACCTGCCAGCTGTTGCATACATTGTCCTAAAGTTTTACACTTGCTACCCCTTAGACGTGTCCAAGGTGAGGGTGGGCCATCTGCACATGCATTACTTCCCTTTTGTTACCCATAGCATCTTGCAGTTCCTCATTTTGTTGTCTTGTTAGCAGGACTGTGGTTCAGAATTAGCTATCTGCATGCACCCCTTAGAACATCTTACTATGCATATACCATTTTCTGTAAATTAGGATGACAAGTTTTGCACTGGCATGCCTCAAAATTTGACATTATGGTAAGCTAATCCATTATCTAATAGCACTCTCTATCTGCTTTCCTTTTATACCATCCCCCGTGGAGTAATTCAGCCTTGTTGCTGGTGTAACACAGTTCTCGTAACTCCCAGCTCTGACTTCTCTGTTCTGACCATCAAAATTGTAGCGATGTTTTAGAAACCCACGGTAATACAAAGTCTGCACCAAGAGCCATCAATTTGGCAATTTTCAGTCACTGTTAATTTGTTCCACCTGAAATGCTCACTCTTTCTTTCATAAAAATTAGGTGAGTTTAGGGTTAAAGATGGAAATGAGGGTAAGACACTGGAGTCCTAGTCCAGTTTCAAGAGATATTCTGTATTACCATGGGCAAATCACTGGTGCCTATCTGTGCAATAAAGTATTAAACTTATTTATTCCCCAAAGGCTCTGAGATCTCTGAGAAGAGGGTATGACAGATATTCAGAGCAGTTATTGTTGGAAATTCCTTTGAGACTTCCTGTTGCACTTGCATTTTAATCATAGCCAGAATGAGATGACTGCTGATTCATACAACCTTCATGGGCATGCTTACAGTGGCAACATGCAAGAGGACCTATATCATTAACAGAGGCACCAAGATATTCGGAGGGGTGAAAGGAAAGGGTGGAGGAGTTGACAAGAGCCGAGATTAAGCTGTTCGTTGCTGGAAATCCTGAACGCTCACAAGATGAAACATTTGTCTTCTGTGCCACAAAAAAAAGATATTGTAGCTGGTATTTTATGTTTTATATCCTGATATCTTTTAATGAAAACTTTGAAGTAAATTGTGACTCAGTGGACAATACTTCAGTTTTCTTATGCTGCAGTGAGAAGCTTTCCTCCACAGTCAGTTACTGTAACAAATCTCACTTTTGTGAGCCACTGTCAGTATCATTTAGAAAAAGCATTATTTTAAGTTCTCAATCCTTGGCTTTCAGTTTATCTCAAGACTCCCATGTATGAGACATTTTAAATGAGTGAAATTAGTACAAATGATCGTTTATTATTCAAAGCAATGTTTTAATTGTGAACCATATTGGGAAATGTATATGTTAGTATAATAGAAGTATTATATTTAAATTAAAATAAAATTATTTGTAATTTCTTTCTCTCACATCCTGGACCCTCGATCTCAGTGTATACTCTGAAACACATTTCTCCTGCTTCTGATTCTGGCAGGGACTCTCTGTTAAAGATGAGCTTGCTTTCTTTTCCCATGGGAGAGTGCATATGGAAAAAGAAAGGAATGTTGCAAAAGAAGAAGTCTTTGTAAATAGGTAGTGGATAGCCTGATGGGTTCCCTATAAGATACTGTACTAATAATATTTAGAAAAAAGAATGCTGTGAACCTATTTTGCCCTTCTAAAGCCAAGAAGGATACTACCGGCTAGTAAAAGAAAGAGAAAAAATAAGAGACATACCTATAGGCTGATAATTCACTGTGGACTTGACAGATTTACTTCATATTAAAGACACTGATATTCAGAAAGGAAGGAGAATCTTTCTTCCTTCCCCTGATTAAAAGGAATTGTCTTCTCTTAATGCCCCTTGCAACTCAATTGATAAAAGCTTTCTCTTTCAACCTAGTTTCATTAATGGTTAGTATGTACGGCACATCCTTAGCATTTGCTCTCTGTGCTGAAGTAGAGAAATATTCAGAAAATGAAAAATTACCGAAGACAAGAAAGCTTATGAAAGGTGAAAGAATCTGCAAGCTTATCCCATTTACCTGGGTCTCCCAAGAGTGCAACATTTGAATGGATGTGTGAAGATTTTCTGGAGGTATTCCAGCATGACTGGGTTTTGCTTAGGCAGAGACCAGGCACTGAAGTGTTTCATGGCTGATCAAAACCAAAAAATAATGTAAATGGGAGGTAATACAAGTCTTTGGTTTTGTTTGTAAACCTCAAGGCAGCTTGAAGGCTGGCCTGAATTTTGAATAAATGTTCAGGTTTTGTATTTTATTAATTCAGACCAGTTAATCTAGTCTTAACAGCACATTCCATATTTCCATATAAAAGACAAGAATTCTGAGGCATGCCCTCCTAACATTTACTCTGGTTTTTGACTGCCAGAAGGGCTGGAATAATTAACAGTTCCTTTTATTTTCTTCTTATTTCTTCTTTCTCTCCAGTTTAAAAGATTGGTGCATGCTCTCTTTTTATTTGTTTTTCTTGGCTGAGTAGTACACTGGATATAGAATAAAATTGTAGGGTAAGTCTAGGAAGGTTTTTTTGTTTTACTGGAAGTATGTGAGCGGTTAACTGTAAGACATTCAGGGAGACTGCACTAGGTCCTGAGAGTATCCACTGTTGTGAGTACAAATGTAGTCATTGGCTTCATTTTGCCTGGAAGATTATTGCTGCTTCCCTCAGTAAATAAGCAAAACAATGTCTGCATCCAGGGGGCAGGACTCTGGGAGCCAGGAGCTGGACCTTGAGAACTGATCACAGAACTGGGACTGCTCATTGCCTAGTCATGTGTGAGAACCTCATGGTCCTCCTCCAACTTGGCAAGGCAAAGTACCTGTCTTGAGAAGATGTGGCAAGGGTGATGTAACTGCAGCTCTTCTGGGAAGGTCATTGTCCAAGAGAGACCAACTATAGGCTCATGCACAAGGATCCCCAGAACCCTGAAGTGGCTGTGAGAGCAGAAGACAAGGAGCCAGGAATGGCCCCTTGAAGAGAGCATGGGTCAGGGCAGAGCAAACAAGGCTTTACCTCTGATTAGGCATGTCCCTCATTGTATGAACATCCTGAGGGCTACTCTGGTATCCATGCTGTTGTAAGTCTGAGCTCTGCATCAACAACCTGACTCTATCTAGGCACCTTCCCAGGAGCCTTTGCAAGTATGGCCAGGAAAAGCCTATGCATGTGTGCCAGAGTTGCATTCTGCCAACGTGGGAGCAGTTGCTGCATAACTGAGATGACAAAACCTGCTTTCAGCTGCCAAACAGCTTGGGCTGGCTGAGTCTCTGTGGGGGCTGGAGTCCTGGCAAACAGGCTCAGGGGTACTCTGCTGTAATTCAGGAACTCAGTAGACATTTCCAGTGAAAGAATCCGATTTAACACAGGCATTACCTGCTAGAGCTACACTGGGAAATGTCAGGGAAGATGAGTTTTGCCTAATGTGCTCAGTGACACTTGGTAAAGGGCAATGCAAGCAGAGGCTAGGCAGAATAATAGCTGCGGTGGTGTATCCTGTATTCATGATTACTTTGCTAGTCTGGGAAAGATATACACTTATTTATGCCAAGATAACTAATGGTTGAGCTCTCATTTCCTTTGCTGTTGGTCTCATGAAGATTGGACTTGGTCTTGTTCCTACTGCTGTCTGCAGATTTAGCTGTGAAAAAGCAGATGACAGAAGTTTGGATCTCAGTAGTAAGCAGAGCTCCCATATGAAGCACAAATATTTCAGTGTTGTAATTAGAACACACTAAGGGACTGTGGTGAGCAAACCGTTTTTATTACTATCATTAATTTGCTAGTTTTAGGAAGAAAAAATATAAAATGTGTTTCTTAATGTTTTAATTGCCTTCAGATATACTGCTGTAGGTACATAGAAATGGTGGAATGAACAGAGACTAGAGCTAAGAGGGAGATGGAAGCCATCTCAAAAGGTCATCACAACACATCCTTTAACTCCAAAGCAGAATCAGCTCTACCCAAAGCGTTCCTCTCAGGCATTTGTGTTATCTGTTCTTCAAGAAATTCAGAGAAAAAAAAGAACTGCTTCCTATGGTAAAATTCTCCAGTCTTTCACTAACCTTACAATTAGAAAATTTTCTTTAGTTCCTAATGTATTAACCCCTGTTCCTATCCACCAGGTGCACAGACAGATTAATCCTTTATTGCTCGCAGGATGCTTTTGCATTCTGCTTTATGTTTTTCTGTCATCTTTTATCTGAGATGATTAATCCTTTATTCCTCCATTTTCACTCCTTTAGTTTTTTTTTTACATAATTGTGTCATAATTTTAGACCTCTGGCCTTCTGATTCTCGTTGGTTTTCTCAGACCAGATGTTCCATACTCTTCTTGCAATCCTATGCCTGAAACCAGAATCAGTATCCCAGCTGAAGTCTCATGAATAGAAGGATTATTTTCAGAGTCATAGGTAATTTCCTTGTTCATACACCAAACAGTGACACTAGAGTTTGGGAACTTTTGATTTTCATAATATGCCACAAATGATTAAAATTCACTTTGTGACCCACGGTGCTTTTAAGAATGTTTCTTGTAGAGTGAACACTTGGCCATCTGTTCTCTGTCCTATCTGAAGAGAAGTATTCCTGCATAACTTGCAGGAGTACATTGCACTCGAGTTTCTTGCATGGTAACTTTTTAATTCCAGACTGGTTTTCCTTTTTGCAAAGATTGCTTTGTATTCTGTTAGTGTTTTCTGGAGTGCTGCAGCCCCCCTCAGTTTTATGTTGTCTGCACATTTAGTAAGTGCACTCTAGTCCGTCACTATATGAAAGGAAGTACAGACAGCAGGATAGTACCAGACTCTCTGAAACCATACTTGAGACATGTTTTAATATGACAGAGGACTGTTAACTAGATTTTGCTAAGAAAGATCTGTAATAATGCATGAACACTGCTTAATAGTAAGAGCATGTAGTGAACCTACCTCTAAAGGAAAATTTGAAATATTACTCATTTCTCAAACTGAACCTGAACCAAAACTGTTGTTAAAAAGTCAACGATAAGCCTCAGAGTAAATTAATACAAATTATTGATTTTTTTTCCTGAAGGGGAAGTGAAACTTAACAGTTCTGGACAGCTTTGTGGATCTCACACTGGAATTAAATGGAAAGATTTCAGTTGCAATGGATCCAAACTGATATTTAAATTAAAGAACATTGATATAATTCCCCTTTTACGGTAGTATATTAAGGACTGCATTTCCTTAGCTAGCCCATGAAAATTCAAGGAGACACTGACAAAAGTCCAAGCTAGATCAAGGCAAGCTACAGAATATTTAGGTGATGAGATGGTAGCATGTGCTGAAGCCAAAGGCTGGGATGAGCCCAAGGTCCTTGGTCACCCTCTCATCTAAATTCAGAGACTGGTACCCAGTTCACTTTGTCCTTTGTCCCCATTTCAGCCCCAGATGCTCCAGCTTCCCCATCCACAGAAATGGGGAAGAAGAGAGATTTCTCCTTTGAGCATGTTTTGGTGCTTAAGTGAATTCACAGTCTGAAGTTTTTATTTGCCCAGATTTTGTGTCAGAGCACCTGCTTCACCTGTCACCATTCCAGCAACACGGAATTGAAAGAGCAAGAGCAAGTACAGCACACAGTATTGTTTAAGTTCTTCCTAAAAACAAGCATAAATACGTAAGGAAGATCATTCTGTTGGCATTACACTACTTTAAATGATGGATAAAGTTTGACATGGGGGAAGTAAAGCAGAGAATGTAAATTGTTCCTTCTTTAGGAGCATAAAATATGTCAAGTTACCTTTTGAGATGTCATTTTTACATGCATGGATAGCAAGACTCCAAGTCATGATCTTCAAGCCACTGGAGGAAGTATGTAGGGTGTGTTTCCAGTCGATGCTGCTAGAGAAAAAACACACTGTGGAGCCTTGCAAATTTTCTTCGTGGGGACTGACAGCCATCAGCTTCTTAAATGTGATCTAGGGAAGGGACTATGTAGCAAAGTACAACTCTCCTATCTGCTAGTTCCTACTGTTTTGTTAAAGCATAGAAGGGAACAGACTTAGAGGATCACTTAAAGAAGTTCAACAGGTTTGAGTGTCAGGATTGCAACTGAAATGTGAATTTTTAATGCTTGTTCCAAAACCATGGGTTTTTTTCTCTTCCATAATTTTAGTAACCATTCTACAGTTGCTACAACTGGCATGTTGCTTATAATTCATTACCTAAGCTTTTCTCTAATTAATTGTATTCTTATTGTTATTTTTTCCTTCTTTTCCCCCTTCTCTGATGTTCAGACAGAGCTAAGTGCTGCCATGGGAGATTAGCAAACTGGTCCGTAAAAACTAAAAGTGACCCTGAATGTTAATCCATCTGAAACTGCTAGGCAGTTTCAGGGTGTTTAAAGGTTTACAGATATTTACATGGTGGAAGCTCAGCTAGGCAGAGGACATTTTTACCAGCACAGCACTGACAGTTTTAGTGGATGGGATTCAGCTGGGGAATAATTTTTTTGGGGAAAAAAAATAGATAAATCTAAGCTCTAAAGATGTTTAGGAGTGCCCAACAAGCCTTCTGCTTCAATAATTGTTGCCATCATGAGAATGGCACTTGCCAGAATCAAAACCTTTCCCATGCCTAAACTTAGTGATCCAAAAAAAGAAAAACAACCTGAAGGGCCAAACTCCACATAGATTTCCCCTATGCTGGAGAGATGATGGAAAGATGCTGAAGGCTCCTAGGAATTTACAAGGGACTTCACTGTTGCTTTCTCCACTTTATCTAGAAGGAGCTCAAACACTGGGGAGGGTCAAATCTGGCCTGATGTTCTTTTCACTTGAAAGTGCAAAATCTGGCAGTGAATGAGATCTTTACCTGGGCTAAATCTGAGTAGCTTCATAAAAGTCTGTGACTGCTAATCTTGCTCTCTCATGGTGTGCATGGTCTCTTCCAGCAGAGCGTAGAAGGGCAACTGTGTCTCTGCAGAGAGGCAGGAAGGCTTCTTTTCAATTTTAGTGTGTGCTATGCCGCACACTAAATGAATGAGCCCCACTTCTCCTCAGTACCATTAGCCGCATACCCCCCTCCAGTAAGTAATGCCAATTTATACAGAGCTGCCTAATGAAATCAGTGTCCATGCAATGATCCTGTGCTTTACAACTGCTGCTAAAGGCTATTTAACCATACTTTCCAAAGGTCAGTGCACAAAATCATAGCCGAAAGAAAAAAGCACTGGAGTAATTTGCTCTGTCCAATAAGGACTGTGGTGACCTTCCTTTTAAGATGGTTTTAACCTGGTTGTTGGCATTATGCCTGAAGTTATCTTTAAGGAAAGGTGCTTTTCTGTGATGCAGGCAAAGCATTCCATCCTCTGCATGATGCACATCCAACTGCAATTGTGGGTCCTTGTTTTTCAACTGAGTTAGGTTAAAACAAATGGCTTCTTCTTTACAGAAAATAAACATACAGCACCAATGACAATAAAATCAGTCACTGTTTCTGCTGCTAAGACTGGTATGGGAGGAAGCTGTGGCACTGAACAACCAACCCTCAGCAGGAGCCCTAGCATTTGGCCTGGGAGCTACATTCAAACCCAAGTAGGAGCTATGAATAGCTGCATGTAGATTAAGTCTTGATCATGACCCACGGGAAAATGCATGTTTTTTTCAAAGGGATCACAGTTGAAATTCAGAAGAGATTATTTGGTAGCCCTTCCAACCTTCTTGCACAGAACATTTCACAGCTGAGATTTATAATTACTAACTAAACATATAGCAGCATCATATTGTGATTAAAGCCAAATGCTTAACTGGATTTCTTCCTTGCATGTGGCTAACAAGTTAGTGTAGCCTCTGCTTTATTTGCTCTTTTATCTCCACATGACCTTAGACACTACAAGTTTCTTGGTGATTTTTAAAACTTGGAGTCTGAGTCATTATAACAAATTTTTTGCCTATCTTTGTGGTTTACAGAATGGAGTCACCATGCTACTGAGTCCATAGGAAAGCTACTGAATTTTTGCTTATGAAATGAGTCAACAGTTTGGAATTTGTGGGCTGCAGGTGTGATCTGTTACTTTATATTTGACAAGCCTCTATAGGCAATGGAAACCATGAGTCATTTTCTGCTGAACAGCACAGTGCTGTCTGAATCAGTCAGTGAAGATATCTGTCTGTCCTTACAGCCTATAGCAGGAAACCAGGCAGAGAGTTTGTTCTGCACACTCATTTTTAGATGGCTAATATTAAGGGAAATGAAACTAAACTTGTAGACAGTAGTTAAAATCTATGCAGACACCTAATGATGAAGAGGATGTCAGTGATTTTGATGAACCATTGAATTTTGACCAATTCTGTTGTATCTTTAGATGCCAAAGGCCCCTTAGAAATCTGAATTTGTTTTTATAGAGTTTCAGCTCCTCATCCATGAAATAGGAACATTCTTCTTTCTTCATATTTTTGTCATACATTCTTAACCTTTCCAAGACAGGCTTATTTTGAACTTGTGCAACTTCAAGTATATATTTCAGGCTTCTGGATG
This sequence comes from Xenops minutus, assembly GCA_035221455.1. Classification (NCBI taxonomy): domain Eukaryota; kingdom Metazoa; phylum Chordata; class Aves; order Passeriformes; family Furnariidae; genus Xenops; species Xenops minutus. Next base: position 28,835,806 of record JAWWEE010000105.1, read on the forward strand.
CTATTATTAACCAAACAAATTGTAGTAGTAATAATAATAATAATAATAATAATAATAATAATAATAAATATTTAATCACAAAGTCTATTCTATTCTCTTCTTAAGCAGGAAGTCCTCACGGAGTCCAAGCTGAGAATAGTCTGGAACATCTTCCCTTCTAAGCCACGTTGTGCTGGCCTCCTCTGCTAAGGATGAATTGCCTGGGGATGTACTGTATGAGAAAGCCTTTCAATGTGATTATGCAAGTTTGGAGATGAACAGAGGGTGGCAATATTTAGATCCTAAAAAAGAGAGAAAAAACATACTCTTGAAAAATGGTATTTTTAAAGAAACTGAGTCATAATTTTAAAAGCCTACTTTGTGGGTTTACCCACAGACTTTTCATAAGAGTTATAAGAAGTTTATTCACAATAGGTTGAGACCATCCTATCTGAGGCGTGTTCTTTTATATTGGCACCTTTTCAGCCTTTTTATTACCTGTATATATTGCATGGATAGGGCCTAACACAGTGTAGGTTTCAAAATCAGCCTCATTCAGAAGGGGTGGGAGGATATATCTTTGAAGTAAAATACAGTATTATAAGGCTTAGGAATCTTTATATAACAGAATGGGAAGATATTTTCCCAAGACAGAGTGTATTATTAATGTGTCTAAATGCAGTATAGATATGCACAAAATATACTGTTTTAAATTCACTTCCAAACCATCTTAATCTGATTGATGATCTCTAACTTCTTATATTAAATCAGTTTGAGATGCAAGCTGAGTGTCTTATAAAGGAAATGCTGGGAAAAATTACTGAAACGAATAGCTCTGGGTAGTTTCCATCCTCAAATCTCTCTTCATTCAAACCATAACTTTCCTAAAAGTTGTTCTGGAGTGCCAATAGCATCTTTCTTTTTATTCTTTTTAATTTTTCAATTGAGTGAAGTAATTTTCAGTTTGAGGAAAAATACAAGAGACTATACCTATCTGTTTTGGATTTGTTTCTCTGCTTTTGTGTTTTTATTATCCACTACATGGATAGATTAGCTACAAAGTACAAGAAAATATGTATGTTCTTTGTAAGATTATGTTAAAGGCAGAATGAGAAGGTGGTGATGGAGATTCTAAAGGGAATACTAAAGCAAGGTACAGGTGATGTAAATGTCAAATATATGTCAAGAAAAAAAAACCAGGAAAAATTCAAAGCAGAAGTAGGAAGGGAAGTCAAAGAAGAAAAGATAGAAATTGGGTAAGTAAAGCTGTGGATAATATGTGGAAATATAATTGAAAATATGCCCTAATTCATATATCCAAGTGTTCCGTATTAAAATTGAGCAGAAAATCCTAACCAGTGTTTTCTGAAATTTTAGTTGTTTTGACCTCACAATCAAAATGTATGTTACATAATATGCCACTTCTATAGAAAGTGAAAAGACACTTTAAAGAAATACATAAGTACATGTGAAAAAACTAGAAAACATATATTTTAAATTATTATTTCTACAAAACCAAACATACAGCAAAGAGGAGGTTTTTCAATGGTGCCTGTCCCTTTTTCCTAGATTGTGCAGTGTACTCTTACTTTCCTTTTCTTGTTTGACATATATATATATATATATATATATATTTTGCCTCAGGTTTCAAAGGATTGTGTCTGAAATAGCCATTCTTTGCATCATTTAAAGGGAGCAAGAGGGAGAGGAAAAAAGTCAAAGATTTGTTGGGACTGAAATTATCCAGTCAGAAATGGCAAACAATGGTGACCTTGCCATGCAATATTTGTGATCCCTCTCCCAGAAAGAGTGGTGAAATCCTGGGCATGTGCTCCAATTCCTGAGATGTGTGGGGCTGCAGAGCAGCCAGGCAGTTCTGCAAAGGACAGCATTTATGGTCTTACAGTATTTGACGCTTCACACACACTTATTTCTGAATAAGGTCTTGGTAAGGATATTCAAAGATCTTTTGTGGTGCCATTTGGTGCAGCAGGCATTTGAGTTTCCCGTTCCTCTATTTTTCATCACATTGCTTATACCAGATCAAGGGGTATGAAAAAGTGTTGCAGGAGATAAACTCTTGTCTTTTTAAATGAGAATAAGAACAGTAGGATCTAATGCTTATATCGGGGGGCGGGGAGGGGGCGGAGGGGGGGTGTGTGTGGAGATGAGGGGAAGGGACAAATCTGGGAAGTTATTAGATCAAGTTCTCACAATGCTGAGCACAAGCATATGAGAAAAAGGGAAAGGCATGATGTGGATGGAATGAAACACCTGATTGTCATTTTGAAAACACTAACAGTTCAGCAAAAGGACTGTGTTTTGGCAGTATTTGGGTCAAAAAGACCTATGAAAGGCAAAAGCTGCTGCCAAATGCTTCTGTTCTCCTACCAACTAACAATTCCTCACTGTCAACTGTAAATAGATCTATTAATAAGTTGTGCTTTGAATTTATAAATCAGCTAGTGCTAAATCTTTTCTTCCAGGAAAAGTCACATTGGCCCCAGTTGCTTTCACAATTTGGCATTTGCTGATGAGAAGCCTGTTGAGTTTTCCTCTCCCTTGTACAAGGGACTTTGGTGGGAAGCAGGGGTGCTCAGTACCTTGAAGGAGTTCCTAGTCATTCCTTCACCATCTGAGAAAAGTATCCCTGTATCACAGGGAAGATTATATTAGGATGTTACCATGGTAGAAAATAGATTTTTAACTTTAGTCTCTGAACTTACACACAGGCACGCTGTGAGGAGGTTCCTGCACATCCTGATTTGATGAGTGCCTACTTGCTTCTGGCCAGACATCCACCAGCGTTTTAAGGCAACTAGAGACCTTTGTAAATGCAGCCCATAGCTCCTAACCATTGAGGTTTTCTTCAGAGAGTTCCTGGCTACCCTTAGCTCCTGCTATGTTTAATTCAATGTGAAAGGACTGGAAATCCTCAAATGCAAGATGTCAGTAACAATTCCAGGGGAGCTCTTAGAGTCTGACAGTTTTCAGCTTTCCAGAAGACTGCTCCAACTATTTAGCCTTGCTTTTCAGGACTAGGAGAGAACAGGAGGTGATTAGGATTTGCTTTGCCTCTGATGTTAACATTTGGCAAAAATGGTTCCCACTGGAAGAAGTTTTAAACATACAGATTTTCAGACTGCAGACCCTGATATTTCGGAAGGATTAAATTTCTGGGTTTGTGTTAGTTTTGTGAGTTTTTTGGGGGAAGGAGGAGTGAAAGAGAGAGTTGTTTACATCTTTTCCTTGCTAGTTTTGATGACCTGAAAATGATTCCTGTATAAAAGTATAAAAGTCCATAAAAACCCTGTGGCAAAAGTATAATGGACTTGAAATCTGTTATGAAACCACAGATTGTAGGGTTTACATGGGGTGAAATACTTGTATCAGAGCATTACATGGATGATTCGAACCCCAGCTTTCAGGAAACTTTCTTCTTCATGTAATCTGTTCCAGAGAAACACTTTATCTAAAGAAACTTGAATAAACAAAACCTGTGGCAAAAGCTGGCCAAAAACTTCTTGTATGAGTTTCCTCCAGTCTTCTCTGCCTCTCTAAAGTATGAAGCAACAGAAGTGGCTCAAAGCACATGACTGTCAATCATTTTATGCCTGCACTTCCCTGGCCCCTGCGTGAATGAAGTTTGCATGGAGAAGCTGTGTCAGCACTGGGAGAAACTGATGTGACTGCAGTTCATCTTTACCAAGTTTATTGTAAATTCTGTTAATAGCAACGTTAGCGTTCAAAAAACTCATTGAAAGAGCATAAGGGACAACTGCTGCCTCCACGATCTCCCTTTCCATCTGAACTGGAAGGATCAGATTCTCAGCTGGTGTAAACTGTTCTAGCATCACTGATACCAATAAGTATTGTTTATTCAATCCAAAAAACTGATTCACAGCCACTGAGTGAGAGAGACAAACACATCTCATAGAACACTAGACTATTCAGAAACTGCTGATTTCAGCAATCTGGTTTATAAAAATAATTAAGAGAAAGAAATTATCAAAATCCATTGCTTAAATTTACAATCAAACAGACCAGAGAATTCTACCCATTTTCAGACTCCAAACATGTTTAAGAAATGCAAACCCACTTTGCAAAAGCAGTTGAATTTCTTAAAAATATTCTCTGTAAGTATCTATACTTATGGCTGCAGGACCTAACTCTTGCAAATGTGGTAATTATGAAGCCTGTGTTATCAGCAGCTTTAAACACAGTGTTCACCAAGGTTGTTGCTAAATTTTAGATTATTGTTTTTACAACTTCAGTGTTTGGAAATCTTGACAATAGGAAGTACTTTGATTAGTTGCTATTTTGCTGTCATCATAATAGAGACCACAAAATAAAATAAGAATAAATTAGAATAGCGAGTATACTATTTGTGAAGAGATTCATTCAGTTTGGCTCCCAAAAAAACCTGAAGGTCTTTCTTAGGGATCCTTTATTTCTTGAAGATCTGTGAAGAGGTGTTTTGGGTCATATCAGAAGTCTGTGTAGTCTCAAATGTTCCTTCCTGCAGGGATCAGCTGCAAATATTCAGGACGAATGTAAGAAACAGGGAAGAGAGGATGCCCTTAGCCACCTTCTTTAGAATTGCCAAATGCTATATGTTGTACCACTTTCATCACATTTAACACCACACCAGCAGATTTTCCCCCAGGAGTTTTCTGAAACAGTTTTGAATATGTTTCAACTCGCTCACCTCTACGTCTTGCAATAATGAGTTTTGTAATTTATGTGGGATTTGCGTAAAAGCAATTTTATTTGTTGCTTTTTCTAGTAAAAGCATTGGGGCACCTCTAGTTCTTACACTCCAAATAGCTTGTAATTACTGCTTGTCTGCTAGTTACGATTGTATAGATCTCTTTGGTGACTTCCTTCAGTTCTGCCTTTTCCAAAATTACAAGCCACAGGATACGTGCACATGGAATCTGTTCTGTATTTCTAATCACCCTTACTATGACTTTAAAACTACATAATACTGTTTCCAAATAGATTGAATTGGATTGTGTTCAAGATGTTAGCATGCTATGGATTTATGAAGCGGTGCAATGATATTTTTTATTTTGCTACCCATACAATTCCTAACAACTTCAAACACTAGATTTGCATTTATGATAATTGCAGATCATTGCACCACTGTTTTCAGAGAAGCAGTCAAATATTTTCTGAATTATGATAGATAATTTAAAACCCATCATAATTTATGCCTGCTTACATGGGAAGTTTCCCTTGTGTATTACTCTGCATTTCATCAAAATCTCAATATCTTCTGCCATACTGTTGGCTAGGCAAATAATTTAATAAAAAATCATACTTAGAAAGAGTGGAATTTGAAAATGCAAATGATGAAGATAAGTAAAAAATTAAAGTTTAAAAATTACTCTTCTTAGTGAAAATGTTTCAGTTCAAAATTAGGTATTAACTTGTTCATGAGATGATGTTAAACTGACTCTTCTTCAAATCACCATAATGCTTTTTGTCAATTAGGGCATAATGTTCTTTTTCTCTGATAATGTTCTCCTGGGCAAGGATTTCCATATCAAGCAAGGTGTATCTGTGGGAATTTACAGAGGAAGATCTTTAGGTGAATATCGTTGGGTTTGCTAAAAATAAAATGTATTCAGAAAGCAATTTTATATTTGCTATTATGAGTTGTAGACTTTGGAATACACTTGTATTCGTTGAAACAAAAAAATCATATGCTTTACATCAATCAATGTTAGAGAACAGAGTAAATTCTGACTGTTAAATGTTCTTAATGAGTCACTTAACAGCAGCTACAGACTAGGACTCTGCAGTCTTATTCTGAAGCTGAACTTAACAAGCTGTCAGAAACCCACTCAAAAAGTGTAAAGTTAAATAGCTGCAGAATTGGCTTTCAAGATTTGTTCACCCGTTGTATTCTTTATCAAGCAACAATAAACTTGAGGAATGTGCTGCCCAGTACTCAGGCAGAAAAAAATAGCAAAATAAATCAGAAACATTTTTTCCTAGTACTGAATTACTCAACTGTAGTAACATTATTTACTTAACATTCCATTCTGAATATAGATAGATAGGTAGGTTAATTTCATGCAATTACAATATTCCCTGTATTTCAGTGAAAGTCTACTTATTTGAGCAAATATATAGGACTAAGGTGCATATCCGTCAATAAGTCTTTGAGTAAGGCTGAAGAATGAATATTGTGAAACATTTTCAAGATAGAAGAGAACTGTTCTTTTCTCATTTCAAGGCAGAAAAATGAAAAAGAACAGATAATGGAAAAATACTACTTCCCTCCTGCTTTGGCTAGTTGTTACTGTTGTTACTGTTGTCACCAATGCTGTCTGGTAATTTAAATGATAATAAAAGCTACAGTCTTGTAAATTCTTTTGTAGTAAGCAACTATTCTCTCTAAGGGGATATAGATAATATGAGGAGTTTAAAAAGTATGTAAGACAAAGAGGTCCATAAAAAAGTACCATGGTACCTTCTTTACCATAGTAGTTTATTGATGATGCTCACAGTGCCATAGACTTTTATTCTGTTTACATAATGCTAGCTTTCCTGTTCATAATTGGGTAACCAGCCCACAATCTGTATCCAAAGCAACTGCATCTGCTATGTGGGGGGCAGGGGGAAACAAATCAAAATAAAGGAGAAAGAAAAAGGGTTTCAAAAGTCTAGGGTTTTATTCATGTGACTGAGAAGCAAAAATATTAAATAAATGTATGGGGACTCTCATTTTTCGTAAAACTGTCTGCTGCTGCATTCAGTGCTGCAGTGGCTTTGATTCGGTCCTCACATCTTTAGATCTCTGTGAAATAAGTAGTGTGAACTGTGATGGAGCTGTACCTCTGTGCCAGTCAGGACACCATCAGTGGCAGATGAAGCTTATTCTCCCACTTTGGGAGGGCATTGCATGGTCTAAGGAGTCTGGTCTCTGAAGGGCAGAGGAAGGGTGAGAGACAGACTGGGGTTTTGATTGGAGAGTGTCCCTGAGGTCTACTGCCTTACAGAACAGGATGGACTCCCTGTCTTCCTGCAAAGCAATCTGCTGGGAGGAATTGCCCATTTTGTTTTACTTAACAAGTTAGAGATGAGGTTTAACAGTGTCCTACTGCATGCCCACAAAAATTTACTTGCACATCCACTAACCAGACATTTACCAGGAGTAACATATGTAGTATGTGGTATATTTTGAGCAACAGGTGAGTGTTCTGACTTGGAACCCACCAACTTTTTTCAGTTTTGCTGTATCATGTACAAAAAGAGCTTTTAAGCTTACTACCATACATTGTTTGTCAGAAAACTGCAAAACATTCTCTGAGTTTGTTTTTTTTTGCTGCTTCTTCTGTTTAATGAATGGGTCTTATTTGAAGCAGCTGCCTAAAGTGCTGTTGAACATGTTAGAAATTGGCTTTTAGCTTATATTTGCAAATGGATTTTTTTTTTTTAAACTCCCTCTTCAAAGGAAATAATCTAGTACCAAATCTCAGGCAGATCCTCACTTGCAAAGGACATTGGCTGGCCAGACCTGTAGAACTGAAACAAAGCAAGAACATACAAATAGGTGGAGTTCTTTTTTCTTTCTTGCCTTGCTAATATACATGGTAAGTGGAAATATGGATGGACTGGGCATCCCCAATTCCTGCCATTGCAGCTTTTCCCCCTTTTAATATTTGCTAGCATGAGACTGGGCTCCAAATCCCTCCCCTCCCTTCATGGATGATGCAGCCTAGTGTAGTGGTATTTCTCTGAGCTCTGACCTGGCATACTCTCACCCAGGCGTGGGTTGAGAATTTGAATATTAAGAAGCCCAAAAGGCATGTTATCATGGTGTACAGTTTCAGAAATAAGCTTTCCTTTGCTGCCTCCCCAGAGGTGAACAGGGCTATTTTGCAGCCATCTCTGATGAAGCCAAGACTATCCATAATAAAACTTTCTTTTTTCAACTTGAAGAATGCAAAGTTGACAGAACATAATGCTACCATTCAATCATGTGATTTTAAGAGGTTGCAATTCCTGCTATATGCAATGCAAATGAATGTGCATCCTATAGCCAGATTACCTCAATCCTTTACCCTTAAATTTGGTGTCAGTATTTACCACTCAGCCTAGAACAAAAATTTTTCACATTTTCATTTCCTTAGAAACAGGAAATGTGTGTGGTTGTGAGCACATGATGCTCATATCTGTGTGCAGTGACTATGAGCTGGACAGACCTGGATGTTATACTAACATGGGAGCCACAAAACCATACCATTCCCCATGCACAGGATGTCTTGTCTGCCTTATACTGAAAGTATTCCAATTCCTTCACCTTTTCCACATGAACCATGGTCATATTTTATCCAATTTACATCCAGACCTAAATGCACACTTTCATTTGGTGTTTTTTAAATCACTGATTTCTTCCCTGCTTAGATTTTACAGTTCTCTTATTGTAGAATTTCAAACACAATAGCTCATGGTATCTCTAAAAATTAATGGGAAAATCTGGTAGTATATTCATACTTATATGTGTATGAATACACTACCAGATAAAATGAGTAAAAGAATTAATTCCAACAAAACACAATGTTTCACTTCTGAACCACAGCTGACATGAAATACAGCATGTAGAAATGCAGGTGGTTCCATTCATAGCCCTGGCTTAGGTGGTATGCAGAAATGTGGGCAATAAAAATGATTATGTAGTATCAGACCCATGGAACACATGTATGGATGAACACAACACGAGTTGAAGCAGAAATGGGAAAAACAGTTGACACCAAAGAGCTGCATCTTAACTCCAGTAGTTGTTAAGACACTGTGAGGATCAGCAGTTCCCTGAGGACAAGAGATGTGGTGGCCCCCTAGGGTGGCAGGGCAGGGCATTACCATCCAAAGCCCATCCCATCTCCCCAGGAATTCTGAGCAGCCAGGGGAAACAGAAGCAGCCCCAGTCCTGGGTATCAGGCACCTCCTTGGAGATGTCAGCCTGTGGGTGGGGGACAGGGTGAGGCCTGGAGAGGGGAGGCTGCATCAGACACAGCTCTGCTGTGTGCAAGTACAAACTGTTAAGGATATTACCATGCTTACAGGTACAGACTGAACAATGCTGTATTTCTGAGAGATGCTGCACAGCTCACATCTTTCATTGTGTTCTGAAAGTGGTGGGTGATGTGCTGCAGGCTATAAAGAGCTACCTGGTATCTGAGAGGTATTAATTACTGTGACCACATAGAAGATTTGAGTGCAGCAAGATACCATGCCATTAGAAATGCATATTTAAGTCAATGTTCTGCTGTGAAAATAGGGTGTGCTGAATGAGGAAGCATTCATCTGGAAGCAGTAGTGAGATTGCCTTGGAACTGATCTTGTGACCACTAATTAATTAGTAGTTTTGTAATAATCTTGCATACTAACAATATGAGCAGATAATACATGGTTGAGAAGCATCAGCAGCAGAAGAAAAAGCTGGAACTTGACAGAAATTAAAAAAAAAAAATACTACCAACAGGTCTGAAATAATTGGAATGAGCAAATAATGCAAATTGCAAGGAGCAAACAGCAAATTCTCCTTTAAGCTCAGGACCATCCTTTGGAAATGAGAATTTTATTTGTATGTAGATAGTAATTTTTAGAATATGTGTCAAGAAATCAGTATGATATGAGCATGGGAAAAGAAAATCTCAGCAAATATTTTCAACAGGGAGAGGGGACTGCTAACACCATTTTGCAAGGCAGCTAGCAGGCTATTTTTAGATATATGCCTGTGTACAGGCAGTCAGTCAGGTAAAGGCAGGAGACACTGAAGTAAGAACAGGCACAGAGAAAGGAGGATTGGAGTAATCACAAATGTAACTTGTGAAAGGAGACTAGAAAGGAGGGTGTTTTCTAGCTTGGCAAAATGCATGCTGAGAGACAACATGGTTGCTCTCAAGGAACACATCAGTAATTGAACACTAGACAGTAAAGTGCAGGTCTTGTTAGCACACAATAAATATTTTTTGGTGCTTATTTTTTTGTTGTGTGCCTATGAACCACACACTTGTTAGTGCTAGACATAAGAACAAGTAATTTTCCTGGAAAACTGAAAGTTCAAGTTGAATCATGTTTAAAGATGGGACTATTGCTTTTGCCATGAAACCAGCTGCAGGTAATGGTGGGATCTAACTGCGGCTTTTGGCTCTGCTAATATGCCAGAAAGGTCTGTTTTCAGAGCTGTCAGAGAAGTCTCAGAACCTGTCAAAGTGAGAAGTAGATTATGGTCTGCCCCACAAACACCATAGGTACTTAAGCAGACGTGAGTTTCAGTGCCTCTCTCCTAACGTGTGAAGTGCAAGAAGTACAGACTCTATATAGCACGCTGATGTGCTTTGGCAACCCATACTGCTGATGATGGGGGAACTGGGGCATGGAACTTTCTTTCAGAGAAAACTCCTTGGTTTCTCATGCAGATTTCCTCCCTACAGTGTTACATATTTTCATGCTCACACACTTACCCAGCCTTTCTGGAACTGCAGAGCTGATCTTACAGAGGACTTCTCTGATTCTATTACCTGATCCCAGGAAAATTTAATATGCCCTTCAGTAAGCCTCATTTGGTGGCTTTAAGCTGCTTTAGACACACATGTATCAAAACTCAGAGATGAAAGAAGAGCAAGTAAAGCACAAGCAATAAAAAACTGATAATAAAACTTCTATAAATTGCAAAATAAGTTCTGTTTGATCTTGAGATATGGTCACATTTCTGAAGGAGCCCATCTCTGATGCTTAATATCAGCATTTATGTTCCTTCAGTTATTAGACTCTAACTTCATCAGAAATTTGTGCCTCACTTTACATACTTCTTGATTGGTTAGAAATTGGAGCTATAGAGATTTGTTTTTAAGATTTCCACTGATGGAAATTGTGCAGGCACAGCTACCTACAAAGATCTGATCTTTTTAAGTTTTAAAAGACACAAAGCACAAGCCAGCTGGCAGAGCACAGGCCAGTTCTCACTCCCGGCGAGGTATTCGGGCAACGTGTGCTAACCAAGTGGTTTACTATCTTCTCATGAGCTTGCTGGGTGTAGCACTGTGTGCTATGCTGTGACTGCTGCAGCTATGGAAGTGGTGCAGGAGATGGGGATACAGTTCCTTAAATGGCTGAGGTTATATCACTTTGTAGTTACTTCAACGTGACCATTGACAAGGTGTTATTTTCAGGTTCATCTACACGCACAGTCAAGACCTTGCAACTTGTGAGGACTCTAAAGAGAGAGGAGAAATGCTAGGCATTAGCTTTGCAAAACTTGCAAGGAAAGGAAACGAGAGACTTCAAACATAACTCTGTCATTGCAGCCATGTGGAAAGAGGAGGAGGACCTAGCACATAAGGTGTACAGATAGCTAGTTGAAGATTTAGACTGCAAGAGAAATTATTGAATGTTTAATAGCATTTTACACCCTGTACATTTGAAGCAAAACTATGGAGTGTAAACAAGAACCAACCAAGGCACTCTTTTGTCATAGTTCGTGCAACATAAGACAAAGTCTTTCAGTCATGTGATTTTGATTTGTTATTGTTTCCTTTTTTGGGTTTTGGGTTTGGTGGTGGTGGTGGTTTTGATGGTGGTGATTTAGGATGAAACAAGTGTGCTGGTGTAGGAGGGGAGTCCAGCGAACACCAGGATTCTCACGAGTGAATCGAGCTGTCAGCAAAATGAGGACGACACCTGCCAGATCTGGGGACTGTTACTTGGATTATTGGACTGCTTCCCATGTTTTAAAATGTTTTAATAGTTAGATATTTAATGTATTAGATAGATAATTATTACGTTATTTAACTGTTCTCATTGGCTGCTTTATCCCTAGATGCCGTTTCCCCATTGGTAGCCCCACTCCTATTTTCCTATTGGCTAATACCATATAGGGGCTAGCCACCCCCTATTTTCCCACATTTATCCTAATTCCACCCCGTTTTTCCTTTGTTTGTCGTGATTCGTCCTTATTCTCGCAGCTTCCGCCCTGAACCCTATAAAAGTCTCGTGCTCCCTTAATAAAGTGTTCCACTCCTGTTTCACCCTCCGTGAGTGTGGACCGTATCCCTGTATCCCGACGGATCGCGCGACATGCTGGTTATATTTCAGTTACTATCACTAGTCAGAGATTTCTACACTGAGAAAAAAACCTTCTCCTACTTTACTGTCTGTTATTGTAAGAAACATACACATACATTCAAATTTTCAAAGGCAGCTGAAGAAACAAAGCCTTTCCTTTTGGTGTTGCCTCCCCCTGAACATCTGAAGAATGTGTGCATTTTTCATATATGTTGGTTACTTATCCTATGAAATAAAAATTTTCTGAAAATGTAAACCCTTGTTTTTCATTTGGAAGAGCTGGTGATCTAATTCCTACCTATAATGTTTCATGAAATACGAATTGCTTGTATATGTCAGAAGAGAAATGCAAGAAAAGATGAAGCCCACTAAAATTTTGGTTGAAAGAGGAAAATTTTAATTGAAAAAGAATTTTTTGATGAAATTCTTGTCATATGTATTTGGGCTTTGATACAATATGATCCAGTCTAATTCAATATAATTTAGCGGGATTACTCATCCATTATGAAACTGCCATTTTTACAGGATCAATGATTTTTTTCCAATTGTTTTGGAACTAAAGAGCAGAAAGAGGAGAAAATATTGGAACATTACAGGTGATGTTTTGGTCCACTGTTGGCAAAACATTGTGTCACAACCAATCAGAAACTGACATCACAAGCTGGGCTGATGTAACATAATTCAGGGCCAAACTCAAAAACATTTGAAGCTGCAAGTGTCTTTGAAAGCAAAGGAAAATGTATCAGAAAAATAACTTCTATAGGTTTATTTACCATTATGTCTTTGACAGGTTATATCATCCTCACAGACTAAGGAAATTTTTAGTTGAAACAGACTCAACTACATACAGAAAGACAGTATGTGGTATAAAATTTTAGAATTAAAATCTATGAATGTTAATACTGTTTGCATAACAGATTTAAATTATGCACAAACCCCAGCATACAAATTGTACCTTTTGAAATTTCATAGTTGAAACACAAGCTGATTCCTCCTGCTTCCCTTCCTAGAGTTCAGCTGTTGGCAAATGAAGAGCAGGTGATTTCATTAAGTACAGGCATGTGCACAAAAGCAAGAGGCCAAAGGTTATGTACAGAGAGGTGCTATGCTCTGAGTCGGGAGCTGTGAGTATAACCTTGTGCCCTTTGTTAGCTGCCTATATGACTCTGGGCAAATAATTTCTGTGCCTCTATTTCTGTAATTGAAAAAATAGCTTGCAGTATGACTTTATAAAGAGTTTTAAACATTAGTGACACGTAAGAGTGTGTTTTCACCTAGTGGGTACCAAACCTGACTATTCTCTTGTAACATCCTTTTGAAACCATTGGAATCAATAAAGTCATTTGAACGCATGTGAGGTCCTATAGCTTCCAAGAAACCAGCAAGGTCAGGGACTTAGGTAGCACCATTTCAGTTATGGTTTGTGTGGACATTATTGCAAGATTTTCTTGCCTATACTTTTATCTAAGTGGGGCTTACTCATTTAGCCAAGTGAACAGCTCACCTGATTTCTTGTTGGTGGAGGTAAATCTTGTGAGGCAAACACGGCATCTTAATGGTCACATTTTCCACTTGATTGAAGAGTTCCCAAATGTTGCCAGAACATCCTGGGCTAAGCAGTCAGTGAGACCTTGATTGCCCTAGGACAAGAGGAAGCTCCTCATGTGTTTAACTGAAGTGGTGCTTCTTTGGTTTCCAAGGCAGCTCTCAAACCACCTTGACTGAACACACAAGCTGCTGTTTCCAGAAAAAGGCCCCACAGCAATGCTCAGAGAGTGGTTAAGAGAAAGCACATTTTCCTTCAGCCATCCCCTCCAACTGATTTTATTTTGCACATAGCTACTTCATAAATAAAGACTCATAAATAAAATCTGTTTTCCCTCAAAATATCACTGCCTAAGGGTGAGGGCTGTATCAGGTGCCTCTAGCTTTTCCTACTGTTTGGGTAGGGCTGTGTCCCAAGCTCAGAAAGAACTCAGAAAGCAGGTGTGGGAAGAAGCTAAAAGGATACACAATCCTTAAAAGTAAATAAAGCAATATACGCTTTGGCTTCGACTGTCATTCCAGTGTGAGTGATAAGAGGAAAATTTTATATATACTATGGTTATAATTACAGATTATTTTTTTTTTTCACCAGAATTAAAGTATTTTCCCATCTCCTTTCCTTTCTTTAGTTTACAACACTGAGAGGGAGGACATTGACAAGACCTTGAAGGCATAGGAACGTCAACCTTTCATATTTTCAAGGAAAAATAATTAACTAGAAAGGTAAGGACAAGAAGTGTTTTCCTTTCAGGCTTATATACTGCTTTTCCAGTCTTTTGGAGAATTCTGAACTTAAACATATTCAGGTGAATTATTGAAATACCCAGAGTTCTTGCAGTAACAGGTTATCTGGGTAATAATAAATGACACAGAGAGTTCAGAAAGGCCAACCAATGGTTTTCAGGCCATATGGATCTTCTTTCTTTGCTCAGCCTGTTTATTGCAATGAGGACACCATTGGGAACATTAGCAATAGTTTAGCAGTTAAGGCAGGAAACCTGGGATAAGTTGGGGAGAGAAGAAATTTCCCAATAATGTGGATGAAATCTGAGGTAAAAGTCTGCTCCATCCACTCAGAATTAGGTCACAGTGACCTGAAAAGAGATTATTCAGACTTATCAAAGGATATAGTAGGAGCCAGATGTCCCCATACTTCACAACTGGCATAGTTTATAAAGGACAAGAGGTGACAGCTGGGTAAGAAGGACCCATAGTATCGAAAAGAAATGAGAACCAATGGACCTGTATGGAATGGAAAAAAACATAAAATGACAAAAGATGGGGGGAAAAACCCAACTGCAAATCAACTCTATAAGACATGAGAGTCAGTTAATTTTTATGAAATTTTCTAAAAGTACAGTGTCTATGTTTAGTTCTCTAACATGAAGGAATGTTGAGATGTACAGATATCTGATAAATCCCCTGCAAAGTGTATCAAGAAATATTTGAATGATTAGTCTTTGTATTCATCAACTCATATAAAGCCACAGTGAGACAAAGTAGTGGTCAGGCTTTCCATAAAAACAAAATTAAATATCTCACAAATGGTTTTGCCATATTACATGTGAAGCTCCTATCAAAACCATTTCTACTTTTGGGCATCCTTCATGTAAGACAGGAGTCTCCAAAGCTGCTACATGAGCAATGTCTACTGCATGAATGGTTTGAAGTTATCTGTGTGTAGCTGACATCTCTGTGAAATTAAGAATAGACATAGCAGCAGCTATCACTTCTGGAATATTATCATATGGACCTGGATGGATATTAACACTCAGTCTCCACATTACCTTGGGTTTTCTGCAAATGGTACTTGAAGCTATGTGATGAAAATATACCAGCCCTGCACACCCAAAGCATGTTGTAAAATGGGGAAATTAATGTGACTGATGGAAATAAGCCCACACAGCAGAATGCTTTGAATATTATTAGGAGCTCATGTTGGAAGGCATTGGGTAATTTCATTTTGACTCCTGAAAGATTTAAAAGTGAGACTGTAGTTAACCATCATCTTCAGAGAGCACTACATTCTTGGAGAATGGCAAATGGAGTGCCTGAATTTAGAAGAGAGGATAAAAGTGACCCAGTAATGTTGGACTGTTAATCTGAGTTCAATAGTATGAAATGCTGTAACAATAATTTTTAAATGGATAGATAAATTAATATGCCTATAACATGGAAACGGGAGAGAATATGGTGCAGGGTTGGAAAAAGCAGATTGTGGCATATTAGCCTAGTCCCATTTTTCTGAAAGTAATTGGCTTTCTAAACAAACAAAGAAAGAAAATATTGTAGAACCAATTGATCTACATCAAAAGGAAGCATTTCTTGAAGAGTCACAAATAAGCATAAGAATTCAGTACAAAGACTGAGCTTGGGAAGAACTGGTTAAAATGGAGGCAACAGATTGAGACCCATAAAATAGAGACATCAAGCTGGAGGGAGTTTAGCAGAAAGCTCACCAGAGATCTATCTGTGTGGGTACCACTCTTAAAGACTGCCACCCCAAAAGCTGATTTGGGCTAACTGTATTTGGCTAATTAGTTAAACAATGTTCAAATAAACTCTGGCACAAGGAAGAAAGTGGGTGAGCTGGCAGGCTGGAGTAGTGGAAATAAAACTTCAAGGTGCAGACTCATTCACAGCACAGAAAAAAAGACAATAGATTTCTACAAACAGGTCTGATTTCATTCCATGAAAGGGGCAGGGAACAAAATGTTGTTTCATGCACTAGTGAATCACAGGCTAAATACATCACAAGTAGACATGGTTCTATCACGTTGTGTCAATCATGATCATATAGGTGCGGTACCACTGAGAAACTCCAAATGTCTACCAGGAATAATGTTTCCAGTAAATATCAGCAAGCATTATTCCATCACATCTCTGCAGCGCCTTGCATGGTTCTGCTTATCCATGCTGAAGAAGGCTATAGTCAGACTGGAGGAGGTGCAGAGTGGAGATGGGAAAACGAAAAGTTGTCCTTTGAGAGAAGACTGATGGTGTGATGGAAACTGGGTCAGCGTCTCACAACAGAGTGTATAAAAATACAGCACTTGACAGTGTTGCTATTTCAGAATGCTCTTCTACTCCCAGTTGAGGTTCTGCACCACTGACCACCCTCCTTGTTTGTTTGCTTCAGTTACTGTTCTCTGTTTCCAGTAAGTGTGTGTGGGAGGGAGGGGAAGAAGATGTTGGAAATGGGTCTGAACTGTAAGCCCAAAGTCTGAAATAAGTGTGATGAAATTGAACATTTTAATGAGGTATACCGTATGTTAGCTACATCATATCCCAAACCTGTCCCATATAGCTCACATGCATATCCAGGCAAAGGTGAAGTCAAGTACAGCCATGGTAATGTCAGGAACGTGGCACACAACAATACTCATGAAGCCACTGGGCACCTTCAATCTCTCACCCCGATTTTTCTTAAGCATAATTAGTTGATTAAGTGTCTCACTCTCTTATCTGGATTCCAGGACATCTAGGTGGGATTTGAAATGTTTCATGTGAGTAATTGAAAAGGGCAGTGGAGTTTAAGATGCTGTAGATGTAGTTTAGGTTTAAATCTTGCTTAACCCTGATTTCTCATCCCTACATGATACATGAGAAACAAGATATAGAGAAAGTCTATGTCTGAGTCAATAGCATGGATATTTGAGACTTGGTTTTTCAAGGTTTAAGATGATAAAGCTATTCTGAGTCATCTATTTTTTCCCTAGGATGGCAGTGTCCAGCCAGCTCCTCAAGTTTATTTCGCTGCTGCTAAAGTGCACCGACTTCCACCTTCCACTGAGTGCTGGGGTCCTGACAGGTCTCGTCAGCTTAGCGATGGGGTTGCTGCCATGTTGACATATTAAATATCTTTCATATGATGAGTCCTCAAAGCAAAGACAACTGCAGTCACTCACAGCTAAAAGAAGCCTTTGCTGATCAGACAGATTTAGTGATGGAGACTACCTATTGTTTTCATACTCCTGGATAATTAGAATAAAATGTCTGGGCAAGCAGCCAAGATGGAGTTTACACAGAGGATGGATTCCACCTGAGTTTGCCTTTTTAAAACACCAAGTTCTGTTGGAAACTTAGGCTCACTATAGTGTCTTAGTCTATTGAAGCCTCTGGAGGGGAAAGGAGAAACTTAACACAGGGCAAAAGGAGCAGTCCTCCTTAAGAAGGTTTCAGACAAGTGTAGGTGAATTCTGGGTCCAGAATTTACATGCATGAAAGAACCTCTCTGTGTGTACCCTCAGTTGGTTCCACTCTCTTTTCAAGACATCCAGAGGGCTTATGTCAAGGCTGATTTCAGTGATGGCTGCCAGCTTCAATTAAGGAAGTGGGATCCCTTCCAGCCCTGACCAGTTCACTTTGTGTGATGGAGGAGCTATATCAACCAGCAGAGCCAGTCTGGGGAAACAGCTGCTTGTATACATTTGAAAACCCACTGGTCATTGTGTCACTCTCATTTCCAGGGTAGTTGGATGTTACCTATGAACAACTTCTGAGGAACCTGAGGGATGCAGCTAATTTCCAGGGAATCACATAGATTAATTGGTACTAAAAATGTTGGGACAAATGGAGGCACGAAAAAGAGATCTTAATTATTTATATCAATAGCATCTGTTGTGTAGTGTGTCTCAAACAGATTCCCAGACATTTTCAGCTCTAACTTTACTTAAAACTGTTAACAATATTAAGTATCTATTAAGTTTATTACAATAAATAAATAAATAAATAAGCAAGTAAATAAAGAAAGCAAAGCTTGGACAACATAGTTCACATCACACTTATTTCTCCTAGCATGGTAAACAATGTGCTACCATTTCTGGGTTTGAGATAGATTGTTATTCACTTTCTATTCTTGTACCTCTAATGTAAAACCAGATTAGAGTCTTTCTGAAATATGTCCCTCTTTCTTGTGTTCTACTCTTCATATTATTAGAAGTACCCATATAAATGATTTATAATGTAATACTAGCTTCCAAAATGCTTTTGTGCTTGGAACCATAACCTCAGAAGGTTGCACTGCTGTATTGCAGTGGATTTAATTTGCAACTACTACTTCTGAAATATTGCTGAACCTCTGTCTTGCATAAACAGTTACTTTGAACCCATGATGATCATGTGCAAGTGCCTGTTTAGAAACAATGAAAAAAATGCATGTGCTTCCCTGAAATCTCAAGCATAGTGAGGAAGAGAGAGGCGAACCTGTACTAATTATTTATTTAAAGATTTCAACAGCACCTACAAACATGAAAGGATATTTTTTTCTGTCTAGCACAGTGCTGATGGTTTGAGTAGTTCACTCGGTTTTGCCATCTGTTTTTGCAAGCTTTGATTTTTGACTTTAAATAAGAAAGATTATATATGGCTTTGCATAAAAAAAAGTGTGAAGTCAGTGCCTTCAAGTACTTCAGATATAAGACCCCCAGAAAATCTGTAGTGTTCTGAAGGTTTGTTTTAGGTGTTGCGACATGATCTATGTTTTACTGAGTGCTAGAAGATAACCCAAGAGCATTTTAGTCTATCTGAGCAAATAGGTGGCTTAACAGTGAATGAATGTTTTTCTGAAAATATTGCAGAAGCATACTTCTACCTTTCAATTAGATAGTCAGCCCTTGTTACACAGAACATGAAGAATTAGAATTTTGAACACTTCTGTTACAATATTTTAAGATTTTTTTAATCACGCACTCTATTGCTTGTAATTCTTAGGGTGACATGCAGGATCCTACTCCAGTAACCAGCTGTATCATCACCTCAAAACTCTCATACAACTTGGAAAGTCCTTTTATATGCCCTCTTATGACTGGTAGTTCAGCAGATCATTCCAGATACTTCACTGGATAGGATGTGGTCCTCACCCTTTCTTTATCCAGCCTACATTGCTGAGGTCTCTGGTATCTCATAAATCCCTTCTCCTGTGAAAGAAAAGAGAACTGAGTGGAATTCAACTGTTTCTCAAAAAGGAAAGAGAAAGAAAATGTTCACTGAAGACCTTGTTCCGCAGCAGTGTAGGAATTATTTTGGGTTTTTTACTTTTTTTTTTTTTTTTTTTACCTGCTTGCAAAATAACTTTATATGTACTTTGGAGTGGTGGCTTCGTTCTGAGGTCTTGCTTACAGGACCAGCTACTAAACTATGCCTATAATAAGTTTTGAACTGGTTACTGCTCATCTCCTTCCTCTCTTCTCACAGCCTGAGCACCAAAAACATGAGTACTGCCTGTTTTCCTATTACTCAGCAGCCCTTACCTGTTATTGCAACATCACATTTCTGAATCCTGTAACAAATGTATTGAATGGCATTTCTCAGATTTCTTTTTTTTCCCCCCAAATCTCAATTGAAATATATTGCTTTTCTGCCTTGATTTAGATCTACTTCCTCTGTTAGGTATGATTATCCCATAGTGTGGTTGAGGATGCAGTTCTCATGGGAAAAATACAAAGAAAATGAAATAATGAAAGTTCTCTGCGTGTAGGCACAATGCATATAGGGAAAGATATTATATGTGCAGAATGGGAGATTATCTTTCCTCTGCTTTCATATATTCAGACTTAGCCTAAGTACAGAGGCTGCCTCATTCTCTGTACTGGATTCTGATCACAGCTGGAATGCTACCACAGGCATGTGTTATTGTGGTAAAATAAGTATTGCTACATAATTAAGGCATCATTATGTTGAAAGAGAAACTATCACCAGAATAGAAAAATGACACAATTATTTTTTCAACCTTTAGTTCAAAGATATTTTTTTGTTTTAATTTGATTTATTAACTGAATTAATACAATTTTACATTAGTGTAAAAATAAATTACATTGGGGGCTGTACTCTGCACATGGTTTCTTGGGTAAAAAGGCCACTAATAAGTCAGCCTTTTTTTTTAATAATAGAAATCATCTACTTGTAAAAGATCTACCTTATGTGCTGCTGCTTCTTTACAATCAACCTTAGTTGTTTGATTTGTTTCTTGCAGCCTCAGCATTTTGAGGAAATGCCATTTTTGACTTTCTATAGAATCCCTGTGACTGGCATTTCTGAAAAATGTTTTTTTCTCTCATAATTCAGTAAGCCCAATATTATTTTGGAATTCTTAAATAAGAGCCTGTGATTTAAATGCTGTGTATATGAAGGTGCAGGGAAAACACCAGACTCTGGAAATTCACAGTGATGAGATCAGCCTCCATCTCTCTCTGTTCTTATCTTACCACTCTTCCTCTTTTTCATCCTTCTTTCTCTCTTCTTCTGAACCCTCAATTTTTTTTCCTTCTCTTTCTACATATAATTTTAATTTTAAGGTAAATGTAAGGCATCAGCCCTCTGGGGCCTTCACATTTAACAGAGGGACTCTGGCACCAAGGGAAGACATGTCAGACTCTTTGTGGAATAAGATACTCAATTATTGTATCTTCAGTGTTACTGCTGAAAAACAATAAAAAAGACACTTGAGTAAATGCAAAGAAAAAGAAAGGGATGGTTTTGGCGTCAAGATACAAAGTACAGTGTTGGGGGCTGAATTTGGAAAGAATCCTTTACGTGGAGCAGCATTTCCTTGCTCAGCAGAAAGGATGCTTCATGATGGGAAGCATGTTGTCAGCTAGCACTGTGTCTTTTCTTTAGCATCTGATCCTCAGAGCACAGATAGCCAGGTGCCCTTGTTCCCTTGCTTGGAAGGGTAACAGAGGTTATTGCTTCTAATCATGTTTTTAAGCCCTGAGTCCAACATCCAGTTCTCACAGTGTATGCCCATGAGCAAGTCCTTCCTGCTGCACCCCTTTTCCAGCAAGGGCTTTGTGTTTCTCCCCACTGTGTTCACAGCCATTTGTAATGATCCATCCATTCTTCCCACTGCCAGCATCTCTTTTCTCTTCCTCGCTATCACTCATTAGGTACACACTACTCATCTTCAGCTTGTCTTTCTGGTTCAGCTTTCTCTTCATTACCTTCATTCCATTTCTACAGCTTGCTTTCTCCTGCCCATTTATATACTGCTGGTACCCAGACTGCACCCTAGTTAGTTAGGCACTTTCTGGCTGTGTGAGCTCTGTAGATCACTGCTTGCTCTCCTTTTCCCCACTCAGGCTGGTGCTCATTTTCTTTAGGATATTTTATGCCACTCTGGCTGTGTGCTGCAGCTCTGAAGTGGAAGTAAGTGTAATTGATGCAGGAAGAGATTTTCAAAGGAACAAATGGTAGCCAGGTATCAGACTCTTGATGACTCTTAATGGAAGCTTGGTGCCTGATTCGTGTTTATACCTTTGAACATGTCCCCCATGCTTTTTAGATTGTAAAACACTTTCAAGAATCACTGAGAATCAGATGCACTATTAGAGTTTTTTTGATTTCCCAGAATGAACCTTCTCTAGGGCTAGCCAATAAATGCCCTGCTCTGGTTTTGTTAACTTTCTTCTCTGAGGCCAAATCCAGAAGTCCACTGAGTTGGAGGATATGTATATACATAAGAAAAAAATTCAAACTAAATTAGAATTTTCAGATTTCAAGCAAAGAACTGTTCATTTGTGTGGAGACTGGTGTGTAAATTATCTCCTTTTCCAACAGGACAGAAACATGAGCAAAGAAAGGAGGGTTAAGGAGAATCTCCACCTGAATATTGTGTGAAGCATAGGATGAGGAAAAAGGTGAGGTACTGTTGCCTAAAATAAAAAATATTCTCTGGGCACTTTTAGTATAGTAAAGTAGAGATCAGGTCTTTCATTAAAGTACTTTAAGGTACATAAAATACATAAGCACAAGCACACAAGATAGTTTTACAATTTTATAATACTAGCTAATTGTCCTATCTATTGGGATACACCCATCCCAAAAATTGTCCGTCCCCAGCACCTCCCTCAAGCCCACCCTTAGGCCTTAAATTCTTACAGTACACTTCTTAAAATGTGGAGGCTAACAAGCCCTTAATTGTGTACTGTACACCTCAATACGTTCTCAACTCCCACAACAATCTTCTCAAAGGTTTTTGCTACCAATCCACAACACACTATTTCTCAAAGGTGCTGACTAACAAGCCACAACACACTTCTCTAAGTTCTCCACTCCCACAACAAAGTTCAGTACAGAGTATGGGCTAGAATTTAATAGCTGTGCTTTGCCCAGAAAATGCAAGGGAAGAGAAAAATAAAGGCAGAAAAGAGAGGGTGAGAAAAAAGAATATCACCAGTTCATTGGTCCTGCCACATGGACCTATTTTGGAGCTAGGTTTGTGAGACAAAGAAAGTGAAGGAGAAAGAGGAAAATGAGAGAGAAGGGGACTGATCTGCTCCCTTTTATAGTCAACCTGGTGCAAACCTCTTATATAAACTAGGCTTTTTTGTTTGCACATTTTTTTTGTACATGTACAGCCAGCCTTTTTGAGTGAGCTCTCCTCCAGGAAGTGAGTTGGGAGTGGGCACTGAGCACCAAGTCTCAAGGCAGAGCAGGAAGTTTGTCCAGAACAGTGCTGTCCCACCTCCACAGGACCCTGTCTTCCAATCACAACTTTCCTGTTGCAAAAGTCAGAATGTTTGAGACAAAACAATGCTTATGCCTCGTCTTCCATGGATGGTCAGCAGCTGCTGAACATCAGCCAGCAGTGTGTTCAGATGGCCAAGAAGGCCATTGGCATGCTGGCTTGTGTCACAAATAGTGGGGCCAGCAGGGCCAGGGCAGTGACTGTCCCCCTGTAATCAGCACTGGTGAGACTGCACCTCAAGCACTGTGTTTAGTTTTGGGCACCTCACTAAAAGACATTGAGGGGCTGGAGTGTGTCTAGAGAAGGGCAACAAAGCTGGTGAAAGAATGTAGAGCACAAGTCCTATGAGGAGCTGGTGACAGATATGGGATTGTTTAGCCTGGAGTGACGCAGGGTCAGGGCAAATTTCATTGCTCTGTGTAACTACGTGAGACAATGATGTAGTGATGAGGTGGGGGTCAGCCTTTTCACCCAGGTAAGAGACAGGACAAGAGTAAATGGCCACATGTTGTACCAGAGGAGCTTTAGACTGGTTATTAGGAAAAATTTCATCTCTGAAAGGGTTGTCAAGCACTGGAACTGGCTGCCCAGGGAAGTGGTGGAATGACCATCCCTGGAGCATTTAAAAAATGTGTGGATGTTGCAATTGGAAACATGCTTTAGTAGTGAAAATGGCAATGCTGGGTTAACAGCTGGACTCAGTGAACATATAGGTCAGTTCCACGCTTAATGATTCTGTGATTCTATGTTATTCATAATTTTCCAGCTTGGCCTCTAAGGGAGCGATTTCAAACACAAGTGTGAGAACTACAAGAACAGACCTGGATCACACTGAAGACCTTAAGGAACAGGTTGCAACAATGTCAAAGCTTAGTAGCTAATGTTAAAATTGTCTTCCATAAAGGCCAAACATGGAAGTGGGAAAACATCCAGAAACGGATGTTCACCAGTGGGCTGCAAATCCCAGCAAATCACACTGGAGGCTTCCAGTGTAAGGGACTCTTGATTTCATACTGTTTCTACCCTACTGATAAGAACAGTCTTAAATCCTATTTTTGCTGTAAATTCCTCTGCATTTTTGAAAAGATTAAAATGTTTCTGAGTAACCACATTACAATTAAGCCAGCACAATTTATCTACACTTGGCAAGATTCTCATTTACACTAAGATTCCTTTAAGACCTCCTTGTGTGGGCAGAGTGTTGCAAAGTGCAATCACACATCATTAATACTCACCTAAAGTTCCTTATAGCACTAGAACAGTAGAAAGGCATAACCGTGAAAATACAAATCCAGCTGAAGTATTTACTAGTCTCAATTCCTATTTGCATTATTGCCAATTTCCCCCACTTTCTCGATATTAAAAGACAGCAAATTCTCTTTACCAGCTTCCTAAGGCTTCCTTTTAGGAAGAAAGCGTACCAAAACTATTAGTGTAAATGAAAATTAGGCCCAACATCCATATGTTTATTTTCACATTTCCGAATTAATCAGGGGAAGATAGTAATAAAGCTGCTTTTCAATTAAATCTGTTCTGGTAGATTGACTATGTGCCTGCGCATGCGTGTGTGAACAGCACCTGAGGTTCCAGGAGCTCCACAGTCTGGCTTCCAGGGTCTCCTCATTGCCATGGCCAAGACAGGATGAGGACAAGCATTATTAAAACAGAGATGACTGAAACTGCATATTCTCACAGCAAGTCCCACTTTTCCCAGCTATCTGGTGTAAGAAAAATTTTAAAACAGCCATAAGAAACTAGAAATTATTTTTATTTTATCACTGAAAGTATAAAGTTGCCATTCAGAAATATGATACGTCTCCATGGGCAGAAGATCTGCCTAAATAATTCTTGACAGTTGTTTATCCAGCCTATACTTCAAGGACCAATGAATGTTCCACAATTTCCCCAGACAAACTATTTATTCCAGCAGTTTATTATCTTTACTTTTAAAATGTTTAATTCGTGTCTCCCTAGTTACAGCCTGAGATCTTTACCCATCTTTTATCTGCGACTGAAAAAGAATTATTGTTTTTCTCTGTGTCAGACTTTTAAAAGGTCTCTCCTCTGTCTGCTCATATCTGACAGAGCTCAACTCACTCAGTGTTTGCCATAGACCATGATCTCTAGGCCTCTGATCATACTTACTGCACCCCTGTGAACCCTCTCCAGCCGGTAGCTATTTTCAAGTGTGGAAACACAAATTGGTAGAGACCTTACCTATGTCTAAAAGAGAATGAAGGGTAGTCACACTGTCTTTACTGCTTTATTTTGTCATTAAAATGCATTTCATTGAAGCAGTGTATGACTAGGGAGTTTGAATCTCACCACTGTGTTTAGTGCAAGTAAAGCCTGATCCATAACACATTAACCTTCTACTGTGTTTATTTATCTGTGTTATAGGTCTTTCCTTGCTTGACCAATTCACAGCTGGGGAAAGAAAAAGAAAGTTGGAAATGCGAAAGAGCAAACAAACATTGTTTCTGTCTGGCTTGCACTGGATAAATTCCTTGTTAAAATAATCAAATCTTATGATCTTGATCCTCTGATAATTATTTATGAGTGTGATTTGTTGACATTAATTATTTGAACATTGCTGTTTGAAATGCTGGCTGAGGCTGCTGCTTGGTAAGCCAGAGTTATCAGAATTCAAGATCATAAGCTGTGCTCCCAAATACATTCCCAAGTTTGCTGAAACAAAGGGGTCTTACTTGGGTCATGTCTCCATATTTTATATATGGTTCTGTACTGGGTTTGTGTGGCATAGTTCTGCTTGCAGGGAGGGCCTCTCTGAGAAGCTGCTAGAAGCCTTCCCCATGCCCTACAGAGCCAATGCCAACCAGCTTTAAGATGCACCTGGCTCTGGTCAAGGCTGAGCCAATCAGTCTCTGTGGAAACATATTTAAGAAGAAAACCAGAGTATTGTGCAGAAGTAATTGTAGCTAGAGAACAGAGGAGTGAGGATATGTGAGAGAAACAGCCCCACAGACACCAAGACCAATGGAGAAGGAGAAGGGGGGGCATGCTCCAGGTGCAGGAGTAGATATTCCCCTTCAGTCTATGGTGAAGGCCATGGTGAGGTCCCCCTGTAGCCTATGGAGGTCCATGGTGGAGCAGAGATCCACCTACTGCCTTTGGAGGAGCCCTACACTGAACTGTGTGGATGCCCAAAAGACAGCAATGACTGCATGGGAATCCCATGCTGGAGCAGACTCCTGGCAGGATCTGTGGACCCACAGAGACAGAAGCCCACACTAGAGCAGATTTTCTGGCAGGACTTGCAACCCCTTCGGGGACCCAACATTGAAGCAGGCTGGTCTTGGAAGACTGCACCCCTTGGGAGGGACCCACAGTGGAGCAGTTTGTTCAGAAATGTAGCCTGCAGGAAGAACTCATGTTCCAGAAGTTCATGGAACAACTGTCTTCCATAGGAGGGACCCCATGCTGGA
This sequence comes from Xenops minutus, assembly GCA_035221455.1. Lineage (NCBI taxonomy): Eukaryota > Metazoa > Chordata > Aves > Passeriformes > Furnariidae > Xenops > Xenops minutus. The sequence goes on from JAWWEE010000105.1 coordinate 28,862,323, forward strand.
GCAGGAAAAGGACTCCTCTCCCTGAGCAGCAGCCGAAACAACATATGGTCAGCCGAACTGACCATAATCCCCATTTCCTGTCAACCTATGCCACTGGCCTGGAGGAGGTAGAGTCTGGGAAGAAGGAAGTAGTGGAGGAAGGTGTTTTTAAGACTTTTTTATTTATTATCCTACTCTGATTTTGACTGGAAATAAAATCAATTAATTTCCCTAAGCCGAATCAGCTTTGTTCATGACAGTAATCAGTGAGCAATCTCTCTTTATTTCAACTCATGAACCTTTTGCTGTATTTTCCTTCCTCTACCTCGTTGAGGAAGGGAGTGCTACAACAGCTTTGGTGAGCACCTGGAATCAAGTCAGTGTCAAATCACCACAACTTCTTCTCTCTGAGTATGTACTGAAAAAGCAAAAGGCCTCTGAAGGTTATTAAGGGATGTGGTGGAACTGGAAGGCAACTGATCACTTGTTATAAGATTTAAAGATTTTTGTGGGTTTTTTTATAAGAACTGAGGCAGAAATTGAGTAGCCTGGAGAATCACAAGCAGGGAGTTAAATTTAGGCTGCTGAAACATTCATTTCATTAGAATTTCTCCTACATTATTCTGGAGTGTAGCTGTGAATTGTTAGACAGTTTTGATGTTCCTCTCATGAGATGGTTTAATTTCAATGGTGGATAAAACCTATCTGTCTCTGTGAAACTTTTGTGCATTTCATCATGAAGCGCTTTTTATGTCAACATTAATTCAACTTCAACTGCAAATGTTGGCATTCTGATCAATGCCATAGGACAAAAAGTTGGATCTTTTAGCTCATTTTTGACAATGTGGAAGGCGTAACATGCCCACTTCAAATGAGTCAAAGGTCTATGTCTTTTGTCTTTAGTAAGCTTAAACCCAAAATAACACTGAATATGTAACAAAGACTTGAACCTGGGTGTCCTGTTTTCCAGATATATGCACATTCACCAAACTGCTCTCCTTGATTTGAGCACAGTTCCCATTCCAGATCACAGAATCCCAGAATGGGCAAGGTTGGAAGGGACCACAGTGGGACACCTGGTTCAAGCTCTATGCTCAAGCAAGGTCCTCCTAGAGCACATGGCACAGGATTTCATTCAGTTGGTTCTTGAATATCTCCCATGAGGGAGCCTCCACAATCTCTCTGGACGGCCTGTTCCAGTGCATGGTCACCCACACAGTAAAGTTCTTCCTCATGTTCAGGTGGCACCTTCTGTGCATGAGTTTCTGCCCATTGCCTCTTGTCATGTTTCTTGGCACCACCAAGAAGAGCCTGGATCCATTCTCCTGGCAGTATCCCCCTTCAGACATTTATAGGCATTGATGAGGTCCCCTCTCAGTCATGTCTTCTTGAGTCTGAGCAGGCCCAGCTTCCTCAGCCTTTCCTTGTAAGAGAAATGCTTCAGTCCCCTCATCAACTTCATAGCCCTCCACTCCCACACCTCCATATGTCCCTTGTACTGGGGAGCCCAGAACTGGGCACAGCATTCTGTATGCAGCCTCATCAGGGCTGAAGAGAGGGACAGAATCACCTCCCTCCACCTGTGGCAATTCTCTTCCTGATGCACCTCAGGATACCATCAGCCTTCTTGGCTCATGGTTCCTGGCTCATAGAAAGATTGTTGTCCATCAGGACCTCCAGGGGGTTTATCTGAAGTATTTTAGATTTTCATTTTGAGCAAGATGAATTGTGTCCTAGAATTGCCTGCTTCTTTGTTTTGGCCATAATGGTATCTTGGAGTCAGTACTTAAGATGTAAATGTCCAGGTGAATCCAGCCCTGGATGTCTTTTGAGTCCTAGATACAAGAATAATGCAAACCCGCTGCTGAAAGACACCTAAGCTGAACAGAGCTGTGGGCCTGAGCTGTGGACCTACAAAATGGATTTCAATAATATTCTCATCTGAGGACTGGCCTAGACTTCATGAAATATATTAATTCTAGGTATATGGGAACATTTCTGGAAATGTTTATATCTGCAATGAAAATGTATTTTCCTAGAAAGAAAATCCATTTCAATAGGACAAAACTCAGGAACATATGCAAGGCACCCTCTTCACCCCATCCACCTTTAAGATGCAATTTAATCCCCTTTGTGAAGAGCTTCTACGTTTTTCTAAGAAAAAAGGCTTTGTTTTTGCTAACAAATACAGTAATTTGATCCTCATGATACTCACAGGCCTTGGGTCAGCAACAAGTTGGGCACAATGTACAAATGGATATATTCAGTTGCTCCAAGCTCTCCTTGGACAGAATTCTCAAGGCTGCCCTTGATTTTCTGTCATGCCTTGTCATTTCCCTTCATAACAAGTGGTAACCTCCCTTAATGACCAGACCTGCTGAGATTACAGTGAACCTGTTTCTCATTGCCTTTTGCCAAGACCTTAACAGCAGAGCAAAGAATAAAAATCAGAGAAATAAAGGGAACTGGATGTCTACAAAGCTTTAGTGTCTCATGCTGCCAATCCCTTTAACCTTCAGAAACTGGAATTATTTAAAGGATTAAAAACAGGCTAGTGAATGCTCTTCTGTTGCTCTGTATACTAATCGTTTTATTGCCATGACAGCTATGTTTCCCATCGGTGCTGTGAGCATGACTGCTGCTTCTTGCAAAATACACTACTTTGTTAACCTGCCAGGCTCACCAGTTACCACTGAGGTTCCAAATGTAAATCAGTGGGAACATCTGAAATAGCAAATTTGTTTGGTTTGTGGACATAATTTCTTATCACTGGAATTCCTTCCTGAAAAGGCCTGAGTATAGTGGTCCAACAGGGCTGTTAAATTTTTTGTGAGAAAACTATATTGCTTACATTCTACCCCTCTTATTCCTCTTGCTGCAGAGTTTCTGGGGAAGTTGATCCTCTGTGGAGCTGAGAGGGGAAGGGATCCGGTTATGTGACGTCATCTTGCTCCTCTTTGACTTCCACTGGAACAAATGTGCAGTTCTTTGCTGTACTATATGTGCTCTTGTTTTTTATCTGCCCAGCTGCATGCAGTCAGAGAAATCAAAAGCAGGCTTGTAATAGCTTCAGTGTTGTGCAAACAAACAGCTAATAAGTTTTCTCTGCTTGGAAGAGTTGAGAGCATTTTGAGCCATAGTTAGATGCAGGAAACAGATGTGGGACCCTTTGTATGTGTATAAACTAACACTGTTGCATGCACTTACAAAAGAAAAGAAAGTCTTAAAATTCTTGTATTTATCTCTCTGCAGAGCTGGAAGTGTCCCAATCGAAACAGGAGATTCCTTGTGTTGTAAACTGCAAATACAAACAGTAATAGGTTCTTCCTGATCCAAACAGCTCCCAGACTGCAAAGTCAAAGCAAACACAAAGTAGGTAAAGGAAAAATACGTGATGTCAGAAGTAAGATGGCTTTTCCACTGAAACATATCTGACTAGGGTTTTGCAAAACAGCCCAGGCCTCACTTCTAAACAAGTCTTTGATCAGTAGACAATTATGGTGGTCAATAATTTCCTTCAGAAATGAAGACTGAGCATAAGAATCGGTCCTTTTCTCTGGTGTTGTGTGCTTCAAACTGTCATGTATTCATCCTTCCTACTTTTTCCGTCTTCTTTATATCCGTTTTCCCCCTGTGGAAGAAACCAGTATGTTTTCCCATTACTGCTGCTGCTGAACTTCTTTGGAAATAAAATCCACAGAACTCAGCGAAACCAAACTAGTATAGAACGACAGTAGATTTATTGAATAATGAGTTGGTGGTTCTGTATATGTTCTTTATTCTGGCACTCATCAGATATTTAATCTCTGCCACAGACAAGTAGAGGTTGCCTCTGGCACAGCTCAAGTGAACTTCAAGATCTTGAGAGATAAGGAGATCTGGGAGACTTGATAATTCACAGAAAAGGCACTAGTCACATTGTCAAAGACAATAAAGTGATTTTCGATAGCAAGGCTCATAACCCAAGCAGCTTACACTATGTTATTTAAGTTCCTTAAAAAATGTTCACCCAGCTCACTACAAGCACAGTAAGCAATTATAGTATTCCCAAGCGCTCCTGAATAATGAATTGTTTACTTTGCAATGAAATGGAATTTAAGACCACATATTCTAGTGATCTAAAGTCAGTTTGTTTTAACACATCAGGAGTTTTTATTAATGTTTTTTCTAGTTTTTAAGGAAAATAATGGATTTCGAAACAGTACATTTGGATTGGAAAAATTGATTTTGTCACCTAAACATTTTGGGTGATCTCATTTCAACTGAAAATTTTAGAGAAAAGTTTTTCAAACAGATGTCTTATGAAATAGTCTAGTCTGTGTGAATGTCTAGCATTTCACTGCTTACTTCAGAAATAAAAATCCTAAGTGTAGGAAATTTTTGGTTTTTGAATTCCATTTTTAAAACAGTTATTTCTGTGTTTCTTACGTCAGTGGTTTTAACTCTTTGTTACTAAACCATGTAGCACAACCAGCATTTAGCAACACTTCCACTGATTTCACATATCAAGAATATCAATGTATTGAAAAATCTTTCTTTGATTGCTTTATTTGTTGCTGAATCTGGCTGACTTCAGTGATAGAAATGCTCCTTCTGCATTCCACCAGTCATGAAAAGTTCACTGTACTTTTTTCTACCTTTGTGTTTAACTATATAAAAAAAAACCCCTAGAATAAAAGAGTGATCCATGAGGATTAGAGAACTATCTTTTCTTTATTCTACTGGCATTAGCCTATTGCTCTATAAAGAAAAGAGTTTGTTTCCATTTTTATCTGGAATGGGAATACACTGTATAATGCAACATGCTGTGCTTCTGCAAGATACTGAACCCTCATAGTGTCAGTGTATTAACCCAGGCTACACTTAAACAATGTTCTGTTAACAAGACACTAACAAGGAATAACAGTTTTATGAGCTATCCTGCCCCAGCCGATTACATATAGCAGCTTTGGCACAGATAATGACATAGATTGTTGAGTGGGAGTTTACATTTCCATTAAAGGTTTAAGAGGGTTCACTAATCCAAATTGATCTTTCTTTGAAAATATCTGAATTATACAACAAACACAGAATAAAAATCACTTATTAATAACTGTCCTGAAAAATCAAAAGAAAACTGTGAAATGATAACAGTACAGCTAGATGCAAAGAAGCCATTCAGATGCAACTTGCTGAACGATGTAGTTAGGACAATTTTCTTTAAAGTTTCTTGACAATCTGCATTTTTCCCTGAGAATCTCATTTCCTGGAGTCACAGAATTAGGCAAGCTTCACAACCATCATGGATAAAGAGAAAATTTCCAGTCCTTGAGTTTAGAGACTAGGGAAGCTGGAGTCTATAAAGTGGAATATGTCAGGAAGCAGAAGGCAAAATGAAAGACTCAAGCACATTTTATTTACAATCTAATATGTAGCATTTCATAATTTTCAAAATAATATGCAATATTATTTTTAAAATTTCATCAGGACTCTCACAGCTGTTACACGTCTGGAGTGGCAGGTGGTATTTTAGAGCCTGGAAGAAAGCAGAGAAGAACAGACTTGTTTAAAATAGACATAGTGAGCCTCTAGCAAGATATGCTGGCTATATGTTCCTGTATACATTACCAGCATTTTCCTGCAAAGCAGAGGATTCTAGCTCTTTGAGGGGAATACAGAATTGATTACTCAAACCATTATGCCCTGAGATATTCATGCTGAATTTCCTTTGTGTGGAATGCATATTTAAAGCCCTGAGCACATGGGAATTTTGAGGTTAAATTGATATAAATATTTATGGATACAAGTAATAAAAGTAGCCTTTCAGATTTTAGATTTCATTCAGGTGATGACTCCAAACGGATATTGCATTTGAAAGCTGGAATTTGATAAAAGCGTATTTTCTCCCATCTTTTACCTCTCTTGTCTCTATTGATTGTGAGCTGTTTGCTGTAGGGGCTGTCTTTTATTAAATAACTCTACATTGCCTAGCACAATAGAGGCCTGACTTTTTTTCTGGAGTCTCTAAACACCATTGCAATGCAAATAAATGAGTTCAACATCATTCATTTCTACAGTGAGGATGGCTAGTTCCTTTCACTACAGGAATGACTGAAGGATGTTTACATCAACTAAACAGACAGTGGAGTTCCTCTTGGTCTAAAATCTGCATATGCATATATGTGTGTGTTGGAATGGGATTTGTGATAGCACAAGATAATTTTTCTTGGATGAGGAAAGATGGGAACTGGATGGTCAAATGAATGTACCCAGAGTGCAGATGCTCAGTCTGTAAGGATATCCCAGCTTGGGGTTGGACTTGTGAATGGTCTCATAGCTCAGTGATCACCTGGAATGCTGTTCCATTGACATGCAATTCCATATGAAAGATTGTTGACTGGCAAATTTGGAGCTGACTTTGACTCATACAGACTCCTTGGGTGTATGACTTGGACCTTTCTGAGATAGCTCAATAGGTTTGTGATAATTATAAAGCAGAATTCATACATTTGTCCTCAAAATATATTCTTTATCCTCCTCAGTTATTACCTGAACTGCGTGGTATAAAAAATCTAAATCCATCCTACTGAAAGAGCTATAGATTTCTTTTCAACACTAGATTTTGCATGTGTCGTCTACCAGAGGTTCTTCTGGTGTTAGAATTAACTTACTACTGTATGCACATAATAGTTTCTTTTCATATTTGTAATGTGCCATTGAGCTACGGTGTTAAGTGGTGGAAAAAATCCAGTACACTATTGCTTAAGTAAAAGATGATAGATTTTGGTAAGTGACAATAAGGAATGGCATTTTTTTTTATATACTTTTTTCCTGCAGTGATTCTTTGTCACTTATCTGCCTTTTCTTAAATGGCTAGAAGCAAGTGAGAAATCACTGACTGAAGGTCATTGCAAAATGTAGGCTGGGGAGACATGGCTTGAGGTTCCCATTATTAAGTCAGATTTTTTTTTTCATTCCAAAACTCTTACAATTTTTTTGGTCCACTTGAGCAATTTGCTGCCATTTGAATTAAACCGTTTGTTTAGTCCCAGTGAGAGAGAAGGAGTAAAGTATGAACTCATGACAGAATGCATGTAACAGAAAGCGAGGTCTGGTCAGAGCAGACTGGTCCAAGCTCTGGTTAGGCTATGACACTGACTTAGCTGATCATACCACCTAAGCGCTCTCTTCTGTTGTTCCCACAGAAGATGGAAATAGTAAACTACTTAAATGAGCACAATCCATCAACTTTACAAGGGAATGCAAATTTCCCCAAAATCTGGGGATGCATTAAGTCACAGAACTGTCAACTAAAACTGTTAATTCCATCATCTTAGAAGGAAATTTATAGACACACAGAAAGTTAAGCTGGAAAAGATAACAAAAGGTTCTCTAATTTGTCTTGATTTCCTGAGGATGAATTAATATCTACTTAAACCGTTCATGACAGGTATTTATCTAGATCATCCTTAAAGTGTTTGAGGATACAGCCACTGCCTCTTCTTATGCATTTTGTTTAGGATCTTGCTTAGATTTTATATTTTAGAATTTTTCCTAATACTGAGACTTAACCCACCCTTACTGCAATATATTGCTGTTTCTTTTTATACTGTGCACAATTGCCAAAAGTAACTTATGTTGTGTGTTATCATGTATCGAGATTTCATGTGATAAAATAAAACACCACTTTGCAATACAAAGTGGAGGCACATGGGTACTCAGGAATGATTTATTATGGGCTACCTCTTTAATTGTAATCTTCCTTATGAAAAAAAGTTATATATGAAAAATATATTTTAGGGCCAGTGCAAGGGCTGCTGAAATCAGTGGAGATGTTTTACATTGACTTTCCTTTTGCTTTGCAGCTGAAAAATGAATCGATTTTCAAAATAAGAAGTGATTTAATCCCCTCTCCTGGCATGAGACTGTACCTGTACCTGTACTTGACAATTATGTCAGATGTTTTCTAGTTGTTTTTTAAAAATGGAATTGGCCTTCTTTTTCTTCAAAGGGAGTAGAAAGTTTTCTATTGATTTAAACAAAAATCAATACTTTACTTTGCCATTAATTCCCTTGAAATCAATAGGTCATTTGTGAATTAAAATGTTATTTGTCATGAAACTGTAGGCCTAGATGTACATAGTGGGCTTACTTTTCATGGTCTGTGGGCTCCATATAAGTTTAACATCATTGAGCTTTTTCTTGATCTGCAGTGTGTAAATAAGCAATGATCTGTTTCGCTCCTTCTCATCCCTGTCCTTGATAATCCCAGATGCTGGGTACACATTATAGAGAACAAATGCAAAGGCCACATATACAGGTATACTTTTTCTGACTGTACAAACTTGAAATAAAAGAGTAATCTGTGGCTCAAACAACATTTTTCCACTTATCCACTTGTGGGAAGGATGTGTGCAGTCAATTGATACATATCTTTTTCTCCCACAGCTGGTGTTTCAAAATCAAAGAGTGGGACTCAAAATGAACATGAACAATTAGCAGTACCATTTGATGTACTGATGTTTTCTGTTCCCCCCCACCAGCAGAGATGCAAGGCATGCAAAGAGGTCCCACCAAGTGAGGTGATCTCAGCACAGCTTGGACAAGCTCCGTTTCAGGTGAGTGTTGTTGGTATTGTCATGACTGATCACATTGGCCAAAGGCCACAGCAATGTCCATTCCTATCTCCCTGTGCACAGGAAATGTATTCAGGGGACTACTGCCAAAATGTCCATGTCAGGGGCAAGATGTGGACAGCTTCTTTCATGCTGTGCTTCATGATTCTTTCCATGAAAATCTGTTCCTCAGGCTTCTGTCATAGAAAGTGGTTGATCCTACTCCTGACTCAAAATTATATGCCCATGTAGCTATGTGAGTGTATGAGATGAGCAAGTATGTCACAACCCCAAAGTAAACCTCCTGTGACATCAAAAAGGTGAGCATTTGGAAACTCAGTATTAAATTATTTTTCAGTGACTGTGTTAAACATCCTTGGAAACATCTTTGCATCCATGAGATGATATCCGATCTTTTGGGGAGAAGTCACAGGTCTTTCATGGTCTATCTTCATCTTTCCTAGCACACGAATAAAGAATGTTAACTTCTTACCTCAAATTATCAGAATGTCTACAGAAAATTGCCAATGGCAGAGCCAATTATCCACTTGAAGAAACTCAACTGAAAAAATAAAGGCTGACAGATCAGAATATGGCAACAAAATGACTTTCAGTCAGATGTGCTGGAGTAACAAAACTATGTAGACACTGCTCCCTGAATCCATCTTACAAAAAGTACATGCTTCATGGCCATCTTTTGGGACCATATTGCTCCTTGATGGCTCCAGTTCTGTAAGGAAGGGTAATTTAAAAAGGCACCACTGTATCTGCAGGGTCCAGAGAGCAGCCTTTATCACTCTGGTGTGTCTGCTCAACTGAATATATTTTATCCTTTGACTCTGCATTGAGACCTCTTTTCTAAAAAATTGTAATCATTTGCCAAAAGCTATGAGATGATGACAAGAAACGTATGGATCATCATCCTGAGTAAAATCTGGAAAGAGGAATTTACACAACCACACAAGGGTATGAGCAATGAGATGACACAGATGAAGATTCACAGGTGAAATCTGCTGTTCTGGCACCTTTCTACCCTCACTAATTTATCCTTACTCTGAACTCTAAAACAGTGACAATGCATGACGTCTGGACAGTGCCAAAGAAATGTTAGCAGCTTGAAGGAACTGCCAATTTCAATAGTTTTTTGTAGTCATGTTAAAGTTAGGACGTCCTTTGACTGCCTGCCTCATATCCAGCCTTGGCACAGGTTCTCTTTGTAATGTGTAGGTTAAAGATCTTGGGAATTGCAAAGGTTGCCCTCAGATTGTCTTGCAATAAGTGCTTTTACTGATACTGAGCCCACTTGTCTGGCAGTGTCTTAGCAAAATTTTTGTTTCCTTCCTCTTAGAGCCAGTCCTGCTCCTGCAGTGCTTCCCCTCAGCTGCCAAGCCCCCTTCTTACACCTCGGAATGTTAACAGTTGTTCTTCAGGAGCTGCTTAGCAATAGTGCTACCAAAGCCTTGAATTAGTTTCCAATACATTGGATTAAGGAGAAAGAAAACAAAGGAACAAGTGGAATACTTGTTCAGCATCAGTGAACAACAACTGACCCTTCCTAGACATTTAGGTCCAGACTCCCAAAAGGATTTAGCACTAACTTCCATTAAAATCAATTTGGATTAGCTACTTTTTAAAAAATTCAGACTTTAGAAAGTAAGCACTTCACAGCAGTGATCAATGTTGTCAGACACACTAACTTTAAACAGGGTTGCTGCAGAAGGATGAAGAGGATTATAACTACAGTTATTGTTTGCGTTGTTACAGCAAAACTATTAGTGAAGACATTTCTGTCACTGACAGAGTGACAGTTCTCTCTCTTGATTTTTTTAATTTCATATCAGTCCCAAGAAAGTCAAAACACAAAGATCTGTGATGGATAATTTTTCAGAGACATGAAAGGAAAGGGAGAAATAGAAGGGTGGATGTAATAAAAATATTAGAGAGGTAAAACAGCCCTAGTTGTCAGAAGGCTAAGGATCTACAACGATGTAACCACAAGATGTTTCTGTTAAGATGTCACACTTGCAGTGACATTGATTTTCTAGGATACAAATGATGTTAAACACTTGGTATTTCCTTCATTCAGCCCCTGAAGTTTAAAAATTACCCCTGCTGTTTTTGGGAAAAGGCTAGGTTTGAATTCCCAGAGCTGAGCTGCTGTGTTGTTCTTCTGTATATGGAAGTAGCGAATAAAAGAAAAATTGGGGCAAAAGTCATGTGTGAATACAAAAGTGTTGGTTAGGCCTAGGTTATATTTCCATTGCTCTAAGATTGTACTAGGAATGTATATGTGACTGAAAAAGTATTTGTCTCACATTAAATTCAGTATTATTACCCTAAACTCAGGAAATTGAAGGGTCCTTTCTACTCTTCTGTCCTCAGAAGAAGACCCATGTTTTCTTCTCAGTTCTGTTGTACTCTGAGTGCTAACTCTACTCCAAGAGCTGGGCTGGATCTGAAAGACAGAGAATATCTCCTCTTCTGTTCCAGAGATAAAGCGCTCACAAGATAAGAGGAGACAGCAGAATACGTTCATCTTGTCAAGCGACACTTTAACTGGAGTACAACTTCTTAACTGCTGTGTTTGTACAAATTTAGCATATAGAGTGATACTGGCAGGCAATCCTGGAAATTTTTTGAGCTCTAGCATGTACAACATATCTTTCTACTCTCGACATGTTCTTGTGCAATCTATTTGCAGTAAGAAGCAGATCAAATTTATTTCAACAGCACGGCTTGAGTCTTTAATTTAATACACTGATGGCAAGGGGTGACAGAAGTCATTGTCAGTCAGTTTTTGCTCCATGCAAACCAATGAGGGCATCACCCTGCAAAAGATCATGATATTCTTGTCAAAGAGACATTTGAAGAAATGGCATGGTGGGGATGGACTTGTGGCATGGAACTTTGGCTACTTGGACAGGTCAAATCTACTGGAATCGCTCTGAGCATATTGACACAGATATGCTTTTCTTCATACTTTTTATATCCTAATGTATTATAGTCTGCATCATTAAAGTCATAATAATCACCTTGCAGTATTTTCTGTATTCCTCTTTACCAGCCTAGACAACAACACATGCAAATGAAATATAATGGCACAATATTTCAGACAAAACTTCAGATGAGAGTCAGTGAATACATGCAACTTATTACCACTGCATAAGCTTTTATTCCCTCAGGCAATTCTATAAATATCAGCCTATTTATTTCTCATTTAGCCCAATGTCACTGAAAGTGAATCAGACCCTTAATATTGTTTCATATATTTATTTATGCTGACCACTACACTTATCAGTCTCACTTTCACAGAAAGAAGGATCTTTCTTACTGCTGGAGCGGTAACATGAGGAAGGCTGAGTCAGGAGGACTGTGTTAGAAAGATTTGTCATCCATATAGCCTGCTTCCTGAGAAGGACCTCATGACACTTGTGAATCTTTTGTGTCTCTGTAAAATACTGGATGGTAGATTGACACATAATTAAGGTATGTAGTCTGCATAGTACATTGATAGAAGTCACTTTGCACAATGATTTAGAGAGGAAAAAGACAGTCGAATGAAATAAGAGCAGTTAATTATTTATTAACAAATGTGTAATGCGGCCAACCCAGCAAACTTACATAGCAGCCACAAACATGGTAAAGAGAAACAGGTCCCTAAATGCTTGTGGTTGAAACATATAAGAGTCCTGTGTGGCATGAGAAAAGATTGCTGCTTCTTTTTCTGATCTAATTGAAAAAAAGCAAAAGCTCTTGGATCAGATTCTCACGGCATAGATTACAACAACCCAAACTACCTGTATACATGACAGAGAATGTGTTTTCTTCCTAATGGCTTCAGTCTTTGCCTGGCACATCCTTTTATAAGAGACAGAGAGCGCTCTACTTTGACAGCTGTACTTTGACAGCCCTGGCCTGCTAAGAATTTCAGAAGGCAAAGTGTTGCTGAAGAAATAACATGCTAAATCTAATGCTCTGCAGCTCTTAAAAGGGTTAAAAAAGCAAGCATTTTATAAGGAAAGGGCTACAGACCTTGAGAAGCAATAGGCCGGAAAGCTTACTATAATGTCAGAGGCTGCTGTTTCTGAGGACTGGTTTTGTTAGAGATGTGTGGAAACACAGAGCTTAAATAATCTGGGTGATACAGAGAAACAAGGTAGAGGAATATTTACAAGACACACCAGACTATGAACCAGTTTCAGGCAGAAACTCAGTAAATTATTGTATACTACACACACACATAGAGAGGTGCACACACTCAGAATATTGATAACTCTGCCTATACCTTTTGTATCTATAGCTACGTCTGCCATCTATCCTCTGTATAACCACCCTCTCAGTCAATATCCTACTTTCTTACTGTATCTCTAAAAAGAAATGAAATATGCTAGTCTTTTCTTTATTTATTCACACATACAGCATCTCCCAGGCCTTAAAATATAGGTATACCTATTCCCTTCTGATCCAGTATTGAAATGGTTCCTCAAATGTTTGCAGTATTTTACTTCTCTTCATAACAAAATATTGACATGACAGGAGGTTTTATTTATTAAAAGCAACCTGAAGAGAAAAAATGCTCCCTTTCTAAGCAAATGAACAGTATTTCTTCAATTACTAGTCTAAAAGAAAGCAAAAATGAAAAAGGTGGACCAGGTCTGCTGGTGTAAGGATTTTTCCCACTAAAGAGCCATTTCCCTTAGCAGGTTGTGGGGTGGTCCTGCAGGTTTCCCCCCTTTTTCTTCTGCCTCTTTCTACAGCACAATTTATGAGACACTTTGGCTATGGCTGAGATTCCAGGGAAGTGGACCATATTACAGTTAGCTCATTTATTCAGAACCATATCATGATATTTTGTTCAGCTTTAATAAAATACAGTTATTATGCTGTCTCTCCTTGTGATTAATTCAGACAATGTTTACAGACAAGACATTCTGCAGCTATCTGGTAATATTGCTGGTACTGCTGTCCAATGAATTAAACCACATTCTTCTGCCACTTGTAATTACAGATCCATATCTTCTTTCTCTCTCTTTTTTCCTCTAGCTTGTCTGTATAACCCCAAACAGATTTTAAACATGTTTCCTAATGGGCTGGTGTTGTCTATGCTTGAAGAAAAACTGTCTCTAACATGAGTTCAGCTGTGCTATGAACTCAATTCAAGAAGCTTATTTGCAGTGAATAGCAATTACAACATTATTGAATCTATGAATGTATGAACAATGGAACACTTTATACTAGAAGATGCCATTCCTTGTATTAAATGCATTTTAAGTTTAGCCTTTTATATAGCTCTGTCTCCCATAACAAGCTGAGCTTATTGATGGTGATAACTGTTCACAACAGACTATTTTACTCAGACTCATTTGGGTAGTGGCAGAGAATACAGGTAAGAACAGAGGCTTTCTCCAAAGAGTCTGTCAGAAAACCACTCTCTCTGAAAGAGATTTGATATAAGTCTTGCTAGATGAAATTACCGAGCTCTGAGAAGTTAGACAAGGTTAAATGGTATCTTCTTGCCTTTAAATGTAACAAAGTGTAATACTTACTAACTAACTAACTAACTAAACAAATAAATAAATAAGTGTAGCCATTGAAAAGGTATCCATGTGCTAGAGTGGGCTTTGTACTAGGTATTCTGCAGTGCTCCACCACTCTCACTTGGTCTCTTTTCCTTTTCTAAATACTATTTAGGAATCCCATGCTCAGGCCTGAAGCAGCTGGGTTTTTCAGGTGAGAAGACTCAAATCACAAAAAAAAAAAAAAAAAAAATATAAAAGAAAAAAAGAAAAAAAAAAGGCAGATTTTGTCACCAGCAAGTTCAACTACTTTTAAATATTCCACTGATGCAGAGCAAAAGAAAATATCCCTGCCATTTCATCATGATAAGCCAGTTCTCCAGTGTTCTCCAGACTCCTACCGCAAAATATGAGATCAAGAGCCCTTGTCAGTTCTTGCCTTAAAATACACTTTAGAGGGATGTGCAAAGAAAGGGTGAGTGAGCTCTCCTTGTGCCCTGAGCAGGTCAGGCAGAGGCCAACTACCATGAAAAAACCCAACATTCATGCTGCCAAGACATTTGTCCTTGAGCTTGTAATATCAACTGTTGAAGAGGGCACCGTAGTTGAAATTCAGGAAATATCCTAATATAGCTTTTATGGCCTTTGACTGAAACTGGCTAACACCCAGCACACTCAGATCTGAGAAAAGGAAAATTTCTCTACTTTTAATCAGCTGTCTAGCTGTGCTCTGGGCAACACTGCAGTCATTATGCTCATTAATGTGATTATGGCAATCTTTTTCATCTTTGTCTCATCAGGGTTTTTTGCTTCTGTGTTTAAGGTTGCCTGCTTCATTTTAGTAGATTTCATAAGTACTGCTCTTCTTACAGTGTGTTAGTTTGCTTTTTACACACTGGCATTTCTGTTCTGAAATACTACTACAATTATGCTTCATGGGAATAGTGGTTCAAACGTCCCATTCACCCATCCCATTCTCTGACTCTGCTTTCTCTTTAGCAAACATCTCCAACCATCAACTGCAAGTTTGTCTTCTTATGAGGAGGGAAGGTACATGATGTACAGTATCAGAAGAGTATTTCGTGAGTAGTGGACAAGTTCAAGTTCTTCCTGTTACCTGAATCCCATTTATCTCTAAAAAAGGAGGTAATAAAATTGACCTGCTTTTGTAAGATTTTCTTTTTTTTACTTCCTTAAATGTGTGGCATGGTGTAATTAAAATATATGAGGGTTAGATCTGCTGTATGTTTCCTCTGTTTCCCTCTATATATAGATACAATGTTGCAACAGCAGGTTGGGAATAAGGGAAGAAGCAAGCAACTTAAGAAGAATTTGGATCACATGTAAATGTACCTAGAAATATTAAATTTCATATATGCATGTTACATTTGAATTGAGGAGAAAACTCCAGAAAATATGCCAGCAAAATTCCTTCAAATCAAATTTGCTCAAGGACACCTTAGAGCATCAATTACTTCCACCATTACTATTTCTTTTTAAACAAACCAAAATTATTTTCCTAGAGTGGTGCCTTGTCCTTTGACCACCTAGAGGAGGAGATATAGCCCAGCACGGCCTGAAATCTGGTTTATAACCTCACTCTCCTTGTAACTCAGGGCGAGGACAAACCTGATCAACTGTAATTTTTTTATTATTATTTTTGGCCACCTCAAGAAAGCAATTTCCATTCAGCTAGCGACCTACAGTCAAGTACAAGTAAACATGATGGTTGTGGACTTTTATTTCACAGTTAAGCCTTTATTACCGAAGGCACAAGTCTGAATGCATTGCATGCATTAAACACAAGCCAATTCCTTGAGCAGAGGTTTGACTGCTGCTGGTGAGAACCGGAGGCTGTGAGCTTGGACTTCTAGTTTTTTATTTTCAGATGAACTGCTATGTGACCCTGGGCAGCTTTAGTTCATGGTATCTCAGTTTCCCCAGCTGTGAAATGATGATAAGAATTAGGTATTATGAGCTGAGGGACAGATTCTGACACCTTCATTGAGAACAGAGTAATGCAATCGATTTCAGTCTGAGGAAAGGGTAACAGCATCTGGCCATTAGTGTTTATAAAGCAACTAGACTCTTGGCTGATGGATTAGATTAGATTTCAGTGCTGAGATGTTACCATGAAGGGTTCTTTCACACATTTAAAATAGATTAGATAAAGAAAGTGTTTTGAGAGGGTTGGATAAACAAGATGCAGAGAATCCTGATGATAGTGGGAAGAACAGTTCCAAGGACGAATAATAAACAGGAAGAAAGGCCTGCTAGAACAAGACAGAAAGTATGGTGTTAGTGTATTTTTCATTCCTTTGATGTTTGAAGTGGAAAAAAAATAAAAGGGATAGACATAGTCTAGGTAAAATAAAAAACATAGTTTTTTTTTTTCTTTAACTCAATATGATACTACAAAAAAAATGCCCTTTTTTTTCTTAACTCTTTTGGAGGTACTTAGCCTTTTTATTTGATTTTTCTCTGTTTCTTAGAGTGTTTTCCAATTTTTAAAACTAGCCTTATGAAATGAAAATTTGAGCAATTTCTCTTCACAGATAAAAAAAATATTTTGGCATTTGTTAAAATTGATGGCATCTTAACTGAATTTTTTTATGGTTTTCTTTTAAAATCTTAGTTGGATTCATGCCGAATTTACTATTTTATTCTTTGTGGAAAAAGAAAAAAATGTCCTTTTCTGTTCAAGATCCTCTCCCCAAGGTCACAGATACCCTGTCAACAGCCACCTGCTGCCAAGTTCGGGGTTATATGTTCTCCAGCAGTTTTAGGGGTTGGAAATCAGGGGCAGGGGAGAAGGAAGAGTGTAGACAACAGTCCATCTTATTGAGAGAAGTCAAAACTGATGCAGTTTTCCATTCAGTCTCTGGGTAGCTCAGGGGGCTGACAGGAGATGTTGGCATAGGTGGAGAAGGTTGGAGCTTTTCTCAGCCAGCCTGGACTGAGCAAGTATAGCTTGCGACTTTAAGCTTAAAGCACCTTTAAGCCAGAGCTACTGCTAGGAATGTAATTTTTTCCAAGTCTATGCTAGCCAGATCATTCATTCTGTCTGGGTTTTCCCCAGAACACTGAAGTCAACCCCATTCTATTGAAGGATACCTACTGTCTTTCTAAAGACTTCAAGTGACAATGAGTTGTCCCCTTCTCTTGTGTACTCCTCCAGTGTATGACTAAGTTGCTGCTAGGATATTTTATCCTGTTTCAGAGCCACATTTGATCCTTTACAGTCACTGGCTCTTCTAATGCTTTTCTCCAAATGACTAAGTTCATGGTGAGCTTGTTTTCCACGTGGTATTAGTTATGTTGAGCTCCTCTACCACAAGACATTGAGGGGTTTGCATTCTTCTCTCAAAAAGGTGAGGAAGAAAGATGAGCAGCAAGTAAAACAGAACTCCCACCATGAACTTACTGGCCACTGGATCTGCCCTGCCATGGAGGAATGCAGCTTTTTGTGGGGCTTGACTGCTCTCTGTCCTTTCCTGTGAGAAGTGGGGGTCACAGTAGACACTTGCTGTTTAATTCATGGGGTGTTGTTTCCCTCAATAAAACTCCAATAAGTCCTTCAGGAGCTAGACCTCTAATGAGAAATGTGACTGCTGCCTCAGCAGCTTGTGTCTACTTGCTATTAATTGTAAGTGACCAACAAGAATAAATACAAAGGTGTTTGAGCATTGCAACCACTGGGGAAAGTAGTGGCTCCTCTTCCCATCAGCTGCTGCTCAGCTGCATGTCTCCCTTCACTTTTTATTCATTTTCTTAAAAATTCAGTGTGAATGCTTCACCTTCAATTGATCAAAACCTCATGAATGGTAGGCTAAGCATTCCACACAGGGAAATAATTATGTTGTGTGGCAGGTGAGAGATTGATGGTTGTTCAAAGGCCACTAAGATCATACAAGCCTCAATATTTTTCTAAATCCATCAAAAAATATCCTCCTGAAAGGTCTCTTCTGATTTTTCTTGGGTTCAAGGAGAGCTGAACAAAGTTTGCAGGAATTGCAAGAATGGACAAGGATGGAGCTGAGGGAGGTAAATTGCTCATGGTGAAATGGGCATCCAAAGATCTAATCCCATGATGACAGAGGCTTAAAAAGGATAGGGGCAGTTTGCAAAATAGTGACAAACAGGAATATGAGCAGAGAACAAGAATGTGTCCCAGAGCTACACGGCATATTACAGGTCTCTTGCCAGGCAAGGTTTTGGGAGCTATCATAAGATTGGCAGTGAAGAAGGCCCAGGTCCCCTCAGCCGCCTGTGCCCTGGCCCGGGATCCTCAATGGGTGGAAAACCCTAGCTGGCAGATGGAGCTTGTGAGCCATAGCAACACCTTGAAAAATCAGAACTCCAGCAGGGTGCAGCAATCCCTCTCTCTCTTACCCACACACACCATTACACCAATTCTCCCCAGACTGAGTGCCAACAAACAGAGTTAGGGAGTTAGGAGGGAAGGAAAAAAAAAAAAAAAGAAAAGACCAGTTGAAAGATATGTATTACAAACGACAGCTTAGCACTTTGCATCCCAGAGGCATGACACAAGCCCTTCTTAATCTCCCAGCCACCTCCCTAAGGAAAACAATGCTAGCTCCAATTCAGAAGTCCAGAAACAGACACAGATAGGGGTGCAGTGATTTTGTTCAAGCTATGCTCTGAAGATCAAATTGACTGCTGGAAATGAATCTAATTTGCAAACTATCCCCTCAGATTATCTCTTTTTTAATTTTGTACACAGGGAAAAAAAGCATAGTGAAAGGTTTCAACTAAATAAAGGAAGGAGAGAAAATAACTTCAATGATTTTTTTTTACTGTCTTTACTGGGAAGAGAACAGGAAGAATGAAAAAAGTGAGATTTTATATATTAAAAATTATTTTTTGTTGATATTTGAAAATATTTTGAAACTCCACTTGGGTCCTAAAACAATAGACCTAGAGTCTCTGGCTTGTTTGTGGCTTTGCCATTGGTGTTCATTTTCCACAGAGGCCACTCCAATACCATAATGATATATGCAAAACCCAGCACTCTTGGTCTAGCAATGTATAATAAACTTGCCCAGTGCTCATGCTGATCCTTTGAGATACTCCTGTCTGTTTTGTCCTTGGTGTCCCGGATTTGCCCTGGTCTTCCACAAAACTGCTTCTTTGTCCCCTAAGGCACAGGTCCTACATCCCAAGCCCAGGGCTCATCGTTCCTCTTCATGCTGTTGTTTGTGAGAAGGGGGTGGGAAATCATCTCAGATATGCTAGGAAAGGGAAAATCATATCATAAACATAAGTCACACTGTTTTTTTTGTGTAATGTCCTTGTTCAAATTTCAATCAGTTCAGTGTTCCACTGGCAGTAGGTGAAAGCTGAGTAAACAGGCTCAAAACATCCTGTCTTGGTTTTCTTTGCCATGTAAGTTGATCAAAAACAAACACGGGGCTAATATACAAAAACATTCACATGATGTCTGGCTGCAGAACAACTGTAGGTAGTGAAATTAGTTTAGGCAAGGCTGGGTGAGGGCCAGAATGCAAAAGGATGCATTTTAAGTGTCTAGCAATTCAATTGCATTAAACAGCTCATTGATATCCCATGCCTATTGTTGCTGAGTACCTGCAATGGTTCATTAGTTTTTATCAACAGCCATTATGAAATCATTGTACTGCTTTCATATTTCTCAGGGACATTACTGCTGACCCATGGAAAAACAATAAGGGATCAGAGGAATGATGGTGGGTGTGTGGGTGTGTGTGTCCTGTAGGCATTGCCTTGGAGCTGAGGTGGGAAGAATGAGAGGTGAGGATGTTGGCTGTGCTGCTAGAGGTGGGGAGATATCTGTTGGGTCAGATTCCTGAAAGACAAGTGAGAGCTCCAGAGGTGAGGGAAAGAATGATAGATGACTTGTTTGCTGGTCCGTAAATGTGAAAAAATGTTATTCTTCACATCTGTCTGTCTTGCAGCTGCCTTGTTCTGAGCAACAGGCATAAGTTGCAGTGACCCACCTTACTCTCTCTTCTACTGAAGCACTTCAGCCCTCATAGGCTTTCAAGAACCCTTGTTATCCAGTCCTCAAAAGACATCTAAATTTATGCCCTCACTGTTTCACATATTTCAGAGCCTTATTCCAAATATTAAAAGCACAGTTCTTACTACCTGCATTTATATGCAACTCCCACACAAAAATGACATTGTTTGCATTGTGTAAGCAACATGGATGATCAGCCAAACAGATGTATAAAAGTTACTTCTTTGCTTAAATCTTCTGTAAACAAGAATAAATAGTTCTAAGATTAAGCTTTTGAATATTCTTTAGCTGAGTTATTAGTATTTTTAAAACAAGTAACTGCAATTTCTCTTATAAAACAAACCAGTGCTGGTAAGTACAGCTACTGTACAATTCACTGTTGATCTGAGATGTGATTTTACCCAGGTCCTGAGGCACAAATGCTAGTAGAAGGCTAACTGATAAATCTGGAGCACCCTGAACCCCTTCACACTAGAAGTACAGGCAAAGTAGTAGCCTGTCACTCAGAATAAAAATTAACATTGTCCTGGTTTTGACATAAGCACCTTTTCTGTAGGCTTGTGTTGATTTATTCCTGGTTGAAAAGATGACCTTGAAACACCTTTCTTTTATAGTTGTCATGAAAAAAAGAAAGAAAGCTACAAACTTTCACAGATGGAAGGGACCCACTCTTAAGTAAATAGATCATACTGGGATTGAACCTGCAAGCTTGGCATTATTAGTACTATGCTCTAATCAATGGAGCTAATCTCAGATACATGGACCCACACAAATTTGATTCTTAATTTGCAGAATTATTTTTAAGTTTACTGAAGTTACTAGCAACATCTCTTTTTTTTTATTTTTATTTTTTTCTTTTTATTTTTTTCTTTAACTATAAAGATACATTTCTTTGTTGGAACATTTTGAAAAATGTAACATGAATTTCAAAGGTGGGTGATGGCAATGTTGATAATGACAATAATGGAGTACTTAGAGGGGGTTTTCCCCTCAAAATTAGTATTTAAAATAAAATTCATAAACTGAAATCAGTTTCTGTTTTGCAGTTTTAGGAAGGTCAGAAAACAATCTTGTATTAAATATTTTTCCAAACAAAAAAAGTTATATGATTATGTTTTACATTGGGTTGAACATTCAGATCCTAACCATCTATATCCTAACCAATGCTACTCTATCTACAGATTTGCAAAGACAGACATAGGTGGAGACAGGAATGATTCAACGTTTATGTATGTTAGGATAAAATTCAAGATACTCTAATTTCCACAATTGTCAAATGAATAAGGATTTAAAAGAAAAAGGAATCTCAGCATCAGCAAAAAAAAAATACTGGGACAAACGTGCAATGGGACAAAATACTTGAAAATACAAGAGGCTTGATTATATAGTTACACCTTTGGATATTTCTTTCGTTGAAATGCTGAAGAAAACTATTGAACGTGCTGGACTCTGTAATATCTGTTAAAAATTACTCGTTGAGCAGAGTGTTTTTCGAGCTTTGGAAGTAAGTTCTGATTTGATGCTCCGTTGGGTTCATCACAACATGAAAGATATTCTGGGGGACAATACAGGCTTTTGTCTCTAATGGAAAACCTAATTTGATGTCCTTCTTTAGGTAGTGCAGCAAGGGATAATTATACATTTCTGTCACATACTGCAAATGCTCCCTGCTGCATGAGAGGGTAGGAGACACAAAAACTGTTGCTTGAGCACTATAATGGAATACTAAAATCCAGGGGAAAACAGCCCATGACTCCTGGCTTGAAAAGTGCATGGTGTACTCTGTTCTGTCCCCTCATGCCTGATGCTCTGCAGCTTCTGCTGACCATATACAGCTCCCTACCATTGTTTGCACCTCCTTGATGAAACACCTCAAGCACTGAGTACTCTCTTCCCACAGACAGCCGTACCTTATTCCCAGTACACAGTCCTCCGCAAATCCATGACGTTCCCAATACAAGACTTCTCTTAGTGCTCCATCTCCTCCTTTTTCTAGAGCTTTGCAAAGAGCTTTGTATTTTCACACTGTTGGTTAATAATGTATGAATGCATATATTTACCACTCTAGATGTTTAACTTGGTGTGTTTGTTTAATGTATAATGAGACACAGCTAATGTGTTTAAGTTCATGGCTCAGCATCTTGAATAGGTCACTAAAATCTCCACCTTTGCTGTGCTGATTTATTAAATGGCTCATGAAAATGGCCTCTTCTAGTCCATTTTCTCCTTTACGGTAATAAAATCTAGGCATACAAATGTCAAAATACACACAGGTATACTAAAATTCAAACATAAAGTAAAGTTGTCTTGTATGTAGGGTTGAGCATAGGCACAGAAAACTCAATAATCTTACTGAAAATCACCAATACCCTTCAAAAGACTGCCCCAAGTCCCTTAAATAACACCAGTTATTTATTGGTGCATCAGTGAGATCATGACTTGGTGCATTTGATATATTTCTTTAAATATTTTCTCTGGCTTTTCAAGAAGTCTGTCTCCCTGCCTCTCACCCAGAGACTGAAGTTCCATAAAACAATTAGTGACCAGCAAAAGGGCAGGTACTTCCCATCATCATTCAACTTCAGCAGCTTCCTCTGTTTTCCCTCCCTGTAATTTTCTAGGTCATTGTATTTCCGCTATGCAACCACTTCAGTATCCTAATAATGCACTCTTTTCTTACAGGTTGCTGTCAAAATACTATGCTAAAAGAGAGAAAGAAACAAGTGGACTGAGTATTGCAGATGGACTGAAGAAATAGCGATGACATTTTCATTTATAAAGATGATAAAATTAGATTGCTTTAGGTGAAAAAGAAGGCAAGGCTACCATCACACAGGTTGAAATACCTGCTGACTTTGTAAACCTCAGGATTTTGTCCAAAGGGCATATTACCATTGCTCAAAGCACACTTATGGCCTCATCCAATATACTTGGGACCTTTAACTGTACCTACACATAAATAAAATTTTATATATTGTCTAGTCTTTTGGCTCAATAAGACTGCACATTTCTGTAGACAGCAGAGGTGGGGGGTTTTTTTTGTTTTTGTTTTGTTTTGGTCTTTTTGGTTTTTGGTGTGGGTTGGTTTGTTTGTTTGGTTTTTTGCAACTGCTACCAGTGATAGAATTAACACCACAGAGCTGGTTAGCTATTGATAGCAGTGAGCAGATGACCTTTCAGACTGCAGTAGCTACAGATGTGTCATTATAGAGTGGAAAGGACTCTTATGAAAAGCTTCCACCAGCACAGCTCCAGATGAGACCTTCCCTTACATCTTGGGAAGAACCAGGGGACATCTCAATACTCTGCTGTCATTTCTAGTCACTCCATTGAATCATTTCATAGTCATGGTATGGTTCTGTGTAGCATAGATTTGATCCATTGATCAGTGATAGCTGGCTGAGTTTTCAAAAAGCAAGGCTGACTAAGTGAATACACTTCCAAAAAAAAAAAAGAGATCTAGGAGGACACCTATGAGCTTTTAACCTCCTCATCCTTTTCAAATACAATTGAATTGAAGTCATAACATGACAATATCTGAATACAGCAGTCCAATCAAACCTGTGAAGATTAAAGGGTTCTTTGTGTGTCCGAAAATGCCACGATAACTGTCCAGGTTTGGAAAAAGCACAAAAAATAACAGAACAAGAGAAATCCTAACAATGCCTACTTTTACTTGTTTTTTGTTTATTCTTTATTTATCTTTTTTTTTTTTCTCAATGAATTTATCTGTTTTGAGGTTAGTGGCTCAGAACACAGAGCAGGAAAATTCACCACCTCCTAGGATAAGTTTATGTAATTTAATTATCAGGATTTCTATTTCAAGCCCTACGATGTTGGCCAAGAAGGCAGTTCCTTGGCCATGGGGTTGATAGTCACTAATTGTAGACCGTGTCAAATCTGCACCAAATTTCAACAGTAGGCAAAGGAACAGACTGTGCCAGCATTTGGCACAGTGGAAAAAAATGAAGATTCATTTTGAACTTCAGCATTAATGTTCTTTATGCCTTTTCCAGAAAAGTGAAAACTCGTTCTCTTTTGTTTTGCTGCTTATAATCTGACCTGTAACTAAAGTCATTCACTTTTTCTGGAAGTGGATGTGGAATAACATTATACTTGCCAGCTACAGCTTTTGAATATATGTTTGATTGTAAATAAGCAAACATTTACTTGGATAAAGACATCAAAGTTCAAGGAGTTAGTGAAGAAATTTATGCACCACTCTCGTTTCTTGCCAGGGATACAAATACACAAAATGGGAACTAAGAATTTCATGGCTAGACATGTACACCTATACCTATTGATATCTCCAATTTTTTTTTTTCTTATTATAAGCTTAAAAACTCCAACCTAAACACTAGTTTCAGGGATTTCAGATTCATTGCAGTCCTTCCCAGTAAGTCTCAGGTGGTGCTGGTGCTGGCTGTTTCCTTGTCATCAGCCATGTCAGACTGACAGTACCAGAGAGGTCAGGTCTACTGTGACACTTATACAGATCCAATTGTTATGATGTGGGACTCAAAAGGAAGGCAGACTAAGCCCAGATCTGTCAAGGCATTTTGACATCTACCTCACACTGACTTTGAAGTGAGCTGCAAAGGTACAGTGGGAGTCAAGATGGCCATACTACATTCCTGCACTACTTTGCCGTAGGGAAATCCCACCACACAACCCAGAGGTATGCAGCTTGCAGCCTCCCTCACCAACACTCCCACCCCTGGCTGCAATTCATTAAGTCTCCTGATACATCTGAGACATCTATAAATATTTATGGTTGCAGGCTGACATGACTTTCTCAAAGTCACAGGGGACTTGGATCACAGAGCACAAAGCTCATTTTGGTTTAACTACGGGGTCATGATTCCTTGTTAAACAGGGTTGCCCAGTGCCTGCCTCTGCTCAGAGCAGACTCCTTGGGGCATACACCTCTGCAGCAGCCCCTCCACAGCCAGTTCTGCTCCCTGTTCCCACCTCAGAACTGGTACCTGCCTGCTTCCTCCCCCAAACCTTAGCTTTGTGAATGTAGGCTGAGCACTGAGCCCCTGCCAGTGCTGCACCTCAGGCTGCCTGGCTCAGGCAGAGGAGCAATATGGAATTGCAAATCATCTGAAGGCATGCTGACTTTTAGAAATGGTTGACACAGTCGCTTTTCACTTATATATTTATTTTTTTGGTCACAGTGTCCTGTGTGCATGGAATGTTTTCTTCTGTCCCTTTTCTGGTAGGAGATTGGAAAGTAAATTACTAATATATTATTAATAGGAGACTTTTTTATAGTTAAAGCAAGCAAGAAAACAAAAAAAAAAAAGGACCCAAGAAATTAAAATAGTGCATGAAAGTGAATTGGGAAACACACGGATTGAAGGGATGATCTTTGTCCTGGCAAAAAATGGTAGCTGAAGAGATGTTGATGGCAATGATATATTGCTGAGACACCGTGCCTGCACAGGGGGCTGAAAGACGTCTTCCACAGCACTTCTCATCCTTCCTGTAGAAAAGAGTGACGTGCCCTTACTGTCTGTCTCAATATGGAGGAAGCTGGTTCAGCGAAGTCATGACTGAGCGTCTGAAGGGTGTCTGACTATTGATACTTTCTTGCTTGTGCAGCTCCTCCAAAAGAGAAGCTGCCACACATTTTCTGTTCAAGGACTATCCCATATTTAGACAGGGACAAAGCACAGAATTGATTAAAATTGGCTTCAAGGAAGTTTTGAAAATCAGACATAAAAGAAGAAAGACTGTCTATTCACCCTATAGTTGAGCAGCCTTGGCTAGTCTTTTTCTTTTATTTTTTTATTTTGTTGTTAAGTCTTTATCTGAATATCTTTAGAGAAATATCTTCTTCACCAGTGAAAAATAAAATTAAATTTAAAAAAAAAAATCCTAAGGCTACAGAGCCAAGCATTGTGTGTGGATAGATTAGAGTTAAGGCTCATTTGCAGGAGAAAAGCCAGCACAACATTTGCAGTGAAAAGAATAGAAAGGATCTTGCCCCCACTCTTTCATTTAATAGAGGCAGTTTGAGGAAAATTTCTAATGAATCCTATCCAACCATAAAATCATGTAGAAAATGAATTGTATATGACAATAAAATAAAAGTGAACCAAATTACAATGTTTCTATATTCATAGGACAAATTAATTTCATGTTTGGAATACTAATTGTTCACTATAAGGCCTCTCAAGTATTTATTGTCATTACTTCATTTGCCGCCAGATGAATTTTTGCCCATGCAGAACAATGTGGTTTTGATTGTAGCACCAAAGAGAAGAGAAACAAGTCTTTTGGAGCAGAAAGGGGAACTTCCCATGTGCCAACCACTCTGCTCCCCAGGACAGTTTGTTGAAAGGCATTTGGGGTGGGGGGAGGTGTGTGATTTGTCCTTTGAAGTTGGAGAGCGAAAGAAAGCAAACCTTCATGGGACTTGTAACTTGCCCTCAAAGACACCATCTGACACACGTTCTCCAAATTCCTCATGAAGGGCAGAGGGAGCAGATGCGGCCAGTGAGCCCTGCATCTTGGAGCAACCTGGTCATCTTCCCACAGAGAGCATGCCCTTAAGATCTTAGAGGCAGCTATAATTTGACATGCCTTCAAGGACCAACGGATGTTTGGTGCCTGGACAAAAGCTGCAAAGAGATTCAGGTAGTTCAAAGGAGGCACTATGAGGGGAAAAAAAGTGTTCTTGTACTACACTGAATTATAGTCAAAAATACAAATAAGTAGAGCACCTTTCCCAAAAGCAGAAAACTTTTAAGAAATACACAGTAAAAAATAGTGTAACTATGCAAAGGCTGTGTGTACACATAGATAAAAAATATTTTTAAACACCCCCCCTTCCATTAAACTAATATAGCAGATTAAGGAAGCGTTAATTCCGTGAAGAAGGTTGAATGCTCAATTCCATGATGAGTTCTATTAATATGACTGTTTTTAGGAGAGAGAAATGAGAAGTTATTGCACCCAAGGGGGATCTTAGAGCAATCATTTTTCCTGAAGAGAGTTCATTTTGAAATGCAAGGCTTCTTCTGAACTGCCAGTGGCTCCCTCTATCCCCTAAAAATTCATGTATGTTTCTGACTGACAGGTCTAATGGACTGCTTTGCCATGATACCAAAGCCACCTGGTATTTGAATTCAGTTCAGAGTTGCATGGCTGTCTCCATCCTTCCTAAGACCTTTTAGCTGTACTCTCCCCACTCTTAATGAATTCCCATCTGAGGCAAAATCTTCCAAAAAAAACCCCTGGGCTCCACTGACCAAGGTTACTTTGGGCACCCCTAATGTTGTTGAAGAGCCTGGGCACTGCAGTGCTGAAAATGGAGCAAACAGTGTTCTGGTGGGATGCTTCAATGCTCCTGCTTCTGAAGGCGGGGGGGGGGGGGGGAGGGGGGAAGCAGTGCGGAACTGAGATGTTATAGCACCCAGCAGGCTGCTTAGAGCAACTGTTTTCCTTAAAGATAAAATTATGAGAAAAGATCTGTACTATGGGACAGCAGAAACTCAGTGTTTGCCTCTAAGGCTTCTCCCCCACTGTTTGATAGGGAGGGAGCCAGAGGGAATTGTTTGCACTGCACATCCTGTTTCATTTTCATCCCTTCACACTAGTCCATCTTCTGTTTTCCAACTTTTTTTGCCCTGCTAAACTTGTATTTGAGGGGACTTGTCCTGGCTCCAAAGCAGTCTGAGGATCTGTTCTTCCTATTGACTGAGAAAAAGTTTTGTGATGTAACAATGAGTTATGCACTTATGTGCTCATCCCTCTGATCCCCTTCTTCTTCGTATTTAAACTACTGCTCTCATTCTATATAAAATCAATTTTAGACTCTTTGACGGGATTTCCCACAACTTACTAGGTTTTGTCCTTAAAATATGTGTTTGCCCAGAAAACTCAGGTTTACTGCGTCAAGGGCTGTAGCCTCATATGCATCACTCAGTCCTGTTGATTCTATATTGTCACTATCACCCCCCTACCCCGTGCGTGCAGATCCAGTCATGTTGCATGCAAGTGGCTCATTGGCTCCTCCTGCAGCTGAATCCATCCAGCATACTCTTTCTTCATTTGTAGATCAATTCATCTGGAAGGAAGTAGATGGGCTGTCCTCGGACTCTTAGGAGAGAAAAAAAAAAATTGAGTTTTCTTAAGAAAAGACTTTAAACAGATGAGACAGAACTCCTTCTGAAATCATTTCAGAATTAATGGAATGAGTGGCTCAAACCCAGACTGAAAGGACGAGTGAGATGGGTACAGGAGAGAAATGTTGCACACAAAAGTGATGTCTTCCTGCATTGTGTTCCAATGGATTTACCCTCCCCACCTGAAGTACTCAGGCTCTGAAGATTTTCTTAGAGTAAGAAAAAAAGAAAATCCACCTTCACCTAACAGAGTAACATGTCCCTCTCATACTTGCACTGAAGAAGAATACACTGTTCTTGTTCAATTCTTCTCTATTTGCAGGAATAGCACACCCAAAGGGTTTTGTCAGGCAAGAAAAGAAGGACCTATAACTAAAGACAAGACTATTATGAAAAAACACACTACTGCAGATCTAGAGAAAAAAAGTGAAAGATTTAGAGAGGGAAACAAACAAGAAGTGAAGGAGAAAGACACTAGGACTTAGTAAGAAGAGACTGCACTTAAAATTTTTTTGAGAATGAAGAGGAATCTCTCCTCCAAAATACTCAGACATATTAGAGAGTTACCCATGCTCTTACATTACCACTGAAGCCTAATAATTCCTTTTGAAATGTCACATGTGCTTTTTCTGAGTGGAGATGCTGTTAGACAGCTCAACAGTTGATTGCTGAAAATATGATATTTTTAATGGACAAATTTACTGTCGTTGCAACTATCAAATAATATATCAATGATAGTATTCTGTTATCTCCTCTCAGCCTTCAGAAAGCCAGTAAAACACGAGTAAGATGGTCTGTGAAGTAGAAGTGTTAAGACTCTTCCCACCAAAGACCATCCAGAGTCAGGGACAATTTGTGGTTGTGGTCGATACCTTGGAATTTTAGTTTGGGATAATTGGAGTCATGGGCTACCAAATGAACAGACTTCTCTCTGTCATTTCACAAGGCCTGGCATGATGACTAGTCAAGAGATTCCACTAGATTCCTGAAGATCCTGCACAACATACAGAAATGAAAACCACTGCCTCTGTTCTAAACAAATTTACCTTTGTCAGAGACAGTCTAGCTCCCTGGTCCACCTGAGCCCAAAACTCAGCAAAAATTGTAGTTGAGCATTTCTGCACACAGAAAAGATGCCTCTAATTATCAGTTTCTTGTCTACAAGCCATCAGGCAACCAGTAGCAGCTCCTCCATAGGGGCAATATAACACCAACTTGCTGGTCAGTGATCTCTGTTTTTTGCATGAGTCAACAGTCCAGAAGCAAGTTTGAACATCTTGGTGGTGTGGACATCTGCCCTGAACAGCTGTGCTGGTCAGAGGGGGCAGCTCATTGACTCTCCTGTCGATGACGGATGCAGAAGCAGTGAAGACTGCACACTAACCTTCATAGTGTGTTGCAGGGGTATTATCACTGTTGAGCACCAGGTCATTACGTCCCATGAATCGTTTTTTCTGTGGCTGTGACAGGAGTGTTAAGGCATGTCTGGGTTGGTTTCAGTGCTGTGGACACATTTTGGGTGGTGTGAACTGAGACCACAAAACCCATAGCATGGTCTCTGATGATTTCTTGTGTGTAAAGGGAAGAATAAGTTTTACACCTATAATGAGAAAGGAAAAAGCTTCATGTTCTCTAATTCAGCTAGTTTTCCAGTAAACAAAAATTTATGAAATAAGATCCACAAGAAAACATGCTGTAAGTATTCAAAAAGATGAACTCAGCACCTTAAGAGAAAATGAAGAAATAGGAAAATTTTATTTTTGTGACATTCAACACTCCTATTTTACTGTGATAATCATCATCATAAAAGATGTGCCCTGTATACTTGAGGTTATAAGGGAAGAAAAATATCAGATGATGTTGAAACATTGCATCTTGAAACCCAGTGCAAATAAAAAGGAGTTTTATAACATAATTACATTCCCATTAATATGTTAATCTCTTATATACAGACATAGAGAAGCAAATACATTACTTTTAATAATTAACTCTGTAGTGAGGTTTTATTGCTGGGAAAGAAGATTTCTCTATGGAAGGGTATTTAACATTTTAATTACACAGTTTTTGATAGATGTTTACTGCTGCTTCTATTTCTACTGAAAACAAAACCATACAATTAGGATAAAATGTAATTTTGTCACCAGAAAGGAATTATTTCCATTTGAAGGAAGGTCTAAGGTTCCCTCTTCTCTGTTGTGTAGTTAGTGTAAAAAAATGGTATGGTGTGTTTTAAGAGACAGGCATTTCTTATGGAGCAATTGCATTCTATTTTTTTTTCTTTCAATAATTTTGTACTTTTTGTGCCACTTATCATTGCCATCGTATTTGACCTTCCACTAGAAGATTGCTTATGTTTTGGTGAGACAACTCAAAAAGGATGTTAAAAAAAAAAAGAAAAAAGAAAATCCAATCTTATCAGATAAAAGCCGCTAAAGGAACCAATAGCATGGGAAAAGTATCCTTAAGGAATTGCAAAATCACAGGATCTAGGCTGTAGAAATAAAAAATTTGGAAAAAAAAGAACAGAACTGAAAGACATAAAGAAATTAAAAGTCTAGGAAGGATTGCCAGGCAGTGAGTCTGAACAATGCACTGCTCTGAAAATAAGTCAACAAGCTTTATACATGAACTGACACTTGAGTTTGGTACATAAACTGATAATTGAAAGGCTTTGCAGATGGACACATGCTTTCCAGAACTGAAAAGGTGCATACAGATCAGCTAACTCTGCAATGACTTTCTCTGGTGAACTTGAGCATGACGCTAGGAAAAAAAACATCTGAGTGAAAGAAAAGCATATGGTCTCCATGGTTCATAGCAGTGCTTGAAGCTGCCACCTGGAAGGGTCATCTCTGACGACAGCTTGTGTCAGCATGGTTCTCAGCCCCACTAGAAACTGTCCTGCAAACCCCCATTTCACTTCATATAGGTTTGAAATCCAGACAGCGTGTGAGATAAACAACAGATCAGCACTTGTTCTCTGGTTCCCTGAGCAAATGAATAGCATCCTCTCATTTGGGCATATAACAGTGATTTCAGAAGAAATCTATAGACAAGGGTTTTGAAAAAGCATGAAAAGTCCTACAGATTACAAACACAGGACTTCCTTTCTGTGAGCCATTTAGACACCACGTGCACAAGATTTGTGTTGAATTATTTAGATGGAAAAATGCCTTTCAGGCATGTGCAACAGCTCTGGATTCTGTTCAGCAGTGAAGAGAGATGAGCATTGCTTCTATTTGCCCTAGAAGGAATTAAATAGATACAGCAAAGCTCTGTTACAGTAGCATTTGAAATGCTTCATTTTAAAAAAGTAAATGAAGCCAGAAGTCTTGCCCACTCTGACCACTCACTGATAGTGATTCTGGGGACTGAAAAATACACATATGCTAAAGTTAACACCCCAGACCCAGCAGAGCTGTCCTCTGAAAAGCCACAGGACTTTGGAATCTGTCTCCGATTCTGGGACCTCTAAGGTTATGTTGTAAGCCTTGCTTATCTTCAGGACATAGGTTGTCATTGAACATGTAAACCTGGTGACACCGGTAAATGTGGTAGCTCTCACTCATACACAACAAACCCTCCTCTTGGGGGATGGCTGCATGAGCATGGGCAGCATGACTTAAACTGGCACAAGCGCAGGGCATTTCTAGATTTACTCTAATGCACGTGCTGATGAGTTGAACGGATGGGAAGAGAGACGACAGGAAATCAGGGAGGATACACTGCTTTGTCCTAAAGAGAAACAGTAAAACAAATCCACATTCAAGATGGCAGGACAACACAGCATTGGGTGCCTTTCATATCACCTGCCTGTGTGCATCCTAATGAACAGCTCTGCTGAACTTCATGTGCATGTCAAGTTATCCACATTAATCTACAGACAGTGAGAAGGATGAGGCCTCATAAAATATTTTTTTCTGCATCCAGCACTAAGGGAGGAGGACATGGGAGAAGGTGGTCACTTTGGACAGGATTACGGTGGGGAAAGTCAGTGCAGATTCAGTTTGATGAAGTGACAAGGTGGAGCAAGGGGTGTAAACAGCATTGTCCTTGCACCTGTATGTCAGGATGCAGCTTCCATCTCATCTTGGAAAGAGACAGTAGGAAGGGCAGGCCTCAGGAGATACAGGCTTCAAATTAGAATGATATTCTCCTGAGATACCTTCTGATCTAGAAGTCACATAGAGATTTGGTGAGCTCTGTACTATGTGTTTGTGTTACCTGTCTTTGTGCCTCTTCCTGAAGCAGAGCAGATGTGATCCCAGGGCTACCAAAACACTGCCACAAGTTAAAGCTAACATCGTGGGAAAATGATAACAAGTTAGTCACTGTATGACTAGGCAGTCTTTTTCTTGATACAATAGAAAGAAGATATCTCTGAAAATGAAAGCCCTGACCATAAGTACTGACCACTCATGACAAGGATAGCAAGATAGTCTTTAGAATGAAATCACTTATTGTGACAGTACAGCCAATAAAACCTTTTCTTTCTAGGGATTGACTTCACAGCTTCTACCCATTGATCAACTCCAGACCACTCTGTCTTACATGTCTGCACACTTCTACCAATCATTCAAGATTTCCCTAACCTTACTCCTATTGAGTAGTACCTTGCTGCAATTCAGTAGAATGCTAATCTGTATTGTACCCATGCATTTCCACTTTCTGCTTACTTCTTGTTTATTTCCTCAGACTTCTCTCTCATGAGAGATTCCGGTACCTATGAGTGAGACTTCAGATCCCTGTCTTAATTTTACAGGTTGGTCTGTATATTTATTTATATCTGCAAGTATAACACACAAAACTGAAAACACTTTGTCTGAAGGAAACAAAGCTAAAACAAAGATGTATTTCACTGCCAGGATGCTTTTAACCAATTTCTGAAGAATTTCTTCTGCTTGTAGTAAGATATTCAATAAGGAAAGAATAGGGCCATTATTTAAGAATAGGACAGGCTTTTACTTTTACTTTTGATTTGGAGAGCACAAAACCCAAGAACAAATAAAATCCAAGTCACGACAAAAGAGCAGCATGTCTTCTCTGTCAGGCACAGAGAAGGAAATGGCTGCCAGCAGGTGCTTCAGTGATCTCAGGGTACCATACAAAGGAGAAAAACCCAACCTTACGAGCCAGGGATCATAGCAGTTAAGCCCACTGTTTATGCCTTCGCAGCCCCCCGTTGGGGTCTGGTTTTCCAGCAAGCACTGCGCTAACCCTGTGGTTCATAAGGCTCTGAGCTGGCTGTGCAGAGGTGCTACTGCCTCTGTTACAGCTCCCTCTGTCTTCCCCACTCCTGTCTGTTAGTGGTACCACTAGCACACTAGGGAAAAGAGTGCCTGGTGTGTGCTGGGCTAGATGCTGTATGAGGACAGTGATAGTTATGCCTTCAGATCAGCATGGATGGAGAACACTAGATTTGCTTTCCTCAAAGAAAGACCAGTGGTCCTTCAGATCTCCTCCTCGATCTCTTCCTCTGCCTCTTCCTTACTGAAGGACAACTAAAGCTCTTGCTCAGGCATTACATAAATACAGCATCTCCACCTCATGCTATGAAAGTATCATGAAAGGAAGGAGAAAAGGCACTGTGGCATTGTGAAGTGCTGAAAAGACACATTTTGGCAGTGCAGTGTTATCATTCTCCCTCCTCAGCTCTGTTTGCTAGGGCAACACTATTTAAGCCCCTTGCCATTACACAGTAATGCCATAACAGCAATTTTAAATAAATTCTAGCATGTTCTTAAGATGGAGAAGAGCAAAAATTGGATTCTGCTGGTGTGATGAACTCTAATTTTTCAGCGATAACAACAGGCAATTTTCAAGGAAAGCAAAGTGACTTTATTCTCATTCAATAGATGAGAGGAAATGGGTGAAGAGGTGCAGTTCTCTCACATTATCTGGACAAATGATAGGAGGAGGATTGTTCTGGTCCCTAAAGTGAATAGTCCTATTCAAAAATTATATTGAAAAAAGAAGTATTCAATTGCAATGAGTTTGAAGAGCAATAACCAATTAGCAATATATCCCTGGGTCCCACAGCAGTTCTAGGCTCCTGCAACCTTGGTCACATCACATCTATTGTGCCTCAACACTCCTACTTCCAAAATGAGGATGAACTGGTAGCAGCATCACTACCAGAGATGAGTGATTGCTCCTGAGGTTCTCCAAGAACCTCAAATGCAAGAGGTAGAGTGAAGTGCAGAGTTGCTAATTATTTTAAATCCCTTTTTTGTTCATATTAATCAAAGTGTCAAGCTGATTCTCTCTAATCTAACTAAAGAAGACAGAGATTTCACAGTGGGGAATGCTCTAAAGTTCACCAGGCTTGCATGACAAATTTACTGTATGGTTTCTGCTTGCTGGCTCTGCATGTGCCTGGCTGAATTTCTTTTGCTGTTTCTACTAATTGTCAGAACTTTTTCCTATGGCTTTAAGCAAATGTTGACTCAATCCTACTGTGACATCTCAAAGTTGAATGTTTGATATCACAGATTGCTAGGAGACACAGATAAAGGAACAAAATGTTACTCAAGATCCTACCTGATTGGTGCAGTCTGAGGCTATGAAGACACTGCCTGACCCAGAAAATGAATTTAATAGACCAAAAAGGAAGCTTTTAAAAAATGTATAAATAAATGTATAAGTGGATCTAAAATACGCATTTGCAGGAGCCAAAACAAGATATTCCTAGAGAGAATGGGATATCTCCTGGGAAAGCATTGCATGTTTCATAACCTTCCATAAATGGTTTGATTTTGCTTTAGGAACCAGCAAGAAATTCAGTGCAAAAATAGAGAAATCTACATTTCATTTAAGCATTTCCAGTGAAACAAAAGATATGATTCAAACTGACAAAAGCCAGGAGATTCCAAATGCTTTCACCCTACTTTTGCTCCCAAGTTCATATCTCTAATGACAGTGTGCATTTGTGTGGCAGCAGGCAGGATGTGGAGTGTCAGCCATAACTCTAACATTTCCTAGGCATTTTGTCATTTTGATCATGTCTCCAATTGCTGGGAAATGTTTTAACCAAAACACTAGATCCAGACAGTCAAGCACAGAGCCATTCCCCCTTTTCATGTGTCAATTCATCATGTCACTGGTGGTGCTGGTCCTCAGAAGAGAATGAGACTTTTTTGAGCAAGGAACATCCCAAAGGAGAAGATGGATGAGGTAATTGCAAAGCATGGGCAACATTGTACTGTGTCAGTGATTAAGAGACTAAAAATTGATGGTTATAACTTATTGTTAGGCTCAGTAAGGGCAAGATGGATTGTGGTAAGGGATTTCTTCTCCCTAACAAGATCCTCATTAGTTCCAATGTGATGAAGAGCATCATGCCGATGACGACCCTTGGTATATAGGGTAGTAAGATCTGGAGGCCGAACTGCACATAATTCCCTTTGCTTACATGAAACTACAGTTATTTTAACCAACACTAGCTAAAGTGATATCCAATGAAGGGATCTGAATTGTATATCCTATGCCAGCCTCTAAATAATGAATCTGCCTTTAATATTCTTTTCTCATGTGAAGGTCTTCTCTAAAATCATAGAATTGCCTTGGTTGGAGGCGACCCTAAAGTTTCAACCCTTTGCCATGGGCAGGGACACCTTCCACTAGACTACGTTGCTCAAAGTCCCATCCAGCCTGGACTTAAACATTTCCAGGGATGGGGCACCCACAGCTCCTCTGGGCAACATGTCCAGTATCTCACCACACTCTGAAGAATTCTTTCCTTATATCTAATCCAAATCTCCCCTATTGCAGTTTAAAGCCATTTCCCCTTGTCCTAGCACTACATCCTCTTGTAAAACATCCCTCTCTAGCTTTTTTATAGCCCCCTTTCCGTACTGGAAGGTGCTTTAAAGTCTCCCTGAAACCTTCTGTTCTCCAAGCTGAACAACCTCTCTCAGCTTGTCTTCATAGAAGAGGTCCTTCAGTCCTCTGAGCATCTTCATGGTCTGTCTCTGGACTCACTCCAATAGGCCCACGTCCTTCTTATGTTGGAGGATCCAGACCTGGTTGCAGTACTCAGGCAGGGACTTACAGGAGCAGAGGAGAGGGGAGGAATCACCTTCCTCGAGCTGTATGTCACACTTCTTTTGATGCAGCCCAGTACACAGCTGGCTTTCTGGGCTTCAAGTGCACATCCCTGAGTCAGGTTGAGCTTCTTGCCAACCAACACCCTCAGGCCCATCTAAGGACGGCTCTCAATCCATTCTCCACCCAGACAGTATTTGTGTTTTGTGTTAGTAGTCTTTTTATTCAGGAAAGAAAGGACTTTGTTTGGGGCTTTATTTAGGAGAAAAAGCCATAGGTCACCAAATGCTGTGGGTGGAAGAGCTGTCATTTGCAATGATAAAATATCAATTTAAAAAACAGCCTATTGTTTTTATGCACTCCTCACTTCCACTCACTATCATTTTGGGGGAAATATAAAATTTTTTGCATGTTTCCCACAGCCATTTCAATCTTTGACATCCTACTGGTCCATAAGATGAGGTTTTTAAAACTGGTTAGGGAATACAGTCACAAGCATGCCTGTGAAATCCACAGGAGGCTGGATACAGACAAAATTTTGTATCAAAACAACTTGGATCTTTGTTTTTAACAAAACAGAGAACATAAGCAAACCAAGGCAAGTGAGTCCACAAAAAAGACAGTAATTTTGTGAATGTAA
Source organism: Xenops minutus (assembly GCA_035221455.1). NCBI lineage: Eukaryota > Metazoa > Chordata > Aves > Passeriformes > Furnariidae > Xenops > Xenops minutus. The sequence continues at coordinate 28,899,249 of JAWWEE010000105.1, forward strand.
GAATTTTTCTTCTTACTTACTTCCCTCACAGACCCCTATGAAGTCACAGCAGCTATATTTTGCAGTGACAAAGCACTTGAGGGCTTGGAGGGCCTGTCAGTGGTGCCTGTCATTAAACTCATGGTGCTTTGGAAGGTCCTGACTTCCACCGATCAATACAGAGCATGAGGAGACTCCATGAGGAAAGTTCTGCTGGTGGTGATACAGTTGCAGAGTATGCTTGGCTTTCCTGAATGGCACTGTGGCTCTTTGTACTGTAGATGAGCTCTCTTAGAGAAAACAAAGCCACAAAACCAACAAAAGTAAGGTCTGTTAAAAGGTGTGTTCTCTCTCCTAAAACTTCATTAAAGAAAATAGAAATAAAAAAAAGAAAAAGCCAGGCTCCTTAGGTGAAGCTGAGAAGTAGCAGACATTAACTTCTGGTAATACATCAGAGGCTTTTAGTGAGTCAGGCCAAGAATAAAAATAGGTCTGATGAAGTGATTTATGTTGCCTCAAAATAGTTTTGATCCTCCTAAGAACCAACAGTAGAAATGAAATATTTTATTTCAGAAAAAGACTGTAGATTTCTATCCACGACATTATGCTTCTTCATTGCAAGATGGAGCCTGGAGGGTAGTGTGCACTTGCTTCTCTGTGCCCTTTGGAGGAAGGTGAGAAAGATGGTACTGTTGTGCGATGAAGGGTGCTGAGCAGCCTGCAGGTGGTTGTAGGGGTGCCAGTGATGGCTGCTGAAGTGAGTGTACCTCATCCCAACTCTGCTGACACCTGTTTTCTACCAGAGCTCACAGAGACTGGAGTTTCTTTTTTAAAGCAGAGGAAAATATACACTCCTGCAAAATAAATGTTTTATTGAATTATTTTTCCTTCTTTCTCCACCACACACACACTCACACACATGCACCCATCAGGGAGGCAAATGTCAAACATTTCCTGCTGGAGTTTCTACTGATGGAAGAATGCTGATATTTTGTGAAAGTGTATACAGTTATGTGATTCAAATAGCCCTGCTCTTTCCATAACTGGGTTTAACATGGAAATTTCTTTTCCGTCCACTTGTTATTCTTGTCATTTTTTTTATTTCCATTACTAATTTTAGAATGAGAAAAAATGTCTTTCCCAAGATAAAAAAATCTTTAGCAGAGCTAGTGATGTTGAGGAAAGATTTAAGAACAATACTGAAACCAGTCATCTCTGGTGACTTCTTGTTCTGTTTCATAGTATGGGTTCAGACTCTACTTTTTTTCTTATATTTTTGCACTGGTAAAAAGGTCACCCCAGCTTCTCCCAATCCATTCATAAGTTCTCCATCATCCATACATAAGTTCACAGCTTACTCTGGTCAGATACCTGTCTCTGGTTCCCCAGCAATCTCTCTTGCTTATATCTGCTCTTTGATGGAGCATCAGCCTACCACAGGCTGCTGACAAAGTCAAATTAATTGATCTGCACTTCTCTCTGTGCCAGATGAATGGTGCACACCTCCCTAAGACAGCTAGTCAGAGGATTATAAATTAGAATGTGAGCTATGAAAGAAGAAAAACAACTCGGTTGTGTTTTTTTAATGTTGCCTAACATTATCCTTTTACTTACCCTGTCCACTGAGATATCTTAAGTATAGTTATAACAAAAGTATCTAAATAAAGTCAAAAACTTCAAGTCAGTTGTCTGCTATCAGAATTCTTAATCAACAATTACACTGTGTCATGACTTTGGGGTACAGTTTGAAATAGCCACAGGTTAGACTGAGCCCTTGGATGAGAATATGCCTGGCATGCAGGCTTTCCAGAAACTAAATTCAGCCTTACAAGTAAAGAATATTACTAATGGGTTTCTATAATGGCAGAAAGAAAAAACCCAAAACTACTAAACTCAGGAGTTAAGACCCAACCTATTTTCCTTTACTAATGAACTGCAGCTTCTATTTGCTGGGCAGAAAATCAGGAATTAGATGTTTTGTGCAGCTTCCCTGGAAACAAGAGGGAGAGGCTAGTCTGCACCAGACAGGGCTCTGCCCTCCTACTTTCGTAGCCAGCCACATTTTCCTCCAGAATTATAAACATGTTGATGCATTGTGGTATTAAACATAATCACCACTGTGCTTTGTAACTTCAGTAAAGAGTAAATATGCACCCACTCAATTAATGTTTAGTGTTGAATGGAGACAATATATAAGCAGATGCACCTACTATCTGGACTTACATAGTCTACGGAAATCAGTCAACACTTCATAAAAACTGTCAATTAAATTTTCCTTCCTTGAGACTCATTGTAGTGACAATAATTGTGATGAATTCTTTGCTGATGCTCGCATGGATATTATAGAAAGCTCCGTGGAAAGCACCCTTTTTCAGCAGGCACTAGTATTCAAAGCCCAAAAACACCCAGATACAGTCCAGAATCACCTTTGGAGCAAATGGCTTCTAATCACACAAAGAGTTTAGGTGGCCAGAATGAGATAGGCTATGACAAGCTAAGGTTAGTAACATCAACCTGTCTCTTGTGTGCAGGATTGGGAGATTAAGGGAGACACAATTTTTAAAGGATGTTTATTTTAGTGGGGATGTTCCCCAGACTATCCAACATTTGATAAAAAAAACAGTTCAAGGAAATCCTGCTCCAAAAGGACACATGTGCATGTCTCATTTAACAAGGGAACCAAAGGGGTTTATAATTTGTAATTGTGAAAGATTGAAAATGATAAAAAGAATATTAATCATATTGATTCAAAACCCTGAGGACACTTACTTAGGCAATAAGAGAAATCAAGAGTTTGTTCCATCTCCTTATTTTCCTGTAAAGATAGACTTGAGATAATGGATAAGTGGCCTCAGGAATGCATTGGGAAAGAATAAGATCAATTTAGCCTTATTCACAGAATCACAGAATGTGCTCACAGAAGAGAGGATCATCAAGTCCAACACCTGGACCTGTACAGGACACCTCCAAGAATCACACCATGTGCCTGAGAGTAAAGTCCAAATACTTCTTGAACTCTGTCAGGCTTAGTGCTGTGACCACTTCTCTGGGGAGCCTGCTCCAGTGTCCAACCACTCTCTGGGGGAAGAATGTCTTTCTAATATCCAATCTAAACCTCCCCTGACACAATTTCAGGCCATTACCTCAGGTCCTGTCCCTGGTCACCATAGAGAAGAGATCAGTGCTTGCCCTTCCTCTTCCCCTCACGAGGAAGTTGTAGCTGCAGTGAGGTCTCCCCTCAGTCTCCTCTTCTCCAGGGCAAACAAACCAAATCACCTCAGCCTTTCCTCCTACAGCTTCCCCTAAGGACCTTCACCATCTTCATTGCCTTCCTTTGGACACTCTCTAGGAGCTTAATATATTTTCTTATACTGCGGTGCCCAAAACTGCACACAATATTCAAGGTGAGGCTACCCCAGTATAGAGCAGAGCAGGACAATCCCCTCCCTTGACTGGCTGGTGATGCTTTGTCTGATGCCCCCCAGAACATGGTTTACCCTCCTGGCTGCCAGGGGACTGCTGTCTCATATTCAACTTGCCACCGACCAGGACCTCCACTTACCTTTCCACAGCACTGCTTTCCAACATCTCATTCCCCAGTCTTTTCATGCATCCAGGGTTGCCCCATCTCAGGTGCAGAATCTGGCACTTTCCCCTGTTGAACTTCATATGGTTGGTGATTTCACAGTCCTCTAATTTGTCAAGGTCTCTCTGCTGTTTCCATGTTTGAAAAAATCTCTTTTTATTGTCCCACATTTCTGGCCAGCTTCAATTCCAGCTGAACTTCAGCCACATGAATTTTCTCCCTACAGTGGCAAGCAGCATCTCTGAATTCCTCCCATGTCACTTTACCTTGCTTCCACTGGGCATACATCTTCTTTTTTTGCCTTATTTCCAAGAGAAGATCCCTGCTCAGCCAAGCTGGCCTTCTGCCTTGACTGCTTGACTTCTGACATTTGGGGATTTCCTACTCCTGTGCCCTTAGGAGGTGATGTTCAAACAGCGACCAGCACTGATGGATCCCAGCACCTGCAAAAACATTTTCCCAAGGGACCATACTTACTAATTCCCTGAGCAGTCTGAAGTCTTCTCTCCTCATGTCCAGAGTTAAGGTTTTCTTGGCACTTTCCCTCCTGCTAACAGATTTTAAACTCGATCACTTTGTGGTCACTGTGGCCAAGACAGCCACCAATCTCCACTTCACTTACAAGATCCACTCTACTGACAAGCAGTAGATCAAGGAGATGATCTTTCTGAGTCAGCTCCCTTAGGACCTGTTCCATAAAGTTGTCATCCAGGTTTTTTTGGAGTCTTCTGGCCTGGGCTGTACCAGCTGTGTGGTGCTCCCAGCTGATGTCTGGCAAGCTGAAATCCCCTATAAGGACAAGGGCAGTAGACTCAGAAGTGTCCCTTAGTTCCTCAAAGAATAATTTGATGGCATCATCATCCTGACTGGAAGGTCTATAGCAGACTCCCACAATGACATCCACATTATTTGTTTGCTTCTTGATTCTCACTCAGAGGCTCTCAACTCTGAGAGAGTTGAGAGAGTTGGCCATTGCCAACTGTGAGCTCCATACATTTTAGCCTTTCTATTACATACAGTGACACCATTCCAACTCTTCTGCCCTGTCTGTCTCCCCTGAAGAGTCTGCAACCATGCAACAGGACACTCCAGTCGCAGGTCTGATCCTACCATGTTTCACTTATGCAGTGATGTCAGAACTCTGGGACTGGGCCAAAGCTTTGAGCTCCTCTTGTTTGTTCCTCGTGCTGCATGCATTAGTGTAGAAATATTTCAGGTGTGTTACCTTATAATCAACACCTCTTGAAGCAGATTGAGGGGCCCCATTAATGCTGGTTTTCTCAAGTTTTGGCACACTCTCCCATTCTCATCACTGGTGAGCCTGATTTTGCCCCTTTCTCCCTTCCAAGTTAGTATAAAACTCTGTCAACAAGCCTGCTAGCTCCTGTGCTAGAACTTCTTTTGCACTCTGAGATAGGTGCATCCCATCATGTGTCAGTAGACCAGCTGTTAAGTAGATCATCTCATAATCAAAAACCTCAAAATTCTGATTACACCAACCATGGAACCACTCTTTGATCTGATGGATCTGCCTATTCTTATCAATATTATTCCTCACTACCGAAAGAATCAAGGAAATCACTACCTGTGCTCCTGATCCTTCTACTGATCATCCTAGGGCCCTGAAGTCTCTTTTGATTGCCCTCGGACTTCTCTTTGTTATTTCGTCACTGCCAGTTGGAACACCCAGCAGTGGATAGTAATCAGAAGGCCTTACTAGACTGAAGAGTTTTCCTGTAATGTCCCTTTTCTGAACCCCTGGGAGACAGCAGATGACCCTGTGAGTTCAGTCCAGTCTGCATAGGTCCTCTATTACCTTTAGAAGGGAGTCTCCTATTACAACTACCCATCTTTTCCTCTTGACAGAGGAGATCTTGATGCGAAGTACAGGTGGTGTTGTTTTAGGAGGCCCCACTATCCCAGAAGGACCTTTGCTCACCCCATCAGTTGTCTGGCCTTCTAGTTCCAGAGCCTCATACCTGTTGTAGAAGGTACCAGTCCTACTTCTCAAATTCTGATAAGGAGGAGGAACCTTTCTCCTGCTAGGTGCAGTGACCAGCTTCCAGCCTTCCTCTTTAACAGACCCTTGAGTAACAGTCCTTTGCCTAATTACCCTCCAGGGGTCTGAGTCCACCTGTTTCTTCCCTGCAATGGAGGTTTGAGACTCCAGATAGTCTTGGGATTGTAGTGTCCCTGAAAATAATCAGTCTCTCTTTTCCTTGTTCATTTGAATACTATGAAGCCTGTTCACTTCTTCCCACAGCTCCTTCAGCTGATGACACAGCTCTTCAACCACAGCACATTTTCTGCAAAATAAATATTTGTTGGCCCCAATTTTGTGAAGAGTCACCAGGCACTCCTGGCAACCTGTGACCTGGAGATCTGCACCTACCATGAGCAGATCTGCCTGACTGAAGGCCTCTGACACAGCTGGTACAGTGACTCTTGTTATTTATATATACATGACTCCCTCTGATTCTGATCTCTTAATTCACTCTGGATTAAATTCATTCCTCTATAGACCATCAGCTCAAAGTCTTTTATAGATTATTTATAGTATCAGAGATAAGGCTTAATTGAGTATTTGAATGATTTGTAAATCTCATGCTTGTGTTGTACACAGTGAATTACTTCTCAAGGACTAGTTTGCCTATCTGTGATGTTCAGTTCTGACCCTCACAGTAACAGGTGACTCTCTAATCACTTATCTTCCCAAAAAATAGAAAGGCACTACTCCTTACTTAGTGTTGTTCATTAGCACATTTTTAATAGCATCTAACATTAACACTGTGTGAAAAAGTATGGATAAAGTATGGTTTTAAATTGTCCCTCCTCTGTTTTGTGGAGACTCCTGTGAAGGCTTCTGAAATGGCAGGATGGATTCTGTTGGAAACTCAAAGCAGTTAATCAGTACAATTCTTCAGAAAATGAGAAAAGTTTCATTCTGTAGTTATAATAGGACAGGATTTGTAGTCTCAGCTATAATATATTTTTTTTAATTATAAAACTGTGCAACCTGGTTTACTATCAATTCTACAATATATTTTTAAAAAAGTTTATTGGCATCAAATAGAACACCTGTTCAAATCTCAAGCATTTATAACCACATTTAAATAAAAATAAGAAAAATATAAACCATAAAATTACTTTTAATGAAGAAATCTAAGTTTAAATCTTTTGAAAATGTCAGATTTACAATATTTTTCCTCTGCCTGTTTTTCTTCCTGTGCCCATTCCATAAATAAAGAATTGAGTATAACAGATTGAATCAAAGATTGATATCATATCCTCAGTTCTTTATCCAAAAGCATTTATGTAAAAAAGTATGGCCAATTTTGTTATCATATAAATTTCATGGAAAAAAACCCCAAACATAAGAAACAAATGCAGATTCATAGTAGTTAATAGTGAGTCACCTAAATATTGCTATGTGCCTTATTGATTATAAACTTTTTTGAATAACGTAGTTCCTTTATATGAAGGATTCTTAGTTGAACCTGCTGTTAACCTTTATACAGGTTCTGGTAATTTTTTGTAAGGTCCTTATACACACAGAGTAACACCCCAGCCCTTTTAGGGATGAATAGTGGCTTGCCTTCATGAATAATATACTGCTTAGGTGGGAAGGGCTTTTTTTATTGTGAGTGATACCTTCCTGCATTACACATCTAATGTTCTTTAATTCTACTAAATGAAGTTGACACATTTCAATGAATTTATGCAAGTGCTAATTATTAACTAAAACTAATAATAAACACCAAAATTGGTGCCACTAATTGACTCTGTAATATGTTTTTCCCACTTCCCAGTCTCAGAGCACTTTAAAAATCTTTGGTGCAATAAGCCTTAGAATAGCTCTAATAGTTATGGTGGGAATTTGTCATTGTTTCTAATACTAGGAAGGAAAATAAAAAATGGCACAAGAACATTTAATGATACATCCAAGAACAAGGTCTTGCCAGAGCTAGATTAGTACCTGTGTCATTTTATTCCCTGTTTCTGTTCTTACCACAAAACTGGACAGTTTCCCCAAAGCAGCATGCTGTCAATAAAGGCACATCAAGATGACAAGGCAAATATGAGCAGTAGAGAATACAGAAAAGCAACCAAGTGAGAAAACATTAAATGAGTCTTACAAGTCCATCAAGGAGCTGACCCAGAGACCTTTTCATCTCACAGCAGCAGGGCTACCTACTGTGCAAGAAGAAATCTCTTTAGGTGAAATCATTATGAGCAAGCACAGAGAAGCAACAAAACAGAGACAGCCAGCTATTCACAGTGGTCACTCATCCAAACTGCCGAGAGTCCTAGATCAGCTTAGCTTCTACACAGAGATGAAACCAGGCACAAGTGAGCTGCTTACTCTTTCTGTAAGCTGAATATCTGTCACTCCCAACAAGAGCTGGCTGCTCACACATTGGATTTTTGTAACACCAAGGGGCAAGTCAATCAGAGTACAAGACCAGTGAGACAGCATCTCTCCCTCCCAGCTGAAGACCATTTCCACGCCCTGAAGAGGATGCTGTGCTCCTGGCTGCAGTCCTAGCTAACACCTAGCTGGTGTGGTTTGCTTGCAGTACTGTGACCCAAAAAAATAGCAGACTTATCCGGACCCAAAGAGAACTTCATGGGTTGCTGGGAGACCATACAGCGTTGGTGGACGCACTTTACCACACTAACAATAATGGGGATAGCAAAGGACTTTGACGTCCTTCATTTCTTTCCTTACCAGCTTTCCAGGTTTGTATAACTGGATCATTATTTCTGAACATTTGTCCAGACCACCCAATTAGATCTTCCTGTGGCAATTTCAGCCCAAGCTGGGGAAAGATGACACTGTGTTGAACTCACATATAAACTAGGTGAAGAAAAAGGGTGCAAGATTAGTTCTGACATTTCATGGTGTTGAAGTGATTCTTTATGTCTTAATATTTTTCAAGAATATTACCAAATTCTATAAGCATTTTATGACTGCTTCTGTATTAGTACTAACAGACAACATCCAATAAAATGTTTTGATTCAGCACCTGTGAACATATTTTTCCCTAGTCTACATAGCATAAATAAACAAGGTCCACTTAAGGAAAAAAAAAGAAAATCAGAATAACAGCTGACTCTTCTAAGCATCATTAGAAGTATGGTGCTTACAACATTACCTGGAAAAAGTGGTTTGGTACTAATTCAATGGGAGGATTGCTACACACTGGGTCTCCAAAAGTGTCACTCCCGGTGCTTTCAGGTTTCTCTGAAGAGAGCATCCATCCAGTTAGTTTGAGAGTTCTGACAAGAACTCCCAGGCTGAAGTGTGGGGGAACTATAAGAAAACAGCTGCATTTTAGCCATAGCTAAATCATCTTCCTAGTTATGCCCTAAATAAATGAATAAATGAATAAATAAAAGTAAATAATCCTGTAGTAAGCAGAGTTGTAGTGAGATGAAAAAATAAACAGAAATGAGATAAAAGCATCATTTGAGGAGTAAAATGAGATAGCACAAGTCAAATTGCAAGGGTGAATTAAGGTAGTCATAATGGAGTTTTCAAATATATTTGCAGTTGAGAGCTATGGAAAACAAGAAACAAAAATCGAACACTTAGAAATAATAGCAGCAGTTCATTGGGAATCTGATGCAAAAGCAGCAAACCTGTGGAAAAGCTTCTTTCTTTTTGTTTCTATCTGTTCATCATGAAGAGGCATTTAGCCATTACCTGGGTCAGATCCCACTGCCTGATAGAAGAGGTTTTAGTAAGTGTGTGGAGAATTAATGCCCAGGGTAAGATCATAGAATTACAGAATCACAGAATCAACTAGGTTGGAAAAGACCTCTAAGATCATCAAGTCCAACCTTTGACCTAACACCACCCTGCCTGCTAGACCGTGACACTAAGTGCCACATCCAATCTCTTCTTAAATACCTCCAGGGACGGTGACTTCATGACCTCCCTGGGCAGCCCATTCCAATGGTCTATCACTCCTTCTGTGAAGGACTTCTTTCTAATGTCTAACCTAAACCTCCGCTGGCACAGCTTAAGACTGTGTCCTCTTGGTCTGCTGCTTGTTGCCTGGGAGAAGAGACCAACCTACACCTGGCCACTGCCTTTAAGTAGTTATAGAGAGAGATGGGGTTCCCCCTGGAGCCTCCTCTTCTCCAGGCTAAACAGCCCAAGCTGCCTCAGCCGCTACTCATAGGACTTGTGCTCCAGTTCCTTCACCAGCCTCACTGCCCTTCTCTGGACCCTCTTTAGCACCTCACTTTCCTTCCCAAATTGAGTGGCCCAGAATTGGACACAGTACTCGAGGTGCAGCCTCACCAATGCTGAGTACAGAGGAAGAATTACTTCCTTAGTGCTGTTGGCTATGCTATTCCTGATACAGGAGAGGATGCCATTGGCCATCTTGGCCACCTGGGCACGCTGTTGGCTCGTGCTCACCTTCCTGACCATCCAAACTCCCAGGTCCCTTTCTGCCTGACTGCTCTCCAGCCGCTCTGTCCCCAGCCTGTAGAGCTCCATGGGGTTGTTGTGGCCAAAGTGCTGGACCCAGCACTTGGTCTTGTTGGATTTCGCCCACCTATCCAGCTTTTCCAGGTCCCTCTGCAGAGCCCTCCTACCCTCCAGCAGACTGACACTCCCCCCCAACTAAATGTCTGGGATGAAGGCTGGGAGACCTTAGTCTTGCATACCAATGCTTCATCTCCAAATTCACAATGTGAAAATGATGATGCCTAACGATGACTGTCTTAATCATTTAAGGTGGTAAAAAGTCTCAGTAGCATAGCTCTTCCCCACAGCCCACTTTAGCTAGCTGTGATGAAGTCAAATGCTCCAGGGAATGACCAAGCTATTTTAAGAGAGGTGAATTCATCCCTCTTTTCTTGCATCTAACAGAAGTAGGAGGACAGGTAATAGACCTACTGCTTATGTTTATCTACAAGAGCTGCTGAGGCCCACCTAGCAATAACCCTGAGTGAAGTAACACTCATACACAGACATGAAAAAAGACCTTGACAGGCTTGAGAGGTGGGCCCATGCAAACTTTATGAAATTCAGCAAGGCCAAATTCAAGGTCTTGCACATCAGTTGGGGAAATCCCATGTACAAACACAGGCTGGATGGAGAATGGATGGAGAGCAGCCCTGAGGAGAAGGACCTGGGAATGTTGGTGGAAGAGAAGCTCAAGATAGCCTGGCAATGTGCACTCACAGCCCAGAAAGCCAACAGTATCCTGGGAAGCATGACCAGAAGTCTGAGGGAGGTGAATCTGTCCCTCTGCTTCATTCTCAGGACAGCACAAATGGAGTACTGTGTCCAACTCTGGGGCCTACAGCATAAGATGTATGTGAAGAACAAATTGCTTGTGCAGTCTGCCTCAGTGGAGATATTCAAGAACTGCCTGGATGCAATCCTGTGCAACGTGCTCCAGGATGACCATGACTGAGCAGGGAGATTGGATTAGATGACCCACCATGGTCACTTCCAACCTTACTCATTGTGTTTCTGTGTGCCTAGGTTGCCCAAAGAAACTGTGGATGCCCCATTCCTGGCAGTATTCATGACCAGGTTGTATGGCATTTTGAGCAGCCTGTTTAGTGAAAGGTGTTCCTGCCCATGGCAGGGGATTGGAACTAGATGGTCTTTCATGTCCCTGTCAACCCAAACCATTCTATGATTCTGTGAATCTGTGAGAGACTCCTTGGTTGTGGCAGCTTCTCACCATTTATCTCAGAGGCTACATGAGCACAGATTCCGTTCAGAGGTCTCATGCACAGAAATTTGTTTCTGATTTACTTCACCATATAAGAGCCCAGTTTTCTTAGACTGAGTCACTGCTTGAAACTCGCTATATGTGTGTCTGGTGAGGAGCTGAACTGGTGGCAGGTAAGACTCCAGGTAGATCAAGCCCTCAAATAAAATGCTTTTGTCTCCATTAAAAGCCTCAGAAAACAGCCAGGATATATCCAGGTATAAAGGTCAGATTGACACTACATTCAGGGGACCCAGTCTTCTGTCATCTTGTATCCTGGCTTTTGCCTTCTCCTTATCTCCATTGCAACAAGAGTAGTCATGCCTAATATGCAGAACTCCACAGCCAAAAAGGGAGCATTTCTTCACTTAAAATTGCAGAATGTGCTGCTAAAAGTATTATGGAGACCCTGGCAATTTGGCATCTGTAAGGAAGGTTAAGAATATAAGAACAGACATAAATGGGTCAGGGCAAAAATCAACCGAGCACCATATCTGTGCTCTAACACTGACCAAAAGTAGAAGCCTGTTGAAGAATAAATACAGGAATAAAAATGTATGTAATTCTTCTCCTTCTACTCTCCTACTCAAACTTTTTAAGGTCAGTGACTTCCTGACCTAAGACATACGAGGTTTCTGCAAATTTATTAAGCCTCAGTAGGTTTCTCTTCCAAACACTTTCCAATTTCCCCTTGAAGTCACATGACCATCCTTTGGCCAGGAGTTCCAGAACCCCACTATGTGTTACATGAACCCTTTTGCTCATTTTGAATCTCTCTGCCATTAGTGGAAGCCTCTAGCTTTTGCTTTGGTGGAGATAGGAAGCAGTTTTCCCTTTCTTCACTCTCTGTGCCACTTCTTATAGATTGTTACATGTTTCCCTTTCACTATGGCTTTTCCAGAGCAAAAAGTCCCAGGCTAGTCAATTAATCCTGGTGAGGGAGCTGTATAATGCTTTTGATGATATTGTTCTAGTGCTCTTATGAGACAAAAGAACTTAAATTGAAAAACTATCTCAACACGTGGCTAAACCTTGAATTCATATTGTGAAAAAAAAGGTTCTCTGCTCTGCTCTCTAACATTTTCCTAGTATTTTATATGCTTTTTCATTACTATAATAGCCTGAGCTGGTGTTCTCATAGAAGTATCAATTGTAACAGCCAACACCTGAGATGCAATTTTCAGCACCATGACATCATTTTACATGTGAAGTTGAGAGTGTTGTTCCCTGGATGCAGATGATGACATTTGTCTGCAACAATCTTCTTCTGCTCAGACATTAACCCTAAAAAGGTTTCTCAGTAAGACCAAGTGATTTGCAATATAACAGGAGATGACCAACAAAACAGGAGTGAAAGACAGTAGAGATGTTTGCCACATGAATGAGTTCTTCTAGAGTTTTGCTCTGCTAACCCTGTAAATTAATGTGGGTCGAGTTTGACCCTGTGTCTCTGGACATATATGTATATGTATGTTAAATAAGAGCATCTAGCTCTGAATAGTAAACTACAGTTCTCTTTTCAAGTGTCCAATACAGAGAACAGAAGAAAGCTGTTTCCTTTCCATCATTTTCTGGTCTCATTTTCTTCCCATCTGTCACAGAGGAAAACTGACACTCTCATGCAGGGTGAAGAGGGTACCGACACTTAGTTTTCTGACCTGTGATGGCCAGTGCCATGTGTTTCCATCTGTCCTAATAAATCCCCTTCTACCGTGTCTATCTTGTAGTCCCCTTCCTTACTCCTGACAACTTCCAGAGCAGAGGCAAAGCCTTAGGCAAGTCAGCACCATGAAGTATGCTTTTTCTGGGCACTCAATGGCTGTTGCAAGGCAACGCTGTGTTGACTGCAAACCAAGCACAACTCTCCTTATGTTGTGAAGACGGAGTCACTGGGATCCTTCATTCACCTGACCCCCACCTTGGCTCAGTGGCAAGGGCCAGCAGCCGGAGCACTGTGACTGGTGCAGACCTTTGCTTCCCAAAATGAAGATGATTCCCTGTGACCTTAATGAGCTTCATCTTTGCACCTCCCCTGGCATGTAGTGTGATAGTTACTGATGAAGGAACAGCAGTGTTTTGTCCTCACAAGAAATCACATTTGTTCACTGCTAGTGATGACTTTTTTCTCTACCTGAGATTTTATTTGGTGTGAATGGATGACTTTGCGTCTTTAAGTATTACATCCAGGGCACATTGGTGATAATTCAGCATGCAGTTTACTCCATCAAGCAGCATAGAAACTACTCTACCTGATCTGCTGTCTCATAGGAAGATTTTCATGCACCCTTCCCCCTTGCTTAATTACTTTCAAAGCAGATAATTAAAAGTTTCAAAGGGAAGTATACGTGTCTCATTACATTCCTCATTTATATGAACATAATATGGCAGGAAATTATTTTGAGCATGAAAGATATAGAAAAAGCATCCTAAAAGTAGACCAGTCCAATGCTGCAATTTCATAGGAGAGAAAGTAGACCTACACCTTAATAAATCTAAAAAAAAAAAAAGGCATTTTAACATAACACATATATTGAATATATTTCTATGATTAACTGTCTGTGCAATGTATTTTTTCTGTTAACTAAGTTCTCTAACTATATAAGCATTTCTATTTATAGTTTGCTGTACCTCAAATCAGTCTTGTCCTGATAATTACTCATGTTTCAATGTTGAAGTCATTAAATAACACTTTTGTCAAATTAGAAGTTTAATACAAAAGGAGGCTTATTATCAGCAGGCCAGCACTTTTTTCCCCAAAATGTGTGCTCATGTACTTTACTGAGGAAATACACTAGAAGAGCTAATGGGAAAGACACGGAACAAAAAAAAAAAAATTATGTAATTGGACAGTGTGTCTGGAAGAGAAACCCAGGTCTCCTGCTGGTTTTTTTGTAGCTCTGTTGCCATGTTTTCCCATTTTTAAAATAGTGATATCATTGCTGAACACCAGTAACAAAAAGAATTATTTGTAGGACTGACATGTGCTCAACACTTATGAGCAGTTCCACTGATATCACCATGAAACCACAAGTGGTGTGTTGAACATAAAATCACTACAAAGACTTAAACATATAGATTTTTTTTAGCACTCTTTTAAATATATTCAAAGCTTTAAATCTGTCGTGTTTATTAACAAGAGCCAGCTTTCCAATTAAAATGTAACAATGAAATATTCATATACCTTCACAGTAAAGTGACACAGCAAAAAAAACTAAGGCTAGATATTTAACTAATACACATTGGCCTAAACAAAGCAACAAAAGTAACTACTCAGCACAAAAGCTTTATGCTGGGAAGGAACATGAAACAACAAACATTTTAAAAATTGACAATTTTTACAGCCCTCTTCATTCACCTCTGTCACAGATGGAGAGAAGTCAAGTTTTATTCAAACTTTAAATTTAGCTGAAAGAAATATTTTATTTGTTTAATTAAAATATCACCTAACCCCCCAGTGAAACTATCGGCCAGCTTGTACCCAAAGTGCTTGCAGTTTTAGCAGTGTTTCGCCAATATTAATTGCAAAAGTTTCTATGCTTTATTTTGAAGATGGCTTATGATTTAGGTGTCACAATCGCAATAAGGCAAAACCATGATGGAGCAGGAAAAGCAAACAATCTCTTGGCCTCCTTTCACTGCTTGAGAAGACAGCTGGAGGAAAAGAGAGGACAGAAGAAATGGCAAAAACTAAATTAGACTTTTAAAATTCCTTTTCAGGTTTAATGACCAAGGGTGTTAAGTTAAGGATTTAGACATGTAATTTTGAAACTGATGTCTGTAACTAATTATTATGTAGAGTTTATATATTCTCTGAGGAAAGTGTAAACTCCACAAGTTTCCTGGTTTCAAGCAGCTACATAACAGCAGCCTCTAGAAGTCTATTGCCAGGCAAAGGCAAGACTTGGACTGTCCTTCCCCGGACAAGCACTTATCAGCACCACTTGTGCTCAAACATAATTATTTATGGCCAACAGCAATAGGGTCCTGTTAACTTTCCTCTGTAGTGTGGATTTTTAGGTTGTAGGTTAATTATACCACAAATACAATGATGCATGTGATGACTACATGCAAAGCTTGCTCAATCTCAATGGGCTTCATGTTCAGGCAGAACACTTAAGGAATAGAGTTGTATTATCAACTCAAGCTGCACCAGGGGAGATTCAGATTGAACATTAGAGAGAATATCTTCTTGAAAAGGTTTGTTAAGCATTGGAATAGACTGCTCGGTGAGGTAATAAAGTCAGCATTCCTGGAGGTGTTCAAGAAATGTCAGGACATGGGACTTAGTGCTGTGGTCTAGTTGAAAAGGTGGTGGGTCAATCAAAGGTTGAATTCAGTGTTCTTGGAAGTCTTTTCCAATCTAAATGATTCTGTGATTTTGTGGTCAGCATCAGTTTGTGAAGGCTGTCCTTCTGGACCCAAGCACCTCCCTTGCAGAGCCCACATCTACAATAGAGCTTACTAACATTAGCTGATCTCTTGCTTTGACTTAACATCACACAAACTCCCCAGGGTTTCATCCACCCTAAGATAAATGGGGAAGGTCACAGGCATATGTATGGTCCCGTGATCACCTCTGCTGCACAGTCATTGGTATGCTTCTTGATGCATCCAGGTCAATTAATATTTTCCCACTTAAAGCTTATCACTGCATAAGGTTTATTATGGATGAGTAAACAGTTCTAACAGGCATTTTGAAGTTGAACATTTTGTGTTTAGGATTAGATATACCCTACAGGGGCCACAATTACTGTGTGCTTTAGCCTCAGTTCCCAAGAACAATCCCTGGATTTTCTATTTCCCAGTATAGATATTGCAGGGGTGGCTATACCCTACATTCTTCAGAGCTCTTCTGCTAACTCAGGTGCAGTGCTGCACAAATGCCTGGGATTACAGGGTCAATCACTGTGCTTTACACAACCCCTTCCAGAAGGGGGAGCATGGGGAATTGAGATGCAGAAATGGGTCAGCTCCTGCAGAGCTGCTTAAATGTGGAAGGGAAAGCATGAAGATAGAACTACCAAGTCCTGCATACAGAAGGTAACTGTACACACGTACTGTCACATTAGACTGTGGTGGGTGCCATAGTACTTACTGATTTGGAGTGAAATAGGAAGGAAAGGCAGGACCTTGGTAAGTGAAGCCAAATATGAAGGACTTAAGATGTGGGAGGTTTATCCTCCCTGGTCTTATTCTCTGTCACTTCCCTTGTCAGATCCATCCAGTAGTGATCACACACTACACTCGATGTCAAGCACACGCCAATGTGGACAGAGATTAGATGTCTTTATCAGCACTCACTGAAACACATACAGCACTTGAATCAACAGCAGCAGCAACACAGGAGCCTCCCTGATTCTGCTCCTTGTTGCCAGCTCATCAGGACTGCACTTTCCAAATGGGCATGGAGACACCTCAGATTCCTTGATTTAAAGACACACACACTAGACATTAAGTTCATCCACAATCCCACCTGTTTATCCCAGCTCCAGTCTCAGGCTTTCCAGTTTCTGGTCTAAAAAAATCACTGTCTAATCCAGCTTGAAGTTTGGTAGCAAATCACATATATATAACCCTATGCATATACAGAAAATAGAGCAAAGTCAACAAAATAGAAATAGAGTAGAAAGAGGAAACAGGGCAGATTGTTGTAACCAGGTAAGTGCACTGACTGGTATCTCGCTTACACATGCTGGATCACATTTGTTTCCCTTCCTCTCCTTTTTCCTACATGTGCATACTGATCATAGAGTAGAAAAGGTTCCATTTTGGAGATGAGCTTATGATGACAAAATTCATTATGAAACTGCTCAATAGTTTTTGTGAGTTATATTTTAAGCCATAAAGTATTACTGAGGAAAAATGGACAGGATATTACCCACAGTTGATTAGAAATTATTGCTGTCTGAATTAATCTAGGATAGACAGTCTTAGACAATGCTGTGTTAGGTAGAGAGATTGCTACTTTTTTCCTGACATTTAATGTTAAACAAAACCATTAATTAAAGTAAGACAGGGTATGTGTAGAACAATTAGTATATTCTTTTGAAAAGAAAAATAAATCTACATTGATTTTCCACCATCTGGTAAAACTAGAAAATTGTCAATATTAACAGCATTGTCAAGTTACCATAGAAGGAATCACAGAGATAAAGGTTATGGAGGCAGCACCATTATCACTTGCTCTTAAGTTCCTGAGTAGAAAAAAAAATGGTTTGCCTATAGCAGGAACTCATGTGGCAGGGACTATATGACAGCAGTATCAGTTTAAAACAGAAGAGTGATAATTCATTGAGACATATTTGTTGTTGCTTTTGTACTACAGAGAAGACAATACTGCAAAGATATCCAAAGGAATTCATAAGATGTGAAAAATTTTTAGACCTTTCATCAGCTTCATTATATAGGAGCAGGAAACTTTTTACCATGCGTACTTCCTCCTCTTCTTCACTTAGTCATCAAATGCTTCCTTGGAACTACACAAGTATATGAGTGATCGTATTGCATAAGACAAAATACTGCCAATATTTTTATCACTTTACTTGTGTTCAAAGAATATCAGGCATACTAAGGCATTTTATAGAGAAGCTATAAAATAATCCAATGCACTTACAGTCTGTCTAATAGCATACAGCGGGTCAACCAGTTAATAAGCAAGGAAAGATCAATGCTGGAAGTATTGGATAAGAGCTATGTTCAGGCTTGGATAAAGTTCTGAGGCATTGACATTTTTCCAGGAATTCACTGGGCTAAGTTTCTTGCCAGTCAGTAGAGCAGCTTTATTGAAATCAGCTGAGTATCAGTAACAGCCAATGGAGCTAGGAAATATAATGAATCCTTAGCTCACCTGTGGCTCTAGCTGCTCGGAGGACAGAAATCAGACAATGCCACAGGAGAGCAGGATGTCAGTAAGTAGTGCTTTTAGTAACAATTTTTTTGGGCAGTCATCTGGTCACAAGGGGTGTAGTGATGTTTCTTTCTTTGTCTTATGTTATAGGTATGGTTGAGGACACAGTGGCACTGGGTCATGAAGTAGTTGGTATTGTATGCCTAAGCTTAGGCACTGTGTTTAGCCAGAGAAGTGCTACAGGCTCCCAGTGATGGGGAAACATTACAGTCTCTAGGAATTTGTAGAAAAATTAGCAGGTAGATTAATTAGCTTACTAACAGGAGTTTTAAGAGCATTGTCCTTTATAGCTGAACATGTGACTCTGACTTGTAAATTGCAAGTTCTGCTATTTTAAAGAAACAAAACTCAGTGTGCTAAATGAGAGCTCAGTTTCCTCATGTGACTCAAACTCTCTGGGGAACAGTAAGTGTGGTGGGTAGTAGGCTCAAGGCAGTGAAGTGATAAATGAAATAAAATAGTTTTTGAGCTTTCTTAGCTCCAAATTCCAGGTGGAAGAGACATCACTAATGCTGCTGATTCCCACAGTGTGTTGCACAAATACACGTGTAGAGCATGGGCAAAGTTTCTAACAGAGCTGGCACCAGGCACACCAGAATCCCATGCAGTGCAGCGGTCTGAACAAAGCACAACCTTTGTTTGCCCCTGGGCTCCTGGGATAACTTATGTGCCTGTTCAGTGAATAATCATTGGAAACTGAACTGGAATAACTTTAGGTTTTCTGAGGGAGCAGGGTAGGGAGGAATTTTTTCAGGTCAGTTCGTACTGAAACTTTATTAGAGTTCTAGGTTTGTGTAAAACATAGGTATGCAGTGAGAAGGATGGCAGTTAGTTCAGTTGCCTCTCTTTTACTAGACAAACAAGCAATGTTCCCCAGTCCTCTTCCAAAGTAGGCTATCCAGAGGCCAAATTAGTCTTAAAATAGCTGCACTTTTGGAGATGAAACCAAGCTACACCTTGGTTATAAGAGAAGGTGAGAGGGTTAATGCCTTTGAGGAAGAAGTAGAGGAGTAGAGAAATATGCTTTCTTCTAGAAGGTGATTTATCAATTATTTAATCACTGTCCCTCACTTTCCTACATCCAAGTGCAGTTTCTTTATGCCTTCCCCATCAGGCTGCTGAAGGCTTGCAGCAAATCTTGGATGGATAGCTTGCAGTTCTGACCACTTATTTAAAAATGAAATGCATTCCAAAGTGTTGCCTTACAACATTAGTGTTTTTCAGTCTTTTCCATCTTCTTTGCTCAAACACCTTGCAGAATATAATTGTGAGCAATTTCACCCACATGTTATTCCAGCTAGCAGGGAATAACCTGTTCGCTTTCTCCATTTGCCCAGTGGAAATACTGCTAGTGTTTCTGATCACCAGTTTTTCATCCTATTATGCTGAATCAGAGAAGGAAGAGTAAAGGAAGAAGCAAGGGTGGAAGAAGTATTCTGTATACTTGCAATGAGATGATTTCTGGTTCCAGTCAAGGGGAGACAAAGTGATCTGTGCATGGTTAAAGACAAGTATTTTAGGAGCAATTTTGAACAGGGTTTGTTCTTGCATTAAGCCAGAGTAATGGATGAGGGTGCAATCTCTGAGCTGATACTCTACAGGAGGAATGCCAGTACCTGGCATTGCAGACAAGTGTAACTTGCAGGATTAAAGAGTTGTGTCTGGAGTTATGCACTCTGAGTGCACCAGCAACTGTATGCAATGCCCCAGTTAAGAGTCAATACTGAGGCCAAGGGACAAAGGCAAAGGGAAGGTTCGAATCTAAAGGAGTTAAAATATGACTCTACATTGAAATACAGTTGTGAAAATAACAGTTTCTCACTCAACATTTTGTCTCTTATTGCCATTTCACAGAATAGTTGAGGTTTGCTCTGAAGGTCATCAGGTGTGGTCCTGCCCTGTTCAAACAGGGCCACCTACAGTGTGCTGCCCAGGATGATGTCCAGATAGCTTTAGAACATCTCCAGAGATAGAGATTCCATGATGTTTCTGGGCAACATATACTAGTACTTGATCAACCTCACAGTGAAAGTGTTTCCTGATGTTCACATGGAGCCTCTTGGGTTTCAGTTTGTGCTGTATTGCTTTTTGTCCTGTTCCTGAGTATTGGTGAAAAAAAGCCTGATTCTTTTATTTAGGCTACTCTGACTTCACTAGTAAAATTTAAAAATATGTCCAGAAAGTAAATTATCTGAGATATCAAGAAACTCAGTGGGACTTATCTTTAAAGCCCTTGTCCAAGACAAGACATTTCCTTCACATGGCAAGTGGTCCAGTGGGAAGGCTTCACTTCATCATCTTACCGCAGTACCCTTCACCACACTCTTATAGGTGTTACAATCTCTTTAAAATATCACTATTAAGAAATATGTTGGAGTTATTGGAGACATAGAATCTCTTAATGAGCTTCTAATTCTCTCATACTAGGTGAGATTTTTAGTAAACAATCTAAACTTACCCAGTACTGCATGTCCAGAGAAACCACTGCATGTCAAAGCTTTATTTGCCTGCAGGTTTTTGCCTTCTCGCACAGGGGGTTTCTTACCTTGCTTTGTGTTTGAAATATAGGTTTTGAGGTCTGAAGCACTCATTGCTGTGCAAGAACTGGCCAGGGACTGGGTCTTGTTTGGATTTTGCTTCTCTTGTGATCTCCAGCCTCATTTCCAACTGCTCCTTATTCAGAGTGGCTGAGACCTGGCATTTCTCATCACTGGCCTGTGCTTGGTGTTTGTTTCAGGAAAGATTTGTTTTCTGTCAAATTGCCTGTGCTCCATTAACCATCATGAAATGCCAAGGTCAAACCTTTCCTCTTCCCATATATTTTATCTCATGTAATCCTCTTTTGAGAAAGCACTATTGCCCTGATTAAGGGCTTATACAATGCTCATAAATCTTCCACTTCTCCATTTGCACTTGATAAACTGGGTTTGGCCACTGGAGGAGCAGATGGACTGTCAAGTGCAAAACTCCCATCCTGAAGGCAGCATCTAGGACATGGAGCTGAAGATGGCCAAAATCATAATTCATGCAAAATAACCTTCTTGGATGCTTCAGCTATTATAGCTCCATTTACAATACTGCCAATTTGTTTAACTGTAACTAGCAGTGCACATCTCTCTAATCAGGCTCCAGACAAGGCAGCCTACTGGGGATGGAGGGAACCTCTCATGTTTCTTTCTCTGGCAGTTCTGTGAGAATCCCAGCCAGGATGACAATAGACCAGCAGACTTGCTTACTGTTGTATTTATGCACAATAAATAAAATGAGTTCTAGTAGTCCTGAAAAAGTACAATTCAGTCTGTACATACTTTTCCTTTTTGACTCTAGTGAGCATTACCTCAGGCATAGCAAACAGCTCCATTGGTGTTCTCAAAGGCAGCAAATTGAAGATCACAGAATATTGAGAGTGAATGTAAAGGTTTTTCTATGAGCCTTTTTTGTGAATTACAAGGCTCCTGATTATTTAGCAGGTAAAAGAAACATAGGCTTATTCTTGGCCTCTTTCAGAAACTGCCTATTTCTTTTTAAAGTGGAAGTGGCTTTTTTTTTTTTTTTTGGAAACAAAGTAAGATTCTTTCTCTTTCTCTCCTTTTGCAATAGTATAGGTAGGAAGTTAGGTTCTCAAAAAATATATCAAGCCATTGAAACAATTCTCTTATTTTTAGCTACTTGCCTTCTCCAAGTTTTTAATGCTGTTTAACTCTGATTTGTGAATGGTGAAAGCTTATAATAAGGGAATCCTAAGTTTCTTTCCTTTGTATCTTTTGCTAAGCCTCAGTCTCATTCTTTTCCCCTTTTTGTGAACTACAAGGTTAACAGTATTCCATGTTTCCTTCATCACTGAAACACATATTCTGGGTTTTCTGTCAGTCACACCTGGTCGGAGTGGTATCAATGAATATTGCAACAGATTACTTTCTAGCTTTGCTTGCAGTTTCCTTTATGAGGCATCTCTACAGCCTCATTGGAATATAAAAAGCATACCGATAGAACAAGAAATAGTCATTTTTCTGGCCAATTTCCATATCTGATTTAGGTTCCAGTAACTGGGATGTTTGTTCATGTGCAGCACCATAGTGGGAAAGCCCCAAAATATATGACTTGTGGCAGGACAAAGGCAGTGATATTAAGAATTCTTTTCTAGTATACTTAGTACAGTTGCAGCAAGAATTCTCTCTTCAGTAATGTTCTTCAGAGAATATTTTTGATTTTACAATTCAAACATGAGAATATGGGTTTCTGAAACTGAATTCCAGATTTCAATGAGCAGCAAGCAGTTGCATGGCGCTCTGTAGTTAGTCCCAATTTCACCTAAAACAACACTGCATCATATATGCTTGGTTTCTTGCTAAACACTACTGTTTTTTCACATGAAGGTCCTTTGCAGCAAATTTCATGTCTTAATATTATCCCTATTAAGAACTGCAGTTGTGTAGAATCTTCTTGGAATCTAGGTGAAATCTGGTTTATGCAAACAGCTTTTAAGTGGGGATTTCACTGGATTGAGTCTGGATGGACATTTTAGGATCAAAAGAAAAACTAGATCATTGTTATGGTTTAATACACCAGAATATTTATTAGCAGCTTGCTAGATTATACCACTGTATATGAAGACCTAAGACAAACCTCTGGTTTGTCTTGCAAGACAAGCATCTGGTGGTATGGTGATACTGTGTATATTCAAGATGTGCATATAAACAGGTAATGCCATAGTAGTTTGGTATTCCAGTCTATACTAAACCACATTGTCTTCCTACATAGGTAAATTCCCTACTTCTCCTACTTGGTTGCTTCAATATTTCAACTACAAGTATATACTTCTGTCACAATCTTTCCTCAATTTGCCCAGTACTCTAACAATGAATATAAATAATCTGAACTTTGCAGATGTCCTTTAATTTTTAGTTTAAGTGGAGAAAAAATGAAGCAGATCTGAGTAATGATGCAGTGCTCCCTCTGCTGATCCACTTTTGTTTCTCTAACCCTATGAGAGCACTGATGTGTCTATCATTCTTTAAAGGGGTAATTTCAAAGAGACTTCCAGAACTTCTGGACTTGCTTGTCCAAATTCTTCCCTGGCACAGCCATCAGTTCATTTCAAATTTGTATCTCAAGAGAGGTCCTTGTGTTTAGTGGAGTTCTACAGGCCTGAATTCTCACTTTTTGAGTTGTGCTGAGCCCTGCATGTTGCCATTAACAAATTCATAAATGTAAGTCTTTTAATAGCTAAGAGGTGGTCAATGTCTTTAAGAGGTGCACGGATCGTGAACACTTACGTTCTGCTAAACTCCTTTGAGAAACTAAAATTCTCTGTACAAAACTGTATTTTGAGCATCATTCTTCCAAAAGAGAACCTGAGAACAAAGCATAATCCTATCCCAAAGGATATGCTATGCTTCTGGCCTTTGTTTAAGCTTGCTTCATGTTTCAGCTGAAAGGAAAGAAAGGCTCAGTGCATGCAATCCTGTGTTGGCTTGCTGTGTTAAAATCTGCAGTAGTGACTAATGTTTGTTGTCACATATTCCCACAAGGAGTAACATCCCAGGCAGTGAACTCTGAGAAAGCGCCTGGAAGCCTTTGGTATTCCTGTTTAAACACTTTGGCATTTTCTGTACTAGTAGTGAATGCAACACCCCTAAACTTCAATTCTTTTCAGTTTGGAAAAAGTAAAATGAACTCAGAATAGGTAACTGTTACCAGACTTGTACTTTGTCCCTGAGTACTATCAGTCTACTCCGATATGGGATTGTTTTCAGTATATCTGTCAGCATGTTCAGCTGAGATGTATGCTAAGGGGAAATATTCAAGGCAGTTTTACTGATCCATTTCATGAGAGTTGATCCAAGCTCCAAAGGTGATAGAGAATAATCAGTGTTTTCCCCTCAGTTTGCATAGGCTGCCCTAAAAATTGTCAGGTAGAAAATTTCTTCACTTTCCTCCTCAGAAATTTATACTCTATTTTATAATACAATTTTCCAATTTTCCTCACATTAGCACTGATTATGTGTCGTGGTATCTTCTAATTCAAGCCTGCCTCTGTCCCGTGTTTCACTTCTCAAAAGCACCTGGGAGCCCTTGATTCTTCCTATGTTGCTAGCATCTTTACTGTATCAAATTCTGTTGCCTCAGGCTTGAGAAACTGGTCGGGTACTGAGGATGCTTGTTTTCCCTTATTTAGTTCTGTGGTTCCTAACAAAGAAGGTGATGCAAAGAACAGCATATATGCAGGAGAGTGTGCAAGGTAGACTAATTCATAGGGTGGAATATGGGGGCTATAGTACAAGGCTTTTTCTTTGAGAGTAGCCCTGAGGACAAGTATTGGTTGACAAGAAGCTTAGCATGACCCATCAGTGTGCACTTGCAGCTCAGAAAACCAACCATATACTGAGCTGCATCAAATGCAGTGTGACCAGCTGGTTGAGGGAGGTGATTTCACCCCTCTACTCTGCTCCTCTGAGACCCTACCTAACGTATTGTATCCAACACAAAAAGGATGCAGACCTGTTTTAGTGGGAATGGAGAAGGGCCACAAAGATTATCTGAGGGCTGGAGCACCTCTGCCATGAAGACAGGCTGAGAGAGCAGGGGCTATTCTGTCTGGAGAAGACAAGCCTCCAGGGACACCTTAAAGCATCTTCCTGTATCTAAAGGATGTTACATGAGAGTTGAAGAGAGACTTTTAACAAGAGCATTTAGTGGTAGGATAACCATAATGGTTTTAAACTGAAAGAGCACAGATTTACATTAAATGTTATTGGAACAGGTTGCCCAGAGAAGTTCTGGACACACCATCCCTGACAGTGTTCAAGACCAGGTTGAATGGGGCTCTGGTGTAGCAGAACGTGTCCCTTTCTGTGGCAGGAGTGTGGGAACTAGATGAGCTTTAAGGTCTCTTCTAACCCAAACCATTATAGGATTTGAGGATATTTTCCTTATTTCAAGGAGGCTCATTTGTAAGCTCTGCTTGAGGATAGGACAGTGTCTCATCTTTGATTTTTGAAAAATATTACCTTGAAGCACTGCTTTCTGATGCTCTCCCCTTACTATGACAAAGCTTAAGTGAGCCTAAGGTTGTGCTCAGATCTGCTGGGATGGATAGAAAAGAGAGATGGATGACTTTTCTCTTAAAAAGGAGGTGAAATCGTGCTGATCCACTGTTATTGTACTGCTTTAAAAGAATGAGAGTGCTGGGAATAAATTTAGGATATAATATTAGGATATAAATTCAAGCAAATTTATCTCATCTTGTTTGCAAGATCATGTTATTAAATTCAGCTGTAGGAAAATTGTCCTCTTTTCCCCCAAAGGACTTACTTCAAAATATTTATATAGCCCTGTAACATTTACACAGTGCTCTACACTGCTGACATGCTTCTTACCTGGGTGAGTGGAGACAAGAGAAATGTATGGATGATGAGCTATTACTGATTAAAAGGGAAGAAAGAAATGAAGCAGAAGGATTAAGGAGGAACAGAGAAGCACTGGGCTATGAGCAAACCAGGGCTGAACCTGGAGAAAAGTTATTGCAGAATACAGGAGAGGAAAGTTAAATTACTTGTGTTTGCCAATACTTTGGGAAAGAATGAGAAAACAGAACAACAAAGCAGTGTAAAGAGGGGGAAGAGCAGATGTCTAATTAACTGTTTTTTGATTTTTGTTTTTTTTTTTAAGAGCAAAGTAATTCCTAAATGTTCCTGTTGAAGTGTGAGCCATTTGTAAGGAAGCATTGCTGGTTAAAATAGTGTAGCACTGACACTATGTTTAGAGACAATAGAGGGCCACTTATTGTTTCATATACACCCACCATAAATCAGTTGAAATCAGAATTACATGCTGTCACAAAAACCATGCAAGGAAGGATAGCAAACCCCAGGTCTGTGCTGCACAGAAAATATTTCCACCTTGCAAAGATCAAGAGTGTGGCCTCTGCTGTATACAGACTCAGGGATCTCCCCAGCCTTGTAACGTATCTACTGCTGCACCCAAAACTACAAAAGTATTTTAAGCTTAGATTTAATCAGAACCCCTGTTTTATTACAAGCGAGGTTATGGCTTAGTGTAAGGAATTCCTGGAGATTCCTTATATGTGTAGACTTCACTCAGTTAGGGTACATAGTGCAATTTGGAAATTATAATGAAGGTTCTTTGGCCATTTTCATACAGAAAATTCAATCTGAATTCTGAATGCTCACCTCCATTAAAGGCTGCCTAAGTAACATAATACTGCCAACTTACACAGCCTGGGGATATAGTTGAGCCTTTTGTGCTAAAGGTGGATTGAAAAAGATGTATTTGTGCCACAGGTCTATGGGAGCAGCATTTTAAAATTTGGTTGCATTCATGCAGATGACTGCCTCTCATTTTGTGACCTGGTTTTTGTTGTGTTGAAGTTCCTTGCATCAAAACTCTTCTGCTCTATGGATTTCTTTACATTTGAAGTCTGTAAGGCTGGTAAAACCCAGGACATTAGAATTCCCAAAGGCTTCGTGGTACTCCAGATGGTGGTTTAACTTTCCTCTTTCACAGAACAAGGCAATTTGTACATGGTTTTACATCAGGATCTGTGGAAAGTTAGACAAAACTTTCATTTTTTCTCCCTTTAAAGTTATTGTCTCCAAGGGCTCCTTTCTCATATTTTGAGAGCTTTCAAAAATGTTAGGAGTCTCTTCTGCATTTTGTTACTTTGGCTCAGAGATTCTACTTAAAAGAAAGTGGAAATAAAATTGTTAAATTATTGAAGTGGATGTGTCTATTGGTTTGAGGCTTGGGAAAAATAATTTCTATACATAACTTCAGCTCCCTTTTCCTTCCTTGTCCCCCAAGAATAGCTATAATATAAAACCAGAAAGCTATTTTCTGAGGACCTGGGACAGACTTACTACAGAAACCAGTAGGGTTGTCCCCAGGTGGATCTAAGATTCATGATTCTAGTGTAGAAAACACTTGTACTGCACAACTTGTCTTTGATAAAGCTCCAGTTACCTAAAACCCTAAAGAGCCAGACTCAGGAGTTTCAAAGCAGCACATTACCTATATGAAGCGGTGATCTGTAATAACATGAACGTGGGACTAAATAAACTGCCCAGTGGAAAAGGACCTGGGGGTGCTGGTCTACAGCCAGATGAACATGAGCTAGAAGTGTTACCAGAAGAACAATGGCATCCTGACCTGTATCAGAAATAGTGTGGCCAGCTGGATCAGGGCAATCCATTGTCCACCTGTACTTTTCACTGGTGGGGCTGAATCTTGAGTACTGTGTCCAGTTCTCGACCCCTCAGTTCAGGAAGGGCATTGAAGTGCTGGAGTGTGTCCAGATATGGTCAAGGAAGCTGACAAAGGGTGTGGAACACAAATATTATGAGGAGAGAATGAGAGATCTGGAATGGATTAGCTTGGAAAAAAGAAGGCTGAGGGGAGACCCTCACACTCTCTGCAACTACCTTGAAAGGAGATTGTGTCAAGGTGGGAGTTGGCAACTAACAATAGGACAAGAGGTAGTGTCCACCAGTTCAGATTGGATACTGGGAAAGATTTCTTCATTGAAAGAGTGGTTAAGCATTGCAATAGGCCTCCAGAGAACTGGAGGACTTGGGGTGGATGTGGTATTTTGTGATATGGTTTAGTGGGCATGATATTAGGTCAAAGGTTGGACTTGATGAACTTAAAGGTCTTTTCCACCCTTAATGGTTCTGTGACTGTTATCTTAAGAACACTCAAAATTTCAAATGAATGATGGTTTTATTTTTTTAAGATTTATTCTTTCTTTTGAAGAATCTTGAAAAGTCCAACATCACAAAGAGGTGAAGTCTAAACACATCTGTGTGACATATTGGTTTGGTAGGGTTATTTGAGATCATGCACAGTTGGAGGCACAGGATAGGCAAGGACAAAAACTCAATTTTGGTTGAAATGGCAACATGTGTGGTCATTCACATAAACGTAGATGACTTGGATTCCTTGCTTCCCTCCTGCCCTGTCTAAACAGTTACAAATTTGTGGGAGTTGCCATGCAGAGTACTTGCTCAAGAGCCACCACCCTTCTTCTAGTCATGAGGTTAAGTATAGGGTACTCAAAAATAAATAAA
The DNA here is from genome assembly GCA_035221455.1 of Xenops minutus. Taxonomy (NCBI): domain Eukaryota; kingdom Metazoa; phylum Chordata; class Aves; order Passeriformes; family Furnariidae; genus Xenops; species Xenops minutus. The sequence goes on from JAWWEE010000105.1 coordinate 28,927,548, forward strand.
GGCGAATGACTATATTTGTCAGAGGTTAATGTTGTTAGAAAAGTGTTGCTATCTACAACTGCAAACAGTGAAGGGATGGGAAGAAGCCTTTTTTCCCCTCTGAAAGAAGATGTGTGACAACACTACAATTCAGTTGAATGCACCATCCTAAAGCAAGAATAGATGTGATTTGGTGTCGCAATTCCTGAAAGCATAAAATAATCTTTTACTCCCTCTGGGCACTACCACATCTTTCTAGTCTTCTTGCTGTTTTGCATCACATTAAATGAAGTATCAAATAAAATTCATGGTCTGATCTAACTGCCTCTCTCTATCTAAGGGGCTGGAATCAGTGGACTCCATATTTGGATTCAGAAAGCACTAAGGAGGGAGTGAATTTACAGAAAGAATATCTGCCTCATTAGGGATGATTAATGTGAAGGAAGAGCTCATTTATCTGGAAGGCACAGTGTTGGAGCAGGCACTATGGGCAGCATGGGAAAATGTTTGGCTGGAGCAAAAGCTGTCAGTGCAGAAGGAAAAGGAGAGAGAAATAATCTTTCACACTCCTCCAAAGATGCAGGAAGACCAGGTACGTTTCTGCCTTCTGTGGGAGAATTGTCTTTAAAAAAAAAAACAAGAGAGCACATTTCTTCATTAAAGGTCTTAGAGCCTTGTGGTGCTTTTGGCCTTTGCCTCCAGCTGAATAAATACAAACTACCTCTGCTCTCTGGCACAGATGTTAGGTGAAAGATATTTTGAACACACTGCTTCTTTCTGTTACCTTGCCCTTGTTTACACCTGCCCACTTTACCAGTGAACCTGCAATATGTACTGCTAGCTGACAGGGTTTGCCAGTCCTCTTGCTATTGCAAATAAAATACACAAGGAGTGACAGTCTACTCTGTATGTCTGGGCTAATATGATGTTCAGGAACCAATTCATTGGCAGATGTGGTTGAAAAAATGCTATATCTTCATAGTTCTTTGGTTCTTATTTGTAATAAAGTATTCTTGGGGCTATCTGGACTAATGCTTTCCAGGTGTTCTGGAGTGTAGAAACACAGTGGTTTTTCTAACCTTTATGTTTGGGAAATCTCCTAACTATCATCTCTGAATGCTCAGCAGCACATCATGAGGAATCCAAGAGCTTTCTACAAGACACTTGGTCTCTCTCTGTCTTTGCTGCTGAGCTGTTGAGGGATCTTTTAAAATGAGTGCTGCTCATGAAAGTTACCTAAAGCCGTTGGCTTCTTGACCAAAAGTACAATAATACCTTTTCTCCACGGTGGATCATGATTGGATCAAGCCAATTAATTGAAACTGCAGATTGAATGGTTTAGGCAAAGGAATTTAAATAATCTATGGAATTTTCAAAGGAGAATAGAACTAAACTGTATTTGTGTCACCAAACAGATCTTATGTTGAGGGGTAGATAACTGAAATGAGTCAAAGGTCAGTGTTGTCTTCGACATCTATAAACTTCATCCATTCCTTGGCAAGCTTTTACATATGCACAGTTTTGATGAAATGCCCAGGGATCAAGCATCCAGAGGCAATTCAGTCAGATTCAGTAAAAGGGTCACAGTGAGTCTGGTGAAGCCGTTCCAGAAAATACTGATCTCATTTGTTCAAGTTATTTTTAGGGAAAAGAAATCAGGGTCATTTTGGGGGAGAAATTTGTAGTATTGCTGCTATGCAAAACTTTTGTTAGTATCTGACATGTATTAACATCTCTTATCCAGAAGAGGTCAAAAATGGTAACTTGGAAAAAAAATTAAGAAGCATTTTGCAATGAAATAAGCATGGTTAGTGAGAACTTTTTTTAGAATTAGATAATTTTTCATACCAATATTTTGAAATGAAAAATAACAATAACTGTAATGCAGATATGTAAAAGCACCATTCAAACACCTAAAACATAAAGAGTTTTACTGGGAGAAGACATTATAAAGTAGTTTTGACCTGCTAACTCCAGTCTTAAATGCCTGTCTTGTTCAGTTTGGTATCTCACTAACACTGAAGTAAAGGTAGAGCAATCTTATAGGTGACAGGCGACCGGTAGAACAGAGAGATGAGTTGGAAAGATTTGAGGTCAGCAGGGCAAATGCAAATTTGCCTGAGCAGCTCAGAAATAGCTGTGTGAGGCCAAAGGCTTCCAAGTGGTTGTAAATTTGTGTCTGAATGTGTTAGGTAAATACTAAAATGCAGAAGAATGCTTCTAAAATGACTCCAGGAGTCATAAGAGTTTGTAGCTGTTTGCTGGGGTCTGGCCACATGTGCTCCTCAGGCAATTTCTCCAGTTGTGAAGGGCTTCCCCTTTCAGGGAGGTTTGACAAGTGTCTGTGCCTTTGGCTGTGGAGCACTGCTGGTAAAGGCTCTGCTTCCATTTCATTCAGTTTCTAATTATCACCTGTAATATGACTCTTCAGTCATGAGCAGCTGTGTACAGGTCTTTCTGGGCATATTAAGCTGCCAAACTCTTTCTGTGACTGTGTAAACTGTTCCATACAGGCAACTATCAATGTAAAAGAAATTAACATAGAGGTCTAAGCTAGTGAGGACAAAGCCTGTTAGTTTAATAAAGTATTTCTTATACTGCAACTCTTCAAGCTTCTAAACTCATGTTGGAAGGCATTTGTTATTTTCCCTGGTCTCTTGGATCAGCTGCAGATTTTCAGTAAATGGAGTGTGGCATTCATGTGTTCCAGCATATCCTCTCTGATGCTGGGCAGCACTGAGAATTTTGGGAGAGTTCCCAGAAAGTATGGAGATGTGATATAATCTTGCAGTTTCTATAGTTTCCTGAATGTTCAGAAACCAACTTAAGCCTGAAAGAAACAGATTTCATCCTTTGCAATTGTCTTTCCCTTCTTCCTTCCACATTTCCTTTAAAAATCAGCTGTTACAATCCCGTGTACTTTTTCTGTGCTAATTGCCCCTTTGAATCCAGTATGAATCTTGGTGTATTGGCTGTGAGCTCCACAGCCTGATTTCACACTGTGTGAGTGATACTTCTTTCCCTCTTTCCACCTTTCAGCTTCCTTTGTTCGCACTCTGTGTCACAGGGAAACTGGATGCTCCCAGGCCTTTTTCTTCACAGAGTGCCGTGTTCTATAGTGTTCTATAATTCCTTGCTTTTCTCACTAGTTTCCCAGTCTAAGTATTTTCTATTTTTACTGGATGATAATTTTTTACCTAAGCAGTTGCTCATTTTTGTCATCATTCTGAGTTTCTTCTGGTTAAGAGATGTCTTATTTGGATGACATGGCCATCACACACAGTACTCCAGGGAAGGCTGTGCTGTTACTTGCTGTTCTAAATTCCTTGTCAAACAGAGACTTAATAGCCTATAAAAGATAAACAAAGGAGCTGAGCACTGGAAGTGACCCAGAAAGCTGGATCTAAGCACCTTTAAGCTTCAGGGAAAGCTGGATTCACATGAGAGGTTTTTTGGCTTGTACTTGGAGTGTAGTCAGCAATTACTTCCATGACTGCTGAACCTAAGATAAAATTTAGCAGAGTTTTATGTATAGATGCTTTCATCTGATTTGGAAAACTGCCCATTCCTGTGCTAGTCAAAGAAGAATTGAAAAGGTGACCTAAAGCCACCTCTGTCTCCTTAGTTCTCTCCCTTGCTCATGCAGAGAACACAATTTGCTGCATTAAAAGAATGCATTTGCTTTTCTTGTGCTTGCTTAGACTTTGCACTGCCTACAGTTCCTGTGTTGTGCCACTCCTCTTGGATTCTCAGTGGTGATGGAGGTTTAGAGACCTCCTGAGTACTCCTGTTAAGAAATACCCTCTTTTTGAACCTCTGTCACTATGCATACATAAGTGAAATGATTAAGAGAAGCCAACATTCATATCTAGATTAGATGAGCTTTGCAGAGGAAAAGTAGTCTCATGTCATATTTTTTACCACACTTTTAATGACTACTGTTACCAAAACAGCTTACAGGGCTTATGGTGGTTAATATTGTTCCTTAACCTCTCTGAAAACTGAAATTATATTTTTAGGGGAAGCTACTATCTTGATTAATTTTTCGTAGCATATTTAGGCAGATGGAACATGGATGGATCAAGTAGTAAAAGAAGTTAAATGAAAATAAATTGCTACTTCCTTTTTTTTATGCATTAAAACTCAGACTTAATCAAGGACAAAGTAAAAGAAAAGAATTTATCACCCTCTTTAACGTTTCCTGTTCTTTGTGCCAAACTCTCTGGTCCAGTTTATGGTTTGGCACAGATCCATTTTCCATTGTACAGAAACACTCTCTCTAGCCATTCTTTTGTATCAGGATATCCCCTGGATTCCTGTCCTTTACCCCAGTTTTATGGGCACTTTCTGTAAGTTTACATAACCAAACTGTTTTGGGCTCAGAAGATGAAATGCCCCTCCCAGCTGCTCCACTTGAGTAGAGTTCAAGTGGGTTCACTTTTTTCTTGTTCTCTTTGTTGCAAGGGAAATACTTCTTTCATGGTTTTGTTCTCAGTGTAAGCTGAGGTTGCTTGTGTAATTACAAAAGTTGTGATGTTGTTTCAGCTGAAGAGACCTTTAGAGTTAACCTGGAGAAGTGATAGCACCTGACAAGTCTATGTCTGCCTCCCAAGTTCCAGAACCCTCCACCCTGACCCTATATAAGTCCCATGCACTCCTCAATAAACGTCCATTCTTGTTTTTACCCTTATTTGGTGTGGACTGATATCTCATTTCCCCAGTGGAACATGTCATATGTCCTTGCCAGTAAGCTGTGAGCTTACTCTAGTAGTTCTGGAGCTGGACTACAGAACAAGAAGCTGTGGTGAAACTTCTATTGTCACCCCACTCCCCTGCTCCATATCTGGCAATATCTTAAATCTTCTGGCTAAGATATTTTCCTCTTTCTACTGAATAACAGTGTGACTTGCAAGCTTTTGGCCTAGTTGCACCACACTTTTCTGTTGTAGAAATTTGCATTAGAATCTTTTCCACAGAAAATTTTAAAGTGGCTTCCAAGCATGATTAAATTTCTTCTTTCTTTTTTTTTTATCCCCTTCCCCCCTCTCCCCATCTTCCCTTTCTTCCTTCTTTTTCTCCCCCTCTTACTTTACTAATTTCAGAAGGAGATGTAAAGTTTGCAAAGGCTAGGAAAAATTCACAAGGTTATGGAGTAAAATGTCAATAGTCAGGCACAGAAATGGTAAATCCTCCTTCCCAGTCCCCCACAGCCTTCCACAGGAAGACCTTGAAATGTAATACTGAGGGTAACTAGCACTCAAGAGAAGTTTTGTGGGATTTTCATTTATATAACTAGACACATAACTAAAAATCCTTAAAGAATAGCATTTGATACATGTCCAATATAAACTTTTTCAAGTAGGCCACATGTATATAAAAACTGCTCTATTTCCAATTTCCAGTATGGGGAAGCATGTTCACTGGCCTCTTTGGAACTGATGACTATTGGAATTGAAGAAACTGTCTTGGGAGCATTAAAGAGAGAGACAGGGTTAGTCATTTGGTATGTCTACCATTGCCCTATGGAGTCCAATTCACTGAACTATTAGTTTAAGATCCTATTTGCTGCAGGTGAATTCCTGGGTTTACTTCATCAAAATTCCAAATCTGCAACTGATTCTATGTCAGTATATTAACAGAAAACCTACATATAGATATTTATCTAAAGAAGTATCTAAAGAAGTATTTAAAGCAATGTGTTTGGACTCCTTTTGCCTGTTACTTATTTCACTTGCTGGATATTTGATAGCTCTGTGCCTGAGTGATTAACAAGAGATTGAAGTGAAAAATAAACTGTGAATTGCAGGTAGGATTCTGCAGATGAACCAAGACATGAGTTGAGAATTCATGAGGCAAAGGAATGAACAAACTTTTTCATAGATATTGGAATACTTATGAATTGGTATCTTATAAGATTTCATGCAATACAAAATTGTGCATTCACTGTATCCTCAACTTTATTGTGCCTAGCATTATCTGTTAACTATTTATTTTTAAAAATCAGCAGTCCTGTTAGAAGCCTTGTATTGCTTACTGTTTAAATTGAAGACTGTTTCCCATCTCTTCCCTTCTGCTGTTTACTGATGCTTCTTCAAGTAGTATTACACCAGTGGGTTACTTATTCATAAATTTAACAGTGCTTTCCAGATTTGGGCATCCATGTGGCCAACATATGCATCTGCTAGCTATGGAAGTGTAAATTAGAAGGTTCATCTTAATCACACTTGGCATCAGCCTGCAACCATGTAACTTAGTAATTAGGAACTGCTATTTGCACCTTTGGGCAAACTTCCTGAGCCCTCTGGAACCTTTTCTTTGCTGTTCCCTGTGTGAAATGTGAAAGGCTGAACACATCTGGGATGCTGCAAATATGTTTGCATTTTCAATATTACCAGTGTCTGTTACGCACAACCTACAAGATATTGTTTGTTACCTATAAGAAGACACAGGAATGGGATGTTTATGTAACATGGTGACTCTGCTGATCAGAGACAACCTTGTTGTATTTAATGATGTGTCAAAATGAAAAAAAATGCATTCGAAATAATTTACTCTCAATCTCTAAATCATTTCAAACATATGTAGTGGTGTTTGGAGAGAAACATAATGTCTATCAGAAAAACCTATTAATGCTTTGAAAGAAAGGAATTTAGCAGTGCTGGGTGGCTTGCTGGTACCAGATGGTCTTAACATACATCTTGGAAAAATACTCTTTCTCTTTGGGAACAGGTCCAGCAGCAGTGATGATCTATAGTCTTCTCAGGGTCCTTAATGTGTCCTAAAGTGTGAAATGCAGAAACAAGTGTTTCTGTTTCAGGTACCTCATTGTGGCAATATCTGAACACATCTCAGACTTGACATATTTTTGTCTATAATCCTCTGTGGTATGTGTTATTATGCTATTTTTATTAAGGATGAGGGACCTAAGATAGCAACTAACATGAAAAGAATTGGTAACTGAAATTTTTTAAACAGCATTCTTAGGGTAAAAGCGAAGAGCTACTCTCCATTCTGAAAATATTGTCTCCAGTTCATGCTAAGTCATGTCAAATAAATGCCATTTTGGAGTACCTGCCTCTCCTGGTAGTAACACTTTTCACTAGATACCTAGAATTTTTACTCTGCAAAGACAAGCAATCAATGGCAAACCTATATTCATTCATAGGAATTCATATTTAAATAATCTTTTTATTCATCACTTGGCATAAGAGAGAATGACTTCCTTGATTGTCACATTTGTGTGAATGAATTTGTTCTGAGTTAAGTTCCTTAAGCTGGCCCTGAATGCTATCAAGCTGCATCCATTAATGACAAATTACACATTGCTGGTGTCTCTCGCTTTTTTTCAGTTGCCACTGACACATTAGGCTCTGCCAGGTATTGTGAATTTTATGTAATTTACCAGGTTAGGGTTTGACAACCTGTATTGGCATGAGGGCTGTATTGGCAGTAGGGCAAAAGTAGTCATGTGTATATAGCAGTACAGCACCTACTGTTGCTTCCAGCAACTAATCTTTTGTGAGTATTTTGCATATTGGGAGATGGCATTGTTATGCAAAACACAGCCCCTAATTATTCCATTACAAGATTGTTACTTTTCAAATGAACAAAGTAACTCATTTCAAAACAGATTTGAAAGGATTCTACTATATTATCTTGGGGAGGAAGAAGCTGGAACTTGAAACTTTGGCTGCTGACAAACACTGGAGTGTGTTTTTGGTGGTAAGGGAAGCTGGTGATGTGAAAGGACACAAGTCAATAATTCTTATACAGAACTGGTAGGGTACAGGCAAAGCCAGATGCTGCTGCTTTAGTGTACCCTTGTAGCTGGTGTGCCAAACAAATGCAATCCTTTCTCTCATGCAATATCCACCAGAATGGTTTTTTTTCTGTGGACACATACCAGTTACTTGCAGGTGGACTACTCGATGCTTGGCATTTGGTTCTGAGGAAGCAGTTCTGCTTACCTAAATATTTTTTTCCTAGGACGTGGAAATAACTCTGTACCTTTTGAATACCTGCACAATGTGGTTTTATAAGCTAAATGGGACCAAAGGTGGTTGAAATTAACTCAGTTAAAAATATCTGTAGCTAGTTGCAATATCTCTTAACTCACTTAGAAAACTTATGTCTGCCACTCTATATTCTCTGTATCGATTTTTTTCTTCCTCTGTCTAATGGAAGTCTAAAACAAAAACTTGTTTCTATGAAATGTTATGAAATGGATCAGTGTCAAGGTTTAGGAATGGAATTCCCCAAATCCGTGCCCCCACCGAGACTCTCCAAAACTGCACTTGCCTCCCTGTCTTGTTCCCCTGTTTTTCCTCTCTCCCTTCCCACTTTAGCAGGATGGAGTTGAGAATTGGAGGCACTAAAGGCAAAGATCACAGGTTGATATATGAAAAATTTACTGTAAGTGGTAATAAGAAAATGAACAGTAACAGCAACAATGATTACAAAAGGTAAAAGACAAAGAAACAATTTACACGAGCAGCAACAATCAACAAATACAAATTTGTTCTCCCTTGCCACGTTTTCTTGACCAAAAGGAAGCCATTCTCCCACAAAGAGAATCTCTTTCCCCTATCCCTGTCTGAAACCAGGACAATCAGAAATATAAAAATATTACTTTTTTTTAATCACCATTATCCTATAGGGGCTTTATATGGGACTTGCGCAGAACTGATTCTTTATTTGGAATAGCCTCCTTTAACTGGACTGCTGGGTCTTTTGTATCTTCACTGTCCATGTACCTTTGCCCTTCCAATATGATGATAAATGGGGGGAGTTGAGCAAAGATGTAAGTTGCTCTTCCCTTTTGCAGCTGACTTGTTTTATAAGGCTGATTTTTACAATGTTAAATGTTTATTCTTCTAAGATAATGGCATAATTTCACATTTCTATATCAAGAAGTTTATATTTTGAGGAGTTTAAACAGCTTTTATCAAAAACATTGTTTTACAAAATGGGGAGTAGCTTTACACCTAAGTGAAGAAATTGTGTAAAACTACTTTAAAATAGAGCTTTGAATTTTTCCACTCTCCTGCCCTCACATACTTAGATAATTTTTAGTTTCTGAGTCCTATTGAGTGACAACTCAACAAACATAATAAGAACATTCCATAAAGTATTCTACTGTGAAAAAGTAAAAATAGCTGAGGCAGTTAGAAAATATCCTTTCCCCTAAGAGTGGTTAGGTGGTTTCCTGAGGAATAAAGCCTTACATCCTCCCAAAAGAAATTTATTAACAAATATGTATGTAAGGAAGATGTATGGTTGTTAAGGATTCTAATATCAAAACTCTTCATAGGCATGTATAGAACACTATACCTGAATGAAACTCTGTGAGTGTTCTTTGTACATGGGACTCTGCTCCCTCCCAGAAATGTATCAAATGCAAGGTCTTCATGATATCTTGCTATAGAGAATTTCACCTTCCAAACACATAGTGTGGCAAAAAGTATTGCTTTTTTTCTGAGTATTCCACTTTCTGGTATGATTCAGTGTCCTTTTCCTTCTGTACCCTAACTGGATTGCATCCATTTTTTCCTGCTGTATTGACTTTACACAAGTTATCCCACTATTTTTTATTTCTTTTAAGATTAGTATAGACTTTGTCAATATAATTCTGGTTTTGAAGTTCAGGTTCCTTGCTTCTGCACCCTTCTTCCCTCAAACACTCTGCTGTGGAGAAAAGAAAAAACTTTCAAGTCTATTTTGTTTCCCAGTGATCTAGATAAAGCCTTACTGTAAACTTTCTATTTTCACCTCCCCTGCAGCAGCTTATCTGAGTCTCTCATTTTCTCAGCCAGAAGAAAAATCATCCACCTTGCTAGATTTTCTTCCACCTACTCCTATGCCTCTCAAACCGATGTCCCATGGACTTTAATGCATGTTGTTCTGCATAAAGTGTATTGGCCTATTTGGTCCTAGGGGCACAATAACACCCTTGGCTCTAGACAGCAGAATTATCTGTCTGCTACGAGCAGTCAAAGACCACAGCACATGTTTTCATCCTTTCCAGCCTGGCCTCACAGATTTAATGATTGAGCATATCTATTTTACACATCACATGTCCATCAGACCATTCACAGAGCAGTTCCCTTCAATGGTGACAGGTTTTGCCATGGGTCAGAGTTCCAAATTGTATCTATTGCAGGTAGGGTAGGGGGGAAAAAAAGCTGTTTAGGTTATGCTGGCCAATACATGCCTTGTCAAGATCATCTTTTCTGCAGGCTTAGGTTCTGAATTAGGAACCAGTGAGAGAGGAAAGAACTAAGAGTTTACTGGATGAAGGCATGTAATCCTCTTCAGTGAATGATGAATGATGAATTTGGTCTGAGGAGGGTTTCAAATCTTTCCTAGGATGTTCAGCTTGAGAAATAATGGTTTGTGCTAAGTTTAATATTACAGAACATGCTATGTGTTCACTAAAAAACAAGAGTGACTATATTAAATGCTATGTATAGTTTAGATAGCTTTCCTGCAGAGGAGTCAAGGAAGATAGCAAGATAAAGCTGAGCAACAGGTCAGAGCTTATCCTTTTCAAGCTAATAGCTTCTTATTAGAAGACTCTTTTAAAATACTTCTACCCTTAGCTCCCCAAAGCCCTTTGCAGACAACATTTGGTAAGCAGAATAAGTGACACTATTGGAAGCTTTGTAAGGAGCAGGAAGGTCTGGGAGCCTTGAGGGGTTTCACATTACTGAAGATGGTGCCTGGCAGCTGAGTAGCTACCAGCTAGCACCAAACTCTGTGAAGACAGGCAGGCAGTGAGACTGTCAGGCACTTTGTGCCTCTTCTTTGTCAGTGGATCAGGCATTGTGTGAAAAAAGATGTGACAGCATACTGTCACAGGTAGGAGGGCATGAGGGATGTGTGCAGCTGGCTGCAATTATCAAGCACTCTTACAGACATCAGCACCCAGAGACAGCACAGTGTGAACCGCCCTCCTTCCATCATCCTCATGGGAGTGTGGTTATACTTAGGAAAGCTGGGTGGAAGGGCAAGATAAAGAGTTTAACCCTACTGGCAAATGTACACAAGTATGTCTTTAAGAGAAAGGAAAGGAGGCTGAGCAACACAAGAGGCAGACTGAGACCTATGACCTCCTGTCAAGACAGAATTAGAAAGCTATAGTTCTGCTGAGAAATAATTATTTAAAAAATGGGACTAAAGTCCTTAAGATTTTACAGTACAAGTAATGGAGTTGTGTGGGTGGATGAGTAGACTTCGGGGGGAAAAAAAGAAAAAACAAACCATGAAACTTCAAAAGAACTGTTTTTGTTAAACCAGCAGGGTAGGAAGGGGGAACCAGCTAGGAAGCAGCTCAGTAGAAAGGAGGGATCTGGGCTCTGCTGTTGATCGTGAGCCAAATGCAACTGGGCTTTGCTATACAGTTGTGGTAAAGCAAATACAAGGCATAATCAGTGTGCTGCCTGGAAGACATGAGGAACAGTGATCAGGGCTAGCAGTGCTTCACCAGGAAGTATGGTATGTTTGAAAGAGATATAAGTAGGGAGTACAGTGTGTGATAAATATCCATGCCAGAACTTAGAAGCTTGTGACTCCGTCTTTGTTTCCTATGCAGTATCTTCTGATTGGGCTGGATGAAAGTGCAATTTCTATTTTCAGTATCTTCTTGGAATGCATGTATGTATATTGACATTTTCCTTTTTTTTTATGTTTGCACTTTAGGTGTAGAGTACTGTATGTGCAGAGTAAGAAAAGGCAATGTCTGAAAAAGGGGTAATAGTATAATAGAGTGGCCTTGTTATAGATTATCTTTCAAGACTGCTTTGACACTAGGAAAAACATAAATGACAAATATTTTTAATTGCTATGAAGTTAATCCTTTTTCTTAGTGGATATTTGAGGCTTTCTGGTAGAAGCATTCAGAGTAAGAGTTACTGCAAATAAATGTTTTTTACGAAGTTTCCAAAAATAGTTCCTGTAAAAATCTGAATTATTCAGCAATTTTATGCTAAATTGTTATTTAAAGAAAGTTTCATAGGAAAAGTTACTACTCGCCAAAAATAATAATTAAAAATATAGACAAACTAAGATGAGGAGTCATTCTACTAGAAATAAATCTAAGTCTTAAAGGGGTAGAAATACCATGGGAATTTTGACTGTGTCTGTTAGCCAAATCATACTTGCTTCTGTGCATTGGTGATAGGTAGTGGAGCATGAAGAATTGCTGACAGCACAGGTGAGTGATCTTCTCTTTGAATGATGAAACTTACCACAGTTTGTCCAGGATATCTAGTGGCCCTGTACTGACAAGTTCTGGAGTGAAACAGGAGCTGAATGAGCTATCATGAATCTGGCATGACCGGAGGCGAGTCATGCCTGCCAGGAGGGACTCTGGCCCTCTGACATTGCCCCAGATGCATAGCACTTGTCAGACTGATAATCAGAGACATGGCTTTGGTCTCCAGCAGTGTGTATCACTTGCTGCTTGGCTGAATTCAATTAAAATTAATGAAAACAAATTAAACTGGGAGGATATGGGGAAGCTGGAGAATCTGGAAAGACCAGGGCAAGCAGAGGTTGGCCAGGACCACCAGTCATGCTCAAGTCAACAGAAGTTTTTCCTAGAGAGATTGTGTAGCAGTGGAGGAAGTAATGTGTTGTAGTCTGGCAAATAAGAATCAGTATCTATCTCAAGAGGAAAACAATAACAGTAAAGGTAAGAAATGGAGCACAGAGACAGGGGTAACAACTGAAGTGTGCTGACAAATATCTCACTCACTCTGAAAAATCTGGGTATGAATGGGCATAGTTGGATGGGCTGAGTAAAAGTGCTTTACCTAAAGAAAGGCTTTTGTCTCTGAAAGATTGTTTGTTTTTATTAAACCAGAAGCTATAGTTAGGAAAAAAAATCAAAACAAACAAAAACCTCCAAAACAACTTACTATAAACCTCACCTTTTATACCATCAGAAATACAGAAATAGTACTGTTAAAAGCCCATTTCTTTCTGTCAGTAGAAAAACCCTGGAAAACCCTGGTACACAAGCAGTGCAGTGAACGTAGGTTGGTACATCTGTTGTATATTTACATTTCATTCAGCAATAACTGCTTGAATGATCTTAGTTTATGCTGTCAGACAAAGGCCACAGGATCTTCAGAAACTGTCTCTTCAAGAGGAAATAATTGTACATTTTGGTAGCTCCAAAACCAGTTCTATTCCAGCTACATTTTTATTAATAATCTGAATTATTTCAGTCAAAGAAATTCCAAATATGTGAGCTCAGTCTAATGCCAATGGGCATGGTCTGTTCCCCCACTCAAAGATGTAGCATATACCTGAAACCAAGTTCTGTTTCTGCTGGGATGGTGCAGTGGCTAGCCCAATATGCTTTTGGTCAGTAGGAAAGCTACTACGCATGGAGCCACATAACACTCTGCTGGCCCCTGAGTATGGTCTTGGACCCTGAATGTGAGTAAACAAGTTCTCAGAGTTTAGGCATAAAAAGTACCTCTGACTTTTGATGAAAGGTGTTGCTGCTTTATTTTAGTGCCAGATGAGGAGAGTACTTGTTATGGATATAATTATGGACGTAAGTTTAAAAGGGTGACAGCTACATTTTTAAGGAATATCTGTCTAGAGAGGTGCTTTCCATAAAAGAGAAAAGAGGGAAGTTCCTACACAGTGTTCTATTTAACTTCTTACCCAGCACCCAACCGGAGCACTTGGCTCTCACTGATTATTTATTAAAACATTTGTCCAAATTGCTTTATTTCTAACTGTGCCATCAGAGTAATCTGCTGCTTTATCCAACAATTTATCTCCTGCTAAATTATGACTCAAGGTGCACCAGGAGGTATATTACTTGACTTTTAAGATTATCAGACCAGGTTTTCAGGGGTTTTATATTGAAATCCTTCACTTGTTTTAGGTCATAGTGCAGAAAATTGGTAGGTCCTTTTGCAATATGATGTGGCCATTTTTTTAAAATTTAGAAGTCCTGAGCACTGAATTGAATGACCCTTCTGGAAACTCTTGTGCTGACCAGAACTACTTGGTATCCTGACTGCCAATGAATCCCGAGCCCACAGGTAAAAATGAGATATTCTTGATAATTCTTACTGGAAAGCTATTGCAGTTTTAGTTCCTTAGGGACTGGATGCCTTGAGTGGAACATACTTGACTGACAACTGTGTATTAGACAAACAACAACATCTCACAGAGCTGGGCTTTATCAAGTTACTGTTATCTCCCTTAGTTTTCAGGAAAGTTGCAGGGAGCATTATGCAGATGTTGCATAATGAGTCATGACAGTTGGCATTCTGCAATCCTTCATATAGTGCCATGATAACAAATTGTACAGGGTGCCTGTGGATCAGCTCAAGAGTTGGCAGATTATGGTCTTTCCAAGCTGGAAGTAACAGTCAAATTGCTTTTTCTTGTCATCTGATAATTCCCATTCTGGAGAAGACAGAGTATGAAGGAACAAAGTGAGGCAGAAAAATACAAAAAAGGAAAACTGTTCTTCAGCTCCTGCATTTGGGTATATGACTATGTCTGCATATGATAATCCTCTCATGATGGTCACTGGAAGCCCTTGTAATAACTGGGGAAGCATCGACCTAGATGCTTAGTATTGCTTCTCCAGTGTTAATAACGTGCCTTCCCAAAGATGTTTGGAATGAGCTTAGTAGGTACTCTCAACACATAAAAAATCCTAATATTAAGACCTTGTGGATCATTCGGTTTGTCCATGAACTACAGCCTATCCTATTGCTTGTTCTGGCCAGGCAATTTGGACCCAGATACCATAAAATATCCTCAAACTGCTCTTGAAATCTAGAGGCCACATTGGTTCGGGCTCTTGAATTTGGATCTAGTCAAGGCATCCTGTATTCTAGGTCTGATTGTTTAAGCAAATTTCTTTCCTGTTTTCTGGCTTCATCACTTCCAAACCATGTTTAAAGTTAAGTCATGCCCATGTTGGAGATAATTTAAAGTATCATTATGCTTTAAGTTGCATTTTGGCAAATTATATCTCATTGCTGAAATACCAAGTGATGGAGATTGAGCTGATAAATGCAGTTATGACCTGCTCATTCCTACTTTGATTCCTTTTCCCCTCTCCAGTATCTATATTTCAGTGTGATCCTATGAATGATATTCAACTAGTTCCTCTATTGCACCACTCCAACTTCTGTATTTTATATTAAGAGCAACACCTGTGTTTTCTTTGATACAAGCAAGTAAAAATAACTTCACTAGATGAAACTATGGGGGGAACTTGAGATGGTAAGCAAAAACATAAGGTGACTTTCAGTATGACATGTCAGTACATAGCATCATTGTGCTTACTGATAATCACCAGCAGTGTAGGCTTGAAGTGTCTCTTCCAAGATGACACAGATACGCATGTGGATCCTTTTGAATACTTCTCATTATCAACACTATTTTTTCTTTCCTTTTTTTTATCCTTACCTTTTAGTATCTGCTTCACTACAGAAAATATCTAGCCACCTGTTTGCTTGAGTGCCACAGAACTTTGGAATATAATTGTCAGGGACTCTTGCATTGGGGCCAGAGAAATTTGCTTCTAGTGCAGTGATGCTTCTCCCAGAATGGAAAATATCTGCTTAAAAATAGCTGCAACCTCGTAACTGTCACTAAAAGCAGAAGGCAGCATTTCATAGTGGATTTTTCTTTTCTGTTCAGGAAACATTGCTTCTGCCTCTGAGTAGTTAAAAGCAGCATTAGAGCCAGGTGTAGTGTGGACAGGTGTCATGAAAGCTTTGTTTAAGTAACCTGAGTCCTAACATGTAGTTAACAGTAGCCCATCAGTACCTGCTGCTTTGCCACAGCCCTTCAGATCTGAGCATCAGCCTCCTTTCGATCTGCTTAAATTCTCAGTACACTGCTGTGAGCCCGCAGCAACCTTTTATGGTGACAATCCTTGGTTCCCAACTGGTCTGATGATTCAAAGCCTGCAGAGTCCACTCAGCCTCTGCTGTCTCACCCAGTTGTCACACAGCTCAAACAGATCCAGTTCTGACTTGATAACTTTGCTGTGATCATAAAGTTTTAACAGATGTAAATCTCAAGCTGCTTAAAAAAAACCCTGCTCATTTCATGACCGCCAGTGACCTATTCAGTTGGGGTCTCATAATGAATCCCCTTTGGATTTGCAACCATAGCTGCTGAAATCACAATTTTTAATGTATCTCTGCAATAACTAATGGTTTTCACCATACATAGAAACTTGTTTTCTTGAAATGCCCCATGTTTAAATCCTGTGGCATGCAGCTTTTGTGGGCACTGGAGCTTGCAAATCTAAATGATACAATGGAGAAGATGCTGCTCAAACAAATTTTCCCAAGCCAACATAGAGCTCACAAAAGAAAATACATGTCTGCCCTGTCACCAACAGCTCTTTATTCTGTTCTCACAGGGACAAATTCACACTTGAGCTGTTTGTTTACATTTAGATTTCAAAGGGGAAAGTGAGGATTTGGGTTTGAATGTTAAAAAACCCCTAAATAAAAACACCAAAACAAACAAAAAAACCCACCCACCCAAACAGGTCATCTGAGTTTGAATTTTAGAAATGAGGAAGACCTCAGTTGTTCTTGAAAAAAATTTTAATCTTGTGGATCACATATGCATTTAGAAATTGCCTGCCCTTCTCAGGACTATTGTGTCCATTTTTAAAAGAAAATCCTGACTTCATTCCATAGGATTAATGCCATACCTATACACTGAAATTAATGTGTCTGTGGGTACAATCAAGATGCTGAATTTAAAGGTCTGTACTCATGGAATCAGAGGTCAGACAAAAATTAATTATTTTGTTATGGGAGGATATGGTATTTCTATTAAAAATGTTAATGCTGTCAATGGCAAAAAGAAATTCAAGATGTTCAGGCAGTGGTTGTGAAAAGAAAGGCTTTGGTTACACATCAATTTCTACTGTTAACCTAAACTGTAATTTTTATTGGCATGCCAGAAAATTGAAAAATAAAAGGATGATATAAATACAGATATTCTCATTTCAGCAAAATCTTTGTTTCCTTGTTGATTTTACTCAAATGTAGCTTCATGGTACATGTACTTCTCCATGTCTGTTGTGCAAGATGGGATTCAGCGTATTGTAAAATTACGTTATTGCCTGGCCAGTGGTGGGCTGCTAAAGTCATATCTGTACTAGCCATTCTGTGCTTTTTACATCAGTATCAGGGTGGTAGATATTGATTACTTTCACTAGTTTCTCATACTTTATTGTTGTCTATTCTTCACTCCATAGATGCTTCTACCCTTTTGTTGTATTTAACATGATTCATAAATTGCAGCTAAACACACACAGACACAAAACTCACCAAACAAATCAGCAAGGCAAGAACAGCAGCCAAGCAGCAATTCTTGATGCAGAAGGAGTAGGATTAGTTTAAAAAGTGACTGACATCCAAGCCATTTCCTTCCTTGTGCAAACCTGCTCTACACTGAGTGAATTGCTAGATTACAATGCATGGAAATTTTGATCAGTTCTGATGGGATAAAATATTGCTCCAATGAAGAATGAAACAGTTCAAAAAAATACCCTTGGAGGAATTCTGAATGTCCTTTAAAACCCCAGAAGAGTAAGAAAATGAGATATTAACAGAACTGAACGAACAGAATCATAACAATCTTAAATAGCTGCTGCTCAGTCAGTATCCTTACTTGATCAGGTGACATCCTTCCTTTGACTGTCACATCCACATGGCAACACTTGGGACAAGTGAACACAGTTCAACCAGTTGCAGAGGGTTGTCTTTCTTTCCAGAACTAACATGGTGAATGGCAAAGTCCGCCTTCATTGCTGGATGGGGCTCTTGGAGGCTCTTGCTTGGGATCAAGCTGCACTTAGAGAGCAGAGCTGCAGCAAGAAGGGTCACTAGTGAGCTGCCACCCTGCACCAGCAGCGTGAGCACAGCAGAGCTGGGATCTTCTGCTTTCCTGTGCTCGCTGCCCCATGCAGCAGGTTTCGTCCCAGTGTTGTAAAGTTGTTACACCAAGGAATCTCTCAGTGACTTATATGGCCTGCACTTGTATTGATGGTAGACTATTGACTGATACAGTTAATTTCACCTATAATACATACTTTAAAATTTAATTATTCACCTCATAAACCATGAAAGAATGTCTTTGTCAAGCAGGTAGTTAAAACCTCCTAATTCTAATTATTTTAAAGATACTGAAGTGTTTAGCATCTACTCTAGATGTTACTACAAAAAAAAAAACAAACCTGCTTGCTAAAATAATTTTTTGAGATGATAAATTGTGATCTTTTCTGTTATTGTTGTTGTGTAGTTTCTGGTATAAATGTCTTAACTCTGGAAGAGCAAGTCTATTGGGGAGTGAGAAAAATACAACAGTGAAGAGAGGGATGGACATAAGAAGGGCGATAAAAAGGAGATATCGTTTAGTATGTAAAGAAAATAGTGATTATTAAGATGTGCTAGTGAAGTCATAAAACTAATTTTTGTCATACAAGAGAACACAAAATAGCACAGCTTTTTTTGCTAATGTTGAGTTTGAATGTGGTTTTTCCCCACATGCTCCATGGTTACTTGGAAGCTCTATGAAGAACAGTACTGTTTATTTCTAAAGGACAAGTTCTATATCAGTTAATGCTATGGTAAAAAACTAATCATTGTTTCAGGATCTGCTACCTACTTTGTAAACTAGAGATAGGAAATGGTGCCTGCTTTTTTTTTCTTCAGGCTGTTTGTGGTTCGGTATAAATGGCAAATATGCTCTGTGTCAAAAGGTATTTTATGGCTTCTAAGAAGTTAGCTCTGTCAAAGCAATGCTTGGGTATCTACTGCTTATTTTTTTGAGAACACGAGGATTAGTTCACTAACACAACTCAAACAGTCCATGAATAGTCCATGAATACAGAGGCATAGAAATGGGGCAACTGGTCAGCACATGGAAGAAATATCGAGGACAAACCTTATGAGAATTTTTTGACAGTGACTAGAGACCTCCTATTTCCTGACTCCAATGCAATGAAACTGCCCTTCCTACTGAATAAATGACACAGACAAATCATGGAAAGGTACTTCCTTATTGTTATTTATGAAACTGGAAAAAACTGTGGCTGAATCATAAAATACAAGCATGTATACAATACAATAATATATGCTGGCAAAGCACTGATTTTCCCAAAACTGGAAAGATGCCTGAGTTTTGATGTGTCTTTAGCACAGAGATGTATTCTTCCACTGAATTTTGTCTTTAGGAAAGAGGTAAATCAAGGTCTTAGGTGATGCATCTCTTTTAACAGGCACAAATTCAATGTGAAGTTTTAAAAGTGCACAAGGAAGCAGAGTACTATATCTCATTCACTTTCTATGGGAAACAGTTGCCTAATCATAATTTATACCTTTAAAGTGTAACTTTTGAGTGTAGAAAGCATTTGGTGGTGCTTAGTGTCTGTGATGTGACTTCTCTGAAGCAGAGTAAGTGCTGTGACAAATTGTGGAGGAAGGAATAATAGATTTTCATAAGCTCTTCTCTTAATTCTTGGGTGCTGCAAATCTGCCTCTGATATTCTTCTATATTATTATTGTTCAGATTTTCAGTGATAAATTATTAAATTACAATCAAATTATTTTCTTTGCATATGTAAATATACTGGACCTCATGTGCCTCAGTGAAAGACACCTTTTTGAACCTCTCTTCTTGCCAGTATGATCAAATACTCTTGACTTTGAGTATCAGACAGAAACCTGGAGTTGAAACCTTTTTCTAAAAACAAAGTCCAGGTAATAAATAGGATGAAAGACAAAGCTCAGAAAATCACAAGTGCATGTTTGGAGTTCCTGCTATTAAAAAGCTAAGAGCATAAATATACCTGGTATTAAAGGAAAGGCTGGGATTTTCTTTTTCAAGATAATCTGTCCTTCATTCCACAAGTAATTTAATGGAAGTATATGGACTGGACATGTAGCAAATAGAATAATTTTTTTAAAGTGCTGTGAGTCTGATCTAATTGATGTTTTTTTTCTTTAAGGTCATAACTGCTAACCTAGCAGCACATATATGAATGAATGTGATATATTGGGAAAGAGTTGCCATATATATTGTATAGAAAGGCCATGTTTTACAGTCATATATTTTAGTTCTCAGAGGAGTTAAAGATGTGGGTGATCTGGCAAGCCATGACTTATGTGATCTGAAAAATGGTCAGGTTTTACTGCTGAGAGAAGTTTCCAACATCTTTCACTAGGATCTGTGAGAGCACTGGGACCAGCACTACTCAACTACTCAACAAATTCATAGGCTGTTTCCACAAAGAACTGAACAGTGACATGGCATTTGTTGTTAATACAGAGATTTTCAGATTTTCTTTTAAATTAAAAAAAAAAAAAAAAGAAGACACATTAGAAGTTAATGTGAGTGAGGAGACTGAGAATGGAGATAACTTCACCAATACAGAGGTACAAAAGAAATACAGGACTTCTGCAAAAAAAATCTTAATACTTAACATGACTTGAAAAGTTATCTAGAAAGCTGGCAATGATTGGGAAGGAAATAGGGAACAAAACAGAATACGTAATTATTCTATGATGCATTCTATTATTCCATTGTGCTGTAGCTCTTCTTATGTTATGAATTCTGCATAACTTAAATTGGAAAAGGGTGCTTTAGGTCACAAAAGAAGTAATTGGGATATAGACCTGTGTAATAACAAATTACTGAGAAAATATGAGGAAATAATGAGTAAAAGTTTCCTACTCACAGTTGAAGAAGTAAGGGAAACCTGACAAAATTATCAGATAGAAGATTTAAAACTGAAATTTGACATGTCCTTCTGTGAGCACTAACCTGGAAGGCCATTAAATTTTAAGACATGGAAACATACGTGTCTCAATACAGCAGTTGTACATAAGACTGTTCTGTATTTCTTTTGTACAGAATTTTGTACTAAATAGGGTAGACTTTTCCTTTGAATTGGGCACTCTAAAATAACCATAGATTTTCATCTAAGCCTTTTCGAGGGCACCATAGGACAAAGAAATAGTGGCAAATTGCTACACAGGTGATGGTGATGTGCCCCCGAAATTGATCTGCAGACACTGGGCATGTCCCAAAACTATGTCTCATGGCATTTATGTCACTGTCCACCTTTTTTTTTCTTTTCCTTCCTGCTATAACATGCCTACAGAACAATACCTCTCGGAAGGTATCTCATTGCAATGCCCTGTGCATCCTTTTTTGGCTCTTCTTTATTTTTGTCTCCAGTGTAAGTACTTCTACACTGTCAGGGAGCTGACCTCATCTGGAGACTCTTCAGGTTTTAGATAAAGAGACTACACTCCTTATCTGAGGTGCAAGTCTTATATTCCCTATCAGACTGAATTTGTCCAAATCTTGTGCCTAATAGAGACAGAGAAAAGCTGCAGCTCATTTCCTTATTTATGTCTTTTCCTCCTTCAACACCTCTTTAGGAGCTGTTAGAGGGAAAGGCAATTTGTTCTCTTCCTTGTCTCTGAGTCTGAGGCCAAAGGGAAAATCTATTCAGACAGAACAGTGGCTGAGTTTTTAAGTGCAAATTCCAAACTCTGAAAAGTTCAATGTAATTTTCTATTTCATTAGTATTTTTCATCAAAATGAGCTTAGCACTTTCTTTAGTTTGAAAGGAGCAGTTCAGATTTACACCTACTGAGATTCTGTTCATGTGTGCCTCATCTCTCCCCAGATATCTCCCACCTTGTATGCTTAACTTGTCAGTAAGTAAGAATAGGCAGCATGAAAGAGGTGCACACTACAGTTATTCATGTGGTAGTTTCTACAGATAATTAAAAGTCCCTACCTTAATTTGGTACCTTTCAGCTACACTGGATCTACCTGAAGAAAGGTTTCAATCAACAGGCCAAACTGATCAATGGGCTCACATACAGTCTGTTGGGCAACTGTGTCCTAAGTATATTTATGGACCCCATAACTGTGAAGATCTTTGGTTTTTTTTACCTTTGTTTCCTGTCCTATTTCTTGCTTATTTTCTGCAAGTATACAGAAGGCCCAAAGCAAAAAAACACCCTGGCTGGTCTCAGCATGAAATACACTGCAAGACCACACTATAAACTTGTATAAATAGAAAAAATCATCTAGATTATATTAGAATATCACAGGTTAAAAGATGATTGAACTCAATGCTTTTGCCCTATGAACTCTAACACCAATAAACTCTTTCAAACATTATGTGGTTATTACTGTACCTCTGTAACATCCAGTCTGCACCAATACTGGAGTGACTAGTGTCCATACTTTCCCAGGTGAGCATGTACAGGTTTTCTTTGAGGTTTTCCTTGTACCATGAAGGCAATCAAATTCTCATTGTCAATGAGGAGCTGTAGACTGAGAGGTGGGTTTTTCCAGGGACCTGTAGGAAGTGGAGACAGCGACAGACTTAATGCCTGCAAGCTGAACTCTGCAATGAGTGGTGATATGTGTATTCTGTAGGAAACCCAGGAGGAAAAGGGTTGAGGGAGATCTGGAAGGGGCATTGCATGGAAGAAGGTCCTGGTTGATGCTTAGTCAGCTCTTGCTTTCTCTTGCTTCACTGGAGGTAAGGCACTGCTGCGTATTTGAATGTCCACAAAGTGGCAACCCTGAAAAAGTTATTTCAGAGCATTATTTTTTCCCTATCTGTGGTGGTTTGACCCTGAACAAATGCCTGGTGTCCAGCAAAACTCCTTCAAGGTCTTTTCCCCCCTCCCTTTTCGC